>JBAMNC010000366.1:0-1200000 GCA_037902135.1 Cetoscarus ocellatus
CATGGCAACCAAAATGCAACTTATTCATATTAGTGTCAGAGTGGCTATTTGTGCAACATTTGAAGAAACCAGGAAAAGCATTCATGAGATATTGTGAGATTGGTGGGGGAGGACATTTGTGTGTTTGAAGTCTTTTTGCAATATTGCGTTCTAAAGAATGTACGGCGGAGATGGCATTTTCTGAAGAGCTTTGAAAGAAAAAGGGGGGAAGAGATTTAGGGTTTGGGGTCCTAATCTGGACTAGCATTCGCTGTTAGATTGGGCTGTTGCTATATCTCCCCCTGTTCCCTTATTTTTATGCTTGCTAAGAGGTAAACAGAGAGAACATCAGAGAAGAGGAGTAGGGGTACTGAATGTAAACTCAGTAATGTGCACAAGTTTTAGTCAGGAGTGAAAAAAAATGCTGATGAAGAAAAATGCTCTCAAAATTCTGAGTTTGAAATCTTTCAATTTAATGAATTTACAAAATGCAAATTGGACAAACAAACACTTTTGGAATCTACCGAGGACTGTGGAAGCTTTTAACCTTGTTTTTAACTGGATTACTGATTTTAACCAC
The DNA here is from genome assembly GCA_037902135.1 of Cetoscarus ocellatus. Taxonomy (NCBI): domain Eukaryota; kingdom Metazoa; phylum Chordata; class Actinopteri; order Labriformes; family Labridae; genus Cetoscarus; species Cetoscarus ocellatus. The sequence goes on from JBAMNC010000366.1 coordinate 560, forward strand.
TGGATGCCCGAAATTTTACTGCCAAAACCACAAAGGCCGATAAGCCGGTAAACAACAACAAACCTAGCCAACCGGCTACAGGTGAGCCATGCCGTCACTTACCTCCACATCCATGTGACAGTTGTGCTGGTCTGAGTCAGAAGGTGGCCCAGCTTGAATAACAGATATCCAGCTTGATTAAAATCCAGGAGGAAAGAGATATGGACGTAATTTTGGGCAAGACCCGAGCCGCCGCCACCAGTGCCCAGCTAGCAGACACGGCCCAGTACTCCTCTGCCTCTAAGTCCCGGCCCTCCTCATCTCACCCTGGTAAGGACCCAGATCAACAGCACTGGATTCAACAAGGGGCTCGACCTAGATCTAAAGGCCCGATCAGCTCCACTCCAGTGTCTGACCCATGGATTACTGTCGGGGCCCCGCAATGGCGATCGTCGTGGTACGCGGGGCAGCCGGCTGTCCTGCTCTCCTCCCGCAGAAGACATAGCACTGGGGAATGAATTCAACATCCTGGATCTCGAGGAGCTTCCCCCGCTGGCAGAGGATCCACTCATGTTGCCGCCTCCATTCCGTCCCCAGTACCATGGCTCCGCCGTCAAAACACACACTGGGCAGCTGTATTTCACCCCGGCTCCTAAACCCAGCAGGGGCAGGGTTCCTGGCTTGGGCTACGGGTCTCTACCACCTCTGGGGCTACTGCATGAGACGGAGCTAGGCTCGCTATGCCAACCACCACCAACTGCAGCACCATCCAGAGACTCCGCTGCTCCCCTGTGTACGCCTGGTCAGACCACTCGGTGTGCGCCGAGGGGCTCCACCGCCGCCTCCTCTCCATGCCCTGCTCCCCTGCCTGTCGAGGAGTAGGAGGCTCTGCTGTTGCGCCCTCTCTGCGCTTGCCCAGCGGGAGCACATGGGGTAAGCCCGTAGGTGCCTCGGCTCCTGCGGACAGTCCAGTGGCGCTGCGGAGTGCGGCTCGGTCTGCAGCGACCTGTCCCTCAGCTGCCGGGCCTGGCCCGTCCGTGCTGGTCCTCGGCATGTCAATGGCTCGGCACGTGCGAGTAAACGAAGGTCACACCTCCTGCCACCCAGGTGCACTCGTCTGGGACATCACCGGCTCCGCCCCCAACATCCTCCGTCATCACCCCTCCATATCAACAGTGGTAGTTCACGCTGTCACCAATGACCTGAGACTACAACAGTCAGAGACACTTAAGGCCGACTTCATAACCCTCATCACCACAATCCACAGCTTAAACAAACAGGTCATAGTTTCAGGACCCCTCCCACCACCCCGTTGTGGAGACATTAAATTCAGCCGCCTGAGACTCTTACATATATTTCTTAAATCATACTGCACTGCTAACTGGATCCCATATGTTGACAATTTCCTTGCATTTTGCAAGAGACCTGGACTATTCAAAAAAGATCGTTTACATCCCAACTTCTCTGGATCCCGCCTTCTTTCACACAACATAGAACTCACACTGGAATCTGCATGACACAATGTTCAACTCACCTCCCCTTCATCATCCACAGTTGTTAAAATTGACAGTTCATGTTCATTCCACATCCCAGTAATCATCAGCAGAGAGCAGCCTATGCATAAAACCTCCCACAAATCTGCCATTAACTTCAATAATCTCAGATCTGTCCCTAAAACGTTTTCACCACAAAATCATACAGTTAATCAGCCCCCAATGACCATAAACGTGGCCCTCTTAAACGTCCACTCTCTACTGAACAAATCTTTTATTGTAAATGACCTGATTTTAGAGCACAAACTTGAATGTTTATTTTTAACTGAAACATGGCTGGGTGCAGATGCACCAGCTGTTCTCACTGAGGCCTCCCCACCTAATTTTAACTTTGCTTTTTCAACAAGGAGTGGTAAAAGGGGAGGTGGCACTGCTTCATTTATTACAAACACTCTGGCCACCTAACCTATTTTATTTGAACAATACTCAAGTTTTGAATACCACTCCTTTGTTTTTAACAACCCTACAATTTTATGTGTGACAGTGTACAGACCACCAAAAAAATGTAGTCTTTTTATCCCCCAATTATCTGTATTTTTATCCATCTTACACAACTCTTACAATATGATTATTTTAACCAGTGATTTTAACCTGCACATAGATAATATTTTAGACCCTGTTTCAAGTGAGTTTTTAAATATTCTTAATTATATGGATTTTAATCAACACGTCATGCAGCCAACTCACAACAGGGAACACACCCTGGACCTGGTCATCACCGATGGGCCTGTCCACCTGTGTGTCCTCTGTTGTTGACTTGGCTGTATCTGACCACTACTGTGTGTTTTTTAATATCACTGTTTTTATCCAGCGGGAGACCTCGTTGAGAACTGTGAGGAAGAGTCATCTGACCCCTGAAGTGGCTGTAAATTTGATTAATGTTTTAGAAAAATACCCTACAATTATTTTACCTGCTCCCTGTGACTTTATTGTTGATAATTTTAACAGTAGACTTCAGTGTGCTCTTAATTCAGTCGCTCCGCTTAAATTAAAAAAGGCTCACTCTAAGCCTATAGCACCTTGGAAAAATGAGGAAGTCAAGAAACTGAAAAGAAAATGCAGGGCGGCAGAAAGAAAATGGAGGAAAACAAATATACAAGGAACATCTTAAATCATACAACTATGCCGTTAGAAATTCAAGAAATTCATACTTTGCTAAAATAATCACAAACCATAAAGACAACCCAAAAGTTCTACTCTCTACCATTGACCATCTTTTTAATCCTGATTTTAATACAATTCTAATAACTCCTACAAACATTCTCTGTAAGGAGTTTGCAGCCCACTTCTGGGGAAAGATTAACACTATCAGATGTGATATTTTATCCAGTCAAACCTCTGCTTTTAACCCATCTGAGTCTCTGTCTTCACCTGAGGAAACACTGGACAGTTTTGTCCTGGTTAATGGTGAGATGCTTTATGAAGTTTTCTCCTCAATGAAGCCCACCACATGTCTTTTAGATCCAACTCCAACCTCATATTTTAAGTCATTTTATGGATCTTTTAGAGACGAGCTTTTAAACATGATGAATTGCTCACTTCGGACGGGTGTAGCAAGATCAAAAGACCAAGAATGCCTTCATTCCTTTCTCCTCTCTCTAAGGCCTGGTTGTAATTTACTGGAGACATGTGGAGCCATAAAGTCTCTCTTTATTTCCTGCCATCTACGACCAACAGACAACTTTATTGACACTAAAGATGCATTTATTGCCCTGAACTTCCTGGCCTAAACAATGATTGGCCGAGACCTGATAAGGTGTTCGAACAGACTACGTTCCCAGAGACTTAAATAATTCTGTTCTACTCCCAGAAGATTCTTCTATGCTTTCTTAACTCTGTGTTCATGTTTTATGGGTGATTTCAGAAAGCACAACACACACATAACATTTACATCTTCCGTACTGGTGTAATGGAAGTGAACTCTTGTTACTGGCAGCATTTAGCTCCAACAAGAAGTGCTTTGAAACTGAGACTGACAGTGCCTCCAACTGGAAGAAAGCTCCCTGTGGACACAGTCCCTTAGGCAGCTACTGGCGCTGTTAAGAGTAGAAGAGGAAGAAGTCCTGATGCCGCCAACTGTTGTTTTTAAAATATTTTTGGGACATTTTCTTGCCTTTATTTGATAGTGGAGATACTTTGGATAGGCTTGTGAAGGAGGGGGAAAGAGAGCAGGGCAGGACACTCAGGAATGGGCTTCAGGCAAGAATTGAACCTGAGCCAACCAAAGCATGTATGGGAGATGCCTGGTTACTTACCACTACACAAAACCACCACCCCTACCGCAGACTTTTTCTTGTTTCAAGAGAAGAAGTAGAGTAGACCTGTCAAACACATTAATGGGCATATTAAACTTAAAAAAGCACAATATGGGCTCTTTAAGGTGACTGGAAAGAAGCATTTTGGAAAACTACTGCCAGGGTGAATGTTTTTTTAGAAACTCAGTGTACAGTGTTAATGGGTACAGATAAAAAATATGTTTTGGGCTTGAAACATCACATTGCACACCAGTTTCTCCTTGATGTGGCATCACTGCACATCATTGGTTTTTCTGACAGAATGAGAGTTGTGCTGTGGTAGAAGTTGCTAAATCTTTTGCTGGTTTTACCATTGCCAGACTTACTTTTTATAGGCTCAAACATCCATTCACAGTTACCCTTTGATATGATGCTGCCTCATACAACATTACTACAAGAATGAGTCAAGAAGAAGAGCTGAGTGGTTTTGTGATAAAGTGAATCATGGAAATATACAGGACAGGGACGAACATGAGGCCCAGTGACCTTGGCTCATGACTTTGGACCTCCCAAATCAAATCAGTTCATTTTTGAGTCAGGGAGGACATTTGCAGAAGCATGTAAAGGGTTAAAGTAATAAGATTTTTTTCACATATCAATGACCATGAAGCCCAAGGGCATTTGACCCTCAAAACTGTATCAATTCATCCTTGAGCCCAAGTGGATATTTGTGGAAAAGAAAAATAAATAAATAAATAAATAAAACAAAATCCTTCACGGCAGTTTATAAGATACTGCATTCACAAGCAAGGGAAGAGCATGACGCCCTATGATCTTTGAACTACGACCTCCAAAACCTAATCAGTTCTTCGAGTGCAAGAAGACAAATGGACAAAGTTTGACCAAAATTCTTTAAAGCTGTCATAAGATATGGTGCCATATAGATTTGGTTCCACTGAGCCCCCTTGGATTTACCTATGATGAATTGAGTATTCCTGGGACCTCCCAACCTGGGTTCTGGGCACCCCCAGGAGGGAGGGAGGCATTGTGAGTTTTAGATATAAACCACCTCCTGGGGGTGCCCAGACCCCAGGTTGGGAACCAAGGCTCTATAGCAAAGAATTACCAGCAGCATTGAAGATTCATCTGGCAACCAGGCATCAGTTTTCTGTCTGCTTTGTCCAGTTTTGGAAAGCAAATTGTAGTCTTAGTTTCTTGTTCTTAGCTGACAGAAGTGGCACCTGGTTTGATCTTCACCTGCTGTAGCCCATCTGTTTCAAAATTCAACATGTTGTGCATCTCACCTGGTTGTAATAAATGTATGTGAATTGCTGTTGTCTTTCTATCATCTTGAACCAATCTGGCCCTTCCCCTCTGACTCCTGGTGCTCACAAGGTGTTTTTTTTCCAAAGAACTGCAGCTCATAAAATATTTTCCCTATTTCAGACCATTCTCCAAAATCTTTAGAAATGATTGTGCATAGAAATTGTAGTAGATCAGTAGTTAGTGAAAAAAAACAGACCAGGCTGGCTGGCAGCAACAACTATGCCATTTTCAGTCACTTAAATCCCCTCTCCCTCTCCCGCTTCAGACTTCAGCCGATCACCTTGACTATTTTTTACATGCTTACTGCCATGTGATTGACTTGTTATCTAAATGGGTTATCAAGCAGATGAATGAGTGCTCCTAATAAATAGGCCAGTGAGTGTGTGTTGATTTATCTGAATAATGTGATGTATTTCCCTGCTCTGGTACATTTTAAAGATGTTAGATCAAGCCCCCATAACATCCATCCTTTTGTCAAACTCCCGCCACTGATACGACACTCAGCCAGCTCCATGGTTTCTGGGTTAGCAAGCATGAGAGCTATTGTGCTTTTGTTTCGTAATGTCAGACTGCACCAGGGGAAGTGACCTCTGATAACACTCAACAAAAGCGACAAGATGATGTTCCAGAGAGCACTTTGGTAATGGGAAGCTGCACTGTGGTTGAAGTCAACATGCACAGGAGGAGTCTGTGATAGAAGTGTGTTGTTTCATGTCGGCTGACAGCAGCACGTGCGTGAGGTCCTTCCTACGTCTGAAGTTTCATAAAAAGAGTTAAAAAAGATGACATGTTACGATTGGGAGTGAGCGTGTGTGTGTGTGGAGTCAAGAGTGCGTTAAGACTTTCAGTTGGGAAATCTTTCCTGAAATGAAAGGCAATGTCGCGAATGATGAAATTCTTTCATGCAAGGTGCAAGACGAAGCTGGTTTTTGGTCTATTGGTCCTGTTGGTCACATTTAACAAATGAGATGTGTGGGGAATCATAAGAATGAACAGAGTATCTGATGTGCAAGTCCACTTCAACCTTCAGATTAAAAAGAGGCTACATGCTCTTATTCAGTAGCTACAAGATGTCTGTGAAGTCAGATAAAGGTGAAGACACAAAAGAGCTGGAACAGAGCATGAGTGATCCTCCCACAGCAGAGATGAATCATTACACACATGTTTATGTTGAACACTATGACAATAAGACTGGACAACATGAAAACAACTTCTTATTACTTAAATTACTTGAATATTCTTGAACCCTTGATAAAGGTTTTTGGTTGGAATGGGAACATCACACAAAATGTACCAGTTTCAACCTTTGCCTGAATGTGTTGCACCCTTAAAATGAGCAGCTTTTATTAAAGAAATGCACTCTGTTGAATACAAGCTCTTTCAGTCTGTTCAGTCGACACACACAGTACACTGCAGTGTGTCTCTACTGTGATTTTCTTCAGGGGACAGTGCTTAATTTCTTAAAGGGTATGTAAAACATTCCTTCACTCTGTAGACAATAAATACAAATAAAAATAAATACTGTTTTAACCTCTCTTTTCTGTTTAAAGGTGCCGTTGGTAAGATTTTGGCACATAGCCAGCTAAGATGGCGATTAGAAAACCAGCACAGCCCCTCCTGTCCTGTTTTCTCTAAGATCACTCCCTCACACGAGTTTAGCCCCTCCCACAAAAATGTCCCCGCAAAAGCGACATCAAAACACCGGTATCAAAAACACTCAAGTACAGTGAGCTGTTTACCGAAAGGCTTCTCAGCGACGAGCAACACAACTGCTGCAACAATGTCTGATACTGAGGTTACAAAGCCCCATGGGGAAACAGGCTGTGCTTTCACGTATAAAGTACATGCCAATAAGGCACTTGTCTAGGAGGGAATCTAAACATATTTGTTTAATTTTATAAAACCTAGTAATACATTGCATGTTGCAAAACAACATAAGAGGAAAAACATTACTTACCTGTCCAACAGAAACATAGCTAGCTCTGCATTGGATTTGAAACCCTTGAGATCCCGAAGGGTCCTCCACCTCTCGAACGCAGCGCCGACATTGATTCTTGTTTTATTTCGCGCACGGTCCTCCTCCTCTTGTACTCTCACTTTTCGGTAAGCGTTTCCACGGTCCTTGTCTTTTTGGTGGAAGCTGCCTGGGGCATAGGTGGAATCGGCACTTTCCCGCTGCCTGCTGGATTATTGCTGTCCGCCATTGTACGAGATTTGTTGCTCTTCTTCTTCTTCCTCATGCGCGTTCACAGAGCTTTACAACCAATCACAATGAAGGACGAAGCGCCGCCCCTCGACCAATCAGGACAGAAGCCTCAGGGGCTCTTCTGATTGGTCAAAGATACCTGGAGCGGTCGAAAATCTTTAACAGCTCATAACAGAGACAGATGGAAACACAGAAATCTCGCACTAGTGCAACTATACTACTCTCATACAGGGATCTCAATGGATATTCCAACATTTGATATAAATGGAACACAAAAAAAAGAGCAGTGGCTAGCAAAATCCTACCAACGGCACCTTTAACTTATAATATTTCAAATAAGATTCAACTTAGGACACAGATGAATAACATATTTTGAGTAAATGTATGAGCTTTACATCACAATGAGCCATTAAACTATGTTTGCTTTGAAAATGGAAATAAATGTCTGTACCCATTGACAGCAGTGTACCTTGCCGGTGGTCTCAGGTCATTCTTCTTAAAAGTGCAGCACTGCTGGGTGCTATTTCAGCCCCTTCACTGACAACAACCCAACAAAAACATTAATGAACTAACCCTTGAAATTGATCCATCTGACTGCATATTGTCCTCTTGTGCTGAGCTATGTCCTGATTAGATTTTAGAGTTCATGCACTCACTGGTCACTTTATTAGGTACACCAGGTAAACTGTTTGTTAACACAAATAGCTACTCAAACAGTAACATGGCAGCAACTCAATGTATTAAAGAGCTCATATTATGCTGTTTTTGAGTTTTATATGTGCATACTGTGTTAGCATGTCTCCTCTGCATGAGTACCTCTATGCATAAGATAAAAAATCCAGGACTTCTACCTATTCCCCTGTCTACAGCGCCAGTAGCTGTCTAAGACAAGATCCCCCCCCCCCAAAAAAAAATAGAGCTTCCAATGCAAAGTCCAACTACCGTTTTGTCAGCATTGTAAGCCCATTGGCTCAGGCTGGCGTGTCCAGTGCAACGTAAAGACCTGAGAATGAATGCAGAGTTCCTGACGACATGATAAACGAACTTGAGCTTGTATGTTGCTTTCTTTATGTCTTCATGACCACTTAAAGTGCTCTTACACTGCAGGTCAAACCGACCTACTCACTCCTAAATTCACTCACTGATAGTTTCTTCATAAGTTGACCATCATTTTCAGCCCCTTCATGGATGCAGCAGTGGGAGCAACTTGGGGTTAAGAGCCCAAGAACACATCAACATGTGATAGCTGGAGCTGTGCTTGAACCTTGGACCTTCTTACTGATGGTTAAGCTAACTACAAGACTAAGCCACCAACGCCCTATGGTGCCTTGGTGAACTAAATTGACAAATAACAAGTTTATCAGTCGACCAATCCTAGCAGGGAAATTGGCCTTAAAAGAGCAAGAGCTTTAATAGAGTATCTCAGGCAGAGAGAGAATACAACTGGACCAGGGGTACTTAGAATGTGAGAACTAAAAGTGTTTTTGAACAGTACTGATTCTGAACACAGTCTTGCAGTCACTGAAATCAAATATTGAGGCATTATATGAGCTTTTCAAAGGCAATAAATTGATATGGTTGATAGGGTATAACCGGGTTGTGGAAGAAGAAGAGGGCATGGCCCATGTGCACACAGTCAGACATTGTCACATTGTGCTCCCCTGCTGTCCTCTAAATCCTGTCCCGCCTTTGTCACAGCTCTGTTACTGCCTCCAAAACCAGAGCAGAGGAGGTATCACTTTGGTCCCCATGGGCCCCTCCTTGACATTCATACTGAAGTCAAAATGTGACAAGGGTGTTAAAATCACCCTTCTAAATGGCCTCTTGCCTCTGATGCTACCTTTGATAGCCCATCGGGGGGAGTCAGAGGGACTTGGGCCAACAATGATGTAAATATCTACAGGCAACACAGGAGGCAAGAGATATGGTTTTGTCATTTAGAGTGCCTGTTTGAGTAGTATCATTCATTAACTTCTGATTTGTATTTAATATCATGCAGAAAAAATGCCAGAAAGGACTTTTGAGAGCCCCAGCATGAGTGAAATCAACATTATAGACACTAACAGCCTTTCTTTGTAAATAAATTTGTGCAGGCAACACTTAATCTTTTACATTTTCAAATAGTCCCACTTTATTACGCTAATTACTCTCAATGGGAAGCAAAAGGTTTTAGTACTTCAAGCATAAGGGTTTTTCATAGCTGTGTAAGGACCTTTAGGTTACTTATTAAAGAGGCAGTCAGGTTATAGTCTACATCTAACTTTCAGAGGATGAATTAGCACTAATATCCTCTAATAAAAGAGGTTCAGAGGCTGTTAGACTCACTTCTGAGCACCAGTGTCCCTCTGCTTCAGCCCTTCTTGGTATAATATAAGCTTATGTGGCTAATGCTTACAAACGAAATAAACCGTATGTATTGCTCAAAAGATGAAAGAACAATAATCTTGATCTTCTACAGTTATTTTACTGTCAGTCTGTGAATGTAAATGTTTAAATTTATTTATTTTTTCTTCCTTATTTTTGTAATCCAGAGCCCACGGCCCAGATGCCATGATCCTGGTAGACGGCCAGCCTCTACAGTCCAACGGAGAGCTGGGCCTTTCCCAGATGCTGCACATCGCTAGCCAGATCGCCGCGGGCATGGTCTACCTGGCCTCACAGCACTTTGTTCATAGAGATCTGGCAACCCGTAACTGCCTGGTGGGCAACGGTCTGCTGGTTAAGATCGGAGACTTTGGGATGTCGAGGGATATCTACAGCAGTGACTACTACAGGGTAAGACTGAAGCTTCTTAACGTCAGAAAATCTGGATTGTTGGTAGTATACATTACTTCATCCTTTCTGCGTTTGGGCTGATAATCAAATGAAAGATATTGAGGTTGTTTTCATACCTAGATCGATTTGGACGGTTGTCCTGATATTAGTAGGCATCCCATGCTTGGCACAGTTCATTTGCACATGTGTGAACACAGAACTCGATCCCTGTGTTGGCCCAAACAACCACGCCAAGATTGGCTCAAAGTCATGGTCTAGACTTGTTTTTAATCGACCCTTGAGGGTTGGTTTGCAGTGAGGACACGATTGACCCAGGAACCAGCAGAAACAGGGTGAGGCGCTAACACAATACACTGCTGTAGTAGTTTAAGCAGCAGCAGTGGTAATAATAACTGCATTTCAGCAACCAGCAGATGAAAAAGTACTACTTAATAATAGTGTTTTGAGTCACTTTCTGTCCAGGGACAACATACTATGAAAATAGCAATAGGTAAACATTACTCATCATCTCTACAGCAGATCATCACAGGACTCAACATCACTGACTGATTCAAAAACTTGTTTAGGCTCCCAGACTGTATTGATTCAACTCCTTCAAGCAGGAGAATTTATCCTTTTCTCTCTACTTTTCCACATCAAAAACAGTTTCTTTGCCAGCACCTCTGTATGTGTTATGTTGTAATAAGTTCCCATGCTATCTGGTGTCTATGGTGGTCGACAAGGACAAATGGCCTACTACAGTTGATGCATTTCAATAAGATGCAAACACCTGAAAGTGCAGAAACGCGCTGCAACTTAGAAACGAAACAAAGCCCAAAATGATCCTAACCTAGAAACACCTGGGAGAGCAGAAACGCAACAGAAGTACAACAGCAGAAGAGTTTCAGGCGTATGGGAGAGACAGACAAGAGAGACTGTGGTCAAGCCAGTCCCTGCTAAATTTGAGGTGCTAATGTATTGGAACCTTTACGGTAAATGCTCCGTGCCAAACAGGAGGGAGTTGACAGGCAGGCTGAGCAACTGTATCATGTTCTTTTTGTCCTTTAACCTAAAAAGTGTGAAATATAGGAAATATATAAATATTTATATAGGTCTTGTCTTAATGTGACTCTAAGATGCCTCTTTTTTCCAACATAAATGAACAGAATGTGTTATAATGTATCAAATAAAAGTCAGTGACTGCAGTTTTCAAGCCATTTGGGCCAGATATTAATATGAAATCAGATCATTTTCTTCCAGTTATACCTGATGAAACTGGTATCATTGTAAAGAGGACACTTTGGACGATATGTGCAAGCAGTACAAAATGCTTTAACTGCGTACTTTTTGAGTAATTTAAATTTTGTGTACTTTTAAAGTAGGTTGCTCAAAAAGTACACAGTAAAAGCATTTCATACTGCTTGCACGAAAAGTTCTGATCTTGCAGGTGTTTTCCTCTTATTGATCTGCATCGAGCCGTTGTAGGACATTTGCCCTCGTCAGCACTGTAGGTGTCCCCTATGGTCCACCGGCGAGCGATAAAAAACTCTCCTCTTTGTGCACAGTTTAACAATTACCTCGTAACGCGTGTCACATATTGTTAACATGCTTATCTGTATAATCTTCCATCAAACATTTAAAAAAACACTATTGCAAGGAAGGAGACACGTTTAAATAAAATTATTTTTCTCATGAATGATTTTGTGTATGTTTAATGTGACTGAGTAAATTGTGGCCAAAACATGTATAAACGGTAGGCGTATACTCGCATTTAAGGACAGAGCTGAGCAGCCAGGTGGTCCCTCCTCTCCCGTGCGCTCTGCTGCTCTCCCTGTTGATACGGCACATGCAATTTGGCCTCTCTCCATCTTAAGTCCTGTTATGTCTCCTCCGTGAGGTCAAAGTGGCATCCATGGCGTAAGGCTATGTTGTGAAGAAAGCAACATGCGACAAAGAATGCACTGACACTCTGGGTACTTGCCTGTGAGGTTTTGGTGACGTGTGCGCACTGCGTGCCTGTCAGCCAAATTACCACTGCACCGGGCGCGCTTCGCCTTCGCTGAGAATAGACCAGGTTGGAGCTGGCGAGCTTTCAGCACACCTTCCGGGCAGTGTTTTAGCATGACATTGTCACTGCGCCAAGCTGAATCTGTCGACACCTCCCCCTGGTGCGCCGCCACACCCATCTCAGCGCAACCGGTCTACCAAATGTGCCAAATTGGCTGCGCACGGTGATGCGCCGGACAAAATTGGAGCCCAAAGTCTTAAGGTCACCTGCCATCTTTTAAATCAAACATGTTTAACTGCCATTTTACTTTACATTTTGTTTGCAAGGAAGTAAATTCCAAGGAAATATTGCTGCAGCTAAAAGATTTACCTATTTCTTATTTCAGTATGTAATATTAGTAAAAGGTGATCCAATCCAATTAATGGCTACAGCTGATTTTATCAAGTCAGAGCATAAACAGCAATGTTTGCCGTGCTTCGCAAAAATGTCATAAAGCTGATTTTTTTGTACTGATAAAATGGGCCTGTGTCCATTTAGCTGTTCACTCTTTACAGCAGTAAATTGATCAAATAGAAGTAAAACAGTAATCATTTGTGTAACAAATATTGCTCTGTAAATAACAATATTAATGCAGCTGTACCTTCCCATATAGTCAGAGAGAGCTCTGGGTTTTGGTATTTGAAAGCTTTGTGTTATTGCTATGATATGCATCCGCCTGTAGATTTTAAAGCTGGAATATTGTAGCACAACAATTAGTGCAGATCTCTTGTTAGAAAAACAGTTTAACTGTTGTTCAAAATGAGTCCAACTTTGCTTGTAATTGGGTCCAAAACAGCTACACATGAATCCTCCTGGGCTGCTTCCTGAGAAGATTTTTCTAAAAGGGTGAAAACCACAGCTCTCTCTGGGGTCATTTTCTGTTTATGCGATCATATTTATGTTTTTGTTTCCATCTTTTCTTCTCTATGGAGGGTTAGCCATGCAGCCCCAGGGCCTCACACCAGCCCTCATACATTCATATGAGGATGCAGGGGTTTGTATTGTGGATGGAGATGAGCCTGCACAGCCTGCAGCCCGATGCTTCCAGGCTTGTTTATCTAGCTTCTCATTCATGTCTGTTTCACTGTTTAACACGATTAGCAACGCTGAATGCTGCAAACGAGGCAGCAACCGCTGGCTAGAAGAATTCTGTATTTTACTGCATACATTAATGGACATAATCAGGAGGTGGCTGCTACTTATCTGGATTCCTTCAACAGCCTGGTGTTGTGGAGTGACTTTAGGTGCACCTGATTGTGTCACCCCGCTTGGCCGGTGCAGACTTTGCTGGGGGCATCGCCAGCAGTGATAAAATGTTCAGCTGCTGTGCTCTGCAGCTCTGCACACATGGTATCACTTGCAAGGAGAGCTGAGTGAGATGTCTTTGGTGTTTGGATCTCTGCACACCATCTGTAAGAGGAATACATTATTAAAATCTGAATATTTTGTTTGTGAAGCTTTCTGTGCCTGTGTGTGGTTCAGATGTTTGATTACCAACCTTTCTCACAGTTTTGGGCCCTCAGTGGATCCAAAAATGTCAGGTCATAAATGAGGACATTTCAGCCGGAACAGAAAATCGACAGTCAGGACTTTATTAAGAGTGGTCATGCATAATTCTGTTCAAAGATCTCTAAACACAGCAGAGCAGCTGCTTTGGGAGGCTTTTAAAAGCCAACACAACACTTAACAATGTCATAAACATGTGTGAAATTAATATATAAACTCCAACATCGTCTCAGTCTAAGAGCAGCTCCACAGCTGCGGCTGTTGCTGCTGTTCATTACAAAGTGTTTGAATTATACAATATCAAAGACCTTTTTGCACTCAGACACAGCTTAATGGCATGTTAATTTCTCTCACTATACTTCTGAAATACAATATTCAAAGTGCAGGGTTCATGGATTTAGGATAAAGGGTATATAAATACCCTGCCCACGATCTTGAGTTCTCATTACAAGCTCTTTGTAAAGAATAATTGAATGCTCAGACATGTAGGCCAGCCTCATGGGAGCCACAGCAGATCATGGGCCTTTCATCCTTTATATGGGCTGAGCTAATGTTGCATCATCTGCTCATCCTTTTACAATAACAACACTGTAAAAACATTGATTCTCTGTGTAATGTATTCATTTTGAGTTAGAGCAATGTAGTCTTCAATTCTAGCAGAGAGGCTGGAAACTGGCAGCCTGGGGGCCACATGTGGCCCACCCCCTCACTCAGTGCAACCAAGAGTCACTTTTCAATAATAATCAACGGTAAACATGAAGAAAACTTAACTAAATAAGAATTGCAGTGTTATGAAGCGCTTTAAGCATGTGCATTAATAAACTCCACTTTCAGAACAAGGAGGAAGTGTCAGAGGTGGGCGGAGCAGACAGCATGTCAGTCTTTACTTGAATTAGACAGTTAAACAAGGCAGGATGGATCCTTGCTTTCAAATTGTTCATGCCAAATTCTGACCCAAACATCTGAATTCTGCAGCAGAATCAAGTCATCAGTCATGGCAACATTTTTCAAATCTTCCGCTGTGCTGTCCAATTCTGGAGAGCCCATGCAAATTGTTGCCTCAGATTCCTGGTCTTTGCTGACAGGAGTGGTGCCAGGTGTGGTCTTCTCCTGCCGTAGGCTATCTGCTTTAAGGTTCAACATGTACATTCAGAAATGGTCTTCTGCATACCATACCTCCCCTCTGACACATCAACAAGGCATAGTGGCCTAGGATTTTTCCCTTTTTTGGAACATTCTCAAAAACCTTTGAGATGGTTGTGCCTAATAATCCCAGTAGATCAGCACTTCTTTAAGTACTGAGACCAGCATGTTTGGTAACCATGACAAACAGGAAACAGCACAAATAATGCACAGGGCCAAGAAAAATTCATTACCATCTAAAATCCAAAAACTTTTGGAGACTGAGATCGGGATTATAATTTAAGGAGAAATTTTAATTTTAAAATTTATAGGTCACGCACAAGAATGAAAAAAAAATTGTGTTTCACTGCATGGTGTTCTATTCTGGAATGGGTTACAACAGGATCTAAAGCATTGCTCAAACCTGATGAAATTTAAAATAATGTATAAACATATAATTTTCAGTAGAAATTTGGATAAAACTGGAGATTTCACACTAAACTGAAGGATGACTACTTTTTTTGGCTGTTTGTTATTGTTTTGTCTTTGTTTTGTTTTTTGTTATATTTTTTATTTGTTAGATCACTAAATTATTGTGTAAAAACTGTTTTTCTTTCGTAAAATATGGAAGCATTTCTGTTTAATTAACTGAAGGAGAAGGGGCGGGACTTGATAAGTTTTACTTCCTCCCACTCCTTTTCAAATATATTGTATGTAACAACAGCATGGTCTTTCTACTACCTCTGTTTTTATGTTTCTTTTGAATATATTCAAAATAAATAAGTTTCAATTCAGTTCAATCCAATGACACATTCAAAGTCACTTCAGTCAGTTGCAACCATGTGATTAGCTGATTCGCGTGAACACGCAGTGGAATGGTAGTCCCCAGTTAAGAGGTCGCTAAGTTTGATTTAACTCCAAACACAGACAAAACAAAACGGTTTAATATATCATCATCTGTTTCTGTGTGAGGTCTTTCACACTTACATCTTGTCAGAATTTTGACATATTTTAGACTGAACTAGGCTTTACATGTAAACAGAATAATAAGTGTAAATTTCCCCCTCGTAACACTTTACAGTATTGGAGTCAATGTGTCTGTGTCTGTTTTTGTTACCTCTCACCATTGTGTGTAACACTAAGAGCTCAGAAGGCCCCCTCTAGACAAATTCAAGCCAAAATGGTGTGTTCCTTCATTAAGGCCCAGTCCTTATAATCGTCTCTGAAGATTAAGTCACAGCTGGTTTAACAGTGAGGGTCAGCTCAGCCGAAAGATTCAATGGTCCATCTGCTTGTTCTTGTCTGAACAATTATAGACCTAATTTATAGAAGTTAACTGTTCAGTCAAAGGATGGGCAGACTTTAGTGCCTTCTTCTGATGCAAGACCTAACAGGGCAACACTGGGGTGTTTGTGTAGGGGTCTGGAGATACAGTGTGTAAATAATGAAGTGTCAGGACTGTGGGCTAAATGCTTTCACCTACTCCTGCAGGGGCCCGGCTTCAGCCCAGGACTGTGTGCCAAACACTCATAAGAGGGAGGCCAGTGAGGCATCATGTCCTTGACACAACAATAAAGACTCATGCTGGTTGGTCAGGATGTCTGTGCTTTCCTGAAGCTATTAAGGCTTGTCTTCAGAGCAGATTTTACCCCTCAGTGACCAGTGAGGAGAAGCAGCTGGTGACTCCACATGTGTTCACATTCAGATTCAGCCTTGTTAGTAATTTACATGATGCCAAAAAAATATTCTGTTATAGTCCTGCAGAGGTCATACAGGCTTTTTTTTTTTATAATTGTGGTTTCTTAGGTGAACACAGATCAACTTTGGCCACAAGTTAGGCTCCATGGGGGTTGAGAACAATAGCCAGGACCAATTCATTTTCCACACTTCTGTCCCTATCAGGGGCTGGAGGTGACATTGGGGGGGTAGAGGGATACAACGCGGATCAACTTCCAGCGGATGTCAGAGTTGACATCCAGAGACGGACAACCATGCACATACACGCTAACACCTAAGGGCAATTTAGATTCACAGCTTAGCTTAACATGCATGTTTTTAGTCAATGGGAGGAAACCAGAGTACCTGGAGAAAACCCTTGCGTGCACTGGGCAAACACCCAAACTCAACGCAGTATGGCTCCACCCACTCAGGAGGTCGAACTTGCTACCTTCTAATCTACTTAAACCTTGTGTTGGCTCGAGATGGGAATCCAAAACCCATTCCAGTCAAGAATCAATAAGAACTAGCTCAAATAATCAATTTTATTAATCTTATTGTTTAACAGTCTGTCATCAATTAATTCAACTTAGTTTTGCATGCCCTGCAAATAAAAGATGTCAAACTCCCGTCAGGGGCAGTCAGCAGAAACAATCACTGGTGTGAACACTGTCGACAGGAGACAGAAGTGGTCTAAAATGCAGCTTAATTTTACACAGTAAGACAACAACTGCACAACAGTGTCTGTATTTGTGTCTGCAAGCGAGGGTGAAAACATCAGGAACTTGCAGCACTGCATTTAATACCATAAGTGCCCTGTGTCTGACATTTTTTTGAGTAGGCCTTCTTTTGTCCACAGAAAATCCACAGGAATTGATAACAGGAATCCCTAAAGAATTGGATCCAGCAGAATCAATACTGGCAGTAGTACCAATAAAATCTTATCAATGCCCATCCCCAGTGTTGACTGAACAGTGCATGCATCTCAGGGTTCCAAATAGCTTTCTTTATCAGCCAAACTGTGAGCTTTCCTGCTGAAAAAGAAAATCTCAAAAAGCTCAGACTGTAATTCATCTCAATATATATGAAAAAGGAAAAATTAGATATCCCTGCAGCAACAGTGTGTTGGAGAGAAATGAGTCATCCAACTTTTTTCACTTAAATGTTCGTTCCTCCTACCAAACTCACTTTGAATTTACTGAGCAAAGTTTAGATGCTTGAATTATTTATTGAATAATTTACTTTCACTGCATAACACACACACGTACACGTGCAGTAGAGCGAGGAGCAGGGAGCAGAGAATAGAGAATGTGTGTGTTGTATCGGGCAGAAACCAGAGGGTAGATTTGTGTTAAACAGACTACAGTTTGAACTACAGGTGGAGCGTATGCATGTATTTGTGTGTTTGTGTGCAGCCTCTGTTGTGATAGCATCACTGCCCGCCTACACTGAGGAATATTGACAGAGCTGAGAGATAAGGAGCTCCTAACAGTATTGGACACTTTCCCTGTGTTGAGTGATTATAAATAGCTGCACCCTGCCAAGAACACAATCCTCCCATCGCTGACTAGTCGTATTGACGCTCGTTGCCCTCCGGGACTCCCGAGACACTTTGCAGCAGGAGGGAACAACTTCAAGAAAGAGATGAATATTGTCCTAAATCACATCCATCTGTCACATCCCCTGCTCCGCCTGCGCTGAACACGCCTTTGTGTTGTTACAAAAGAGTCGACTGCAGAGGCTGCACAGGCACAGGTGACTACTACGTAGGTGTTTATACAACTGCCTCGCCATATATCAGGAAATGTTTGCTGAGGTCAGAGACGAGGCACTGAATTATGCATGTTTGCGTATAAAAGACAGGGGATGTTTGAAAATGCGCCTGTGTATTAAAAATACAGCTGGGATGTGTGCGCAGAATATATGTACAGGACAGATGGAAGAGCTCATGGTCTCTGCCAATCTGCTCAGATGTCATTGTGAGAAGTTTTATTTCATGCTAATGAAGGGCTGGTGAAGGTTTCTCAGTGTTGTTTTTCTCCTTTAAAGCAACAATATGTTGTTTTTCCATAGTTTCAAAGTTGATCTAACTGATCAGTAACTTTCACCAGGGAGAAAGTGGTCTATCTTAAATCAGGGATCTCAAGTCAGTTCAGCGTGTGACACACTGTCACACACTCACACGCCACAACTGGTACTTCTCACGCTTGAAAATTACACTACTATACGTATTGGAAAGAGTTGCACCACTATATATGCATTGGAACATGTAGCAAGACGCTTTGAGCATCATAGAGCTCAACGGGAGCAAAAAATAACATACAGCTACATATCAGCCAATCAGATAATAGCACTGCTGTATCCAGGTAAGATATGGTTGATCTGACCACAGAGGATGCATACTGCAGTATGCATATAAACTATCATACCAAAAGACCTGAAAACACACACACACAAGCTAGCAAAAATCTAACTCTGACCTAAGCTCAAACCACGAGAGCCCTGTTAAATCAATATTTCATTCTCACATTGATGATTTTCTCCTCGCAAATATGGAACTTTTGAGGTTTAGTTTTTATATTTAAGTTCTTTCTGATGCTTAGGGCCAGATGTGAGGAAGTGGACCTCTAACTCCACCTGTTGAATGTCATAGTGGAGGCTGGGTGCCAGCTCTGTTTGTGACGACCTGTCTCAATGACCTATCTCTGGTCACCGAGAAGCGGTCCACATGGAGACTGGTTTAGGAGTGTCCACAAGTCTTTGATTGTACAGATGTTACCTCTACACGAAATCTACGTGTTTGGAGGCCAAAACATGCACATTTGTGAAACCTGGTACCAGCGTGAACAAATCTCAAAACACTGCCCTTGAATTTCTGTGTTTACAAAGAATATGCACACTTTCAGAAACTATGATCTCATAGCCCAACCTCTTCCCTAAACTGCATGCACTGTTATGTCATCAGCATTGTGAGGATAATGCATGTCTGTTGTGTGTCCCAGATACCGTGCCTGAAATGTGTCCATTTAATCGCTGTATTTTGACCAAAGGCTAGAAGAATTTTTTTTGACTGGTAAGACACCCAGTCAACATTTTCCAGCAGTGTACTTTTCTGTTGTATGCACATGCTTCATGTCTTCTTCTCTGGGTTGGTTGTATGTCTGTGGCAGCGTCACAGCACCTCTTATAGGCCTAGCATATACTGCAGCATATTCAGTGTTTTCTTATAGACAGACACATTTCTTTAAGTTATGCCGTGTTTACAGCAAATGTTTTAAAAACTGAAACTGTTTTTGTCTCTGTTTGGACAAGGCCTGAGTCTAAGGACTTTTGTTAGTAAAAGTTCTTTTACAGTGCTTAGGGTTTCTGCTTTAATTCATCTGTTTGGGGCCAAATAATATTTTAATTTGCCTTGTACTTCTGGTTGTTTCTTTTCAGTATTTCATACAGTTTTATTTTTGCTGGTCAATAGCTTAGTTTGATCTAATTATGGTCATTATCAATGACTTGTTAGCAAAGATATAGAGAAACATTAAGGACATAAAGCATGAAGATTTTCTCCAAGAAATAAGCAGTTATTTATCAAATATGCCATATCATTGGCATAGCCAAGCCACTTCTCTTCTTTTCCTTTTTCAGAATCCAAATGATTAAATTCCTGGTGGCAGGTAGACTGCTGTGTCTGACGTTGGTTCTTGGAGACAAGGAGAGAAATTGCCTCAGAAGGAGCTCATTATGGTGAAATTATGAACAGTGACATATAGGTTCCTGTCAGGGGATACGATTTAAAGACTTCCATTTTCTGCTTTTTTGGTAGATAATATGAAAAAGTCCACCGTCATTTCTCCAGAGGCTGCCTTACAGTGTTGGTGTTGACATTCAGTGGAGGCATTTTTTTTTACTTTATTTTAGTGAGTGGGTGAGTGTAACGACAATTAAATACAGTGGATGGTGTCGGTGAAAAAAACATGAATCCAGATGGGATATGTCAGGTAAAAGAGGGTTACAGAAATAAAATGTGAGTGGGTGAAATAGTGGTTTTAAGGGAAAAATCTGCATGTTTGAATCAGTGACTAATAACAACTAAACACTGCACCAGTGTTATAATCTAATGACTCAGTTTTCAAGGACTCGCTGTTCTTTGTGACTCTGCCAGAAGTCTCTGCTTACCTGCACCGTCCAGCTTTGTAGTAAAACAGGCCTCAGGTTTCTACTGTTTCAGGGATCAAACACACATGCCTCTGCTGCATTATTTATCAAGCACAATCTCCTCAAAACTGTATGCAGCGGCTGCTAATGAGTACACAGGCCATATTTATTACTGCTGCAGCAAGCGGAGAAAATGTTCTACCTCTTCCCCTGGGTTTGGGTGTTTTTTCTGCTTCTTTTGGAGTAAGACTCAAGCCTTTTTGATATTAAAGCACAGAAATGTTGACCTTAGAGAAATTCTGGCTTTAGACTAACCAAGAAAAGCATCTCTCACAATTTCCGCCACTGAACAACTTGGCTTACTTTAATTTTTAAACAATTTCCATTTCTGCTGGTAAATAAAATATATAGCCAGCCAATTAGCTTAGCTTTACATTCAGTGTCTAAAGGAAAGGGTAATTATTGGGCCTCCAAAGGTTGCAAAAGCAGATTACCAGCTCTTAACCTCATTAATTTTCTCCTGACATGTTGTTTACCTAATCTTATTAGCAATAAAGTGAAAGTGATGCTTGATTAAAATATCCATTTTCTTATCTGGCATGCTCAATCTTACCTTCCAGTGGCGACAAGTGCAGCGCTCCAGGACTTCCACGAGCTCATAATGAGTTTCTGAATGTGACTGGTTTAGAGAATAATGTCACTTCCACATAAAAATATTTGGTGGACTTGGTTTGTGTAAAGTTGCAGCATTGGTGTAGTTTCATTTGTTTTGGTTAACTTTCACTCTGCTCTTGTTCAGGTGCACCCAGAGCCTGTCAGATGTTGTTCAGTTTCGTCAGTCACCTGCCATCAGTTAGGGCTGCAGCTGCAGTCGTTGTTCCTGCCATTCAGTCTTTTTTGCACCCAAATACACTATCAACATTTGAGATATCATTGTATTAAGTGCATTGCAGCAGTCCTAAAGTATTATGATCTTTACTCCTAAAAAAAAGTTAGGAAATGTTATTTCAGTCGATTATTTAATAACGGTACTAAATCATTAAAAAACAACTTTGTTACAAGTTGCACCTGGTTGTAAAAGTGACTAATCAGGCTATCCAACAATATGAAATACAAAGAAATTAGTTTTTTTAAAGGTGAAAAATAATCAACTGAAATAATGTTTCCAAACTTTTTTGAGGAGTATATAACAGAGGTGGGCAACTGTTGCCACCTTGAGGGCCGCCTGAATTTTTATCTCGAAGGGTAGAAGGAAAGTTCTTCTGCTATTTTTTTGATAATCTCAATTTTCAAGATTTCTAATACTTATTAAAATGAACAAAAGCTGTATATAGCTAAGACATTTTATGTCACATTTTTATATATATATATATATATATATATATATATATATATAAAGTCAAAGGCACATAAATATTTATTTTAATTAGCCAAACACAGAATTAAAGCTTGTTTAATTTCAGTGCAAGTTACAAAACTAATCTGATTAAGAAAGCATATTAAACTCATATTTCACATAAAATGGTATTTTAGGGACTGTTACAAGCTAATTACAGCCACATTAACCTTGAATAATGCTATTTTCATTGTTTTGAGATATATTTTGTAACATATTTTGGAGGAGTTTCCCATTTATCATTTATAACATGAAGCTGATAAGTCTGAATATCTTTGGTTATTAGCGTGTATGCTCATAAACCGATTGAGTTTGATTTTTGGGAAAATTAAAGCCTGAATATTTAGGGGTAAAAATAAAAACATTTGTGAATGTGGACAAGATAATGCTGGACAGTGTTACATAGGTCAGACTTCCTTTATATTTCAAAACATTTAACAGGTTTAACTGGTTGAGCTTTTCTCATATACCCTCCAGAAGTTTTTTTTAATTTATTCTTTCACTATATAGAAGATATATAATCAAATTAATAAATTAATAAAAGTTAGACATATAGCAAGTTATTTTATGTGAAAGAGACGGGCAACGACAGATTTTGTCTAAACTAGAAACAGTTACCAGGGATGTTGGGGCATGATAAGGGAAGATTCAATTTGCTAATTAAAATGTTGGTACCTACTCTATATTGACCTTTATAACATTATGACGTAATAACAATACTTTTTCCCATCCCGATGTCACAAGAACGTGGTCTCCATGGCAATATGTTCGATTGCATAGAGCTTCCTATTCTGTGCATCTTAAGGGCTCCATCAGTGAAATAAAATGTAAAACAATCAGCATTGATTTCTGTTTCGTACAAGCAATACAGAAGACAATAAGACACAAGCAATTAAAACAGACTTATAGAAAAACTGTGATACAATTTCATTTGCACAGTAAGGTTTGCACAGATTTAAAGCTCATTTAAGAACAGAAGCCGTCTTCTTATTTGTAAGAATTTCAAGGGTTTTGGTCTCCTGAAGTCCAAACTAATCCATTCTACATGCTTTTTGACAAGACACATTATTAAACAGCTTTACAGCGCTGCACTGCTCATGATTTAATATTCAGAGTAGTTACAAAGTCAGCAGTAACACCAAGAAAACACCTATCTGCACACTGTCAGCCCAGGCAGGTGTGAAGACTTTAATACGTAAAATATGGACACAAAACTGCATGATGGCAGTCTTGCTCGTGTGTAAATGTGTGTGTGTTTGTGGAATCCTTCTGAAAGTTTCACCACCCACCAGCACGCAGCAGCCAGAGTAGATACCACTTTATCTCCTCTTGGCAGCAGCGCAGCAGGTAGAAACCTAATGGACATCATAGCCTCTCAAAGTGAACTTGTGTTCGTGGCTGTTTGCGCCGGGAGAGCAAGAGATAGCCGCGCGCTTAACGCAGGGAGAGAGAATGTATAGATGGTTATCGGGGCCCCTTTAAGATGTCTGGGGCCTCCCAAGGCTCCCCTGCAGGCTGCAGAGCGCCCATCGAAGAGCCCAACTGGGCCAGTAATCTATCCCCCTGCCATGCTGCTGTGCTCTCCACGCCGTTAATCCAATCACTCCCCTGCCACGGTGGGACAGGCAGAGCACTAATCCAGTTTACACAGCAACGGGAAAAAAAGCCCCAGACTCATTCCTCACTCCCCGTTGAGTATTGCCAGCATCTCCATGTGACATTGAGTGAGAAAGATGAGGATAATTACAGGGGCAATTATTTTATTTTTATTATGTGTTCAGCCTTTTCCCCCCTCTCCTTCCCCCGTGTCCCGAGCTAATTGCCATGGCCTTGTCACAAAAACCCAAGGTGATAGTATGCAATCATTTGGGAAGCAGAGAGTCAGCCTGTTTTAATGCCCCTTGCCACAGCAGCAGCAGCAGCAGCAGCAGCGGTTGAATCATTAGCATGCATCAGATGAGGTTCAGCCTTGCGTGCGATGGGCTGGGTGGACCTCAGATAAGTCATTTAGACTAACAGGAACTTAATTAATTTTGTTTAATCTGTATAAAGCTCCATGGGGGGGACGGATTGGTACACAGACCCTCACCCACTCCTTCACCTCGCACGGCCCACCTAGCACGGCTCGGCCCACGGGTTTTACACAACGGGGCGACCGGTCTTGGCATCAGTAGTGGCTTAATGTTGTGTACAATGCTAAAACGCGGCACGTCTAATGAGACTAGGTGGGCGATAAGTCAGCGTTCATTTGGCCATTAGCTCGCAGAGGGAAATGAGGTTGGGGTGAATGTGAGGAAATCTAGGGCTGCAGAATTAACTCTGTCAATAAATACTGTGTGTGTCTGGGGTGCAGGGAAAGGACACCTTCCTTGGAACACCTTTGAGATTTATGTTTGCTATTATTACTGTTTTTATCTGAGGAGTAACACCAGCAGCTGCATCGTCCTCCAGGACGGTGGGGGGTCATTTTTGTTTGGTCTAGCAGAGGCGGGCAGACAAGGTGGAGCTTCAAAAAATATGAAAAACATAAACACATGGGGTGGATTAGGCATGCAACAATACACCGACAATACTCAGCCTACAGTTTGGTATGTGCCTCAAATTTTTGCTCACGAGCTCATTAAACATAAATACTCATTTGTAAATCAATTAAACAGAATTCAATTTCAGATCAACTAAATGTTGCTCTATTAATTAGCATCATCCATGGTTGTTATTGCTAATACTGCCATAATTACCACCTTTACAACCATATATAGCAGGCAGCTCCCTTAAACACAAAAAGATCTCAAGGGGGTTACCTCAAATAATTTTCAATCCAGTAGAGACAAAAATGATGGGGACAGATTTATGGTCAGGGTGTCCACAAACTTATCTCTGACACGAATTCTCATTTCAGTCCCTTTGTCTCTCCCCACCTCTCTGACTCCGCCCACTCACACTCCCAACACGACTTCAGTGGGTGGCTGTTCAACATGAGTCTGGATCTGCAAAAGATTTCCTGCCTTCTGATCGTGGTCAAGTGCTGTACTCATGCCAGATTCATGTTGAATTTGGAATTTTAAATAAAGGAATAAAATTTTTTTTTAAAATTAAAAAAGTTGAAAAAGAAGAATATTTTGGTATTGACCTACTCTTTCGTACAGTGTCTTGAGAGTTATTAGTTATGATTAGGCACTATACAAATAGCAGTTGAGACCACCCTTGTCAATACAAAGCACTTCAGTCAGTTTCTCCAGCTGTACAGTAAAAGCACTTGATGTACTGTTTACAAGTGGAAACACTGGGCAAAGAATTACATTTTCAACTACTGCTACTTGTTACTGCTACTTGCTACTCTTGGCAGAAGTTTCCTTTCGTTCCTCCAGACCAATGTAATTCACATATACAGGATAAATATGAGATTCCAAGTGGCCTTGACCTCTGACTATTGACCTCCAAAACCAATTGCATTGGTGCCTGACTCAGAGAGAAGATTGATGTAGATTTTGAAAAAAAACAAAAAAACAATCAGTCATCTATGGGAATATGCGCTCACATGCAAGATCAACCTTTATAATAAAATAAGTTAAAATAAAACAATATTAAAAAAAAAAATCATTAACTTAAACATAAAAAATCCTTTTATTAGTTCATCCTTCTGTGAGAGAGGGCATTTAAGCAAAATTGAAGATAATTCCTATTAAGAGTTTTAAGATTCTCTTAATTCATTATTCACAGGTAAGGGGTAAGCATAAGGCTGAACGACCCTCACCTCTCACCTTCAACTTCCAAAATCTTTTGAGTTTATCTTTGAGTTAGACTGATTACTTGTTCTATTTTTTTTATTTTTCAAAAAATACCTTTGTGCTTTTTATGAGATATTGCATTAATGAGAAAGGTATGGAATAAAGGCCCTCTGACCTTGACCTTTCAGATATTAATTAGTCCAATCACTTATCAGGGGCAGACATGTGTTCTAGGTTTTTAAGAAAATACCTCTAGGGTTTCTGGAGATATCAGTTCACGGGCGAGAGATGAACATGTGGCCTGTATTCACAAACAAGGTCTGGCAGTGTGGCCCATTGACCTTGTCCTTCACTCCGAAAATCGAATCAATTGATCCTTAAATCAGAGTTGACATTTGAGCAAAGCTTGAATAAAATCCCTCAAAGCGTCCCTGAGATACTGGATTCACAAGCAAGAGATGACCATGGAAGAGAGAGAGAGTGACCTTTGACCTGTGACTTTACTCTTAATAGTATACCATTGGGTCAGAATGATCATTTCTGCAAAGTTTGAAGGAAAACCCTGGGAATGTGCTTGAGATATTGCATTAACAAATGTGCATAATTCTTCAGATACGTGTATTAACTATGAAAACATGTAGATAAAAACATTTGTAGAAAACTGTTCTGTACTCACCTCACAGCTTGTTGCAGAGATGCTAAGTAGAGTAGGGTTTAGGAGGAGGCTGTGGACTGAGTGGGCAGCTTAGAGCTGTAAATGTGTGTAAATGTATTAATGTGAAGCAGGAGGGGATGGAAGTATGAGAACGCTCAATAAAGCTACTGTGGACTTTTACATAAATGTGGGGAAAATATCAGTTATTGAACCTGTGGATGCTGAGGAGTGACAATAAAACTGAAAGCAAAAATATGTCAAAACCAATAAATCAATGTAAGTCACTTATTTGGACTTTTAAGAAATAATTTAGGGGTATTTAAAGTTACATCTCTCCAGTTTCATTTACCTGTATTGGCCTTAAAGTGATAAATATTTAGAAATAAAATGAAAACGACTGAAAGTTTTTAAAAACTTCTTCTTTTGGGTCACATACAGTATCTCCTGTACTGTTCTTGCTGTGGATCTAACAAACATGGACATTTCTGAACTGAAACAAACACATACAGTCTGAAGGAGGTGTTAAAACATGGACTTGGCTGCACATACAAACAGTTCTTGCTTTTGTTTAATTATAAGTAACACATTGAGCACATTTGATTCACATATTATCAGTTTGTGGGGTGTTAATGAGTTTGGACAGTATAAGTGAGGCAAAAATGACAAAGAAATGGAACTGTTTGTTTCCATATGTTGCTTTTTTAATACATTTCCTTGTTTGTGTTTTGGTCTTTCATTAAACTCTGATCATTTCACACTCATTCACTGTTAGTCCACTCAATGAGCTCTGTTTTCATATTTATTCCCTGTTATTTCTCAGATAACTGTCTTCAGCAGCCTTGATTTTTCTAATTGTCATTTTTGTTCCTGTTCTCAGCCCCAACCTCCAATCAGCTCCCAAGCCAGTCAGGGCTACTCCAATATCAAATCATAAAACATGTTTGATTTGTACATTTCTGGGTGAGACTGACTGGCAGCAAACACAAACACAACTGTACCTTACATTCAGCCAAGTTCTACTTCATTGTTTTCTTGTTTTTTTGTTTGCAATACAAAATTCACATGAGGGAAGCAAGCTAAGGACGTTATTGATCAAGGCACCAGAGTGTAATTTACTCTTTGGCCATGTTTGATAAAATGGGAACTCCATTCACACTTGAAAAATCCTGAAATTACCCTGAAATTACCCTGGTGAGCTGCATGTGTGAAGCTAAATAGCAGAGCCATGATTTGTGTAAGGTGGTGGAGCTTTGCTTTCAGACAAAAAAATATTGGTTTAAGTATCATTTTCAGAATTGGCGATAATGACTTTAGAGATATTGAATATTGGCAACATTACAATAACATTCATCAATAAGTAAAACTGATTTTATAATGTGGGACATAAACTTTTGTCCTGTTTCCCAATTGCTAAGAAGGTTGTTAGCAGTTAATGGGTTTGATGTTGTAAATATTACCACATATACAGTCCTGCAAAATTCATATGAACTCTGTGCCTAATTTACTAAAATCTAAATAAACAACAAAATTTAGACCCCTTTGTATGACTAAAAGATGGCAAAACTATTGCCAATGATAAACAAATAAGTTATAACAAATATCATTTATGCTTGCCTGCTTAGTGTTAGCATACTGTTCAACTCTGGGGTGAAAGACCCTTATTTTCTGGGTCAAACTCTAGTGCTGATAACCTGACGCCCTCAATATATTTCACTCGTCTACCCAGACAACAATCCTTAGAAAGTGGGAATGGGCTGAACCTTTCATAAGCATATCTGTCAAGTGATTTGCTGATTGTTCTGTCAATCACATTGATAACAGACTAATCAGATAACGTAGCAGTTGGGCACTACTGCTGCAGTGTAGGACACAAAACATAAGCCAGTTCTTTGAGAAAACTCTCACCAAAACATGTCAGAAGTAGAGTAAAAAATGTCCCTTCTGTTGAGAAATACTATCAGTGTTATTTTTTAACATTTGATAAAGAAATGCAATCCAGATCTGATTAAACTCTACTGAAGCTGTTAGCATCTATGCTAATCTCTGTACAAGCACCTGTCCCTGCTCTATAGAATGCTGACTGGACTGTCCTGCTTTGGGCTTGAACAATCATTGTAGATTGGAGTTTAACAAGATGGGTGTGATTGATTACAGACATTGAAGCAGGTGGATCCAGCTACTGTGCAGTTACATTGCGCAGCCTTTAAAACATAGAACACCTAGTCCCGTCTGGTCTTATTGACAAGTGGGCCTATTTGTAAAAGAGAAATGCTAACATCTACCACATTATCTATGCATATTAGTCTGACCTAAAACAACTTCTTTTGTTGTGTCAACCCATTGAATGTTCTGTGAGTATGTGATCAGAACTCGTCCCTAAAACTTGCTGATGGCATTAAAAATAGCCCAACAAAAACTGCATACCTGTATATAAACTTACTCCACTGGCTCATCTTTGATTCTGCCCTAATCTAATTGCCTTTACTGTTACTGCTTACTGTTTTCTTGTTTGTTATGCACCTCCCTCCTTCATCATGTTCCCTGGTAAGCTTCTAGCTGCTGTTTGCATATCTAACATTTTAGGTGTTTGCTGTGTCAGCATGTTGGGGAAACACCTGCATGTGTGACCTCCAGAAGGTGAACTGTCTGCTTGTTCACCAGCAGCAGGGAAGTTGTAGGCGACGAGTGTCAGGCTGTGGTGAGGTAGTACACTGTCTGTAAGAGCCAAACTTAAGTTTTGTAGATGCCTTTTGTGCACTGATTAGTAGGTGTGGTTTTTGGTGGCACAGTGGTGATCAGTTAATTTATTTCACATGTGCACCTGTGGTGTGCTTTTGCTGGAATTTGAAGTGGTTTAAGCCCAGGGAGGACAATATTGCAGCTGATCCATCCAAAATGAACCCGCTGCAGGCTAAACACAGAGTCAAAGTGATGATGTGCACTTCATATAGGCTAATATATCGCGCCAAAACTCAGTTTATTTAATGTTAACGATTATATGCAGCAATTATATGCGCTAACATTGCTGTTTTGACTACCCAGCACTGGTTTTGGGATGAAACAACCCCTTTATAGTCCAGCCATCCATTCATTATCTACAGTGCTAATCCTTTCAGCGTCGTGAGGGGCTGGACACAGTTTCAGCTAATACTTAGCAAGGGGCGGGCTACATCTTGGACAGATCGCCAGCTGTTTAAAGAGCCTCTGCAGAGTGTATCTATTGAATTCTTAAAAAAGAGTGAAGACTTAAACAGATAAGCATGCTATTATATCAGAATTTTTAACAGAAAGGGAATGTTGGTGAAATTCTGGGCTCATTTTTTCCCACATAAACACCACTAAGAGTGAAATGTGAATACTCCCAAGGTTAATGGAGTGTGATTTCCATTCACTGTCAGCATATCGGTGCTGTTGTGTAAAACTGTCTCTAATGGTCTTGTTGACCTTCAGGCCATGTGTGCAAACATTGATTCAGTGTTAAATGTAAGGAGGGCATGCAGCCTTGTGATATCACTGTGCTGTAAATGCTCTGCAGTTATCGACTACTGAAAACAGTAGCACTGAGAAGCTCAGAGGGTCACAGAAGCAGAGAAGTCCTTAAAGTGAGCTGTGGTTAAAACATCCGGAGGTTCTTCCTGAAAGACAAAGAAGTGCATTGAAGAAGTCAGAACACGTCTTATTAACCATTTATGACGCAGTTCTTCGAGGTGCTGTCCTGCGTTCCCTGAATTTCACATAAAGTCTGGGAGTTATTTTAGGCGGTCTGTTTTCAAAGTAAACTTTACCTTATGTGACCACCCCTGAAGTCCTCGTCTAATGTTTGCATTCACTTTTCTCAAGGGGAGACTGTTTATCTTTGGCTGAAGAGCAGCAGCTGCAGTGCTGTAGTGGACTTTAAAAGATAACATTTTCCAGTATTCTAAGGTATGCTGATTCAGAGACTTCATCATTAGAAGATCAAACTTACAAAAAAGTGTAAAGGCTGGATTCTGTTACACATAAAAACAACTACTTAAAACCTCTCATAGGTAGGTTGTCCCAGATATCTACAGAACTAGAGAACTAACCATAGTTCTGTCAGAACCACTTAGTCAAAAAGACACCAGGGCATTCACTTAAATGTGTCTTTGCAGTTTTGTTAGTATTATTAAAGTAATTTGAACTTAGCAGTGGTTCTGGGTTGCAAAGCAACATGCAAAAAGAGCAGGAAAGAGTAGGCAGGCAAGAGCAGTATGACTAAGGTGGTCCGAATGCATTTTGCCTGAGGCAGTGGTGAGCTAGCTTTCGATCAACTGATTAGCAATTAAATGTTGGCATGATAGCAATCTTGTCTCCATGTCCTGCCAGAACTATCACTACGCTAGATATCTATCATGTGGATGTGGATGTGGGCTGGCTCAATCCCTCTTTCTCCTCATGTAGTCCACAATACTCCATGATGTTGAGATCACAGCCCTGTGGAGGCCACAACGTTACCTCCAGGACTCCTTGTTCTCCTTCATGCTAACATTTTGCATCATTGTCCTGCTACAGATTGGGGCCAATCAGATGCCTCCCTGATGGTATAGCATGATGGACAAGTATCTACTTGTATTTTTCAGTATTTAGGAAACCATTAACCCTGACCAAATCCCCGCCTCCATCTGCAGAAGTGCAGCCCCTAACTTGTAAGGAGGCTCCACCATGCTTCACTGTTGTCTGCAGACACTCATTACTGTACGGCTCTCCAGTCCTTTAGTGAATTAACTGCATTTTGCCAAAGCCAAATATTTCAAATTCTGACTCATCTGTCCTGTGCATCTGCTGCCATTTTCTGCATCCCAGTTCTGATGTTTTTCTGAAAAGTTAAGACATAATTTATGACTCTTTATGCCCGTCCTTGTCATGCTCTTTCTTAGCAGCGGTATGGGCCATCTTGATCCCCTTTTTCATTGCTGTAGCATGAGTACACACAGCAACTCTCTGTCATGATCTTCGTGTTGTAAACAAACAATCTTCTTTGATAACTTCAGAGAAATCATGCTGTCGGCGTGTTGCTTTGAAGAAGAGGCCCCTGACAGTTTTGGAGAACATTTGTGGTGAGGAGGAAAGAGGTCAGGCAGGTTTGGAGGGCTAGCTATTACACATGCAGCCCACTCAGATCAAGAACCAGTGGGCGATTCCAACAAATAGTCAAACAAATTGGGCAATAATGATTAAAAGGCTTTTGGTGGCTAGGATTTTTCTTTTGCACCTCAAGTTTAATATAAATATAAATTTATATAGCCTAATCACTTCTTCTATATATATCTGTATATGCAGGGTGCAATCTGCTTCCAATATCCTTGCCTCTGATCCCTGAAGTCCTATTGTCAGGGGTAAAGAGTTCAGGTTAAACCCTCCAAACATGGTGAGGAGTTTCCTGGTCTTGATGTCATTTTCCTCAGATTATTATACCAGCGTAGGTGTTTATTGCTCAGACCTTTTTCTTGCCATTCAGCTGACGACCAGGACTTGCCTCACTCTTTGTGGGTGTTTGACTGTGGCTGCGTTCCTCTAGGCCTCATCATGGTTTCCATTTACCTGTGGGATCTCTGAGTGCATGCAGCATTCTGGATCTGCTGTTACCTTAAAGTAGTTCACTCCTTTCATCCCATTTTCCCATCCCTGAATGTAAAGAAGTGAGGTTTATGACCACAAAGAAGTGAGGTTTATGACCTCAAACCCTTTCTGTGTTTGTAAAACATGATGTTTTTCAGTGGGAGGGTCTCAGATAGAAGCTAAACCATCCCACAAAAGTATCCTCTCTGTTCGGTTTCCAAGAGCTCCACAAGCCTGTGTGGAGATTTATCTTTGCCTCAAGTTTTGCATTGTTTTTCCTCCAGCCAATGTCATGACATTACTTGTGAAGTATTTAAAGGGATTTTACTGCAGCTCATCAGTAGGGGGAGCTTTTAATAATTTGGCTTCACTCCCAGTTGCTGTTGCCCCGTCCATCTCTATGTACCGTCTTTGATAGCAGCACAATCTAGCACCTCAGTGAAGGTAACAGATGAAGGATAATAAAGGTTGAATAAACAAACAGGTGTCATGCTCAGCAGTTAAATCTGATGAAGTGTATAAAATATGAGACGCTGTGGATAAAAATGCCCTGGAAGAGCATCCGTCTGGCATGTAGTCAGATCTCATCTTTCTTAAATATCCAGAAGATTCATCTGCAGCGTCAAGCTGACACACAGAGATTGTGTTTGACTTTCAAAGGAAATGTGCGATGAGTGAACCAGGAGCGAGGAGGTAATTAGTGTGACGTGGGCTGTTTTTTTTTTTCCTCCTCCGTACTTAAAATGTGACACAATGCTCCCAGCTGAAGGCACACGGATGTCTGAGCTGGTGAATGAATATGGGAGAGCTTATCATGATTAAATGAATCTGATTGGAGAAGAGGAACCATATTTATACTGTAATGGTTGTTTTAATGAGGGTTTCACATCTTATGGTATATTTGTAAGGCTGAAAATGATTATTATTTGTCCTCAAGCTCCAGATAACTACTCTGTGCAACGGATGGGTGGCTGAATGCACAGATGGGTGGTCGAATTGGTGGATCAGTCAATGCATGGATGACTGGTTGTGAAGATGGATGAGTGATAGATGAGTGTCTGATATGCTGTAAGACTACTTCCACTGACTCACTGATAAAAACCTCAAAGGGGCTTAAAAATCCATCTCACTGTTATCTCCGCGAAAATGTCAAGATAATAAAAAGATAGAGAGAAAAGGCCAAGAAGTGAACAGATACAAAAGTGAATGACAGCAGAAATCCCCAAAGAATGAACAACAACAAACAGCAATCCAGTAAGAGGATTGTTCTGTTCTAACATACACTCATCAGACAATTTAGTAGGTTCACCTATTTAACTGCAATTCATTACAGATAGCTAATTAGCCAATCACAAGCAGGACACAAGTGTCAACTAGGCATCAAGTCTGGGAGGAACGGTTTATAAAGTGACTTTGAACATGGATTAGTTGTTGGTGCCAGATGGGATGGTCCAAGTATTACAGAAACTTCACCCAAGGGTCAACAGTGAATGAGAAAATATCAAGTGAGTGGAAGTTCTTTGGGTGACAATGCGTTGTTGAACCCAGAGGTGAATGGCAAAGGTGGTTTAAGATGATGGAAAGTCAACAGCAAACTAAATGACCAATCATTACTGCTAGATTTTCAGAGGACCATGTCTGAATGCTCAACCTGTGAAATCCTGTTGCAGATGAACTATATTAGAAGAATACCACACAAGGTACCATCTCTATCAGAAAAGAACAGGAAACTGAGGCTACAATTATCACAAGATCACCAGAGTTGAACAACAGAAATTGAATTTATGCTTAAACGTCCAGATGGTAGGGTCAGAGGGTCAAGCATGGATCCATCATGCCTTGTGTCAATTGCTCTGTCTGGTGGTTGCGTAATAGTGTGAGGGATAGCTTCTTGGTACAATTTTGGCCTCTTAGAGCTTCATTTAAATGCTACAGCCGACCCAAATAGTGTTGCTGACCATGTTTATTTCTCTATGACCACAGTGCACCCATATGTTGATGGCTACTTTCAGCATGATTTTTCATGTCACAAAGCTCAAATCATCTCAAAGTGGTCTCTTGAGCATCACAATGAGTTCACTGTTTTTGTTATTGTTTGTTTGTTTCATTCATTCATTGGCTAAAGTAAGTAATTAAATACATAAAAAACAGTCACATCTTGAAAGAAAAGGAGCAGAAAGAAGAATATTCTGATATAATCTGCCCCTCTTTTACAAGACACTTATTAACAAAGAACAAAGTAAAACATAAAACTTTAAATAAAATAGCTGCAGGCCAAAGAAGTCCTCACGCCCCACTATAAGACAAAGGGATTCAGTGTTCACTTTACCAGACAAAGAAGATCACAAAATAATGAACTCAAAGCCAAAACAGAAACAGATATAACATTGTTTTTTTCATATTCTGCAGTATTTCCTAAGCATGATTGTTTTTACTCTGTTTTTAAATGCTAAGTTTGATATTTTTCCATAGACAGAGTCCTTTCACAGTTATGTAGTCAAGTTCTAATTCTTTGCTTCTTGAATTTCTCTGTTCCCTTTATATTGTAATGACTTTTTTTCTTGTCTTTTCTGGGTGTTGGTTGGCAAGACTTTCTTGTAAGCTTTACACATAATTTGAAGAAAAGATACTGTTTCTCCCCTTAGGACGCGTTTTGACGATAGTTTTTTCTATGAAGTGGCGCACATTTTTGTTTTTATACCGCAGCAGTAGTGCCCACCTACTTCATTATCATCTGATTGATACATAATTAATGCGATTGACAAAATGATCATCCAATGACCTACAGGATATGCTTTTGAATGGTTTTGTCTGTTCTCAAACACTTTCTATGGGCTGTTGCACATATGGTCTAGAGAAATATATTGAAAAGTCCATCTGGTGTGTCAGGTTAAAATGCTTCGTCATCTAAGGATTCCAGTGGGCTTCACTGTCACCAGGTCTCAGTCCAATAGAGAATCTTTGGAATGTGGTATCTTTGGGATTGTTTGATGCTATCATGTCAATACGGACAAAATCTTTCAGTTTCCAACACCTTGTTGAATCTTTGCCACGGAGGTTTGATGCAGTTCTGAAGGCAAAAAGGGTCCAACCTGGTGACAGCAAGGTGTACATAATAAAGTGGCCATTCATCTATATGTCATATATGTAATTAAAGCTGGGTATGTGGTCGTGATGGTTATTTTCTTCCCCAGTGGTTTTGATGTTTTAGTATCAGTCAGGTTTACAGATGCGCTGTTGTACTTTTGAACACTTGGCAAGAAATCACAGCAGCGTTTTTTCAGGGTTCTGCAACAGATCACTGCAGCATATTAATAACATTGTCCGTCAATAGTATGAGCTCCACAATAATTACTGTAATTAATGCTGGATTCTGAGCCCAAACTTGCAATACTTTCCCCGCCGCTCATTCCCACATCAGTCTTGTCCAGCTCATCGCTGCCATGATTAAAGCCCGGCCAGTGACATGAATGGGAAATAGATTTTAAAACAATGCCTGGCTAATGGAAGCTGAGAGCCAGGATGATTAATGGACGATTGTTTAATCGATTAATATCCAGCCTTAGAGGATTTACAGCAAGGGAGACTTCATTTCATGTTCTGCTGCTTTTGGAGACATTAAAGAGCTTATAGTTGATATCTCTCCCTGCCTCGGCTGCTATCCTCCTCTCCTATGACTGCAGGAGGTTTACATGTTTATATGTTATGAGAAGATAACAATAAAGACAATTTGAATAGCTTAGATTTGCATAAAAAACATATGAACTCCTTTGATGCACGGATCCATAGGAGCATGCATTCAGCAGTTTCTTAACTCCTTGGTTGAAAGTAAAACTGATAAGCGCACATTCAATTCCAGTCTTTGAGACCCCGATCCTCCGCTTAATGCCACTCCTTCTGTAGAGAATGGATTGCAGATTGCTATTTCTTATCAAGAACAAAGAGATGGTTTAATACCATAACCTAAAGAATTCCCATCCTGTGATACAATACATACAGACAAGGTGACAGATAAGTCAGCGTTTTCTGCATTGCTTCAGTGTCAACATCTCGCCGCACAGCACATTCATGAGCCGTTAAGCCCGTCCTATCACTTACATGCAAGGACAGATAATCCCCAGACGCCTGGGGTCATGTTGATGACTGAATTTTAAAATCTGTGTTTCAGCTCCTTTCTTTATTTCTAACAAGGATTTCTTCTTTCGACAGGTTGGAGGACACACCATGCTACCTATCCGCTGGATGCCTCCAGAGAGCATCATGTACAGGAAATTCTCCACGGAAAGCGACGTCTGGAGCTTTGGAGTCATCTTGTGGGAGATCTTTACCTACGGGAAGCAGCCATGGTTCCAGCTGGGAAACAATGAGGTATGAAGCCTTAAGCTTCACATCAATATTCATACAGGAGACTGTTATCACCGAATGCCGTCATGCACACATTTGAAATTTGCACCCAAAAGTGAAACATATTTAAAATTTAGCAGGGTTGGTACAATAATTTGAGTTATTGAAAGAGTCATTAATTTATGATTTGAACTTTTCTCATCATCTGACAACTCAAGGCACTTCTACACCTCAGGCCATACTTACCTATTCACACTGGCAATCACTCACTGATGTTCAAAGTATCTATGCAAGTTATTAATTATTTTTACTCAGCAGTGGGAGCAATTTTGGGCTCAGTGTCCCGCCTAAGGATATAGCAACATGTGACTGCAGGAGCAAAGGATCAAACCATCAAACCGCTGATTGATGGACAAAAGATGGAGCCAACCACCACCCAAAATTGATCAAATTTTAAAGATTTAATATGATTTTGGTCTCATATTAAGATTTGTATCTTCAATTATTTTATCAGCACTTGATCTTGATGCAGTGCTCCCAGTAGAGCCGGCGTCCAAGCTGTTCATTTTCCAACTCATCACAAAATGTCAATGTAGTTCACTCTCAAGTCTGTCAGCAACAAACTCATAATAATGGCTTAGTGGAGCGTAATGAATAAGTCAATAGATAAACTCATCAATAGGTGAGTAGATAAATTGAAGTGAACTTATCTTATGGTGATTCTAGCTCAGATTGGCTCGACACTACTCAGTTTTAAACACAGGAGTTTTATTTTCAACAAAACTACATATATTGAATACCTCTTCAGTGTAGGCCAGGTCATCACAGGGCAAGTTCTCAAAGCTGCCATGACGTCAAAGCACATGAATGAATTAAGACATTAAGGCCTTTGTGTTGCTGGTGCTTGGTTTGTGGCTTATTGTCAAAGAAAGTAGATTATCTTTTGCCTAGAGACTTGCAAACAGCTAGACAAAGACTATAAGAAGTACAAGATAGTTACACAGCAGGATGAAGCCAAAGGCAGGACGCCATTCAGCTGTCAACATAGATAGATAGATAGATAGATAGATAGATAGATAGATAGATAGATAGATAGATAACAATGTGTTGAACCTAACTTTCCAAACAACAAATGGATATTGTCATAGAAATTTTGGTGTTTGGGGCCTTTATTACGTTTTATTGGAGAGGCAGACAGACTTGGAAAGGATTAGAGAGCCCAAGGGAAGATTTGGTGTAGAGGAGCTTAGACCCACACCCGCCATCAGGATCTGTTCAGAAAATGTGCTGGCTATCTGCTCAGCTATTGGCAGCTTAGGACAACATACTTTACTTTATTTTACAAAAGGACCCATTTATTTAATAACTTACTAATTCACTGCCTTAAGCACAACATGGGAGCACCTGTGTCCAAACAGACTTGAAGCATTTAGTTGCACTTACTAATGTTCTTCCCTCAAGTTTAGGTTCTTGCTTGTGTTTACTTACTCTCAGACATACGTCGCCTGGGACAAAATTGTCTGCTAAAGGACATAGTACCATTGTAACAGTGCAACATGCCATGTTACACAAAGCAGCAGTGGAAGTTGAGGAAATTTGCAGTGGGTGTAAAAGTGTGACAGCGTGGCTAACGATACCATTGCTAGCACTGCCAGCCTCCAATCCTTTTAAGAGAGTGGCATCTACAAATATGTGCAGGAAATGTTTACACATCGCTCCAGTCAATAAATGTAAGCATCACCAGCTGTAACCTTAACACAGCTTTATCTTTAATTTATTACTCAGAATATTTCCAAACTGCTTTGAGATAAATAATATTATTACTGGAAGTCAGCTGTGTATTTCCACATCACAGTGCAATAATTGGCCGCAGGGCATGAACAAAGACAGCAGCTACAGCCCCAACTAGTGGCAGGAGGTTAGATTACACAACATTTGACAGGCTTTGGTCCACTTGATAAAGAGGAGTGTGAAAACAAACCAAACTAAGAGAAAAATGAAACAATATTACAGTTTTATCCACAAACTAAAATGAGTCCACTTGACTTTAGGTGCAAATGGGACCTCATACCCAATTTTAGCACTTTAGAAGCATATAAAATACGTGGTAGTAACAGGAGTGAAAAAGTTAAACATCTCCAAAGAAAGAAGATGTCTGAATTAATCAGGTTGACTTTCTTTCATGAAGCATTACAGACTAAAAGCACAAGTTGCAGGTGGATTTGAATGAGCACAGGCATTTAAGATCCTAATCTGCAGCCTCATGTCACTTCTTTTTTCTCTCTGAGACTCAGTCTGGCCAAACAAGGTGATAAATTGATGTTGCTTTGCCACCAGACAAGATGCCGCATTACAAAACAGCCATGATTAGTTTGTTTTTTCATTGGAGCCTCTGTTTTGAATCAATACAATTCAATTAGGATTACTCTTGTGAAACTGGTATATTGAGAAAATTAAATTGAACTCAAAAGAATAACCTGGCATGTTGCATTGATGTTGCTTTGCATTTAACTCCAAAGTGTTTCAATTCAAACATCAATACACTCTACAGCTTGACACAAATTTATATCACTTTATTTTTGCAAAAGCAAATATTAAGACATTTAGCTGTTTAAACTACATTACTGAGACTTTCTGACAGTGTAATGAGGTGACAAGTGTAAAATCTACTGCTCCTGTAATGTCATTTTGACTTCAGGTAGTGCTTGATTGAATTATTGCACTTATTATTCAGTTATTCAGATTTATCTAACAGACTAAACAATGATGCATTACAACAGCAGTTATAATTGGGTCTCATTGACGATGATAAATTATTCCAGGCACTGTAGGAACTTGCTTGAAACAGGCCTCGCTCACCACTGCACTGTATACGCTTCTTCACTTCCCTCCTCTGTATTCACTCTAAAAAAAGAAAGAATGCTAAACAGGCAGCTGCACAACAAAGGGCCATACATTACACACTGCCAAACACTCTTCAAAGTCACAAACTTTATTTAAATTTTAGGGGACACAGCAAAGTTTCCAAAGACACCACATGTGTCAGGCAGAATTTGGGTTTAAACTGAGGCTCAAAACATGTCTTGAATACTGCTTAAACAACAAAAATAGGGTCTTAGGTTTGGACTTTTTAAGCACCGTTTCAGGGAAGGGTTGGAGGAGGCTGATCAAGAATTTGTGAATGATACAGGAGGCAAAGAAATACAACAGTTGTTAAAACAGAGAAGCTCTGTTAGTTTTGTGAATGACAGTATAACTACAACTTACAACTATTGTATCTGCCATGACAAAAAGAGGCTCTAACTGGCTAAAAATTGCTCTTAATGTAACTGTTCCTCAATAAAACTAGTGCTAGCAAAGTTCATGGTACTCGTAACACTAGAGTTGAATGATATTGAAAACAACAACATTGCAAGATCTTTTCATCCTGTGATAGGTTTTACAGTTGTTTAATAGGTATTTTAAGATAAGTTTTGTCAGTGTCACTTTTCTTCGAAGACTTTGAAAATAAAATTGTGGCTTGCAATTGCATAAATGTTTGCCTGTATTATAAACCGTTTCTGATAATGTTCATGAGCAGCCCTCCATTTTGAACTTCTTAAAGTTCACAGTTTTGTGCAAACTAGTGTCTGAGGTGGTCTCAGATTAGACAGTTTCATTTTGTATCGATGTTTAACAATTCCTGTATAATGGGTATTTTCATAATCATGATTAAAAAGAGGCTAAAAAAAGAAAAACTAGAAGTGCACATCCCTCCACCAAGGTTTTTCTGACACTATTTGTCCTATCTTGCAATGTTAACATCCTCTGAAAAAATGACTGAATCTGGATTTGGATCACCACCAAAATCAAATTACTTCATCCAACATCGTTAATATCCCTGAAAGTTTCCGTTAAGTAGTTTTCCAGTTATCTTGTTAACAGACTAACAGATGTAACCTTGCAGTGCAGCTGGATCCACCTCATTCAATGTCTGTAATCAGGCAGATCCATCTTACCAAGCTCCAATCTACAATGATTTGGAAAAATACAAAATGTGAACCACTTCTAAGAAAAAAAAAATACTCTTTCCAAAACATGCCAGAAGTGGCTTGAAAATGTCCTTTCTACCAAGAAGTATCTTCAGTCTTGTTTGTTTTTTCCTCTAATAAAGAAAAGTGGTCCAGATCTGATAAAACTGCTACTGAAGCTGTTAGCAACTATGCTGATCTCTGTATTTCGGATTTTGACCCACAGTGTGCCTTGGCTTTCTTATGCATTTTTCAACTGTACCTCCATCCTTAAATCCTTGAAGAGCACCCAATCTCCATTTTTGTCATCACGCACCTTGCCCTAGGATAGCACTCACCCCTACGTGTTTACTTTCTTTGGGATGTTTCCCAGATGGCCTAGTGAGATATATTGAACTGTCCATCTGGTGTGTCAGGTTAAGACATACAGATAAATTTTAGCTGTTAATTGTTAACAAATGCAGGCAATAACACAACCTCCTTGGTGGAGGTAATAAACTGAAAGTCATGGTCACATGATGAACACTCCATATGTGGCAAAATGTCTGGCACAAGAGCACAATGTCATTGTGATTTAAAACAGTATAATGTTTAGCCTTACTAAATGCCACTAATTTTTGACACACGACTAATGCACACATGTTGAATGTTTCCCTTGGTTCCCTCAGTACTAAAAAAAATGTAGTAGTAATGTAACTGTAACATCAAGGATGGCACCCAGAAATGGATAAAAAACAGGGTATCAAGTCCAAAGTTCCTGTATTTACTCTCCTTGCCACTTGAGCTATTAGCAGAATTTGTGGAGTCTTACATATCGGTAACTGACTGAGCAGAGAACACCCCTCCTCTCACCTAAGGGAGGATCTAATTACGAACATGCAGCAGCTACGCATGATGCCTGCTACCTGATGTGGGGGGGACCTGAAGGATAAGCCATTTCAGCAGCAATTACCACTATCAACAGGCAATGACGGAGAAGTCCTGATGACACTGACTTTTTGACATGATCATAGAACTGTGAGAAATGAAAAACACATTATGGGACATATAAAACTGTCTTATGTCTTATGGGTAGAACGTGATCAAACAGAGCTTAGGCTGAAAAAAGGTAGGTCCTTGTAGTTGTTTGTTTAAGATAATGTAAACCTGAAGTTCCACTAGATTTGGAAAAACAGGTTGAAAGTTTTAGAATAAAATCTTTTCTCACCTTCATTGTGTAAGAAAGGTTTGGCTGTAAGAACCCCCATATGTCGATTTCTACAAACTGCCTGTGGTTGTATTTGTCAGGGAAGGAAGCTGACTCTGTAAACACACGTTTGTTGACATGAGATATTCTCTCACTGCTCGTCTCATTTTACTCCTGACTGAAGTCTTAATCAGTCGGGGTAATTGAGAACACCTGTGTGGGTGTGCAGAGGTTTTAATTTGCAAAGTAACCAGTAACTACAGCTGCCAAATCAATTAGGAGATAAATCATTTCTAAGAATTTACTCTGAAATTTAGACTGTAGGATTAAAGGGATTTCCTTGTCATTTTATTGTTGTTGCACAAATATACATTAAAATATAACATCAGCTGTATTTATCCTTGTTAATCACATTTTTTTAAAGATGAATATTTTATTCAAAAGAGAAATTAGCTCCATAACCACCCCACCCCTCATCCTTCTTAACCCTTCAAACTCCATGGGATCCCCAGTGCCCTCCAAGCTTTAACACACTATTTGTTTACCTAAATCTTTGGAACCTCTTAGTGGCTCTTTATCGACAGTCTATGAAAGGTTTCTAGTCAAACATATCACTTGCAGAATTAATTTCTAATCCAACCATAAAATGCTGTTTTTTTGTTTGTTTGTTTTTTTTAAATCTTGTATTTGTGGGAATGGATGCAACGA
Organism: Cetoscarus ocellatus; assembly: GCA_037902135.1. Lineage (NCBI taxonomy): Eukaryota > Metazoa > Chordata > Actinopteri > Labriformes > Labridae > Cetoscarus > Cetoscarus ocellatus. The sequence goes on from JBAMNC010000366.1 coordinate 42,759, forward strand.
ATCGTCAACAAAATTTAAGGACATAAATGTTCAATGCAGGATTTTATCCTTGGGCAGTCATTAAATTATGTTATCCCATGTTTTTAGTGTAATGCACAGATTAAATTGGTTTCTGTAGTGAATTATTTAGAGGAATAAGTCATCTTTCTCCTCGTCCTTTCTTTGATGGAGCGGCATCAACAAACAATGTAGCATCGCAGAGGTAGCCACAGTCATGTTACTACGTCCTAAACATCTATTCTCTCAACATATTTCATCATCTACACTGATGATAAAGAAGTGAAACATCCTCACATCAGTCTCCATCATGCCAGGAAACTTATTTGTCTGCTCCAAGGCCAAAGACGCAGAAATAACAGGCTAGAGTTGTGGCTAATTTAAGAGCTAACCTATCGTCATCTGCAGCTGCTGCGAGCAGACACGAGCGCTTCCCTCACATACAACGTGGACTCTGGGCAGATTGCTGCTCATAGATACAACTGAACATTTTCTTGTTATTTCTGACCGCCAAAGATCAGGTTTAGCACTTTGCACGTGAAAACGTAACTCAAACTCAAGTCACAGTTAGCTACAGTTCAACAAACTTGTGTGAAAGAAGAAGGAACTTCGAACATCACATTCACAAATCATAAACCACGTGTCTCTTAAAAAAAACAAAATTAAAGCCTTGCAGTGGTTTTTCTTTCTCTTACATTGTAGTCCCCCTCCACCTATCGTACTCTTCCTCCACTCCACTAAACAGCAAAGCGAAGTCTAATCATATTAATATACAAACTGTGGTTACCAGGCATCACATTAAACAAAATCATCCATGTTAAGTTGACAATAGCTATCCTTAGAACATGAGAAATGTGTGGCAATAATTAAAAGTACACATATTTAGTTCGAAAGAGCAGATCAAATGTCCGAAGTAATGATAATAAAGATTATGATGATGATAAGAAGAACACTAATAATTCTTATCATTATGTTGCATCATTATTTGATATAATATAATACTAACATCTCAAAGCAAATAAGACTCACAAGTAATTGTGGAGGGGAAAACAAAAAAAAGCACCTGGCTAGTCGACTAATCGTCTCAACAGCCAATGACTAGTCGATGATAAAACCAGTTGTTACTTGCATCTCTATTTGTGGATCCACAGTGAGAAATCTGTGAATCCTGTTTTTCATATAAAACCTGGCAGTCGTGTTTTAAGACATTCACTGGTTGTTGAGAACCTTTGTAATGCATTTTCATCCTGTCTCACATTAAAGCTTTAAGACCGTACGCAACACCTTAATTGCAAGCGCCTTGAAAAATTCTGCTCATCTGTTTGGTTCCTCCACTTTTCCAACTCTCTTGCTCAAACAATGTCAGATCAATTAAAGTAACATTTTAACCCTTGTACGGTGTTAGCTATACACGCGGCACGCTAGGGATGGTTTTGACCTGTGCCTTAAATCAGCTGTAAATTACACTAAAAACAATTATCTATCTAATTTTTTTCCTTGTCTTTTGGTTACCTTGTCAGGCTTCATTATCCATGAAAATATTGGCTTAATATCTTTTGGTGGGGGCCTTTGGGCCTTTCTTTGTCTGTATATCCCCTGATTTCAATTAAAAAAAAATGCAATTAAACCTCAAAAGAATCATATAAATAAATAAGAGGTTGTATTGTTACCTCACTATAACTAGGGGGTGTTAGAACACATATTGTAGAGGTATATGTACATACATTTTTCCATTCTAATATCATTAACTATAGTTACATCTATGGTGTGAGGGCTCAATTTTGACCCATATACATTTACTTAGAGAAAACGGCAAAACAGTATTTTTTAGCAAGAGAACTTTGTGAGCATGAATATTTGTGAACATTTATGAACATTTATCTGTTTATCTTCACAGATGCACCATGATTTCAGTTTTGGCTCTAATTATTGCTTTATAATCTTATTTTTGAAACTGGGTCAAAACCTACCCTAACAACACAGATGACACTATTTCACAAGAGCACTTATAAATTATTTTTATTTTTTATTTTCTTTTTGTTTGTTTCTTAAATAGAGTTTTCTGACAAAGAAAAAAAAAAGCCAAATATTAAATTAGACAATTTTTAAATAAACAAATATTAAATGGTCCTTTTATGCATTTAAAACCTAAAACAGGTCAGTACTGACCCTAACACAGGAGGAAGGTTAAGCTGATGCAGCCATATAGGAAAAACAGGAGGTCAGAAGTGCCACCATAGTAACACAACCACAAGAATGTCATTTGAAAGACTGAAATTCATTAAGCGTTTCCATATGTAACATCCTGTTGTAGTCATGTATAAGGTTGCTTCTCAGTCATTTAATATTACTCTAATGTTTCATCTCAACAGTCTCTCCTGTGTTTGGTTTGGTGTTGTTGCCATGACCACGGCAGCCTTTGCTGTTTGCAGCGTTTGTGTTCTGGGGATTTATGCAAAGAGGCTCCATATGTCTCTGCAGGAGCCGCCGCTCCATTCCCCATCTCAGTGTCAAGGTAGTCTGTCTGCCAGGCCTCTCATCCTTCTATGGCAGCACATAAGAAACAGAATAAAACAATGGAAAGAAATCAGAGCTTCACCTTGGTAAACACAAACAACTGGTTGAACTACAGGGGGGTGCACTGGCATCATAAAAGGCGTAGGGACACTGCAGGTCCAGTCAGTGAGTGGCAGAAAGCAAATATTGGTAACAGGCAGGAAGGGAGGAAAAAAGTTTGATTTGGTGAAAAGTGCGTCATGACAGGAGGATTTTCTGGGTAGAATGTTCCAGAAATTTAGGACATTTAAGTCCCACCTGTGACATTTCACATAATAAATCACAAAAAGTTTCAAGAGACACAGTTATTGTTAAAATTGTAGATTTCCTGAGGCAAACTGTAAAGATGGTTGTTGTTAAAGTGTTTCTAAAATGTTTTTTTTTAGATGTCAAAAACCTCTCAAGCACCACTAAAAAGGCTTTTTTCTCTTCCCAATGCTCTAACTCACCTGCTGAAATACCACACATATTCAAAATGAAGGTTTTAATTTTTCGTTTTGTTGCATTTTCTTTTGTGTCTTTTTGTTTTGTTAAATTATGTCCCTTGAATTTGACAAAACTGTTTGTGTAACCATAAATATATGTCAAACAAAAAATTTTACATCCTAAAGTTCTGTTACCAAAACAATTAAAACCACTCAGAAAAAGACCAAGAGCGGAAAACAATACGGCTCTGCAGAAATTAAATCATTAAGCGATATGCTTATGTCAAGGCTAGACCAAGACAACAGCTCCCTTTTTTTTCCCATATAATTGTAAAAATTTGCAGCCTCACTGAGTGCGTCACTCAGACCAACTCAAGGCTGTCACTCATTTTATCAATATAAAACAAATTAATTACAAAGTTTTCCAATTGTTTCTATGTAACTATGAGTGTCCTTTCTCAGCTACCATAGTTGCTTTCATAGCTTTCTTCAACCAGTGTGAAAAATATTGACCATGAGCACTGACTTACAACCCTGTTACTTTTGTTAGAGTATCAGGGTTGAATCTCTTAATTTTATCTGTTTGGAGCACTAGCTTATCTAATATCAAGTAATATTTTTTGGAATATATTTTATTTACTCTGGTAGGCTTTTTACTCTCAAGTGCAGCTGCAAAGTACAGGCAAGATAAAGATGAACAGAAAAGAGCATCATGCACTTCTGTACTTATAGAGGTTGCATCAAGCAAAGCCAACAACAAGTATAACTTTGAATAAAATTATCTTTGACGCCTGTGCTGGACAGATCACATTCCTTGATTTATAACCCACATTTTTTATGTAAAACGTAAAAAAAAATCGGGGTATGTCAAATGTAAACGAAATGTGTAAAACAAAAGGTCAGTTTCTCAGAAGTTTTGATGGCTTAAATGTCCTCATGACCCTCAGCTGAGGTCTCCTGTTTATTTCTAATGTGACAAATACCAAGGATTGGGTACAGATGTTTTGTGATAATGTAGAAGTACTTTTCCTTTGATATTATTCAAGTAGAGGTAACAAGTAAAAGTAAATATGAATCTTTGACAGAAACTCAAAGTCCTGACTATTTGGGGGACTCATTTCTTTACTCTTTACTTTACTCTTTTTATTCATCTCAAACTTTAAAAAAAATCCAAAAAACAAACTAACAATTTAGTCAAAGCAACACAATGCAACTCCAAATTAGATCCATTACTGAATCAAAATCACAATTCATTACCAGCTGTCGTAATTCATGAAAATCAATATGAATATATGGGCAATTGCTTTTTTTACAAACTACATTAAATCTTCATAGACAAATAAATCTCTGCAACCACAACCCCATTCTTCATTTAAACCTCTTACAGAATAAACGAAACAAACTAATAATCCGTAAGCACTTCAGAAAGATATTAATGTACATATATATAAATATATATATATATATATATATATATAACTTTTTGTAGGTAGGTTATGTGATTAAGCATCTATTTAGAATTGATCAATAAAGCCTTTTCCAGGCTTTTTTGAGCATAAGATAACTTAATTGTAACACCTATTTAACTGCCATTGCCTCCAGTTTATTTCTTATGTGGTATCTACACACAGTGCAACTCCAATGCTTAAATTTCAGGATTGAGACAGGAAGCGTTCTTAAGTCAGTCACTTCATGAAAAATATGTGGAAATGATGTTAGAATATGACCATAGTAGAACTTAGGTTAATTTACTTATTTCATTTATGAGTGATAAGCATCACACATTATTGAATTCAGTATCAGGATACTGAACTAAATACTAGTATTTAAATAAAAGTTCTGATATTGTGGAAAAACTTGTTGATCTTTAATTCAGCTTTCAGAAGATATGTGAAATGTAAAGAAACACAACACACCCCACAGAAACAAACAAGTTAAGAAATAAAGAAAACAAAAAAGACAATTTTAAATCTACTTTAACAGCAGCATTACTTCTGTCTCTGTGACGCACAATAAAAAGTGTTCTTGTGGCAGAGACCATGCTTCTTATACACAAGACTGCTGGGGGGCTTGCAAAATTTTTCCAGGTTTTACTTGACTTGGTTATCTTTTGTATTTCTGTCAGGCAGATCATAGCGTGTCAAATGTTGTGTACCAGCCACAGGCCTTTAACTGGGGCTGTAGCTGTGGTTCCTTCCTTCCCCCTGGCCTACTGTTGCACTATGACCTGGAAACAAACAACCAGGCATGGAGGATAACACTGTACAGCTCCAAGCTGTTTGGAAGTATTTGATCTATGAAGTAAAAATAGAGCTGTATTTAGGCTGCATCACTTGTATGACAGAAGTGATTTGAAACCATATTCAAGATGGTCTCGTTGACATTAATCTGTTAGTTAGTGTGTTGAACAATACAGTCCCCAAAATATTTCAAATTTTAGTTTGTTTGTTTTTTTTCTCAAAATATGTCAGAAAATAAACAGAACTTCCCCTTTTAGAATTTTAGTGCATGTTGTTATTTTGTTATCACAGGTATATAATTAAGTTTTAGTAAGCAGGTTTGTCTACATTGACACTGAAAGCTGCAGCTGTGAAAGCAACCTAACTATAGTTGCTGACAGGTAGAAGCCTTGTATTTCCATATCTGGTGATTTATATTTTTCTTATTCATAAACCAGTGCTATATTCATCACTCTCATACATCTGAGAGTGGGTTTCATGAACTCTAAACCAAATAAAAATATCAAAACTCATTTCCAGTTATTACAATACAGTATTGTTTATTAAAAAACACAGCCTTGTTTTACTCCCTGAAAAGTGATGATTTTGGATGTACAAGGTTTCAGCCCGACAGCAGCAATGCATAAATTGTGTGTTGATGATACTAAAAAAAATATTTAGAACAGAAGAAAACAGCAGCCTGTCTGTGCGGGTTTTCAGGTCCACCACAGTCATTACGCACAAATAGACCCCTATCCATCCTCTTAAGCTACAGTGGCCTGGAATTGACACAAATAATAAAGGCAAATTGTCACAACAGCAGTGAGTCATCCGACTAATTGGAGCACAAGCCCAACAAAGAAATCATCAATCATCTTTTTAGCAACATCTCAAACATCCGCCCCAGCAGACAGTGTTTTTGTTGTTCAGTGCTGTGGGACAAGAAAGAAAAAATGAAATCTTGTTTCCCTTTAATATCGGACAAATTTGAGACTGACTGCATACTGTTTATTTCTTTCATCTCAGTTTCATTAGTTTAAACCTCAAAGGGCGGCCTGCTCTCCGCCATCACTTTCTCATTATGAACAAAGCAAAGCAATCAGCGTGTGAAAAGCGTCTGCCTCACTCTACTACCCTCTCTTCCCTCTGCAGGTTATTGAGTGCATAACCCAGGGTCGGGTCCTGGAGAGGCCGAGGATCTGTCCTAAAGAGGTCTACGACATCATGCTGGGCTGCTGGCAGAGGGAACCGCAGCAGCGACTGAACATTAAGGACATTCAGAAGGTCCTCTTCGCCATGGGGAAAGCCACGCCCGTCTACCTGGACATCCTGGGCTAGCGGCGGCCCCCGGGACGGCGGGTTCCTCGCCAGACAGACAGACGGACGGACAGACAGAGACAGACCGACCCATGTGAAAAATCCAGGAAAAACCAAACCAACCTGCTCCACTGTCGAAAAAACACCTACAATGTTTGGGAAGGACTTAAGTGCCTGCAACACTTTTGGATATAGTGGATAAAACATATTCAAAAAAACACGCACTTTTACATTTTGTTTACTTGCGTATAAGATGTACAGGTTTGAAGAAGACTTTTTTTTCTCGAAAAACTGCAAAAACACACAAAAAGGGAAGTAAAAGGAACTGGCAATAGGAAAAAATGGCCACAGTTTGATTCAGTTTTGGAGAGAACACATTAGAGTTAAATCTATCCTGGGTTGGTTTTATGAATATATATAGAAATATTACATATATTTTATATTTATTTCTTTTTGTCAGGGTGTTGGAGGGCCTGCCATGCGTGTTGCTAAGGGCTCAGCCCTGTCCGAAGACGTCACCGACAAACTATTGGCAGGGACTAGACGATGGCAGCCTTACATTCACTCTGAGGGTCCGCCACCGAGCTTTTAACAGGAACTCTGCTTCTGTGGATTAACACTGGATGGTTGAAAACAAAAAAGGGAAGCACTCTGAAGAGGACCTACCCAATCAGACAACCGACAAATCTATTTTAATTTAAAATAATGTACATATTGTAAAATTCTATGTGTCAAAATTATGTTAACTTATTTTTGGGGTGTTATTTTGGTTCCTTTCTGACTGTGATCTGGGTGGCTAAAGTATAAAGCTATGGTATTTGTTCTCATCCTAATCTAGAGGAGCTTTCTCTCGGGATTTACCCGTGTCAGTGCTGGTAAGTTGTCTTATGTGGTGAAGGTGAATGGCGGCGACTATACTTCGGGGAAAAAAATGTCCGCTGACGCTGATTCACAGAGACTCTGGATGACGGGGACGACTCAGAGCCATCAACACGACACTTTTCCAAAGAGGTGATGAAACCTCGCACTCACTTTCCAGTTCATTTGCTTTTTATGGCGAGAATAATGTGTCGATGAATAATATCTTGCACCACACTTCCAAACACATACACACGCTTTGAGAAACTGTTCTGTCACTTTCAAGCCTTTTTTGGTGTGAAACTGCTTTTCTGCTCTTAAAAAAACCTTTTTGTAACTGAAGGTATAAATCATTTGTTAGCTGCAGCGTGAACCCTGAATACACAGCTTCAAAAACCCTGTAATAGAAAGAGAGAGGCAGACTTGACTTTCTCGCCTGGAGTTCAGTAAGAGGTTTGATATCACTCCAAATAATTCAGTTGAAATATGAACCCTGTAGCCATAATATTACCAGCCAGGCTTTAATCCAACCCTTATCCATGGTCATGAGCTCTGACCAATGAGATTTCAAATTCAAGTGGTCAAAGTAAGATTACCTGGGAGGGTGTTTGGGCCTAGCCTTTGTAACATGATGAGGAGCTCAAAGCAAAGCTGCTGCTCCTGTGCTGTGGAAGGAGCCAGATGAAGATGGTTCGGGCATCTATCCTCTGTGGAGGTTTTCAGTTACGACCAACTGGGAGGAGAACCTCGGGCAGCTTGAGGAATGCATTTTACATTAGGCCTGGAAGCACTTTGGATGCTGTTGGGAAGAGCAAAGAGGCATTTCAGGGTAGGGAGATGGCTAAGTTGACCTGATGAACCTGCAACCACCTGACTTTGGATATACAGAGGAAGACAGATGGATTACTCAAAATTCCTTACCCTTACCCCAAAATTCCACCAAGTATTTCTCAGCAGCTATCCATCAGCAACAGGGTTTTGACTCCAGCACTTAGTGTTGGCCAGTGATAGGAATTAATGAGATTCTATTGATACCAGAGTCAACATCAATCTGCCTCATTCCCTTATCAATGCTGGTAGATTTCCTTTGCACAAAAATGGATGATTACACTTGGTAACTGTGTCAACAATGTCAAAACACATGGCACTCCTGATATTAGTGATTAATGCATGTGCAAGCAGCTGGTGCTTCCACTATTGCTTGAAATCACAAAGATAGACGATAGATGCTATCCTGTTTGCATCATCTTTTATGCCTGTGATAAGCACAATGTTCTTAATTTGCAAAACATGCAGAATAAAGTTTTATGGAATTGATGAGGGGATTGTTAAACTTACAGTCAAATGATGAAGATTTCTTGGGCTAGTTGTGGTTAATTCTTAGCTGGAAAGGATTGGACAGATGGAGTCCAGCCTAGAAGTCTTCAAAGTTAAGACATTTAACACTGCAGCTTGATTTAACACCTTACAAATTTAACTTGTAGGATAAAACTGTTTTGGACTTGTGGAGGTTCATCACCATGCTACCTGTTCCCCCAATTTCAGATCTTGCTGCAAACTAATCCCTCCCAACTCCACAGGATCACTGGCACCCCCAAGCAGTAACACTTACATTGTTCACTGAAATCTCTGGAACTGAACAATGGATCTTTGTGGAGACGACTGTGTTTGGCAGCTCTCCATCTCTGTCAATGTATAGAGGGCTTCAGGTCAAATACATCAGAAATTCTATATATTTGGATCCAAAGTGATAAATTTATAATGTTTTAATTCTTAAAACAATTTCTTGATGGAACAACCAGCAGTGTATTGGAACTCCATTTTGACCCCCAAGAAAACTGCATCTTCCTGTTTGTCTTCTGACCAACTACAAGGGCTGATTGATAAGTTGTGAGCTTTGTATTGAAGAAGATAAGCAGGGATGTCCTTCAAAAATGAACCTTCAAAAACAACAGCAGCTTGTGATTGGATGATCGTTCGGCTCATTACACTCATCACAGACCAGTCAACATCAAGCAACGCTGCTGCGTATGATGTAGCATATGTAGCGGCTACACGTAGCGGCTAACGGCTAACAACAGCTAACGGCTACTTCTTTTCCTTTCCCGAGGATCGAACTCGCGATTCCCGGGGCAAGAGGCAGTGACAGTGTCGCTGAGCCACAATGAGCACGGCTAACAATGGCTAACAACAGTTACTGGCCATTAGCCCTAGCGGCTAACTGTAAGCCGCTAGGGCTAACAGATATTGAGACTGCTTCAGAAGCCGCCATTGTTTTCAAACATGCAGTCACTTCCTGTTGTCATCACGTCCGCTGCTCCCGCAGCTCCCGCCTGTCTTTCCTGATTGGGCTGATAAGATTCCAGCCGGAGTGAAGTCGTTGGACAATGGAGGCTGACAAGACGGATATGCATGATTTCAGAATCAGGCAGGTCCGTCTGCTCTACAAGGCTAGCATTTTAAAGTAAACAAGGCAAGTGACTTTTGCAAAATGGACAAAATGCCCCTGTTCACAAGTCTGTCATTGCCATGGCTACCATTAAAGATTGTGGCTTTGAATTGATTAAGCATCCACCTTATTTGCCTGATCTTGCTCCATCAGACTTTCATCTATTTCAAAAATTGAAAAAGGCCATTTCTGGTACCCACTTTCGGTCAGATGATGACATCATATGTGCAGCGGAGGACTTTCTGAATGGTCAAAAAAGGACTTCTTTAAAAGTGGCATTGAGGCCCTTAAACATCGCTGGCAAAAATGTATCGATACTGAAGGGGATTATGTTGAAAAATAATGCAATATGTCAACCAAAAGTCAAACCCTTAAATATGAGGCTCACAACTTATCAGTCAGCCCTCGTAGATGGCCCCGGTTTCTCATTCTTATATTTTTTAGTCAGCAGTATCCAATCAGGAGCAGCCAAAGGTCAACAAGGGGCAAGACAGTTCTCAAAAGGCTCAGAAAGGAAATTTGAGAAACCTGAAGCGGCCCTTTGAAGCATCTGAGACAGAAATTGCCTCAAGGGTAGCAGATATGACCAGATGAAAGTAAGTGTAACAATATAAATAGTTTCTGTTCTAGACTGTGCATATTGTAAGTTTTTCCATATAATAGTCAGAGCTTGTGGGAACCAGATTCAGATTAGAGGAAGCTCATTCATCATGATCTATGTGTGATTTGTATAAAGTTCAATGAGATTTAAATTTTGTTTTAATTTTTTTTAATTAGTCTGTATAGTCATACAACAATAAATAAATTAATCTTACATTAATGCAGCTTAAGTATTCTGATTCCCCAGGTTGTCCTGAAAAAGAAGACGTCTTTTTCTTGACTGTGCTTGGGGGTTTCAGGTTTGATATATTATTAAAAAAAATGGCCAGGTAGACTATTAATAATAGGAAATGTGAGAGAGTGGCTTCATATTCACTGCGCAGTTATGGGAGTGGTATCAATCTCTCTGCATAAATCCTAGCAAGAAAGAAAAAAATCATGAATGTTGAACTGGTGATTTTTAAGATTTTTAGTCTGAAGAGTTCTACAACAATCCTGCTACATATAAAGAAAACACTCAATCCTTCAAAGCCAAGTCCACACATAGGCAACTATTTTGAAAGCAGATTTTCTGTGTTTTGGCCCTCTGTGCAAAGCTTCTCATAAAAGCGGACAGAGGAGAAAGCTTTCTGGGCCCCAGCAACAGAGGGGGCAACAACATTGGGGCCATAACAATCAAAACACATGTTCAACCAAAACACTCAACACTGAATATTGACTCAATCAAAGAAGATTGTCCAGTTAATCTTTACTATAAAAGTTAGACAGCTCCCAAATACCTCCCCTTCCACTAAGATGGCATTAGTTTGTTTCTTTATTTCTGTTTGTCTTCTTTATTTTGAATGTTAACGTGGTCCTAATGAACTGAACTGTTGTTCCAGTACTGCTGGACTGATTTAACAATGCCAGGACCTGAACATAAATACAGATGCAAGAAAAAGGAAAAGAAAAAGAGGAAAAAAGGGAATAGCAAGGGCTTTGGACCAAAACAATAACATTCTGAAGTACTTTTTTCAGTTAGCTTTAAAATCTTATCTGAGTGACCCACATTAGCCAAACTGAGCAAGGAGGCTTGAGCAACTGCAGCAGAGGCAGCTGGAACAAGTGAAAGTGCTACCACAATGCCTGATCAAGAGCAGGAGGCTGGAGGGGATGTTGTTGGTGAATGGCATACCTTCATATTAATCAATCTGATAATGAGGGGGCCCATTCCTCATGTCTTTCAAGGGCCCAGCCATTTCTCTGGGCGGACCTGCCTCCGTGCGCACAAATTGAGTTTTAGGTTGTTGAAAATGTACTCATCTGACGAGATTTCTTTAAATTTTATGTACAGTGTTCAAGTGTAGATAGGGAAGGTAGTGATTCTGGCTTGTCACACTGAGCATTTGTTTCTCTTCTGTGTGATGCCACATTGTGACATTGTTAGAGCTGTTTACTGGAGTTGTTCTATGGCAGCCATCACTAATGTTTTGCTGGTTTTAGCAGTGCAAACTGGGTTTTTCACATGCATACATATACACTAACAGTTGCTCTCCCACCGTGTTGACAAGCAGGGATGCCCTTGATGGACTTGATGGTTACTGCTGCTTTTACAACATTAAAATGACACAAACCAGTTGTTGCCGGTTTTGATCAAGACCTGGACAGACAAAGGGCTGGTAGAACCTATTTATAAATGAAATGGCCGTAGCAGAGGAATGGCGAGAAAGTATAGCTGGAACAGTGTTGTTGTGTGCTATTGACATCACCATCTGATGTGTATTCATTGGAACTTGACACATGGAATTATTCTACAAAAGAAGAAGAACATCTGCTTTTAAAAAGACCTGCCTACATGTGGACTAGGCTTTAATACAACTTTAAAAAAATCTCTTCTCGCCCTCACACTCGTGGCCTTCGCGTCTTCAGCACTCAGAGGTTTTACGTGAATTTCCTTGAGATAATTCTCCTCCGGAACAGCCGGAGAGGAGCCACTGAAATGGTTAGATACCTTCATTAAAATTATGGACGGTACGTCAGATTTAATAACCACCCAAGTGGCTCAGACAACTGCTTGTTATGGGGTGTTCCATATTTTTCATAATTGCAGTAGAAAGTTCGAATAATGAAGAGTTTTGTTCCAGCTTATGACAGAAAATCATGACCCCAAAACTCTCAACAGCATAAAAAAACCTCAAATGATAGTACTATTGAAGAATTGTTCTTAATTAAGTGCTCGGTTGACAAAATAAGTTCATTTTTAGAAAGTGGATCCTTTAGATTTCCCAGACATGGAATGACAAACCTCAGGCAACAACTTCATTTAATGTTGTATCTGAATAAAAGTGTTTTAGAGTGCAGCTTTTCACATCTCCTCCTTATTATCTTGACACAAATTCTCACAGTTTCACAGTGTTGTCTCTGTTCCCCTTGGGACGATGTAAATCATTAACGAGCATTCAGTTACTTCAAGTATTTTATACGAAATGCAGGATCAAATCCAACCAGTTCCCCAAAGCATTGAGTTTTTGTGTATTCTCTTGTGGTTACGATAAACGCTTAAAGACATTCTGACACAGACCGTGAGCATTTTGCAGGGTATTGTAATCCTTTCATGGTGAGTTGAATATTGTTTGAAAAGTTTTATTTTACTTTTTTTTCTTGGATGAACTAACTGAACACTTTTTGAAGCAAAGTTGGCATATTACCATGTACACATGTTACAGAATATAAAAATGTGGTATAACAACTGCAGTATATAAGATACTGGTATTCCATGATAGATCTTTGTATTAATGTGACTCTCTTAAGAAAATGTCTTCAAACAATCAGACGATCTCCTTTTCCATTTTGTCCTGTCTTATAAAGATGTGTAAATTTGACTAAATCTTGTCTTCATCTAAGTCTCTGGGGTGGCTGAACAGCATGTGTTCAGTGAGCGTCCTGTGTTAAGTGCTTCTTTTTCTATTCCATCTTTCAGCACCAGAAACCAAACCTATCGAGGCCAAAGGTCAGCGACTGTTGCCATCAACAGTTTTGTCATTCATACACACAGTTCATTTTTTGAAGGTTATACTAAAATATGATGGAGAGCCCTTTCAAGCAGCAACCTCCTGTGCTTAAAATGAAATCAATGTGGACGTGCAAAAAACCACAGCTATCTGCGTTATCTGCTCCGTATCAAGGTTTACAGAGCATATTTTGTTTTTCATCTTTAGTCATTTTCAAGCACCAGCATGCCTACAAGGTTTGTCAGCTTCGTGCAGTTTGCTTTTGTCTTTCGTCTGAATCTGAAGATGAGCTTGTAGTGTTAGCAATGAAACTGGGGCTACCAGAAATCAGACTGGCCACCAACAAATCCTGAACTCTAATGTACCAAAAGTGAGGCATGAATGGCCCAGATATCATATATTTCTTTGAGTGGCCCATGAAAACAAAAGTATTTTATGCTAATTTTGTAAAGAAATGTATCAGTTTTTTTTACGTGAGCCTAGACTTATTCTTTAGAGGTCAAAGCTCAGAGAAAGAAAGAGGTATTGAGGTGCTGGTTTAGAAAGTGTTAAAAAGGAAAAAAGTGTATGAAATGGCACTCTTAGGAAACCAATCCAATCAGTTCAAAAACACAATACTGCACTGTTGGCTGAACCCCAGAACAATGTACCTTCTGTTTTATAGACCACACTTATTTCAAGTAGAAAGAGAGAAGGGAGAATGCTTGGTGTGACATCTGAATTTTTCTTTTATTTGACAGTTTTAGTTCTTTCTTTCTTTGTCATATGAGAGAACACAGCATCCCATCAACGTGGTTCCTACATTTACACTTCTGCATCACTTCCTGTCACAGGGTGTCACGCAGGGGAAACATGTCTTCCCTTGTCCCAAAGTAACACAGGCAGAAAAAAGAAAAGATGCAAAAAAGTGGTTTTAAAGTTCAGTGCAGCTGTTTCTCTTTCTCTTCTCAGAATTATCACACCAGCACTGATTTGATCTCATGTTGCACAGCATGCTGGGTAAACACTTGAATTGGCACTATGCTACTTTGCACATGCAGCAGGACAATCTATCAGAACAAAGAACATGGTTTTATATCTTCACTTTGGGGCATGGCCAGATGAGATGAGAACAAGTGCAGCAAAGGTTGAAGGAGGACAATGTCCTCTGCTCTGGCCTAGAGTGATTTTTCTGAGTCTTTTTTTTTCAGTTGTTTTCCTCCAAAAGGTCCTTGTTGAGCCATGTCCACCACCCCACCCGCTGGATCATGATTAAATAACACCGCCCAGCTCTTGAAGATGAAAGATTAAAAAAGGTTCTGCTCATATCTGATCAGCTCAGGTTTACTCTCATGTCCACACAGAAATGGCCTCGGCCCTGGGAGACCTGAAGAAGGGGCTCTTCCAGATGTGATTTCACTTCTCTGCTCAGCCATGCTGCCGACAGCTTTCTAACAAACCAAAATCTGTTATGACAGGGGTCCTGTGAAAAATCTGAAAATTGAAATGATAAACATTTTTCCATCATGGCTAAAACAAAATCTTATTGCTGATCCAAACCAGGAAAAAGAGCTGGTATTTTCATCACTATTGAACATTTTCCAACGTGAGTGTATGCTAGTGCTGTCCTCGTTTAGAAAATACATACTTTTCTTTATTAGGCACCTGGACCCTTTTTTACCTTCAGAACTGCCTTAATCTACTGTGGCATAGATTCAACAAGGTGCTGGGAAATTCCCTTAGAGACTTTGGTGTCACTGACATGATAGCATCACATAGTTACTGCACATTTTTCAGATGCACATCCAGGATGTGAATCTCCTGATCTACCACATCCCAAAGGTGCTCTACAGGATTGAGATCTGATGATTGTAGAGGCCACTGGAGTACAGTGAACTCACCATCATGTTGAATGAAACCAGTTTGAGATGATTTGAGTTTTTTGAAGTGGTGTATTGTCCTGCTATATCAGAAGATGGTCCACTGTAGTCATAAAGGGATGAGCATGGCCAGCAACAATTCTCATGTAGCTTAAATCAATCTCAGTTGGTACTAAGGGGTCCCAAGTGTGCCGAGAAAATACCCCTCACTGCATAACACTGCCACCACAAGCCTAAACCGAGGATACAAGGCAGGATGTATCCATGCTTTCATAATGTTTGCCAAACACTGGCCTTTCTATCTGAATGTTGCAGCAGAAATCAAGACCAATGGGACCAGGCAACTTTTGTCCAATTTTTGTGAGCCTGTGCAAGTTTTAGCCTCAGTGTTCTGCTCTTAGATGACAGGAGTGGCACCTGGTGTGGGCTTTTGCCACTTCTGCGACCACATGGTCATAATGAGTGCATATTCCAGTAACTGTTGCCAGTCTATTATCTCCAACCACTTCTGATCTCTGGTCTCTGGCATCAACAAGAGGTTCTGGCTCAGAAAACTGCTGCTCACTGAAAATGCTCTCTTCTTTAGACCATTCTCTGTGAACTCTCAGACCAGCACCAATGTTGATGCCACATTCAGTGTCTGTTAAATCAACTTTCTTTCCCATTCTGATGTTTGAACTTCAGCAGGGGATCTTGCATTTAGGATGTATACATGCCTAAATGCATTGAGTTGCTGCCACATGAATGACAGGCTAGATATTTGCAGCAAGGAGGAGGTGAATAGATATACACAAAAAGCATCCAGAAAGTGTTATTTGTATATTAGTGGCCTCCAGATCTCAATCTGATAGAGCACTTTTGTGATGCTTATTACACAGTTTTAAGGAAACAACATGCCAGGTATACGTCTAACTTCTTGCAAATATTTAAATTTTAACCAACAATCGTGGATGATTATGAAAATACTTTAAACACTATGATGGGATTATTTAATTCTCATATTCTCATTAAAGTCTTGTGCTTTCTTCATTCTTAGTTTCAGTTTCTAAAACTGGCATGTGGATCAATGTGAGTGACAAGGGAGTCAGTATGTGGCCACCTGGCCACAAACTGACTCCAAAAAAAAAGAATATTTTTTTTTTCTACTTTTATCAATAATGCTGTAGCTTTATATTACCAAGGCACTCTGACTTCCAGTGTTCTCAGCTGGCCGTCCTCACGTGATGTGCAAACAAAAAAAGAAGAATATGAGGCATGTCTTGGACAGAAAGACGGAAAAATTGTGTTGTTTGCTGTCATGTTTGTGAGTTTTAAAATTAGAACAACATGTCTGTGAAGCTTCATGGTTTGCTCTTTTTCATCATCCTCTGAGAAGAGGAAGCCATCGGCAGCATCACCCAAGTTGTGAATATCAGGAGATCAGAGAGGCTCTAATGAGGCTTTTCCCCCAACGTGGTACCTGCTCGACTAGGCTCAACTTTCCTCGGTTGTTTTGCTTTCCCATCAGGGATCATCCCAAGGACTTGGCACAGTTTTTCATATCACCTCTAGCCCGGCTCCGGGTGAGCTATCTAAATGTGACATGGAGGCACTGCTGACTGCTGTATGGTCAGTATATCGCCACAAGTTGGAGGAATCAGGAGCATGTTCCCAAATTCTCCTCTGCTTTAAAAATGGTATGTTGTTTTGCTGCTTGAAACCGTCTTTAAAATTAAGTTAATCTCCTCAATGCTAAAAAAAAAAAACAACCACACAGGGGCCAGAGGCTCTATCGCCTCTGTTTCCACCTTTGGTTTTGTGAGGATGCTGCTGTAGTTTCACGCAACCCTGCCTAACTTAAGAGGGATTGTTGTGCACATTTTCTTTTCTTTTCATTTTTTGATAACTTTGGCAAATTGTGTACTTATATTTTATCTTGTTATTTCTAGCTCAGCTCCTACAGTATGTCTAACATATACTGTATACAAACAAGTGATTCACTCTGACTGTTTAGTGCAAAAATTTGCTGTTCAAACTAAAAACTTTTATTGGTGCGTTTAATTCAAGCACAATACGGGTAATTTATTATGTCTGGGAGTCAATCTGTTTTTTGACTTCAATTTGATCATTTTTACTACTGTCCACTAGATGGCGTAATTTTAACCATATGAAAATGAGTGTGTGAGTATTTGACTCTCAGGTCAGGTCTGGTTTGGGTGCACATGCTGGGTCAGCACTTTGCCATTCATCATTCCCAATGATTGGTCTGCACCATCAGCATCGCTGACCTAACTTCATCATAAAGGTTTACGTGCCATGAAGCTTATGGGAGCAAGATTGCAAACCCTTTGTCCCAAGGCTCTGGATGCAAGGGTCTCCAGCCCCTTCAGCTGTGTTACCAACTGCCGTAACTGGCAACAGTGCCCCAGGAAGTTTGCTTACATCTCTCCAGCTACCAAACCAGCTTCCAAGTATGTTTTGATTGGGACTTCATCCGGCCACCCTCCGGTCCCCAACCCATTCCCACTGCCACAGTATTTGCACTGCACAAAAAATAACAATGCATAAAAATCAATGATGCTGCCAATCATTGACAAAACCAAAGTTGTAATAATTCAACAGAAAAAAAAAATCTTTGCATGCATGTAGTAAACTGAAAGTTACAAGTTATTTATTTTCATTTAAGGACATTTTTTCAGGGGTTAATATCTTTAAAGATTTGTGGTTCGATGTGTGTGATTGGGTCTGATGTTGGTTTTAAAAACAAGCCCAAAAAGTTCTAAATAATATCAATGTATAATATCTTCTTATATCTACTTTAAGAAAGCACTTTTTTTTTTGCTTAGTGGTATAAGTGTGAATATTCGACACTGCAGAGAAAATAATAATGCATAAAAATAAATGTTGCTGCTAATCATTGACATAACCCAGACTGTAATAATTTAAAATAAAAAAAATCTACTTTGCATTTCATATATTGATGTTATTTTCTAATCTAAAAACATGGTGACATCATGTGAAAAACCTGGCATTCAAAGGGTTAAATTCTTTATAAATTAGTTAGTATTTGATATCAATTATTAGGTTAAATGTAGGTGAAAAAACTCAAAGAAAGCAGAATGTAATATTAAGGTATAATATCTTTTATAGCTTGCTTTAAAAAGTAAAACTTTTATGTGCTTAAGAGTGTGAGTGTGCCTAATATTAGACCAGACTAAAGGGTCAAAGAGGTCCTGTCAAAGTCTTTGCTGTCATAAAAACCAAACCTTACAGAGTCGAGCTGAGTTGAGCAGATGCCACAAATGTAGGGCACTCTAACTGGAAAAGGAGCTGTAAAATAGTAGTAGTGATGGCATACACTTGGAACCTGGACTCTTGTCCTGCCTCTGATCCTGAGAGAGGAAAGTTGTGGCAGAAATATGGCAAAAAATCATCTGGTAAGGGCTGGCAAAAGCTAACTTTTAAACCCAGCAATGGGGAAATTGCAGATGAAAAATCCTGTTTGAGCTGTTACATGACAAATGGATGCCTAACAGTACAATGGAAAAGAAAAAAATAGAAAGACAAAAGAGACATGTAGCTAAAGTCCTCATTGGTAAAACCGTGTGTGTTTGAACCATTAGCTGAAACACCCCCTCCAATGTAACATCATGTGAAATCACACCATCACGTCAGGCGCTCTAATTAAAGCTGTGCCTGTAGGTCTGAACATATTTTCATGTGTTGTGTTATGGTTGTAAAATTGTCTAATGTGGGATAATAATCCCTTTGGATGGATGCTAACGACTTTACAGCCCAGTGACGTGGAAACAGAGACACTGGATGTTCAGATGGCCACACACTTTGAGGTCTCACGAGGGTCCTCATATCAGCTGACAGGCCTCCCATTATTGTTTGAGCTGTCCTCTTACACACGAGAGAATAGAGACACAAACAGCACTGGGGGATTTGAGGTCAGTTAGCAGTGTGTTATGACTGGGGTCTCCTTAATTGTTTATTGATTTACTATTACAGTGCAAGTGTGTATGAGTGTGTGCTGCTGTGCTTTAATCTGGAGTGTCCGGTTTCAGACTTTCCATTAACCGCAGCCTGAACCAGCAGCTTGAGAATTAAACTCACGGTCATTTTTATTACTGCATGGTTCAAGTTTTTTGAGGTTAAAATCTCACGAGTACATAAACACATTGGAGTGTTTTTGTCGAGTGAAAAAAAGTTGGATTGACTGTCTATGGCCTATAAAGACATAATTAGCATTGTTTCTCTGTAAAGCTGGCAAAAGAATGGACCATTTTCAAATCTGTAATGATTTTAGAAACTTGGGAGCTCACAGACGCATGAACAGTAGTCACTTAAGTTTTCATTCTGATGGCTAGTGAGCCAAACTGCAGAATTATTTCAATCAGACTGTAACTGTTATTTAGTAAAAGGAACATATTTAATAGGCATGGGAGTTTTTTTGGTCAAATCAGTCCTCAAGTACCCATGTTTTCTCCATGCATTTTTAACCTGAAAATACAAACCTCACTTCCAAAGAAGTTAGGACATCTTTCAAAATGTAAATAAAAATAAAATACAATGATCTGCAAATCCTTCTTGACCAATATTCAATTGAAAAAACAGCAAAGACAAGATATTAAAAAAAAAAAAAAAAAGGGAAGACAACAGGGCTAAATATCAATAGTGTCTTTTTTACAAAGACTTAAAAAGAAACAGGAGAGATTCATAATGGGAGCAGGGCAAGCCCAAATATGCAACTTCACTTTGGAACAAGCCCCGAAAAAACACAACCGACGACTGCCTTGAAAATACAAGCAAGTTTACAAAAAAAGAAGCCTAAAGTCAATTATTATAAGTAAATCTGGCAACTGTGACTCTAACCTGACAGTGTCAGAAGGTGTAACTGTCAGTCTGGTTTAAAGTAACACATGGTTTATGGCAATCAAACAACCTGTACTACCTACAATCCTAGACTGTCACCGGCATCACAGGCTTAGTAATCATTTCACCTAATGACATCCACATTAATTCTGCAAAGGTGTAATATCTGTGTGAATCCACACTGCCACACTGCAATACAGCTTTGGAGGAGCACAAGAGAGCATGACACACCTCATGCTTTATGAACCTGCAGACACAGACACACAGAAATACAGGGCTGCAGGCCTCTGCTGAGTCCACGTGCTCCGCTGCACCAATATTACACCTCTGATACTACATCTAGACCCGGAGTGAAAGGGAGAGGGGTCAACTTGTCATGCCCCATTCCATCTCCATGAAGTTCACAGTGCAGCAAAAGGCTGTAACAGCAAGGCAAATATTACAGCCCAAAAACACAACATGAATGGGGCTTGTGATTGATTAAGTCCATAGTTACCTGCTTACCTCAGCAGTGGGCTGCTTCTACTGAACTGTAAGGTCTCATACTTAACTAAAGAGGAACTGAATAGTGAAAACAACTCTTTGAGTCTAGTTTACTTGTGATTTCAAGCCAATAAACTGCACTACCCACAGCCTTAGAGTGTCATGTTTTGTACCCCTTTTGCTCTGACTGCTCTTTTTATGACCAACAGTATCTGGTATTGTTCACAAAGAAGGACCATTTCAAGCAGGTGTTTAGGGTCGGGAATAAGTCACCATGCAGACTCAGGAAATGTTCAGAGATTTGCAACTGCATCAAACAAGATGACACACTCACGAAGAAGCACTAAAATAAAGTTGGCAGACAAACAAACACATAAGTTGTGCATAATTTAAGGGCCCCCTCACCAGTGCCCCTCTGGTCTGCACTCACATTTGTCCCTGAACTGAGCAACTGAGTCATACTTAAAGCCTTAGTTTGGATTTTCTCAAGTGGGCCTGCTTGAGGCCTTGACATTAGTAAATATAATTGCCAACAAAGCAACTAGCTTACTCTCTTCCTTGAGGGAAGATAGCCAGGTGCAGATGCTAGCTAATACATAGCAGTCAATGATGCCACAAAAAAAAGCCTCAGGATAACCGCACTTTTAGAAAAAAAAAAAAAAAACGTTTTGGTTTGATGAGACCATACAGTAAGATTCTTCACAGCGTTTCACTTTTCCTCGACAAAGCAACTGCGTCTGGAACTATTTTGTGATACATTAAATGGTCTACGTAATCTTCTGCCAGCAACTGTCCCATCAGCTGCTCAGGTCAGCCATCCCCACAAGAAAAAATAAACAAAACATGTCTTCTTGAACTAGAATACACAGAAAAAGAACTTTTGTAGAAGGAGTCACAGGTAGAAAGAGGGATGGAAAACTTTTGTGGAAACTTAGGAGCAGGACAGATCACAAGTTACCTGGTGGTGCAAATGCATGAACTGTGAGCCCATGCATACAAACCTGAAGGCCCATGGCTGTCCTGAATGGGACTTCGCAACATTTCTCCTGAACCTTTCTGGTCCTGAAAGGTAAGTGGGGACCTGTGTAACCCCTTTCTGACACAGGAATAATTAAAGATGGACAAGGCTACTACGTTAAAGTTTATCAACAGGATCCTGGGTGCTTAGCTTGGATGTTGACTTAACTAAATCTCCCATTACCAGTAAAGTTATCAATACAGACAAAAATATGATGGGTACAAATATAAGAAGAAATGATATCCGGAAATAAATAGCGCGGTGCCTCCGCTGTGGAACTACTTAACTCAAATCAAGAGTTACTCTTGTATTTCCCCAGAAATGATGTAAAATGAAGTATGCTGGACCATATATGAAGGGAATAATCAAAAAATACATTTATTTTTGCAGCATGAAAGTTGTCTTCAAAATGTTAGCAACACTGCATCGAAATTCAATAACAATAGCAATACCAAAATGTAAAATCCCTTTCAAAACTATGGAAATGAGTGAGTGTGTGTGTGTGTGTGGATGTGTATTGAATTAACACTTTCAATAACAACTACATCCAAGAAAGTTTAAGTCCTAAAAACTAACTATAAATGTATTTAAACTCCCAACTCTCTCTTGACATAATTTACCTTAAGGTTAACCAATGCAACTCCTTAAAATGTTCATAACAGTATCAAGCGCTTGGATTTTAAACCGTTGGGGCCCATAAGTTGGTGCACATTTGCAGGAGGGAACTCCTTGTATCCTTTCAAACCTTCAACTTTCAGTATAAAAGTCTCCAGTTACTCACGCGACCACGACTGGTTTAGTTTGAAAGAATCCAGCAGCAACAGATAACTCGAACAGCAGGCGGGATGCAGCAGGCAGGATGCAGTAGGTAGCAGTCTGTGAAGAAGGCAGTTCCAGGTCTGGCTCTGTCCACGGTGGCAACAGCTTCTCACACATGCAGGAAGGCAAGGTCCATTGTCTTCTGCCATCCTCCGGGAAAACTAGGTCCGTCAAGCGGAGCAAAAACAGTCCAACACGAACACGTTGCTAACTTAAAACAGCCACGCTTTAAGTCCGAACTCACATCAAAGCTAGCCCAAACAATAAATGGAGTTAACGTGCTACACTTTCACTTAACGTTCACGGGAGATAACAAAGTCCTTCGCTGGGTTACACACAGCTTGTAACTTCCAGAAAATATTTACTTGAGGCTCCATCAACGGGCATGAAAACTCCAAACTTTCTCCCGCTCTCCAGCAAAGTCTCCTCCTCTCCCAGCAGTCCTCCGTGTCCCTCTCCCTCCCACATAGTCCTTCCTCAATGGCTGAGTAAACAGGAAATAATGCAACCAAAGCATTATGGGAATAGAGTTTTTCAAAGAATATGCTTACATATGTTATAGAACACTCTTCCCAAGTGCCATATTTGGTAGGTCTCTACACCTGCAAATACAAAAATGTTCTGTGGTTGCAGAGGGGGAATCCTGATACCCCGTATTCAGAACATCAAGCTTTGCTTTTAAAAGATTCTGCCGTTCTGAAACAATTTCTATGGGCTACTGCCCAGATGGACTAGTGAAATATGTTCAGTATAGTATATGTTGAACCATCCATCTGGTGTGTCAAGTTATCACCTTACAGGTTTGTAGTCAAAGGTCTGTTAACAAACAACTGTATACATAAGAATAAAATAAGGTCCTCTCTATTGATAAAACTTTTATTACCGTAATTTCTGATTATAACACGCACTCAATTATAACACGCACCCCATATTTTCGAGATTTTTGCCTGGAAAAACACTGTACTCAAATATAACACACACCCAAATTTTGCCCAAACATTACTCCCCCAGAAAACTCAAAAATGACCTTTATTCAAAGTTTAATCAAAGAAAATTTCAGTATTTTCACAACAAATACCGTAAACGATTTTTTCTCTCAAACGGATGCGGAAACACCTTTTGCTTCATGCACGCACAATTACTCAATTTCTGCCCGAGCATGCTCAGTCGCAGTGTACTGACCAATCAGAGAGAAGGTATCAACATGCCGATGTCTTCAACCAATCACAGCGCAGCTATTTTGCTTCCCCTTGCTCACAAGAAGGCAGCGCCCTATGTTTGCATGTGTTTCTGCAGAGAAAGAGAATATTTCGGCTTTTTGTATCAGATGTGTTGGAAACGCAATGTTGGCGAGACGAAATATGGTAAGTATTTTGCTTGTACTGGTGTATAATACACACCTGAAAAATTAGAACTTATTTAAGAGCAAAAAAATGCATTTTACAATTGAGAAATTACAGTAATATCCATACTGATTAATGTAAAATATTGGCAAATGCAGAGATGCTCATCCATCCATCCATCCATCCATTATCTTATCCACTTCTCCCTTTCGGGGTTGCAGGGAGCCGGAGCCTATCCCAGCTTACATTGGGTGAGAGGCAGGGTACACTGCCAATCTCAGGGCCATATAGAGAGACAGAAAACCTCTGTCACACTCATACCCAAGCATGCCCATGGGCGAACATGCAAACTCCACACAGAAAGGCCCTGACTAACACGCGAACCAGTAACCTTCTTGCTGTGGGGCACATACACTACCTGCTGCGCCACTGTGTCACCATTTGATTTTTTTATAATCATTCTCCGACACATTTCTACATTGGAGCCTCTAACCTGCACATTATCCTTGAAGCACGACACAAAATGCCTAGTGTGAGTCCTTAGGCACCATAATGCAGAGTCAGAGGAAACCATGGACTTGTTTCTGAACCAAATCAAAGAGACATTTACGAGGACTCACTCGGTCTTCATCAGCAACAGCAATTACATTAAGAAACCTAGTTGGCTGCAAGTCACCAGTGGACACAGTTACTACTTAACCTAGAAAAATCCTGTAAAGCAGCTTTCAGTTTCTCGAAGTGTGTCTTTGTCCATTGGTCATCACTTCAACTTGATCTGATGTTTCTGTCGATTATTGATGGATATTTTATTAGTTTTGATCTCATAATTATTTCTCTCCACGTCAGAAAGTTGAGCTCTCCTGTGCTTTGAGTGTCCCAAGTAGCACACATCACGAGGGGTCGAATGTGTTTACAACGATAGATTACAAACGGGTGAATACAAGGTCTAACAGTGAGTTTATCTCAAGTCCTACTTATTTACTTATTACAATAGTGTCATGGACAGAGAACGTGTCATGTCTGCACTCAAGCTACACATACAAATATGCAAGGATCTGGTTTCTCTTTTGAATTAAAACACCTTTAGATCTGTTGTTCGAATTAGAATAATGAAAGTAATCAGTTATGCAGTCACAAATAATCCACGGCCTTGTACTGGTGGTTGGGGACATTGGGGGCACATAGCTAAGGTCATTTATTTTGTAATTAAAATGTCTAGATGTTAAGTGACACCTTTTATTTTCTTTTTCTAAAGGAAGCATTCAGAATGGCATCATTTTATTTCAGTAGTTTTGGCAAAAAATCTGTACCTGAACACGTGGGTGTCATTGATTGCAGTCCTATGAGTGGGTTTGGTAATTGCAGTAATCAGTGATGGCTCAATCGCATATATTACAAACCAACAGTACAACACAAAGAAAAACTCAGAGTGATCAAAATAGATTCATTTAGACAAGAGATGTTCACGCTGTGCAGCATCACAGGGAGGCACACACGTGGGGTTAAAAGCTGCCGGCTGAGATGAAAAGGTGCAGGTGCATGCTGGTGTTTTGGGTGTTTTAGTTTGGCTCCCTGATTTGGCCAATTGTCAACACAGTCAGTGTTTAGAGCTGAAGCCTACAGTGACTGTGACACACCGCTCAGAGAGGTAAATAAGGTACTTAAAAATATCACCACCTGATTGCAGCCATTTGAATCAGAAGCACTGGAGCCGAGGAAAGCTTAATGACGCAGAGCTGCTGCTGTATTTACAGATTTAGTGTGCAGAACACTTTCTAGGGATATCATCGCCTCTAATCTCCAGGCACATGAACATCTGTTATTTATTTAGGGAATGATGTAGGTTTAAACTCCAGAAGTTTGCTGAAATCATCATATTTCAGGTTTAATTATCAAAGTACTGAAATTTCACAGCTGTCAAAACAAGCAGGAACAGTAACATGTTTTTTCAGCATACTTTTAGTGGTGCCTTTGAGTATAATTTGAGTTTAGATATGGAATGAATAAGGGTGATGCAGCAAGGAAATACCCTCACAGGTCACTTTATTAGGTACACCTTGCTCGTATTGGGATGGACCTTTTTGCATTCAGAACTGCTTTAGATTCAATAAGGTGTTGGAAACATTTCTCAGAGATTTAGGTCCATACTGATAGCACCATAAATTGCTGCAGATTTGTTGGCTGTACATCCAGGATCTGAATCTCCTGGTCCACCACATCCCATAGGTGCTCAACAGGATTAAGATCTGGTGACTGTAGAGGCCGCTGGAGTACAGTAAACTCACTATCATGTTGGAGAAACCAGTTTGAGATCAGCTTTTTGATATGGTGCAACATCCTGCTGGAAGTAGCTCTCAGAAGAAGGGTATACTGAGTTTTTCAAGGAATGGATGGACAAGATCAGAAAAATTTAGGTAGGCTGTTTTTTTTTTGTTTGTTTGTTTGTTTTTCAGTCTCCCCGACACCATTAAACCTGAGCCATAGATTCAAGACATGGTGGATCCATGCTCTCATGTTGTTTAAGCCAGATTTTGACCCTTCCATCTAAATGTTGCAGCAGAAATCCAGACTCATCAGGCCAGGTAACATTTTTTTCAACCTTTTATTGTCCAATTTAGCTTATCATAAATAGCCTCTGAGATATGTATGGTTCAGGAGTGGCACCTGGTGTGGTCTTACACTGCCTCAACCCATCCATCGGCTCTAATAGCCCTTTTCCACCAGCACGCCTTAGCCCTACTCTACTCTACTCTACTCGGCTTCTACCCAGTTTGTGTTGCGTTTCCACCGGCACGGTACCTCCTGAAACAAACCAGTTTTTAGTACCTACTCTGCTCTGGTTCTAAGCGAGCTGAGTCGATACTAAAAAGTGACGTCGACCGACTGCCGGCTGCTTATTGGTCAGAGAATGTTGTCACCAATGAGTCATGAGCGCGACGAGCTAGCTAACATGCTAGCGGTAGCTACCATTAGCTTACCCTCGTACGTCTTTTCTTTGCAGCTCGATTGCTCTCATCCTCGGTATTTCTTCTCACCGCCTGCAGCCATCTTCTGCTTTCCTCTTTCATTCGGTTTGTGACAAAAAGATCGAGCAGCAAGTATACTATTGCCTCCAAGTCTTCCATTTGTTGATTGTTGTGTCACGCTCAAATTGACATGAACACCGCTGTTTTATGGCGACCCCGCCCCCACTGGGCAGGGAATCGGGCTGGTGGAGAAGCAGCACAATGCGAGTAGAGTAGAGCCGGGTAGAGTCGGGGAAAGCCGAGCCGAGTAGAGTAGGGCTAAGAGGTGCTGATGGAAAAGGGCCATAAAATTTGACATGTGCATTCAGAAATAATCTTCTGTATACTCTGGCCATTATCCTCTGACCTCTACCAACAATGCATTGTCACTGAGAGAATTGCTGCACACTGTATGTTTCATCATTTTTGGGGCCAACCTGTAAGGGACCTGGTGTTATTGTTTTACAAGCGACCTTAGTGACTGGTGACCCATGTCTGCGTGTGTCAGTGGTCGCCTTATTTGAAACTGACGGGTACCCATGAATGCTTTTTAATAACAGGATCTGATCAAGCTCTTCAGATCAGCAAAATTGCCTGCCAGCATGAGTTAACATGGACACAAGTTAAATCGTAACTCTGACGCCTGATGTGTGGTTGGAAAATATTTGCATAAAAAACTTCTGAAATATTGTCACATATGTTGTTACAAGCTGATAAATAATGTTTATCAGTGCGTTTTCATGTTTTCATGTAGACAAAGATGTTTGTGAATAAAATAGATCAGTATTACGAAATATAAATCACAGAATTTTGAATGCGAACAACATGCTTTCATTGAATGTATTTGCTTTTAGCATTTAAGAATGTCAATGTAGAGAAATATATATTGGTAATAAAAAAAAAAATCAAAGTAATGCTAATAATAATAATGGAAATGGAAAAAAAGCTCAGCATGTCTGTGATACAGAAATCTTTTGAGTTCTGTTACCTAGTTTTCAAAATTGTGCTAGGCTTTAATTGTTATCTCAGTTGAAATTGGATTAAATGCCCAGCTCTGGTGGACAGATTTTATTTTCTATTTTTTTTTTTTTTTTTTTAATGAAGGGGAAAAACATTTGTTAAATACTCACTGACATGTGAACATGACCTTTGACTGTGGCTGAAAGTCTGCTCTCTGGGTCATGTGTTCTACAATTGTGAGTAGGAATGTAAATCAAAAACAAATTTGACTTGAGAATCGATAATAACTCCCCAAATGAATCAATATCATTTGTCCTTTTGCTTATCAATCCCCTTATCAATACCACTTTGTTCTGTATTCTTTGCAAATCATGTACATACCACTGTCAATAGAGGCAGTCAGCAGAATGATGACAAAGAATCACAAATTCCTGCAGGCAGGGGGCAGAAGTGATCAAAATTGTCTTAATTTTTAGACAAAAGATGCTTTTCTGTGGATATTATGTGTGATGTGTGTTTTCCAATTGCTACCACTGAAACAATAACAGATAAAGGAATTGTTAAAGAATCGAACCATAAGAAGAATCCACAATAAAATCTGTATCATTAAAATCTTTTCAATTTCCATCCCTATTTGTGAGGTCATCATTACAATACAGAACAGTGTAAAAGTGACATAATCAGCTTGTCCTAATCTTACTGATGATTGCTGATTGCTAGTAGAGATGTTAGTATTTTTCTTTTCAACATGCCAGCTGTCTGCAGCAGTGAACAGACTCCCACTGAGACTTTGACGTGAGAGCTCCCACTGAGAGTGTATTTAAAGTGAATATATTGTTGTGTTTTCCTGGCAGATTGCTTCCTGTTGTTCCAGTTCTGCTTGACAGCATCAAGTGCTGCGACTCAGCCAGGCCATTTGAGCGACAATCCCCATATATACGGAAAAGGCATCTTTCCTCAAATTGCTTTTAAAAGTGCATTCACCTTCAAGTATTCAGTCCCTGACTCATCCTCATCTGGGTCTTTCAAAAACACAAAAATAAGTACAAGAAAATCACTGGCTCTCCTCTCAGAAGATGGCTTGTCTTATTCCATCAAAATAATCCTGAACTGTATTCAGCTGTGTCAGTCTGCCTCAGATAAAAGAGCATAGTGAACTTCATTGATAACTGTGTCAGCTTTATAGGAAACACAGGGACAGAAAATATGGGGCATTTGAGTGTTGACTGCATGCCCACTGCTGTGCAAAGATGAAGAGGCAGGCTTATTGGTTAAAAGAGAGTTTGTTTAAAGAGTAACTAAACCTCAGGATAGCAGCAGGAGTGAATCTACCCTTAGATTAAAAAGGGAATGTCCTCAGAACGTCGTGTTGTCTTCATCTGCTGTAACAATTCGGCCTTAACAGAACTAATAGGAGAACTGCTACAATGCCAGGGCTCGCAGATTTACTCTTGCCGTCATGAACTCGCCGGTGCTGACCAACTAAACCACGGGAAAATGAGACTCTCCAAGTCTAAAAAATACTTATTATTTCTAGACTGGTAAATGAGCAATGATTGAAAAAAAAAACCTCTTTTGACTGTTTAACTCAAATATATTTCCAAGAAAAATGCGTGAACACAAAATGCATATGATACGCATTAACACACGGTCTATAAACTAAGTAAATAAGCAAAAATTGCTCAGTCCCAGAAGCAAAAAGAAAGTGTTCATGGGTCCATGGTTATCCCCTGTGTGAAACGATCCTGCCTGGGTTCCTTTGAGGTTCAAATCCTTTCCTCCATGTTCCCTCTGCCCATATCCTTTCTGTTAGAGGGACTGATTACAAAAATAAATACACAGGGTGACGGAAAAGGGGACTACAATTACAAAATCTATACCAAAAAAAAATGCCAATTTTTCCGTACACCTGCAG
The DNA here is from genome assembly GCA_037902135.1 of Cetoscarus ocellatus. NCBI lineage: Eukaryota > Metazoa > Chordata > Actinopteri > Labriformes > Labridae > Cetoscarus > Cetoscarus ocellatus. Next base: position 72,429 of record JBAMNC010000366.1, read on the forward strand.
TGACATTAATATCACTGTGCTCAACACCAGACTAAAACGGAAATATACACACAAATAAAAATGAATATTTTTATTCCACAAGTGGCCTACGGCAATTATACTTTACTTGTGGGCCTTACACTGCTACAACTTCAAATTATCTATGCAGCTTTTTCAGACTGAATGTTGGTCATAATATTAAACCAATTAGGTTGACTTACTGTACTGCAAGCTATTTGCAAAATGCTTGTATATTCCATGTGTCTGGTAAGCAAGTAACAGCCCACGGTCCAAATCTGGCCAACCAGTACCGGTTACAGCAGTTGTTAACACAGCTGAAAGGGTTTGGAGTCCATTGCCTCCAGAGCCTCAGGGCAAAGGGCTTGCAACCTTGTGCCCTGAAACTTCACCGCATGTTAACACCTCCGAATGAGGTTGGGTTGATGTTGCTGGTGATGCAGGCATCAGAAATGATGCACCCAACCGAGCATGTGCACCCAAACCTGAGTACGGTGAAACTTTCTGGCCCACATAACAATCAGGATTATAGCTTCTACATGTGCTTTTATCAGTTTCTCTTAACACCAACATCAGATCAGTAAGAGTACACTTAAACACCAGTGTAATGTGTGATGTAACCAAGTGAGATAGTGGCTTTTATTTCTACAGATCTTTTTTTTTTTTTTTTTTAAGTTTCACCTCTGACCAGCACACAACTGATCATTTAGGGCTGGTTGTTTCCTTCAGTGAGAGAGTTTTGGTGCAAATGTGAAAAGGAGCATAAAATGTCCTCTCTATACCAATCATGTGAGAGTTTTTTGTCCCAAGCTGGCATTTAAAGAGCCCATACTGTGCTTTTTGAGTTTTATATGCCTCGTAGTGTAACATGTCTCCTCTGTGTGATAGAATTCCTCTAAGCACAAGACAACTTGCTTAATAACTCCAAACTCAGTTTACGAGTTTTTGAAATGATGAATCATTCTGAATTAACAAAATCTATACTTATGACTAATCACCACTTAGTGAGATCCCAATACACTGAGGAAAAAAAGACAACTTCAATCCAAAACGCTAAACAGTGTAAATGTATGCATAAATAAATATGCATCATTAGTAAATGTAAATTGTATTTTGACGGTATGTTTAAAAAAATGGTAATTTGTGAAAATGTTTCAGACAATATAAAACAAAAAAACATTTTAATAAACTGAAATAACTAAAATAATGAAAATGTTTTAACTCATAAAAAAGCAAAATTATCAAAACAATGCAGAGAGACTGGTTGTTGGAAAATTAAATTAAAAAAAAATACAAAGCACTTGAAGAAGTGAAACAAACAATGAACTGAGTGCTCAAACACACACACAAAAAAATAGATAAATAAATAAATTGACAAAATCAAAGAAAAAAGCTTTGCATGAAATAAAACAGTTTGGGTCACCCCCAAAATCCAATCAGTTCTCTTCAGTTCCTTGTGCCATGGCCAACATACTTTGAAAATTACATCAACATCTGTAGTTAACTATTTGAGTAAAAAGAAGAAGAAGAAAAAGTTGTTGCCGGAGACAAAACTTTTAACTTCATTCGAGGGGGGTGGGGGGTAATCAGTGCTTTAGTTTTAGAGGATATACATGTTTGTCAACTGTAAAAACAAATGGACATTGTGCCCAGATGTAAAATTTGGACACTACCTGATCAACAATGACACTAAACTCACTCACTTTCTGCTGTAACTCTGGTCTTGGTGTTCAGTTGTTCTAATCCAAACCAGCGGCCTCTGAGGCTTGTTATATAATCCAGGAAACTTCTTTTATTTTTTACCCGGAGACATGCAAATGTTCTGACCTTGAATACAAAATTGCCCACCGCTGTGTGATCAAAAATGGCTCCTTCTTTCTGATAAGTAGAGAAATCATAATCTTCTGTTGTGCCTCAAAGCAGTCTGCGCCGCTATCGCTCCGTACGCACTGTTTTTGTCAAGTACCTGAACCCTCGGCGCCACCCGGGGAGAACGCCTCTGACTTAATCCCAAAGGCTTTCTTATCGAGTGTGATTGAATGGAGCCTTCAGTCCCCCAAAGACCGCCTAACCTTTATCTCCACTATTTTCTATTTCTGCATCTCCTTCCTTTCTCTTTCAACAACAGAGTTTTTGTGGAAAAAACGGAGACCTGTTAACTGTTTACACTCGCCGATCTGCACATTGTTTCCCCAAAGGGCGTGCGTTTGGTACATGAAAGGCTGCTAACAAAATGGGAAATTTCTGCTCCATTAGCCATGCAGCCAATCAGTGCGCAGTGACCCAGATAAGGAGCGTGATATTGATGATGACAGCAATAAAGACGTACTTTCACCGCAAGCCTTCCTTCTAATTAGGTTGATCTGCGGAGAAAATAAATGAATTTTGACAAAATGCAAAAGAGGCAGCGTGCAGGGAGGATCAGACGGCAAGTGTGACAGGAGGATTCGGAGGGTTTCAGGGGGTTAAGTGACTTCACTGTCAGGGGAATGGGCAACAATTACCAGTGAAATGAGATTTGGTGGTTTCAGGTGTGTGCTCAATGCAATGTTTGGTCAAAGTAATTGTTCGGGGTCAACCGGCTGATTCTCAGTGGTGGTGCTTTTGCTGCTTTAACATGGACTGAGGACAGTATTACAAGCTTCCACAGGGTTTCAGGCTTCTTCAGTGGCCTTCAGGGTCAACTGCTCGGATATTCCTTAAAACACAACAATAGACATCAACACATTCAATATTTGTACAATTAATCTGTTAATCAAAAACAATCAAATTACATGATTATTTGAACAATATTAAACAAATTGCAAAACCAACCAACCAACAAAACCATAGAAAGGATATACAAACAAAAACATCATGTCTATCACTGAAAAAAATGTGATACAATTTTAGTAAATCTTTTTTCTAAAATGTAATAAAATATTTCTTCTCACAAACATTATATGTAACACAAACAGTTGAAGAAACAATGTATTTCAGACAATGAAAATATATTCAATAGATGCAAGAAATAACTGCCTGAAATAATCAATAAAAAGAATAATGAAAAGTTTTTTTTTTTATTTTAATCAATTAAACAATTTAAAAACTCAAATAACATTCCCAGTTAGGCCAAATATTAGAAACACTGAAAATATATGCTAAAATTCAAATGAAACAGAAAACAGTTTAGTAAACATTACAATGGGGATTTTTTTTTCGGAAAGTTTTAATATATTTAATCAAATGACAACACTGATATAATATTAAATGATACACCAAAAAAAACAAAAAAACAAATATATATATATAAAAATCTCACCAAGCAAGTAAAAGTCAATACAGAACAATCAATAGGCACTAAAAGCTTTAAAAAACAAATTAGCATCTGTTAAATTTAATTAAGACAAGTTTTGCACAAAAGCTAATGTAACACATAAAAGAATATTAAGCTCATCTCAAAAAATAATCAATGAGACTAATTTGACTCTAAAATTTCAAAACTATGAAGTAAAATTGAACAAATAATTTGATTATAAGCCAGACATTTAAATAATGACAAAACATGCATCAATTTACTTTACCCAAAATGGTTTGATAAGTAGTATTAATTAAAAAAAAAAATCATTTTAACAAAGTTGAAATGTAAAAGAAAAATGTCAACTGTTTGATTTAAATATACAAAAACAAAGTCAAAGCCATGATAAACTAAAAGCTGTTGTTTTAATCAATTAATTTACATAAAGGGGTGAAAAAAAGAAAAAATCAAATATTGAATCGGGGATATGTTGAAAAAAAAAAAAACTTTAACATCCCATATGACTAAAATATTATTTTAAAAAAATTGAACACATGTAAAAAATAACTTAATTTATCCAACTGGTAATCAATAATAAAACATAAAATAAAATAAATATATGCACAAATACATTGAAAGAAAGAAAAGCTAAAGGAAAGTGTACACACGCATACACACGCACATATATCTATAAAAGCACAAAGTAATTCTTGAATTCTTGAACTTCAAACAACAAAAATAAAAATGCAAACGTCAAAAGTATTTTATTTTACATGACAAAGAATAGAACTTTTACTAATGGCTGTAACTTTCATTCAACATTATGGATATTTTCCTCCATTTTGTTCATAGCTGTTTTATTTTGCAGACATTCAGGCAGTGAATTAAACCATTCAAACGAGGAGTATTCTTATGCAAATGCCCAAATGAATGCTGAGTGCTAAATACATTTGATCTGACATATTAGAGAAACTGAATTCTTAGAGGTTGACAGACATCACACTGGATTTATAGTTTTAATTGTTATAGTTTATACATGTCAGCCAGTTCAGTTTAATGTATGAACAGCTAGTATTAATGCAGTTATGACTCCAACAGTGCTTCAGAAATTAAGATTGGCAATGGCTTGCACTGCTAACAGAGAGTAGTAATTTTTGATTTTTATTTCATCAAAAGTCTTAAATAGAAATCCTTGAACACTCTCGGTTGATAAAAAAAGATCTAAGGTAGGGCTGTCATGATATTAGAATACTAGAATACCAAAATGCTTCCTTTTAATGCATTGATTAATTTTTGCATTTGCTTTCTGCAGTAATAATATTATATAAGCTCATTTCAAAATTAAAGGAGATTATTGTGCATTTAGAAATGCTTTAATTTGGGAGATACAGCACCATTTTATCCTTAAAACAAGGCCATATTTTCACAGACAATATATGTCTGTTCAAAATAAAAGCATCTGTCCATAATTACAAATAAAGAGTTTTATTTTGAAAGCTGTTCATAGGACACCCTGGAGTCAACCAGTGACTCTGCAGAACTCTATTGTTTTTGCAGCATTGGAGCATTTTGGATTAAAACAAGGGAGACATCAGTTTAAAGGGATACGCCAAAATTTTGTTTTGTTTTTGTGTCTTGCCTCACTCCTGAGTCCATGACAAGCAGATGGACACATTTTTTTCCAACTTTGCGTGCAGTAACAAGGGAGAGACAGGCAGAACTCTGTCCGTGGCACGTCCATGGTGGATGGTGCATGTACCCTGCGGTTTAGTCTCATATGTATTTCTTTTGAAAATGACATAAAGTGATAATCTTAGTCTAAAAATAGTTAACCCAACATTAGTTGATAAAAAAAACAAGTCACAACAAGCATATAGGACCTTTAAGAGTTGCTGAAGAGTTTATCTGATGACTGTTGGCAGAGGCAGGCTAACACTACTCGCTGACTTCCAGTGTTTGAGATTAGCTAATTAGCAGTAGGTGAGCTCTGCCCGTCTCTTCATTGTTACTGCATGCACAGTCGAAAGAATGGTGTCTATCTGCTTGTCATGGACTCGGGAGTGAGACAAGACACAAAAACAACAAAAAAAAAAAATGTATGACACAAAGATATAATGGCTGCAGCACTGGATCAAGCCAATCCACATCCATATATTTGTCTGTGTCTATTGAAGGACAACAGCGCTCTCTGTATTTTAATTTATTAAGTTTTTATTCACAGGCAGACCAGCAGTGGAGGGAACACGTGAACATGCAGCGCTGTACATAGGATGACACTGTGCTGCTTGGTGTAAGTGTTTGTGTGCCCCTTCCACTCTGCAGTCTTTGTCAGAGACATCCATCTGTTGCACTGCTGCGAATCCCCATGGCCGGAAGGTTGAGCTGTGGTATCACACATCACTAGTTAAGAGGCACAGGGTCAAAGGTCTATGCTTCTCATGGACATCTCATGCTTTTGATCTATTATCTCATAAGTGCTTCATATTTTATTCCAAACTTGGCACAAGTGTCCACTCTGACTTCAGGTTGAATTTATTAAAATTTGACTTTAAGGCCAAGATCTTTGATTTCTAGCGTTCACATCACTACAAAACCAACTCCAGCCCTTCTTTTTGAGCCAGAGTCTGCAGAGTTCTGCAGAGTCAAAGATATCTCAATACAGAAAAAAAACACTGAGCAGTGGTAGTTTTTTGGGGGGAGTCTTTCACAATAATTTGTTCAAATTTTTTCCTGAAGAAGCCAAAGTTAGAGAGAAATTCCCCGACAAACTGAACATTATTACAGCAATAACTCCCAAGCCTGAATCTCCTGTGTGTTTTAGGTTTTTATGTTGGGAATAAAAAGAGGGGGACAGGTGGCGATAATGTTTTCTCTTTAAATTTATTCAGTTATTCACAGCGTCCTAAAAGATGAACTCCTCACACACTTTTCAGATTTTCATAATGGAGGTTGGGAGAGTGGCCAGAGTGGACGGAAAGCAATCAAGCGAACTAGTAAAGAGGTTAGCAACAGAAGTGCCAGGAGGGAGAGTCATGCACGGTGGTACTGAAATACCAACCTCTTACTCTACCTCCTGCAGGCTGAGGATGGGAGGGAGGGGTCCACAGAGGAGGGAGAGACAGGGGGTGTCACTCCACAGCAGTCCTCAGCACGCTCAGCAGGTGTTGACATCTAGATTAACCTTGGACTGCTGTGAGTGCACACAGACGCTTGTATCCAATCCCAGGCTCCTAAAGCTCCCCGGCCCAGCCCCTCATTCACCGGTTTGTCAGTCAGAGGGTCAGGGGCAGAGCTGCAGAGACGGGGAACACCAGGAAGCCGGCAGGGATGTTAACCTGAGCGTTTCCTGATTATACCATCACTGTTCCTTCAAGAACTTATTAGGTTCATTTATGAGGAAACAACACCTCAAGGTAAACCCAGATTTACAACTTGACCCTGAAAAGCAATGTTTTCAACATATCATGGGAACATATGACTTTCTAAATTATATAAAGCCACATTCACACACTGACGTTTTGGCCTTTTTTGCCAAAGTACGTGTAAACTGCATCAGCCTAAGTCAGACCACGCAGAACTAACACTAGAAAATCCTTCAGAGAGCTCAGACCTCTGACCAACAGCTCTTTTCTGGTAGTGGCTTTTCCACAATCCCTGTAAAAGATACGATTCTGGATCACAAGACCCAGAACAGTGCCAGGATCTGGACCTAACTAGGCACATACATGGAGGTTTTTATCCTGTATGAACACAACACGTTTTGGGAACATCGCTTTATATTTTGCTTTTATATGAGTTATTTAATGTCATCAATTGGATTTCCCATTATAAAGTTCAATGTTTTTTTTTTGTGACGTCAATCTGAATTTGATTCAGGGGAAATTTACATTGATGATAGAGTCATGGACCCAATAGTATCCTGCAAAAGTGGAAGTTAATCCGTTAAAAAATGACAGAGATATGATTTTTTTTTAATTGTGCCCAATGTTAACCTATGGGATTTTTTTAAATTTTGGGAATTTTTTGCATCCAGACCAATAACTGTATCACCACCGATATTTAATGGCTTCTTCCTTGGACCAAACCACACCTCTGGTAAAATCTTCATTTCAGATCCATCCAGCAGTTTTTCTGTAATCTTGCTAACAAACAGACAAACAGACAAATGAATTAACATACGCTGGCAAAAAAATGACCTCATTGTTGGAGGTGATAATGTCAGATGGGCAACACTGATGTTCATCTGGTATGATAAAAAACTTTATTCATGCTTAAAAATGTCTGATGGTTGATTCACCAGCAGGAGTTGACCTCTGCTTACCTCAGTTACAGCTGCATTCATCTCTGTCAGCTCCAGCTCCTTCCTCCCCAGGACTTGACTCCAGTTGTACAACTTGAGGCACCATTTTTGGGTACATCCATTTTTCGTTGTCTAGACATGGTGCTGGAATCCTGAGAGCTTCAAACACAAAGGCAGCAGCTGTTTAGTTGTTCAGAACATGGCAAATCAGTTTTATTTCTTATATCTTAGTCTTTCCCACCTGACATTGGGCAAGAGGTGGGGTGTACCCTGGAAGAGTCACCAGCCAATCTGGGCTACATAGAAAGACAGACAATCATTAATGCTCACACCCACACCTAAGGGCAATTTCAAGTCACCTACGAACCTATCGAAACCACCTCCGCTTCAATCTTCGATGCAGACAGCAACAGCTTGTTCCTAAAAGTCTACAGCTGGTATCGACGGTGAAAGGGCACAGGGCAGACCTCATTCTCATGAGGGCACAAAATCAGCTTCTCAACGAGAGGATTAGACAGACTAACTTCACCATTAAGGCCTTCCAAGATAAAATTGACCACACCAAGAAAGCACTGGCATCTTTGCTTCCAGAAAACATTCTCACTGAAGTTAACAACTTTGTGGATAAGGCCCAGATTGCACAACACAGCAAAGGGAAGGAGCGACAAACACAAAAATTTGACAGGCTGCAGTCCACACAATTTAAAAGATCATCTGAATTATTATGGAGGGATAAGAAAGATAACAACACGGACTCCAACACACAAGATAAATGGGTGAAGAACTTATCAGACAGGGTTCTCACCCAACCAGAAAAGGAGGTCCTTTCCAAAGGACTAAATTTTGCTGTAACCCCAGAACAGATCCCAGTGGTAGACCTCATAACAGCGACGGAGTCAGCCATCCGAGACAACAAGCTGACGGTCACAGAGGCAGAGCAACTCAGGTTGAAGATAACAGCGGCTCTCTCGAGTGCTAAAACACCTCCTTCTAACCTCACAAGCCAGGAAAGAAGAGCCTTGTCATCACTGCAAAAATATGAAAACATAACCATCTTGCCTGCAGACAAGGGGAGATGCACGGTGATACTCAACACAAGTGATTACCATGACAAGGTAATAAGCCTCCTCAGTGATACCACTACTTATGAGATTCTGAAACGGGACCCCACTAACATCTACAAGAAGAAGGTAATAAACTTACTCCAACAGCTGGAAAAGGATGGAGTGATCGACAGGCCACTCTACTACAGGCTCTACCCAGGGGAAGCAGTCCCATGCATTTATGGACTTCCAAAAATACACAAGGAAGGTGCACCCCTTAGACCCATCGTCAGCAGCATCAACTCGGTCACCTACAACATAGCAAAACATTTGGCCACAATCTTAGCCCCCCTTGTTGGCCACACTACTCACCACATCAGAAACTCACAGGACTTCATACAGAAAATCAAGGACATCACACTGGACCCAGAGGAAACCATGGTTTCCTTTGATGTCACATCACTTTTCACCAGCATTCCGACCACAGAGGCAGTCCAAGCAGTAAGAAAACATCTCTTACAGGACAGTACACTGGAGGTCAGAACCAACCTCACCCCTGACCACATTTGCTCCTTACTGGACCTCTGCCTGAGTACCACCTACTTCCAGTTCAGGGACCACTACTACAGGCAGAAACATGGATGCGCCATGGGTTTCCCTGTATCTCCCATAGTAGCTAACCTGTACATGGAAGAGGTGGAGAGAAAGGCCCTAGCCTCATTCCATGGAGCAACACCAAGCCACTGGTTTAGGTATGTGGATGACACCTGGGTCAAAATCCAGGCACATGAAGTAGAGGCTTTCACAGACCACATCAACACAGTGGACAACAACATTAAGTTCACGCGTGAAGATGTTAAGGACAACGTTTTGGCCTTTTTGGATTGTGCAGTACACTTGGAGGCAGGTGGGGGTCTCAACGTTGAAGTGTACTGGAAACCCACACACACGGATCAATATTTACTCTTTGATTCGCACCATCCGCTTCAGCACAAGCTGGGTGTCATCAGAACCCTCAACCACCGGGCTGAGAGTGTTCCTACAAGGAAGGAAGGAAAGGAAAAGGGACAGAAACACATTAGAGAAGCCCTGAAAACCTGTGGATACCCAAAGTGAGCCTTTTTGAAGAACAAGAAAAGAAAGGAGACGGAGCATGAAAGGGAAGAGAGACGCAAGAACATTGTGATTCCGTATGTTGCAGGTTTATCTGAAAAACTCAAGAGAATCTTTGGCAAACACCACATTCCTGTTCACTTCAAGCCTGGAAACACATTAAGGCAGAAGTTGGTCCATCCCAAGGACAAAACACCAAGACATAAACAGAGCAATGTGGTGTATGCAGTCCAGTGCAGTGAGGAATGCTCAGACCTGTACATTGGGGAAACTAAACAACCGCTTCACAAGCGTATGGCTCAACACAGGAGAGCCACCTCCTCAGGTCAGGACCCAGCGGTCCACCTTCACTTAAAGGACACGGGACACTCTTTTGAGGACAGCAATGTACAGGTGTTGGTGAGAGAAGATAGATGGTTTGAAAGAGGAGTTAAAGAAGCCATCTTCACCAGACTGGAGAAGCCTTCTCTTAACAGAGGTGGTGGACTCAGACACAACCTCTCACCTACATATAATGCAGTGCTAAGCTCTCTCCCCAGAAAGCTCTCCAGACACTCACACCTGGGCACATGTGACCATAACACCTCACATGACAGGGGGAAATAATGACCCATTCAGGGTAACGACTCTCAGGGGTTACATCACCCTGGGATAAGTTTCTATGAGTCGTTCTCCAACTCCTCCCTTCCTTTGTTGTTGTTTTTCCTCTAGCAAGATAAATATCTGCTTCCAGCACCAGCCATTTGGAACTGAAGAAGCTTCTTGGATGAGAAGTGAAACGGCTTCCTAACAAACTCTACACAGTCCAGTTGCCTTGCTTTTGAATCTTCAGAAGGACCGTGACCTGGATGAATGAGAATCTACACAGACAAACCTAATAAGCATGTTTCTGGTCTGTGGGAGGGAAGCCAGAGTGCCAGAGGAAACCCTGCATGCACACGGAGAATATGCAAATTCCACACAGACAGGCCCTGGCTGACACGGGGTTTGAACCAGCAACCTTCTTGCTGTGGGGAATGTGCACTACTTGCTGTGCCACCTTGTTGCCCTGAATGTAAACATTTAAAATATGTTCTTGTGTGTAAGTATAACTCAGGATTTTTGCATTTATTATGCAAAATCTACTGGCCAGATTTTGCTGAAATTTTAAGGAGATATAAGTAATGGCCAAACTTAAAAATGATTAGTGGTGATCCAGATAACCGCCATTAACATACAATTGTTTTTGCTCAATAACTGTCTAACTAATAATGATATCAACATGATTCTGAGTGCTAGGTATGGGTTTTCAGGGTCAATGAATCATACTATGATGGTAACTCTATCATGGAACTATTGCTTATATATGTAACAGCAATATGTGAGCTACCTTGGCGGAAGTTTGCACTCTTGAAGTGCTTCCTTATTAAGATTTTTTGTTATGCTGAGACTATCAGTAAATCAGATTGTATGTTTTAATGTGTTCAGAACAACTACAGTTGTGGTTATAATAATAATAAGGGAGCTGGATAAGTAGTATAAGTGACTTCTGGAGAAGGGGATGGGATAAAATAAGTGTACTCCTCTCACCCCTTTTAGCACATGTCAAATAAATAATAGCATGCAATGTTGTTATGATATATGGTGTAAATATCACATAGTGTCATGTTATTTCCCCAAAATAAGCCAATCTCTCATGGCCTTTTGGGCCTTTAATGACATGGGAGCCAAAATTGTTCATTTTTGGAAAGAGGTCAAAGTTCAGCCCAAAACACAATGATGCCAGCTGTGTCATGATAAGGCATATATATGTATATACATATATATATAGATATATTTGTGTGTGTGTATAATTTAGCCCAAAACGCAGTGATGCCAGCCCTGTCATGAAACTAAACATGTTTCATTTTCCATGAGAGTTTTTATCAGAGACATCATCATTGTGCTTGTGACTGAAGTCTTTCAACAAAGCATGATTGAAGCACTGCAGCCCCCTGTAGTATGAACTTTTCCACCATCTGAGAATTCTGTTTCTGATGCATGTATTTTTTTATTTTCTTTGATTTGGTCTGCAACTGAAAAAATAAGGCTAAGTTTCAAATACACACACAAGAAAACAAAGATAAAAGCAACCTTGGAATTAAATGAAACATGCAGATGTAATAATTAAGGAATCTACTCATGCCTTAATGATGGGGCAATAACATCATAAGCCTTAATTAAGGCATTCACACTGGCAGCTGCAGCTTGGTTGCTTTTAGCATGGCTAATGTGTTTCATGTCTTTATGTCATCTTTCTCAGCTGACAGTTAACATGTTCATGTTTGTGACTGGTCATATGAAGCTGGCAATGCCCCTTTCATGTGATCATGGGAACCCGTGATGACTTTATGAACTGAGACCTGATAGATAATGTGATATGTGATTCTGTTTTGTTTAGGATGAGCTTGAGTGGATTCATAGAATTAGAGAACTTAGTCTGAGCTAAGTGACACTTAAGTTAACAACGGTGCCATGATTTAACCTTTTTACCTCTTCACACAGCCCTCTGAGATCTAATCCTGTGAAAATGTGTATGGATCAAGTCAAGTCTTTTCCCCAGTTGCTTTAAGCAGTAAGTAGTATGACTGCTATTATGTAGTTTGCAACTTCCTGCCAAGCTTATTTTGCTTTTTTTTCTGGTGGGTGGTACCTATTGTAAGAGGTGTACAAAAGCCACCTACTGGACAAAAGTTGGGATCAGAGCAATTAATTCTATAATGAGAAAACTACATCAAACTCATAAATAATCCAGGTATTTTTCTTTTACTATTCTGCAGCTGTAAACATTTAGTGTCTCTCAGTTTCAGGTCTTGAAACTTTTCCCCACAACTTGTTTCAAACTCATAAACATCAATACAATTACACAAATGCAGACACTTCCTGACACATAATTACACACACACTCACACACAGATGTATGTCTTATTATCAACAGGTTGACGCGTGCTCACTCTCCCTCACACTAATACACGTACACACAATCATGATTACATGCTTCTCTCATCACAAATCCATTCATAGTTCTCGTAATCTCAGCAGTTATTTTATCAATCATTAGCTCAATTTTCAAAATAAATCCAAAAATGATAAAACCAGAAAATAACTTTTTTCTCGATATTCATCTCTAAAATGAAAATGAAACACTGATAACAACTCTTTTTACGAATTCCGTTTTTTGTGCTTAAATGAAAAAAGGGAAAAATGGATAATGACAGTTTTATCTGATTTCAAAGTTTTCATCTGGCGAAAGTTGTGTGACCTGGAAGTAAGCTTTACTAAGACGTAAAGTGAACAAGAAATGGGCTTTAGTGTCATGGCTGGACTGGAGAATTACTCAGAACTCGTACAGCACTTTTTTGGGGATGGCTAATCCCATGCAGAGATTTCCAGGAGGAGTGCCAAGGTGCCCCAAAATAAGGTTCTGTGCCCAAAACAAGCTCAGGAGAAAAGGACATGTATCAGACATTTAGCTGGGGGCAATCGTGTCTTCAATAGACAAGGTAACTTCATGTGCTTTTATTTAACATAGACAAACAAGCAAGCGCACACCCTAGATCAACGATTCTCAAACTGGGGTACGTGTACCCCCAGGGGTACGCGAAGTGACGTAGGGGGTACACGAATACCTGTCAGGTTTCGATCAGTTGTTTCAGTAGTTAAAGTTCAAACTGGCAAATTTTTGTATGTTGAGCTTTGATAAAGGCCTGAAGTGCTGGCAGAGAGGCTGGAGGCTGGATTGGTGAGGCATCTTGGAGAAGGAAATCTATCCTGAATTGTCTAAGATTCTTATAGTAACATAAGTTCAGTCAGACACCCTTCACGTTAAAGCTGTGGTGAGGTTGTACTTTACAGTTTCAAGTTCATTAATGAATATGTTCCAGAAATGTAAATTTCTTTTTTCAAAAGTGAACTGGTGTTACCCACTGAAATTGCTGGTAAATAAATCTATTTTGTGAGAATAACTCACTTTAAGAAATGTTATTTGTATGTTATGCATGTTAAACGTGGGAGGTGGGGGTGGCAGCAGGCTTAGAGACACATTTCCTTTTATAGCTGCTATAAGTGCGTGAGAGTAGGGGGTACATGGCTGGAGGTCGAGTGTCTGAAGGGGTACGGGCTGTGAAAAGTTTGGGAACCACTGCCCTAGATTATTTACATTGTTGGGAATTTGAGCTATTTTGAGTATAGTCACAGTAGCGTCCTGGTCCCAGGCAACAGAAATGATGCATCCCTGTCAACCCACAAGAAGAATAAGAAAAGTCAACAAACAAACCTGGAAGGTGACTGATATTTTACCTGTGGTCATGTCCTCCGGCCTGAGACTTATTCTCTTACTGCAACTGAAGATCACATAAATGTCCATTGCCTCCATAGAAGCACGAGAGCGATTGTTCTCTTGATTTCTGGGTAAAGTTCACTTCCGGATTGCTCATCTTTCATAAGATGAAAACATCAAAATCAATTAAATCTCTTGTTATCGGCTGTTCTTATTTTTCATTTGAGCACAAAAACAGAAACTGGAGAAAGAGTCATTTTCGTTTTAGAAACAAATATCGAGAAAAAAGTTTTCTCATTTTTCCTTTTATGTTTTTACTTTGAAAATGGAGTGAACGAATGATACAGATTTTTATCACTCTCACATAAAAACACAAAAATACTCTGGTATTTGAGACTAGTTACAACTTGGAGTTCAGCTGAAAATATCTCACCTTTTCAGATAAATCTCTTACAGCCCTGAATCTCTGACATTTATGTTACTAGCTGTTAGCATCTTTAGCTTATCTGTCAAGAAGCGCTGATGTAGCTGACAGGATGGATGTCTGTGAGGCTGTTAAGTTTCTGTGTGAGTCCAAATGTTATTTTAATCATTCCCACAGCCCACAAAATGAGTTTATCTGACAAAGATCCTGCCCTAAGGGACTGTTTGCTGCCGTGTCGAGTTTCAAAGACAAAACTTTTGCTGTGTTCTCAAACTATTTTTCTCCAGTCAGCACACGGCACATAAAAAAAAAACAGTGAAAATCTTTGTAGATAGTGAATATTTCCATATTTTACTGCAGCCTTGCCTTTCTTCAGCGTTATTTACAGCAAAGTCAGAGCATTCTGACTCGAGACTGGTGTGATAGTGAGGAGAGGGTTGGATTTTGCAGTTGAGCAAGTGTTTTATGCCCCAGAAAAAGGGTCTATGGAGAACACTGAACTGAAGCATAGTAGCAGAAGCAGGTATGTTAGTACCAGCTTGGACTGACTTTGTTCCATATTGACATCAGGCGGTTAATGTGAATTGTCTACTGCACATTCATGGCATGAATCTCAGTCACCACATCTCAAAAGTGCTTTATTGGACTGAGATCTGGTGAATGTGGAGGGCACAGGAGTGGAGCAAACTTACTGACATCTTCAAGACACTTTGTTATGATGACCTGAGATTTGGGATGTGGTGCAGAAGGTAGTTATAGGAAGAGCATGTGGTCAAGGGTCAAGGGATGGACATGGGCAGCAATGACACTCAGGTAGTGTTACCGTAGCTTCTTAGTGATGCTCAGATGGTACTAAGGTAAAATATAAATAAGATAATTTTAAGAACCATCACATTATTGGGTGTTGCTGACTTCAGTAAAGGCACAGAATGTAAAATTCGGCCACCAGAGGGGTTCTCAAGTAAACAAAACAACCATCGATAAGTAAAGCCAGTCACACCTGATCTTCTACTGCGCACTTTTCTCTATATTGAGGAGCTCATTCATTTAATACTTCAGTCCAGGAGGTATGTGTCATAAACATAAAACCAGCATTTCAGTGTTGTGGACAACTTAACATAATGACAGAAATAGTTTGCAGTGTGAACTCGTAAAGCATTCTGGGGCATGCTTCATAAGAATCAGGAAGTCCACTTTTAAAGGCGTTTATTCCCTTCATTATTTAACATTAATGACTAAAACAGAAACGTTGGTTTGCTGTTTAGGGATTACACATCAGCACATTTACGAGTGACATTTTTGCAGGCAATCTCCATTCAACTTGGGGATGAACATTTGTGGTTGGGTCGGAGTTAGAGGAGGGAATTTGGGTGACAGAAGAGACAGCAGTCAGGAGTAAAGGTGGTCTATCACAGGTAAGCCCCCGGTAAACAAACGGTCACTATTATCCAGCCGGTGTCACTGTCAAAGTAAAGAATTGTTCTGTGTTTAAAAACTTGTAGAACACTTGAGGCAGCATGGTGGCATAGCAAGTGCACATGCCTCACAGCAAGAAGGTTGTCAGTTTGACCCCGTGTGTGGAGTTTGCATGTTCTTCCTGTGCCTTCCGACTTCCTCCCACAGACCATAAACATGCTCATTCGGTTGATACTGTATGTGACTCAAAAATGCCCTTGGGTATGCACCGGTTCAGGGTGTACCTACCTCTTGCTCAATGTCAGCTGGGATAGGCTCCAGCCCCCCGCAACCCTGAAAGGGAGAAACACTTTAGATAATGGATGGATGGATGGATGGATGGATGGATGGAAATATTTGAGGTAACGTAAGCTTTATTCAAAAAATATGTATAGTATATAACATTAACTCATTCAATTTAGAAAAAAATAAATTAAGATCAAATTTGAAATACTGTACATTTGAGCAACATTTGGTAACAAAGTAACAAGAGCAAGAAATTCTTATTCTTACAGGTGGAAGCCTTAAGCAGATTCAGACTAATGCTGAACAGCCCATTTTAAGCTTACAGAAGGAGATGTAGAGAGACAGAAAAACTGAGGACAAGCAGCAATATCAGTGATGATGTTGTAAGTCAAAGAGAATAAAAGGTATGATATGGAATGAAACACTTTAACGACTACAAAAACATAAAATGACATGAAAACATATTAACTGAAGTGAAATTAAATCCTTCACTCACTGTATCACCACATGTTCTGCACAAAACGCTGACACTGATCTGTTTGTGCTGACTGAATAAACACCTGCTTGTTGCGGTGTACTCAGATATGAAGCGCTTTCTGTATCTCTCTCCCACAAATTGATCGGCTTGTTAAGCAACATGTCAGACATTTCCACGGTGGCTTTGTTTTTTTCCTCTATAGTGCTACCATATGTTTGTTAATTAGCCCTGTACACCATGAACCAAACACCATTTTCCTACAGTTGACATCCTGCATGTTAACTTGCAAAACTGAATTAATATTCTCCGACACTCTTGAGTCCCAGAGTGGAAGTTGCACAAGCTGTTGCCATAGCAACTCAGAGAAAATGGCATTTTAGATGAGGATGTTGATCAGCCCTGTTTAGTATGGACAACAATGTTCTTTCTGTCTCTCTACATGAGGATGAAATAAACACACACATAATAATGGACCTTTTAAAAGCATGCTTTCATTAAGGAGCTCTTTTGGGCTATGGTAGCATCACATGAATATAAAAGGAGAAGAGGCTTTCCTCTTGAGGATGTAACAGTAACTACATTGTTGTCCGGAGTAGGTTCTTTAAGCTCAGTCTGCATTAAAGTTAAATGAAAAGACTAACAATATCTGAGGGCCAGTCTCAGTAATACCCACACTCAAGTGAATCCAGGCTCACAAAACAGGAGTCTTAATACTCTAAATATAACAATGAATCAGTTTTTTTTTTTATCAGAGTCTTTCCTTTTTTTTCTGAGCTTCTCAGTGTGATTATGTTTCAAATCAATGTCAAACCATAAGCATGCTTCAGCCTGATCTTTTAATAAACCATAAAAACATTTCATCATGGCAATCACCACCCATTTTATTTGGTACACCCACTCAACTGCTCATATGTAATAATAGATAATCAGCCAATAGAAAGCAGAAGCCTTACTCTTTTGAGCATGAAGACACAGTCAAGAAGACCAAAGAAGGCTGAAGTTCATACTTGGCATCAGAATTGGGAAGAAAAGTGAATTAAGGGATCATGAACTGGCATGGTGGTGCGTGCCAGATGGGGTGGTCTGAGTATTTCTGATGCTGCTGATCTATAGTAACCTTGCAGTGCAGATGGATCTGCCTGATTCATTGTCTGTAATCAGGCAGATTCATCTTGCCAAGCTCGTATCGTCAACGATTGTGGCAAGGCCCAGTCAGTGTCTTTTAGAGCAGGAAGTGGTGGGGGCTAAAGCCAGGAAGTGAATGCTCCTATGAAGATTAGCATAGATGCTAACAGCTTCAGTAGCAGTTTTATTAGATCTACATCTTTATCAAATACATACAAACAACACTACAAACTTCTTAATAGAAAGGATATTTTTGCCACCTCCAACAGCTTTTGGCGAGAGTTTGTTCTACAAAGTGGTTCACGCTCTGTCCTTTACACTGCTGCAGAAGCACCTGCCTACTTCATTACCTGATTGGACCACAATCAATGTGACTGACGGTCAATTGTCCAATGCTTTTGAAAGGTTCTGTCAATTCCCAAACACTTTCTCTCAGCTCTTTCCTAGATGGACCAGTGAAATATACTGAGCATTTCATCTGCTGGGTGAGGTTAGATCTGTTGGGTTTTCCATGCACAACTATCTCTAAGTTTAACAGAAACTGCTCTATATCCATAGAAAATATCCAGTGAACACCAGTTCTCAGGGTGAAAATGGCTTGTTGATGTTAGAGGTCAGGGAACTGACTTGAGTGATTTTAGATAAAACAAGAGTAACAAAAAAACACATACTATGTAGAAGACAATTTCTGAAAGCAAACATGCAAATATTAAAGCACTCACGATAAAGTTGCAGAAGATCACGCCAGGTGTTAGTTCCTGTCAGCTAAGAACAGAAAGCTGAGGCTACAATTTGCACAGGTGCACCAAAAGTCAGACAACAGAAGATTAAAAGAATGTTTCTTGATTTGATGAGTCTTTAATTCTGCTGCAACATTCAGATGTAAAGGCCAGAATTCACTGTAAACAACATGACTGCTTGGATCCATCCTTCTTTGTATTTATATTTCAGGCTGGTGTAAGAGAAGGGTACATTTTCTTTACCTATCAAAGGAAACAGACAACAGCCTGACAATGAGGGACATTCAGATTTGTATATTTTCATTCTGAACACGCAAACAGAAAGGGGCAAAAAATCATAATAAATCGTAATATTATGCAAAATTAAGGAAAATATTGATGCTGTCAGGCCAAAACTTCTTATCATTTTTATTTATTTACTTACGAGGTTTTCTTTTAATGTATTGTTCATTTCATACAACAGCCCCTGTATTGGTTTTTGGTAAAAGTTGAATCTTTGTTGGTCCACAGCAGCAGGCCGTCCACACCAACAATCCAGTGTGACCTACTAGACAAAAACTAGAGTAAAGTACAGGAGTAAAAACCAACAAAAACATTATTTCTGTGTTTTGAGTTTTTTTGTCCTGATAAAGACTGCATTAAAACTGCAAGATCAGGTCATCAGGCCATCCCACATAATGACACAGGAGTAAGGCCCAACCCCAGCAAGACTTTGAGAACTTAGCTGCTCCGGGGATTTGATTATGACAGGAAAAATCATTGTCTGTAAGGCATTAGGATGTGAGAGGTTGTCATCTTTAGAAAGTTTTAAAGGGGACATATTTTGCAAAAAACACCTTTTTAAGGCTTTGAACACATTTTTGGGTATTTGGCCTTCCTCCCAGCCCACAAAATGTGAGAGTAGACAACAAAACCTGTATTTAGCAGGCTGCATGAATGTAAACTCGCAGCATTTGGCGAGCTGTTGAGTCTGTGGATATACTGTTACATAACAGTATATTTTTGATTTGCATACCTAACCTGACTGGTCTACCTGAGTAGACCCCCTCTACCTTGCTTTAGAGATTCCTCTGTGAAGAGCAGCCATGTTGTGTATATTCTTAGCAAGAGATCAGTGTTCAGCATGTCTAACCTCAGAAGCTGTCACTGCTCGGTTGTTGGCTGTATACAGCCACATATATCTTCACATATAGGCTATAGCCTCAGAGAACCAAAGGGCCCAGTGGATTCATTTTATTTTTGAAGGGGATAAGCCAGCTACAGTCGGCTAAAACCTGTATGTGTGTGCCAGTCACTTCACGCCCGACTGCTTCTTCAACTTCAGTCAGTTCAACACAGGACTGGGAACTATATTTTTCCTTAATCTCGGCTCAGTACCAACAATCTGTCACCAACCTGATGATTGAAATGTGAGTATTTTAACGCTGTGATGTATTTATTTTGCTCATTGCTACGAGCTAATGCTAACAGCAGGTCGAAGTCAACTAGATGTAACTGCGCAACATGTTCGTCAATGTTCATGTTACTTGTTGAAAGTCTAAAGGATAAACTTCAATGTATGAGCATTCTTACATTAGTCAAGAGAAATTTAACAGTTGGCTGAAAATAATCAGTCCCACTATGGTGACTAGGCCGAGGTTAGCATGTTGTACGTTAGCCTGTGATGTTTGGGGGAAATGAGATTGCTGTTATCTGTTAAACAGCTTCAATTTGTGGTTAGTGTATGTTCAGAAAGAGGAGCTTAAAAGTTGGCTGAATATAAGCAGTCCTTTACCCGACCCCAGTTCCCTTTATTTGTGCTAACGTTAGCCTGGAAGGTAGGCTAAGTTGTGGCTATCCCAATGCGATTAGCATGTTGTGTGTTAGCCTGTGATGTTTGGGGGAAAAGAGCTTCGCTGTTTTATGTGTGTGTGTGTGTGTTAACTGGTTGGGACAGATCTGGTACTTACACCGGTATGAATTAAGGGTTTGTATTTGTTCAGGACTGTAAGCGGCGCGTGGCTGGAGCGCGCTCTGCTTCGTGCGAGTTACGCTGCTCTATCATGAGTTGTCGTGTATACGCTGCTAGCTCATTAGCATATCAAGGCGACCACCCAAAACCAGCCGTTGTGAACAGAGCGGTTATGTGAGCGTGGAAAGAATGCAGCTGTGCTTTATTCATAGGCTTTTTGGACCAAAGCATGTTACTCACGTTTCATGAAGACATAAAGAATCCATGTCTAAATGCAGAAAAGGAGCAAAATATGGGACCTTTAAGTTTTGTATTGCTTTTCAGACATTCCTGCAAGCAATCTTAGCATAAGGCCTTACATCTTTATTATCTTCAACACTTCAGAATAAAAGATACTGACATAAACAATGTTGTTTTATCCTGTTTTGTTTGAGAAAAAAATCAATACATAGTAAATCTGGATATATACTAAGCCTTAATACAAGGCCCCTCAGTCTGAGATCCCCAGAGAGCTGAATGTTTGTCAGGAGTTGCCTGCATTGGATTTAAATCTCAAATATCAGATAACCATAAATTTAATGCCAAACCTTCATAATATTCCAAAGAAATGCAGATAAAAACACTTTCTCCAAACACTGTGACCCACTTTGTATTCCTCTCCCTCTTTAAATTTCTGTGTCACTGCTTCTTCACTCGCATTCAAATTTTGCAACAAAGTGTTGAGTTTACTCAGCTGTAAACCTGCTGACTGGCTGCTCGCTGGCTGTGAATAACATGAAATGCAAACTGAATCCCCCAGCACCACTGAGCCCACTTTGTGTTAAAAAGACTGAAAGTTTGATGGAGCATGTGCCTCTCAGCGCTGTGATGGGGGAGCGGAAGATCAAACCGTGTTAATGATTCTCTCCAGTGGTGTCTGAAGACGACGACGATGGCGGTTCACCATGAATATTAGCCTTCAATGCGAGGCATTCTGCAGATTAAATTTCACTCTTATAGCCCACAGACCATACAGCATTGACTTGTAGGGTCATGTCAGGAGACAATTCTCTTTATTTTAAATCTGTGATGTATGGATGTGCCTGTGAAACACCTTTTAGTCTTATTGAGGGGGTGAGTTTAGGATCAGGCATTTAGAAGTGCTCAACTCCTGAAGAAATGGTGACTGAGAATTCCTTACAAGTTCTTGTCCTTGAATGGTCTCTGATTCCTGGATGGTAAAGACATTTACAGACATAACACATATTTGGCCATCTCACTCCAGTTCATAATCATTATAGCTGTTAATGTTGATATTAACATGATCTTTCTATCCATGGTTGATACATCTATAGTAACTATCTCTAGCTCCACATGGACATGAGATCCCTCCTGAGAATGAGGTGTCACATCTCAAGAGGTCTACCATTAATACATTTATACTTAACGGAGACAAATATGGTAGGGATGCACTTGTGGTCTGGGCACCCATGAGTTCATCACTACCATAAATTCTTACTTCCAGTAAGACTTTTATTGATTATACTTCTATAAAATTTTCACCACAACCACACAGACATGAGGACCCTCCTCTAATAAATTTGTTTGCAGCAGAAACAAATTTGACGACGACAGGTCTATGATTGGTCCATTGATCTGTCACTAGCTTTAGTTCTTACTTTAGTCCACTTGTCTCCACTTACCTCCCTCCCTTTGCCCACACACCCAACACAGCATCGTGTGGATTTGCTGTTCATCATGAGACTGGGGTCCACATTCAAGATTTCCTGCTGCTTAACAGAAGGTTTTTTCTTGCCGCCATGATGGAGGGATTCATGATTGGCTATATGGATTCATGTTGGGTGTTGGATGTATATATTTGTATATATATGTATATGTGTATTTTTATATGTATATATGTATCTATGCATATATGTGTATCCATAATATGAAGAGCTTTGTGCTCTATTGTAAAGTGTCTTGAGATAACACTTGTTATGAATTGGCGCTATACAAATAAAGATTGATTGATTGATTGATTGATTTAAATAATGTGGGGGCATCAAGTTGGTGCACTTGTTTTAATGAGAGACACAAAAGGAGGTGAGTCAGATTCTCATATCATATGACTAGTGAACAGTTAAGGCTTACCAGGTGTTTAAAATACATCAAAAATTATGGCCGATGTTTCCTTCATATAATATTTTCTAATCAAGATCAGCTGTCTTGCTCTGAGGGTTTGAACACACTCCCTTTTGTTTCTTGTAGCTCTCTTCTTCTAAGCCGAAGGGCTTGCTCTGATAGGTACACTGTGGAATTTTTCCAACTAATATGAGGATGGACAACCATTCACACACACGCTCATGCCTAAGGGAAGTTTGGAGTCACCAACTCACTACGCCTGTGAGAGGAAACTGGTGTATACCCATGCACCCATGCACGGGGAGAATATGCAAAATCCACACAGAGAGGCCCTGACCAACTCCAGCGGCAACCTTCTTGCTGTGAGGCACAAGCACTAACCTTATGACAAAAAATAACAGATTTTGTACTATAATTCTTGATACTATCTCGGTTTCATTGTTTGTTTGTTTTTTTCATTTTCCAATTTCGACAGGCCTTGAATGGTACGATTTAAGATCTGTGCAATCATATGTGATATATAACCATCTGTAAGTACTAATCACCATTTGCACTTTAAGTATTCAGTAAATATTCAGCTATCCTGTGCAATACATTTAGATATATATGTAGAAATATTTATTTTTATTCTTAACATTTTTCCTTTCTATCTTATAATTGTATAGAGTTTTTCAATTGCACTGTCCTGCAGGATTTTATCTTGTCTGTATTTTGTACCTATACTTCATACAACTATTTTATACTTACAACTATTTTATACCTTACTTCTGTTTTTGTTTTTTATGTAACTATCTATTCCACTGAAAACAAAGAAGCTCTCCAATCTTGTTGTACATTTTGTATGATGACAATAAAGGGCATTCTGATTCTGATTCTTTGTCCAAAGGGGAGGTGAAAAGAGCTGCATTTGATCCTCTACAGAGATTAAATTTTATTCAACTTAAATTAAATCACTGCTAAATAGAGACCCTAGATTTGATCAAACTCACCAGGATATTACCCTGTCACACCAGATAGACTGTTCAATATATACCATTTCACTGGTCATCTGGGCAACAGCTCATAGAAAGTGTTTGGTGACGGGCAGAACTTTTCAGTAGAGTACCTGGCAACTGACTGGACAATCATTATGCTAATTATATTATTTTTGGGCCAGTCGATTAACTTTTTGGCCGACGTGACTGCAGCAGTGTAAAATACATCATAAGCCACTTTATAGAACAGACTCTTGCAAAAACATTATTACCTCCGCCAAGGAGGTTATGTTTTCGCCAGGGTCTCTCTGTTTGTTTGTCTGTTTGTTTGTCTGTTAGCAAGATTACACAAAAACTACCAGATGGATTTACATGAAAATTTTTACCAGTGTTGTGGTTTGGTCCAAAGAAGAAGTCATTACATTTTGGTGCTGATTGACGTCACAAAAACACACAAAAAAATTAAGTTTATAATGGCAAATCCCATTAATTTACGTCATTATGGGAATTGTAGTTTTTTTGCAAACTGACCTCAACGTTTTTCAAACCTATGTCACTACATTACCTTGCTTCCCTTGCAATACCAGCGGAGGAGTTCTGCTCACACAACGGCTAACATTAGCCTGGTACATCGGCATGTTTTTTCCAACTTTGTAACTGGAACGGTGACAACTCAGAGATCACGTCATTCACACTCCCCTCTTCCCAGTTCCAGTGTAAATGGAACACAGCATTCTCCGCATAGACAGACATGAGCGGAGACTCAGCTGTCTAATCAGAGAGGAAAAGCCACTGACGTAACTGAGCTTCTTAGCAGAGGTCTGCGCTCTCTGAGTTCTTTTCTAGTGTTAAGAAATGCTTTCAGTGTTGTTATTTTTTTTTTCATTTAATAAAGAAATGTGATTCAGATCTGATAAACGTGCTACTGAAGCTGTTAGCATCTATGCTAATCCTTTTGCAAGCAGTCACTCCCTGCTGGTGTTTCACTTGTAGCCCCCACCTCTTCCTGCTCTAAAGGACTGTGATTGGGCCGTGCCTCTTGGGGACGCCAATGATTGTTGCTGACTGAAGCTTTGCAAAGATTGATCCGTCTGATCTGTCTGGCATATCCAGCTGCTGTGCAAAATTACATGGGACCTTTAAAAAAATGAAAAACAAAAAAGAATGGAGGTAAGTGTCTACTGCCCCATAGTAATGATGAATTTTTGTACATATTTGTCTCTTCATGTCAGTGTGAAACATTTATGATTACATTATTTTCAGGGTCTCTGGGTAAAGCAAGGCAGTGTTTCTTGCTTTAACTCTAAAGTTTTCCAGCAATTTATTTTATTAATAACTATTCCTTACAAGTTGGAGTATTTTAAGAAACTGTGTCAGATTTACTCGATCTAGTAGGTGGTTTTTATCATTTCAGGGGTGCTAATACAAAATCTAACGGGGCATCAGCACCCGCACAAATGGTCTTAACTTACCTTTGGTCTAATTAAAGGCCTTAAATGTCTGCTCAACTTTTTTGCTGACTAGAAATCCAGGCCTTCAACCTACAAAGGCATTTTGATCTGGGATTAAAGATGTGTGATGGAGGGATTAGGACCCAATTAACTTTCTGGCGGTGAATGATGACGACATTTGAAGACTTTTCTTCTTTTTTCTTTAGGCTCTTTGGAGCTGAGCAGCATTGTGTGCAAATATTTTTAAGATCTATAGTCCATTAACTGTGGGATTTTCAACACAAATCATTTCACAGACAGCTCAGAGGCGTCGGTCGGCTGGATACTCTGCCATACTCTAGGTGAACTAGCCTGCAATTGTGTGCGTACATGCACAACAAACCGCCCGCTTTGTATGACTGTGGCGACGCCGGTTCATATTTTGGCTGATACACAGATTAGACATGCTCCACATTCAAATAGCCTCACAGCATAATAAGTCTAGTGTGTTACCCCCATTCACTCTTTGTCGCCGTGCAGGTCTGCACATGTTTATGTCAGCGTAATAATGAGAGTCCGCCTTAACTATAAATTTATCTTTATTTCACTACTCTCAGACGGTGCTGTGACATAATTGTAAATCCCTCAGTAGTGATACAGTAGCAGTACATCAGACTCAGAGAGCGAACCACACTCCAGGGAGCCAAACACATCCTCCACTCACACACACTCGCTGATTCTTTATCTTTTATCCTCAGCTGCCCTCTTTTTTTCCACAAGATTGAAATTTGCAACCCAACTTTCCCTTTGTTAGAGGAGAGAATCCTGCTTTCTGCTGCTAAAGTTAGCAAATAAGAAAACCTGCAACAACCTGACAGCACCTCCTGCCACAAAATGGAGTCTCCTTTTCTCCCTTTTTGGATTGAATTATGTATTGAGACTTAAGAGACACTCCCTGCCAGCGCTGGTGTTACTTTCCCCTGTATTACTAATTCAGCATGTGGAACCTAAGGCCCCATTAGCGTCGGAGAAGTAGAGCCATTTCCTGAGCTGCCCGTGTTCAAACACAGGAGCGACATCGAGGCAGGAGGTGGAAACCCACAGTGAGTCATATGTCCTCCCTCTCTGAGAGCTCACTCTCTCCTGCTCTGCCCTCCTTCTGCAAATTAAGGCAGGATTTCATAGCTTTTAGCCTCGGATAGCATGCACCGCCACAGGCTCCCGGTCCCAAGGTTCGATGTATTTGTCTACAGGATGTGACACTGCTGCTCCATACATCTTTGATCTGCCCTCTCTGTTTTATGTTGGTTCGTCTCAGTGAGTTGGCGATGGAGAACAGAGCGTGTTTATTTCCCTGAAATGTGCGCCGCTCCAGCCGTCACCTGGATGAGGGGATTTGTATGTGCCGTTGCCGGCGCGCAGAGCAAGTGTAACGCCTCCAGTGTTCATTTCATATCACGATCTCAAGCGCTGCTCAGCAATTGAATTTGGGCATTTTTTATTCCTTTGTGTGTGCCTTACTTTGACATGTTGTCAGCGTGCAAATTCACAGCGCTCTGCCACCCTTCTTCCAGCAACCTCTCCACGTGCCACAGCCAGAGCAGTGTCATGAATAAACATGCAGCTGTACAAAAGGGATGAGTGTTGGTTAGAGATGAGATAGACAGTTTACATGTGTTGGAGAGGGTGGGTCTGCTGAGGGGAGTGACAGGGTCATGGAGCTCAGATTTGAAAAAAGAGAGAGAAAGAAAACTGCTGGTTCCACCTTTTTTTTTCATTTAAATTTCTTGAGATGGTTGAAACATGCTGGCAGGAAACCGTGGCTCCTGCTGTTCCTCTGTGATTACAGAAATCCTGTTTGCAGCACTCCTTTCTTTTGGAAGTCAAAATATTTTTAACTTTGAGGACTTCGCCTTCTGACTGCTGCAGACATGCTGGGCTCTCAACATTTAAGGAACGAGCAACAATAGTCTCCTCAGTATGGCAATAATCTGGTGGAAAAAAAGCTGAGGCTGGTGCTTTAAAATGAAAGGCTCATGGAGCGATGACGGCCTGTGGAGGCTCGCGCTGCTCTTCATCCGCTGGCAGACTGAAAGGTCAAGACCTGAGCTGACTCCTCTGGGCATGCAGGCCTCAAGGCATTGGCAGATTCTGAGACAAGAGGACACTGATGGGGATGAAATTTAAAAACCAAGACTGTGGTTGGATTTGATCTAAGTATGCTGCCTTTGGTGCCTGCAGTATTGATTTCAGGGTTGTATACTGAAATTTCAACACTTTAATAGCATAACAAATGGTTTGGTTCAACACTCCCAGAACATTTGGTACTTTTTGCTGATCATGGTGTTAATGACCTACCTTCTTAGTCTGGCTTCTGGCTGATTATATTAATGATTATTTCTTCTTATCTATTTATTTATTTTAAGCCAGTGTTTATTTTTACAGCACTTTTTAATTTAGTTTTAGTTTTAGTCTTTTGCCTGAATTATCTTTTAGTCTTAGTCGTAATTTAATCATCTAAATTGTTTTAATTTTAGTCTAGTTTTAGAGACGAAATTTCACATTTTAGTCAACGAAATCTACTGTAAATTTTGTTGACTAAAATATGAAGTGTAAAGTGTAAGGCATTTTTTATGTTTCCTTGAATTTCTGAAGTCATGTTTTACACTTGGATCCCACCACCATGAAGCTAAGGCAGCTGTGACTGGATGTCCCTCTTAACTCATCCAACCTTTCCACACAAACAAAGTAGCTGTGGTTGGATATATTCCTAACTTGTCCCTACTTTCTACATGACCAGATTAGGTCAGAGTGGATTAAGTCTCTGTCAGACATTTAAGTCTGGTTTTTATCTGTTGACAAAAATGACAGTTAATTTAGTTTTAGTTTTAGTCCATGTGCACTTGTTTTTATTAGTTACAGTCAAGTTTTCATCAAGGGAAAAAATCTTGTTGCAATAGCTGTGAAGAAAATAATTAGTCAACAAAATTAACACTGTTTTAATCTTCTCAATCTGTTTTTTTTTTTCCATTTCAGTTCAGATTTATTGATTTTTTTTCTCTGTTCATCAATTTTCTTTTCATTATCCTACTTTAGCAGATTTTATTACGCAGTTGGTGTTAGGCTACCTCATTTTACCATATTGTTATTTTAAATTAAATTAAGTTTATTTTTTCCCGATAGTATTTTTATCTTATTTCCTGTCACGATTTTGTATTTTCATTTTTGTCTTAGCTCCTGTGTTTACTAAGTTCAAATCTAGATAGTGTTTCCTTAGTCCTGTTTTCTGTTAGAATCTCCTCTTAATGTCTTTTTGTGTTTGTGTGAGTGTGTGTGCTGTATGTGGATTGTGAGGGTGAATGGGGTCTTGTATTGCCATTGTATTCAACTTTCCATTTTTTTTCTTTTTTTTTTTTTAATTTTATTGTATTTCTTATGTAAAGCACTTTGTGCTACAAGATTTTGTATGAAAAATGTCTTACTAATAACGTTTCATTGAATGGGTTTAGTCCTGACAAAATGATTTATAAAGATTTTTAGCCCATTTTATGCTTTTTAGAATTTTTTAAGCCCTTTAGATTGTTTTACGTATCTCTCCCATATGACTGAGTACATCTATGCACAAGCAAAAATCTGCAGCATCCGGGTTTCCCCTCTCCCCCTGTTTACAGCAACAGTAGCTGCCTGAAGGACCTCACCCCCCTGAATAGACCTTTTGGAAGTCAAAGGGCGTGGCTACAGCAGTTCATTAAAGTTTTATATCTTACTATTTTTCACAGCCAAAGGTGACCCTTCTGTTTCTTCCATCTAACGGCTCTAAACATCTTTACATTTTTCACGGGTGGTGTTAATCCATGTCTGGCCTCACCATCATAATGACTCAGCACCACAGCTCCCCCTGCTGGGCAATGAGTTGAAGGAGGCTCAAATAATTTGTAAAACCTGTTTCCCCCACATTTCATTTTCCAATCCTCAACAAACCTCGCAGCTATGATGAGACTAATTTCCTTAATGCAATGATGACTCATTTTTAAATTTGGTCACAGCACCACCTATCTACAAAAGGAGGTTACTACATCAATTTTATTTATTTTTTATTTTTTTTTATTTAATTTGAGGTTGATCTGGTCTTGATGAAAACTATTTTTAATCATCCTGAGATCTAATGGTGCATTCCAGTTGATCTTACAACTTCTTTTAGAAAGAGGTTAGACATTTTGTGAGTGGAGCCTATCTCGTGGCATAAAGTTCGCTAGCAAAGGCTTACATTCATTACAGATTATAGATTTGGACTAGCTGGAAACATTGTCTCATAATGTCAACAATTTATCAGAAGCAATACTGTCTTAGACTGTATAGCTAACCCTGCAACATTGCTAAGCATGATGGGAAGAGCTCTTAAGCTGGACTTTTTGTTGGTTCAGTGGATCG
The DNA here is from genome assembly GCA_037902135.1 of Cetoscarus ocellatus. NCBI lineage: Eukaryota > Metazoa > Chordata > Actinopteri > Labriformes > Labridae > Cetoscarus > Cetoscarus ocellatus. The sequence goes on from JBAMNC010000366.1 coordinate 101,831, forward strand.
ATAATCAACTAAAGGGACAAAGTTACAGCAGAGAGACATCTTTAAGTAGTAGGTAGTGAGTGAACCTCTGATGATTATCCCAAAGTACACCCTTATTGGAGCATATTCTTTTACTTTGCTGACATGTCCTGAACATTTAATATTGAGTTTTATCTGTCGTCTTTGTGTAATTAAGTCTGACATAATGCCAAATGTGACTGTTTAGAAAGTATGTTTGCTATCTGCTGACTTTCAGCAGTGTGTCTGTTGTTTTAAACATAATAGAGATGCTTATAACGTTAAATGTCATCATAATTACTTGGCCAAAAATACAAATCAGGTACAATTTTAATGAGATCCTCAATAAAGAGACATTTTTTATAAACTGTGTATTTGCAACATTTGCAGCTCCAATCACCAGTTAACACAGTTTCTCCTGGAATGGTAACAATCAACCAGTGGAGGCAGAGGTAATCTTGTTCCTCTTTAGTGAAAACTGATGTTATTCTGCCTTTATTAATCTTATAAGATCATTAAAAAGCCACTGTACCTCTCCAAACAGTGATCACCTGAAACGATCACAGAATCACTAGTGAAACTTTTTAAAGTGAAGGTTTTGTTGCCTAGGGAGGCAATCATACAAAAGAAATCTGAACATCAGCGTTAGGTAAAAGTTTAAAACCATCAAAATTATTTTTTCCAATCATTTGACTTGAAGCGACCTCAGTCTGTCTGCTGCTCAGTCTCTCCTCGTTCAGCGAGCAGCAGACAGGAGTGTGTGCGTGTTTGTGTGTGAAATCATCACTGCTCCATCTGTTGATCAGTCCTGACCCCTCAATGAAAAAAAACAAAATTTTAATAATACTAAAATAAGATCTCCTCCTAAGTTTATTGCATGACTCCATTATGGATGTTTAATGTGTTTCTTTGTCTTTAATATCCATCAAGAAGAAAATCCAGTATTTTCATACAAAGACGTATATAAGATAGGTTGTGATTTGACTTTGAATTCCATTTTTTGTTAATTCTACTGCTGCTTAGGGTCATCTTGGTTGCTCACTATCATTCATGCTGGCCCTTACAGCACTGTATGTGAGTACTGAGCCTGGTATAATGTTACTACACACGACCTATACTTCACATTTTGAGCGGATTATTAGACCAGTCTCACACTGAGCTGCTTTCACATGCATGTGGCACACTCGCTGTCTGTCTCTTATCCTCAGTGGGCTCTGAATGAAAAGGATAGAGCGCTGAATAGAAACTCATGAATGCTATGGCGGCTAGTGAAGCAGCGGGGAGATGTTATCAGAGAGGAAAAACAGTCTCTCCTGGTTGATTTGCGAGTCATGTAGTGTGCTTGTCTGACTGTATAGCAGATAGTGTCAAAAGGACATCAGAGGAGGCCCCAGGGACCACTGCTAACAGATCAACCAGGAAAACATGTTCTCAATGACATGCTGTCTGAGTGTGAGCATGCTGACTGTTTCGCCACAGCCTCAAAGAGGATTTTCAGGATTGGTTTTGACATGTATCTGCAGCATTCAAAGCTGAACCATGATAAATGTGTATGTATAGAAGCCCCAGTCTTATTAAATCAAAATTTGGGGCTGTAGAAGAGACAGTTCATCAGCATCTTTGACTGAGATCCATTGATTTGCTCTGCTTGCCTGAATTAAATTTAGCTGTGGACAAAGATTCAGCAGGAAATCTGATGCACACAGGAAGTAGCATTTGGTAATACAGAGTGAAATGTAAACAGTTTTCTAATCAGCTGTGGAGTAAAGCTTTATTTAACAATATGAGTTTTCTCAAGTCTCTCATTTGGCTTTCTCTTATTTAAGGATAAATAGTAAATCTGAAGTTCTGTTTTAGGCAGGTGAAAAGATTGGTTTAAGGTAGATGTCCCCATATAGTGGGCGGGGAGGTTGGTCCACCTGCCAAAGGGGGCACGACATGACTTGGCCACCCCAGTCCAAAATTCTGCACTGTGGTAGGCTATTTGCCACGTTAGAGGTGGGATTTAGGTACATCAGTGTGGGCTGTCCAACAACAGGCTTCTGGGGAACTTGATTAATGTTGTATTTTGTGGAAAATGTTATTTTGTTTTGACTTTTATCCTCTCGACTTCATGGGATCATCGGTATCCCCAAGCAGTGACACTCATTGTTTTCACTTATGTCTTTGGAACCTTACAGCAGATCTTTGTGGGGACAAAAACCTTTTGTAAATCTATAGAGAGCTTCAGGTCATATACTGTATATCCCTAACACTTTTTTTTTTTTAATCCAGCCATGTCGTGCACTGCTTTTTTGAAATGTCTTTCTTTATGGATCCACCGTGATCTCTGATAGGTCTTGTTTTTTAATTCCATTTTATTGAATGAAAAACATTGCAGTGATGTCATAAGACCCCATTTCTGACTCTGACAACTTTGAAGCAACAACTTCCTGTCCATCTGTTGACCAATCAAATGCAACCAGTGTCTACTTCTCTTGTTTTCTTGACCATGGTGTCAAATCAGGGGTAGCCAAAGGTCAACAAGAGAAAAGATAGTTTCTGTTCCTCAATGTTTTTTATGACCATATTACTTTAAAAGTCATTGATTTTAACTCTGTCAAACCATGTAAACTCTTTGAAAATAGGCCTATATATTAACTTGTATTAAATAAAAGCATTATTCGTACTTAAAATGAGTCATAGTACTCTACAAAGTCAAAAAACAAGTACATAAAACTGCTCTATAGCATTGACCTCATCCCCAGACAAGACACTGATAACTTGACATAAGAGGATTGTGTAAAACCCTGAAGGGCACATGTCCTTCTGCAGTGTTGTTGGACATAGACTGTGATATGGGTCAGCATGAAGTCCCAGGGACACTGTCCTGTTTTTATTGTCCTGTCCCAGATCTTGTTAAGCTGTAAAACATACAGGACTGACACACAGCATGAGGAAACAAAGGAGAAGGAGCATCAACCAAAGAGAGGAGGGGTGCAGTGAACTTGTCCTTAATGATTTTATAATAATGAGTGTGAAGCGTGTCCCCTGTGTTAAAGAGGACATTTATTAATGTGTCCTACTTTTTGACATAACTGGATTTGTAATGAGTGCTTGGTTTGTTATTGGTCTGGTAACATGATGTTCACTTAAAGGCATGTTGTTGCAGGACTACCTGGGACAGGAATTATTCGATACTTGTGTTGTCAACTAAAATCAGGTCACATTTGTTTCATTTAGACTTAAATCATTCATGAAAGTCTACCAGAGTGCGTTACACCACCTGACTGTCCTGAATGAGTGTTGCATTAAAGTGCAGAGATATTCTGTGCAAAGTTTTAACATCACAAATAAATGAGAGGCGCTCTCAGCCTATCAGATGGTTTTAAGAGCATTGTTTCATCTTTTAGTAGGGGTGAATGTGAGGTATGGCTATTAAAAAACATAACTAATGCTGTGATGCAGTTTTCTTAACTTGAACATTTTTCTCCCTTAATCTCCTCCCTTACTGCATCATCACACCCCTGCATATGGGGCATCCTCTGATCAGAGCAATGCAGCAGGTCTTCAGACAGTTGTCTCAGAATCTTTGTCATTATTTTCTTAACTTCTGACACAGACTCAAGGCGCCTGCCTTTGAGCACAGATTTGATTTCAGGAAAAAAGAAAAAGCCACTTGATGCTCAATCAGGTGAACAGGAAGGGTGATCACACACTGTGATTGATTTTTGGGCCAGAAGCTGCTTTACCGAGAGTGCAATGTAAGCTGGCGCATTGTCTTTATGAAGAATGATCACATTTTTCCACAGCTGTGCTCTCTTTATTCTCACCTTTTCTCTTGAACATATTTGTAATAGCGTTGATGAATTGTTGACCCGTTTGGAACCCACTCCTCCAAAATTAAACCCTCAATGTCAAAGAAAACAATCAACATGGCATTGAATTTGGACTTGCTTTGTCATGCTTCTCAGGATCATGTTGGAAGATCCAAGTGTCATCGTAATCACTCCAAAAAAAGTTTGTTTTCTTCAATTCGTTCCATAATGTCTCCACCAATCTTTCCTTTTGATTAGGAGTAAGACATTTTGGGACAACATTAGTATGCAAAATGTGCAGAGCTGTCTTTTTATGAATGCAGACCATTTCTGTTATCATTCTCATACTGAGTCATCAACCATTTAAACTCTTTTCTTTAACGTGTTGAATGTTTTCATAAGTTATTCATGTGCATGGGCATCCAGGACATTCTTCATCTTGGACATCTTCTCTGCCTTTGCAAAATCTGTTTTGCCAATTCTAAACACACCTCATATGCCACAGTTAATGCATGAAAAGATTCAGCTGTTGTTTGGTTCAATTTGACCGAAAAAAATTCAAGTTTATGGTTAGCTAAACTGTTAGGCTAATCATTTTCTAACACCTTAACAGAAACACATGCAGTTCAACAGAAGCTAGCAGAGAACTTAAGACGTCATTTATTGGAAGCTTTCAGCATTTATTTGTGAATACACAACCTTTATGTATCTGTATATTTATATTGCAGTAACTTGTGTTTTCATCATCATAGCACATTATTCTAAATTGACAGAATAAAAGAATCATCGCTCGTTCTTTTTTGTAAGGAAGAAGCATCACAGAATGCACTAAACACCCATGCTCATGTAAAGAAGCACACAGGTCTGACCTGAAAGCCTGAGTTAAAAGACTACACTCGGGATCAGTGACATGATGCTTCATATTTTTAACTGGAGCTAAAAGCTCAAAGGCAACCTGCCCAAAGGAAACTTGAGTGTTGAACTCCTTTCGAGGCACAAGAGAACAAACTGAACAGAGATGCCAAATTACTTAGGACCGTTGGTGCTCCAGACGACTGGTAGAATCTGCTCTGTAAACCAGGCCTTGAGATGAATCATTGTTTCTAGAGCAACCATTCAAAGTCAGCAAATAAAATGCAGAGAATTTTAGATTTACTGCATTTATTTTCCCCAACAGACTTCATTTTCATAATCCTAGACAACAGTTTAGGGGTCATCTGATAATCTTGACCAATTATCAAGGCCAATATTAAGCATTTTTCAGCTGGTCAATATTGCATTAGATTTTCTTCATAGTCAATAATATTATTAAATTAAAAAAATACATTTGTGCGGCTCTAGTCTGATCCTGATTATGGGCAGAGACAAAAACAAATCAAATAACAAAATCAGTGTTCAAAAGACTGAATATGACTAATAGTGCCAGTTTGAAAAGATGGGTTGTAAAACAGAATTTTTAAGATGGAGAGACTCAATGTTACAAATGACTGGTGGGGGGGAGTTCCAGAGAGCGGCTGATGGCTCTAGATCCCATAGTGGTAAGACTGCTGGGTGGCACATGGAGGAGAATAAGAGAAGAAGACCTGAGAATTGCTAATGGGTAGTAATTCAGAGATACAGAAGGGCAACACTATGGATGGCCTTGACGGAGAGGAGCAAGATCTTGTAGTCAACGCGGCATTAATGGGTGGTTGATGGCGCAGTCAGATAGTGCACTTGGTTGGTAATCGGTTGCAGGTTCGAGCCTAGCTGTGGCTGTCACATGTCATTGTGTCCTTGGGTAAGACACTTGACCCTGAGCTGCTCCCACTTGCATTAGTGGTGTGTAAATGGATATGAAAGGACCTGAATGTGTTCGCTGATACTGATGGATAACTGACATACAAACTCCAACCATCAGTGAGTGAATGTGAGAGTGAATGGGTGTGAATGTGACCTGTGATATAAGGCTGCTTTGAGTCGTCTTTGAGACTAGAAAAACACAATGTAATTCCATTTACCAATTAAGTCCATTTAACTGGGAAGCTGCTGAAGAACAAGAGTGATGTGATTACTTGGAGGGGGTTCTAGTGATGATACAAGGAGCAGAATTCTGAGGTTAACTGTTAAACTCTTAGAAGAAAGTCAGAATTCTAAGACTAAAGTCAGAAATCAGATGAAAGTTAGGATACTGAGATGAAGATTTAAGTACGAATTATGTCTGACTTATCTCTCAGAGCTCTTCATTTTATCTCAGGATCCTGACATATATCTCTGATTTTTATTTTTTAACGTATCTGAGTTCTGACTCCAATCTCAGAATTCAGACTTCTTCACAGGCGTAAAAAGAAATATTTAGGCTCTAATCTTTTGTTCAGTGGCCATAATCCTTCTCCGTAAGTAACTGTGTCACAGTTTCCTTTACATGTTAGAGGCTGCTTTGTTTTACTTCATGTGAAGAGACAATTATTTGGTTTACTTTACAGGAAGGTTTAATATTTTATAAAGACTTGACTGCCCTAAAGACTGTCTGAGGAAGAACTGAGTAGTCAGCAGCTAAAAGTCAGGGTGGGCCTGAAGCAGCCTGTGTAAACAGGCCTCACTGATGTAAGATTTTCTCTTGCCTACAGGACACAGTGGCCCAGTGGATGAGACAGATGTCCAGAGGAGAGATGCAACAGTCTGTATCTGGGTTTAATCAAATTTTCATCATTGAAATGCTCAAAACGTAGTGTGCAGGTGGCTCCTCCTGAAGTTTTTGAGAAATTTGATTTGAGAAAAATCAGACAAACCATATGTGACGCTAGCAGAAACACATTAATTGATGATTGTGTTAGATAATTCAATATTACCCCATGTCTTCCTAATTTTAGATTTCATTGTGTCCTAAATTGGATGATGAATAATCATAACACAGGCAGAAAACTTCTGCAGAAAGTTCACAAAGAAACAGACTGTCTGACGTCAGAATCTTATTTATGTGAGGCTTCAAATGAGGGCGTATTTCGCCAAGGTGTCTCGTCAGAAACATCTCAGATCTTCTGGGAATTAAAGCACCTTGTCTCTCCTTCACCAAGGCTTAGAAGACACACTTCAGTGAGTGGAAAACCAAACACACAGGTCGAGATTAAAGACGGGGAGAAGATGAGTTGCAGATTCTTAACAGTGTTCCCCTGTGAGGACAGCAAGTACAGCAGAGACTCTGAATCCACCACAGTCTGCATTTCAATCCCATTTGACACACTCCATCAGTATTTTACCTTTTTGTTACAACACTTTCTGCATCTTTATCCACACGCTTCATCAAAAGTCTCTTAGAAACATGAAGTCTGAATTGGCTAAGTGCTTGAATCTTCCTTCAAACTTAACTGGAAGAATCAAACTAGTCAAAATGATGTGGCTTCCTAAACTTTTGTTTCTGTTTTCGACTGCTCCAAATGTCCCACCAAAAACTTTTTAAAATAAATTGAATTCTATCATAATGGCTAATGTTCCAAGACCTGAGCAAAGGCACGTCTGAGGGAGGAGTTGTAACAGTGGGAGTGGGTGAGGAGAAATCTGAGGAGGAATGGGTGGAGGGAGAGAGAGCGATGATTCATCGGAAGGTTGGCTGTAGGCCTATCAATGTGTATTTAATGTAAATAATTCAGATTTTCTCATTGTAATGTTTCTTTGCCTTTTTTATTATCAGTAAATTGATAAATAGTTGTATATATGTCAGGGTGTGTCAGAGCATTGGTGGCGCAGTGACAGTGTGCTTGGTCAGTAATCGATAGGTTGCAGGTTCGAGGCCCAGCTCCGGCTGTCACATGGTGATGCGTCCTTGGGCAACACACTTAACCCCAAGTTGCTCCCACTGCATCAGTGACGTGTAAATAGGCTTGTGTCCAAAATACTGTCAGTCATAAGCAAGCATGTCGCAGTCAAACACCCTAACACTCTTCCAGGAAGTTGAGGGCTGGTTGTCCATCTGACTTGAGCTTGAAGAGTTTCTCCTGTGCATTACTGTATGCCGGTTCCTCGTGCTGAGGATTTGTGTCTTAACACATTAGGTTCAAAGCAAATAAACTCTGGTTCACTTGTGTGAAAGCTGGTGCGGATCAAAGAACCAAACTCTTGCCTGCTTAGAAATAAGGTTCTCAGTTCTCCTCAAAGAGTTTAGTTGGCTGTGGGTGTGAAACCAAATAAGACAATCGAGCCAAAAAGCAAGGCACTGTGAGTTGAATTTGGCTAAATACAATCACAGTTCACAAGCTAAAATAGCATTTACTGAAATATAAAACAGGGAGTGGCTAACATTGGCATTACCAGCACCACCAGCCTACAGTTCTCTTAACAGGTTAGCAACTACAAGTCAGTGTAGGATATGGTTACAAATTGCTCTGGTAACTATGCCATATTCATCTTAGCAGCCTAAATCCAACTTAATCTTTATTTCATCTTTCAAAATGTTTCTAAGCTTTCCGAGTCATTGTGCAACAAGAGGCCGGATGGCAAGAACATACTCCACAGCTACAGCCCCAACTAAAGGCAGGAGGCTATACTGCACAACATTTGACAGGCTTTGGTCCACTTGACAAAGTGCACTGCAAACAAAAACCACAGGCAGGATAGAAACATAATAGTAAGTGTTAAAATGCATACAACTTTTACAAACTAATGTGCAACAGAACAAGGTGGTTTTCAAGTTGCATGTTTTCTTTTCCTTCCATTCTTCATCCATTCTGCAGAATGGCAGGAAGCAGCATCTACAACACGAGGACTTGTAGCACTTTGGGAGAGAACTGGCAGGTTGATCAACTGTCATAGATGTGTTGCTGTGATTGGCCAAATTTCCATAAAGTTGCCATGATTGGTAACGGAAAAGTTGAGTGATTAGATAAAATTGCAAGGCTGCACAGAAATTGTGGGGGTTGGTTGAATTTAAGTTGATAGTCTGGATCACAAAATCCCAATTTCATTGAGGGACTGGATAATGTTCAATTTAATGCCATGTACCTCATGTAACCCCTCTACAAAAATTCTAAACTATCCCTTTAGCTTATTTTTTGTCTTTGTACTTGCTCAATCAACCAGACTGTAAAATGACACTTTGCTCATGTTTATGCACTATCAATCCATATAGTAATTACAAATAGCATTAGTCATTAATAATTAAAAAAAGATGAAACAATGGGGTTCTCACAGAACTCAAACACCCTCTAAAACTGTTTGAAAAGAAAGTATATTGAATAACAGACAGCCCACAACATGTAAGGGACATCTTGCCTGGTTGATAAAAAGTAACCAAAAAATATTATTTGTCTGTGTTGTGCAAAAAGGGTAATAGATGCCCATCTTTAGTCACGATTTCTCATTTACAAATTAACTCTTAATTACAGCAGACAGACCTGCATGCTCTTCCAGTTCAAGTCAACAAGATGATGAGCTTGATGTGGAAAATTTGGTTCACAAGGAGTCTTGCACGGAACTTCCTGCAAATTAAACCTGTTTGTTGTTTTACATTTGTTTCTTGTACAGATAAAAGGAAAGACATGAAATGTTAATTAGCATGCTTACAAGGTGCGAGTTGGAAGATATTTTCAGCATTTTGTTTACCTTTGGACAGAAATAAGATTTGTTTTGTGTTTACCTTTGCCATTCTTTATGCTAGACTGAGCTAATGGCTGCTAAGTGCTTCAGAGTTGAAGTGCAGTTTTGAAGTATCCTCATTACAGCTCAGTGGTTATTTGGAAATATTTTCAAATTGTCAGACACGTTTAACTGAACAAGGTTGGTTTTATATTTAGCTTTTATAGATGTCCAACAATAACTAAATAGTAGTTAGATAAAGTTGATGTATTTGCCATTCAAAATGAATGTCTCTGGTTAAAGAACAGTGTGCTAACATGTAGTTGGAGGAAGTCAATTCCTTTTAGTAAAACTAAAGCTGGAATTTTAAATGAATGTAAGTCGGTCTCCAACAAGCTACGAAACTGAGTAATATGTGAATAAAACAGAAAAAGGTTTTAAATTGTTTAACCCATATCCAACTTAGTGCATTACAATGATAAGCCACTTGGGCCTTGTCCACACATGGGTGGGTGTTTTGAAATGTTTTTATATCCAGCCTTTTATCAGCCTTTTATGAATGAAAATAGAGTTTTAGGTTGTAGAGGGTAAACACTTGTTGAAAACTACTGTTGTTTTGTATTATGCTTGACCCTGCCTAGTTCTTCTTCTTTACCTTTTTATTTTCTGGTGGGAGGCAAATAAAGTATAAGGTGCACATCGCCACCTGCTGTGCTAAAGTGGGTCCAGAGCAACTGTTTCTACAATACAAAACAATGTAAAATTCAGTTTTACTTATTTACTTTATTTAACCTTTATTTAACCAGATAAAAATCCATTGAGATCTCTTCCACAGAGGACCTGGCAAAAAGGTCAGCAACACACGTCATATAAATAATCTAGTGTCCTTTCATCATGTAAATAGGGTTATATGCTCCCTCTCCCAAATCCAACAATCCAGCTGATTTCTGATTCTGGTCTTGCAAACAAAAGTGGGCATTAGCTCAGCTATTGGCTAACAGTGCTACTGCTTGTTTTATGCTTGACCAGGCAGCATCCTTCAGGACTGAAAATGGATGCCCATGCAAAAGTGCCAAAGCCTGTAGTACCCCAAGTGACCACTTAAGGCTGGTTGCAGAAACCTGACACCTTTATGATTGTGTGCAGGAAATGTCTATATTTACGGCCTTAATAAGCATCTTTACAAGCTGGTTCAAAAAACAGCTTCAGTCTTAAATATGAAATATCTATATGCTTCCACTGAATATGGGGGGTTATATCGAATTTTTTTTTTCTGGGGAGGATTTTCACTTTTGGGAATAGGGACATGCTTGACATAGCTGCATGTCCTTGCAGAGTCACTATTGGTCAGATGGCCCTAATTCCTGCCTCAACATGGCCTCTACTTCTTTGAGTCGGTTAGGATGACATGCAGTGTGCTATTACAAGGCCTCCACATTGTCCCAAAGGCCTCTTTGATGATCAGACGGCTGATGTCACATAGTTTCATCCAGTTCTGTAACAGTCTATGTGCTTGACGCATCCGCTGATTTTTTTTTTCCTATGAAACAAAATTTCAAGACATTTGTGAACAGCATCTTCATACAATCAACATAAAACCAATACAAAAAAATCAAGACATAAAGCACATCTGCGAAGTTGCAAGTGTCCACAAAGCTAGCATGGCATCCCACATTCAGACATCCCCATTTGTAAAGGTCTTGTGTGGTGGATTTTTGCCTGGCCATGCACATCCCAAAATTCCCAACTGGTGTGGACACAAACTACAATAAGATGGCAAACCTTCTGTAGGTAATGCTATCCGTAGTTTAATAATAGGCTACGGACATGTTTTTAAATCTTTTGTCATGTGTAACATCAATTGATCAACTTCTACTCATCCATTGATGCTCACATTCATACTTCATGGCAATTTAGAGTCACCAGTTAACCTAACAAGCATGTATTAGGTCCGTGGGAGGGAAGAGAGTGTCCAGAGAAAACCCCACAGGGCACAGGGAGACCATGTAAACTTAACACAGGAAGACCCTGGTCGACACAGGAAGTCAAACTCACAATCTTCTTGCTATGAGGCATGCACACTCACCTGCTGAGCCACTGTGCCATCCTGATGCATCAACTTGAAAAATGTAAATTTGCCAAGACTTGATCTCTTTACTGTTCTCTTAATGCTTACGCTAACAATGCTAAGGCTGTTGCCATGGATATATGCAGTGGCTTTCTGCCATTTCTAACTCTGACCCATCTGAGCTTTGCATTGTGGGAAACAGTAAATGAGGTAGACTAGTCTGATGCATACTGTTATTTTTTCCCTAAGTACTATGACCGTCAGGTATTTTTCAGGATACTGTGGCTTTTGCAGAACATTCACATACTGCATATTTTATACCACATAGTACATTTTGGCAAAAACAAGTGCAAGTGTAATATGCAGTTTTGAACACAGTGTTCACATGTAGTCAGGAAAGAGGTGGTTTGGGCATGAAATGGGACACTGTAAGATGTTACTTTGCCATGTTATCACCTGTTTACATCAGCCATGCTGTGGCTAATGTTGCGAAAGTTTTGAAGGTCTCATGGTTGCTAACTGGATTGTTCATATGTTGACATAAACATCCAGTCGCAATCAACTGAAAGCCAACAATTGACACTTCACTCCAGAACTGGTTACCCATAGCTATCACTAACTACCACTACACTACAGCAAAAATTAAGCAAATAAAGCTAGCATATGGTGCTGAGGGCGTGTTTCATCCATCGGTTAATATTCAGAGCTGATCTGAAGTTCCTCTTGATTATTTATGGTCTTGTGTGCCTCGAGTGTCCTCTAGTTACACACATCGCGCAGAGACAAATATATTTTCAACAACATTCAGAGCACAGCTGGATGAGTGTGAGAGCAAACGGTGAAACACCAAGTTTATCCCAGTCCTTTCTTTTTCGCTCAGTGACATGGAAAGAGAGTTAGTGTGTAAAGTCTGTATACTCAAGCCACACAGACAGATATACTAGAATACACACCTTGTTTTAAAATAAGTCACCCTTTTGGTCTTTGTGATTCAAAACAGGTTAATGGCCCTAAACCAAATGATGCATGGCCCAGTACGCGACTTGATGTTTAGGAACCTTTGCCACTGAGGAAAAGAACCATTAGGGAATGTATGACTTTACAGTTGAAAAGCCAACACACAGGAAGTAGGCTCTGAACTTTGGCTATATTTACAGTAACTGGATAAAATTTTGGCAAAATAAGCATCAGGCAGCAGTAGCTTGTAGCTCAGTTTGTGTATTGGAGCCCCTCATATAGGAAGATTCACATCCCTGGTTGATGGTTGCTGCTACTGAAGTCCTGGAGAGCCCAGGCACTAAAGAGTGTTTGTTACAGACAAACAAACAAGCACAAGGGACACTTTAAAATTCAGTGCTTCAGCAGAGTATGAAGATTAACCTCATCCTTTAACAATCAACACAACAGAGTGCTGCTCATACATTCTGGTGCTAGCTTAAAGTGTGGAAAAACATATGCTAATATCCAGTGTTTGTGCAGATAGAATACTTAATTTAGAGTAGATATTAAACCAGCAGCACATCTGCTCTGTGCTGCTTCCTCAAACCATTCATGGTCACACTGCACAGCCAGGAAAATGTAAACGTGACTTTTTCATTTCAGTTATGCTTAATGTTCAGACTTTGCATTTTTTTAAATGGAGACTGACACAAATTGAAAGGCAAGATTTTGATTAAGTATGTAAACTTGCAGGAAATGCAATTTTGCGATGAGGAGTAAAACGTGGCTCTGTCGCAAAATCAAATAACACAGGAGCCGTCCTCGTTTCAATATCCTCCTCGATAAACATCAGTGGAAGACTCCTCGCAATGTCGATGGCATCTCATTCAATCAAACTCCACCTCAGAGGAGAGGCTGGGCAGTAATTTACTGCACTTTGACTGTTTATTCTTTCTTAATTTGCATCAGGCAATAAAGGCAACGAAAAATTGGGTCATTCATCATGATTCATATTTTATGTGTTTATGTCAGCTTTTTTGCTGGAACACCAGACCAGACCAAACCTAAACCTTGCTTTAACCACACTTTTACCATGCACTAAACAAAAAACAGACTAAAGTAAAATTATATAAAACAGTTTTATTTGGTCTGAAATTTTAAACCATTCACTAAAATAGCTTTTTTTTTTGTTGTTGTTAAAAGCCCACTTTGGTGGATTTATTGTGATGTTTGATATTTGATCAAAACTATTGTATTTCCAGATACTCACATTTCCTATCAAAGAAACAAAAATACACATTTACAGTTTTCATTTACTGTTGGGCCTTCAGTGTTGGTGTGTGTTTAGCCATTTGAGGAACAGAACAAAAGTTAGAGTGGCAGCAAATGAAGAGTGATTTTGAGGGGGGACTGGTTGGAGATTAGGACTCATGCAATAAACTGTTTAAAGCCAGAGGAAGGCACTAGTATTTTTTTTTTTTTTAATCTAAACTAAACCAGAAAAGCCTTATTGCGATTAAGACTCTCATTTACAATAATGTCCTAGCCAAGATGTGCAGCAGAAACAAGATACAGAAATAAAATAATTAAAACACAGATAAACTGATAAAATCGGAACCAATCAAGAATTGAGAGTCAAATCGTCTTCAACCTCTAATGCTTTTAATCTGCCTCTGAATTAATAGAGACCAGTCCTGTCTGCAGGAGCAGCATATCTGAAACTTCTTTTACTCAAATCAAGACAGACTTTGGGGACAGATTGTAAGAATAAGACTTGTGACTGAGTCAAAGAGTGAAGCCAGTACACAGAACTTTACACTTGAATGCAATTACTAAGTATGAAGGAAGCGGATTAAGTATAGCTTTGTAAATAAGAACATGCCAATGATTCAATCTTCACATGGCCAGTGAGACCACGCCAACTCAACCATTCAGAGCACAATGTTGAATCAGCACCTTGGGATTTCTCATGAAAATTAAAGCTCTATGATAAACACTATCCAAAGATTTAAAGGCAGGGTTGGTAATCAGATTTAGATATGCTTTTTGTTATACTGGTTAAAATGATCATTATGTCCCGATGGCAATCAATGCATGATGTCTTAAAGGAGAGCGAAAAATAGCTGCTGTCTACAGCAGGAGTAAAACAGGGGAAACACCAACCAATCACAGCGATTCGGACCGAATTTATTAAACCAATTAAATCCCATACTGCCATTCTGCCTACCTTCTGCGCATGCATTTTGCCGGCGTGCACTGACCCTGATTCAATGCTCGTAGCCGAACTAAGAGGGATTCAAGTACGCTGGAGAATGCAAACCTGTCAAGTTTTGGCTTTGAAAATAAGGGAAGACCGCTGCGAGCCGTCCCACAACCCCAGCCAAGCTCAAGTATCCCTTACATTTAAGACAGAAATCTAAAATAACCACATTTTTTTTCTTGGTTTGTTGCCACTGTTGACACTAATCTCGCGACAACCACCAGGCTATTGCAGGTGGCAGTTCGCGAGGCTTTTTCTTCTTCGGTTTTATGGCGGTTGGCATCCATCATTTTGGTGTAGTACCGCCCTATTCGGCTAGTGACAGAGCTCAGTTTGGAGAGGCAAAGGAATGTTGTCCCGGCCTAAACGGGAGACTTGACAGCTATGTGAAGAATGGCAGAGAAACTACCTTTATCCCGATTACTGCTCCTCCTGCTAAACAGAGGAAGAGAAGAAAGATGGAGGCAGAGAAGGCCGAAACAAAAAAGAATTTGGACAAAGCCAGGGCAAAAACGAGAGTCAACATCGGGTTGTGAGTACTAACTAACTTGCCATGTTTGTTTGTTTTTTTTTTTACTTTACTATGATAATGTTTTGGTGTTTTCTTACCGCTAAGTGAGACATGACTTGGCGAGTGCAAAACAAAATGATGTGCTGAGGACCGTGCATGTGAGCGGGGGGTGTTGTTTTGGAGGAGCTCCAGGGAAGGGGGGTCCTAAGGAGATGCTACATCTAAGTTTACGCTAGTTTTCCGAGATTACCAACCCCACCTTTAAGGCATTAAAAAAACAAGACTTATTTCTGAAGTTAAAACCCAGATGCAGCTTTAACTTCTTTACAAATTGCTCAACAAGAAGCTTAAAGACGATTAATCATCAATCAAAAACCAAAGGTATTGATAAGAAGATAGAGACTCAATCCCATCACCCTGAAATATGACAAAAGACAGCAGGTCCTGTGAACACTTCTTAGAGTTTGTGAACATCATAAGTTTTGTTTTGTCAGGATTCAACTTTTTTTTTTTTTTTTTTTTTTTTATCCAAGACAAGAGTTTTACAGAACCAAATCATACCTGTAAAGGACTCCTTCTGAGTCTTTCAGGGGCCCATTCATTTCTTTGTGCACCCTTTTAACCACATTTAATATGAAGTGTGTGTAAATTGCAGTACCTTTGTAGACAGCCTCAAGTGGACAGTCATGGATCTGCAGCCTTTTTGTAATTTTACAGTGGTGTCTTTTTAAAACACTGAGGGTTTTGTTCAAGAGAAGGTCAAGTCCAAAGTTTAATCCAAAGAGAGAGAGAGAAATATGAAAAAAGTATTATCTTATTATGTTAACAATCTCAGATAAATCATTTTTACCCAAGGCTTCATATGTTAAAGACCCGCTCTCAGCCTGGGCCCTCAGAATTGACCCAACTTTGACCCCTGGAGAGCAACCCTTGTAAAAAGAAATAGGATCAGAACAATAAAATAAACCCTCCTCTTCCCCTGTGGGGGAAAACTGACTCATTTCTTCCCTGATCCAGTGTCATATTCAGAAAACTCTCTGCTACACTCATCATCATCATCATAATAAAAGAGATGCTTTTTATAGGAATTCGTGCAGCTCTCATCTATCATCACAGAGCTTGGGTGATACATGTGAAGGCCAGCCTGGCTTCATTAACCATGCGTGCCACATCCGTGTCTTGTTTGATGGATAACTTCTTGGCACCTCAGTACATTACAGTGAAGCACTTGACCTTTATTGATATGCCGCACTTCAATATACTGAGCAATGAACTGCTCCATCACTTTAATACATGATTGGTTTCGTCAAAAGCTCGCATGTGTAAAGATCTGTTTGGATTTATTCTCTCAGTCTTTGTATGTAGCTTGATGAATTAAATTAAGCATACTCATGTGATGAATAGATTGTTAAACAGGGAGTAATGAATAAAAGATTAGTGTTGACGCCCACGATAAATGCAGGTCAATGATTGTAACCCATGTTATTATTTTGATGAATGTTTATTTGTAGTATGCTTACAAGTTGGCTGTTACATATAAATAAGCATCCAGATCTCTCTGTGTGCCAAGTAAATGTACACAAAGATGGTGGAGAGTTGCTTCATACAGTGTGAGAATAAAAATACCTTGGATGGAGCAGCCAGGAACGATGGTGGTGTAACAGCAGAATACAGAGAGGTGTAACTTCTCTTATAATTGGTTATCCTTGATCTCTGAACTCTGCGGGAGGCTGCTCATGATCCGTCCCCAGAGAGAGCTCCTCCGTGGGCCTTCCACAGATCCAAAAAAACCTCCTAGTTCCCACCGTTTTTCCAGAATCGAAGGCAGCACATCCAGCGGCTTGCACTGATGCGAGGCTTTCACTGATGCATCTCAAGGTCAGTCAGTGTGCTTTGGCCTCCAGCTCCTTGGCCTAGTTCTTATTTTCTGCAGGTTTATCATTTCTTTCCTGTCCGTCCTTTGTGGGATTTCCCTAAAAAAAGAGTCATTGACTTTTCACTTCCCAATGTTCACTGAACCTGCGCTTCGAGGTCCAAAAATAAAAGGGACAAGCCAACTGAAGAGAAACAAAATGCCTTTTTTTTGGTTTTACATCTTCTGCAGCTGGATTATGTTTCTCTTTTATAGCATACCTTTCCCCAAGGTATTTTCTTCAATATTCTCTTTAACTTAAATTTTGACTCTTTCCAGTACTATTCTTGTCCTCAAAACCCCTAGGGAAATCCCCATAGGAGGCTTTGTAATTAGATATTCAATGAAATGTCACCAGTTAATTCAGCACTAGTTTAACTGTGACGCCGGTTCCCTCTGTCAAGCTATATAATTAATAAAAGGTTTTTTTTTGTTGTTTTTTTAAATAATGTGGCAATTTATCAAGTGTAATACAGCATTGTACAATACTTAAAATGTGGTTTAGATTAGGTTTAAGGTTTTGAGCTATTGTAAATGAAGCCCACACTTTGGGAAGCACTGGTACAAATGATTGAATGAAACTAAGGTCCCGCACACACCTAATATATTCAGTGCGGACCGAACAAACCCAGTAGTTCACAAAAGCACTGTGTGGCTATTAGCACTGCTAGCACTGCCAGCCTCCATTCCTATAAGGTCAACGTCTGCAAGTATGTATTGAAAATGGTTACCGTCTTTGGTTTCCCCCGGTCAATATGCAAGTGCTACCTGACACAGAAGACCACGCCTACAGTCCTAAACAGTGATGTGATGGTGTTGCTATATTACACAATATTTGACAGCCCTGGGGGATTCTCCACTGGTGTGAAGACAGGGCTGCCTTTGGATGAAGTGTCTATTTAAAATGAGCTTGTTGACAATCAGGCTGCTGGTCGTGGCGCTAAAAGCCTGAGCACTTTCTGGCTGGGCATTCCCCTATATATATTTTTTTTCAATATTAATTTTCATTATAATTTTTTTCTCAAGTGTTTTTATATATGTGTGTTAATGTTAATGGGTGGGCAAGAGTTTGGATATGTATCTATGTAGGTGGGTATATACAGGCATGCGTGTGTAAATTCATATTCATGCATTTAATTTTCTATCTTGAAATCAATTTTTTATGTTTATCTATCTTTTTAAAATTACTATTCATTATTTGCTTAATCTACTACAAAGGTGCCTGACGGAGCTTAATTAAGGCTAAAAAGCAATGTTCTTTAATGAGCAAAAACAGTCCATCATTAGTCATCAATTTAGACCAGTTAAAGCACTTGAAAACTTTTCAGTCATGACAGAAGTAGTTGTGTAGGATTTACAGAGACTACACCATTCAGGGCAGTTTCTTTTCTTTCTTTTTCTCATTTTTTAAAAATTGTTTATTAAGCTGTAGCTCAATATCATGTCAAAATTACAGTCACAGTATATGTTAAACTGTCTGTCTAGGGTGTCATGTTACCTTTTAGGTGCAGAAACGTGGTTTTGAAAATGTGAAAATAAAATGTTAGCATTCATGTCTCTGATCACACAAACTATTTTGGTACAAATCAATACATATGTGCTATTTTTTAATATCTTTTCTTAGGCATTTTGGACCTTATAGATAGTATTGAGATAGTGAACAGATAGTGGGCCACAGGTGGGAATCAAACCCAGGTTGGCTGCACAAGGCAAGAGCCTCCATGTGGTATGTGCATGGTTGCTTCCCACTCCACCAAACCTACACCCCCTGTTGTGTTAATTTGTAGGGTAAACTTTCAGTTATAAAGCAAATAGGAACCCAAATAGGCTGCATCATATCCGTAGAATTGACCACAGTTGCAACCAACTTGTCAAAAACCTTTTATTTCTGTTGACATTCGCTGGTAGTTGATGTCACTTCTCCGTCTTCCGTGCCTCTTGTTTATGCTCTGGATTTAGTCCTGCAGGGATCGCTTTGCTGTTTGTTTTCCTTCCCCGAGAGAGAATCTGTCATTCATAGCCCCAACTGTTTATTTTTATGACCTTTGCATTCGTTGTTTCCGTCTGTCCTTTTCGTTGGCTTTGTGAGAGGAGCCATGTCCTCGGAGGCAAGAAGGCGAGCAGGATGAGATGAAAGATTCTCACGGACACACCGGGCACGTGCGATCTCCACCAGAGAGAGTTAATTAGGATCTCCCTTTTTCCTCAGCAATCACTCTGCTCTTGACATTTCATCGCACTTTTTCCCCTGAACAAATCTCCCTACAACCGAGGAGAGAAAGCGCCTCGACCTTGGCTGGGGCGTTGTGATGCATTGCTGCTTTTAGCCCACATCAGTCTGCCTGCCCGTGATAACGTTCAACATGAAACAGTGGAATAATCCCATGGCTCTCCATGCCAGAGCCATCTCCATACAGCTCACCTGAAAGGAAGAGCCCTGCCTTTTGTCCCCCCTCTGTGAAAATTCATTATTTGGTTAAAGAAGAGCCCATACAAATGTTCCACACACCCATTTCAGAGGGCCCAAGGTTCTCCTCGTGCACAATTAAAAATGGAGAAAGAGGAAAAAATTGTATTCATACACAAATCAGTCCCTGTAGCGAGGTTAGGGAGAGTGCAGGGATACAATAAAAGAACAAAACAGACCATCAACATTTCAGATTTTTTTTATTCTTGTTCCAATAGAAATAGGAAACATAATCATAGCAAGAGTAAATTGAAAACGTTCAGTGTTCAGTATGAAGAAGATGAATCTGATGATTAAACTGTAACAAGTGAAAGGCCTGGCATGAGAGAGACATAGAGAAAGTGTGCTTGTGTGTGTGAAGAGGTTAAAAGTGTTGATTGTCCTCGTCTCCCCGTCTGTCATTTGAAATTGGAGAAAGCAGACTGTATTAGTGGACACCAGAGCCAGACCCAGCCAATGATCTGGCCCAGTGATATATCTGTTTAATGCACACTTTTATAGCCGGCAATACCCTCACCGAGGATTTTTCAGAAAGCTGACAGAGTGGTTATAAGGTAACCGTCGAGCAGAGAAAAGGGGAAAATTATCGCTCTGAAATGACTTCGACTCACAGCTCAGAGCGGCGGCGTGTCTCTCAACCCACAAAACCTTTTTTGACTGGGCTGAAATACTCGGCTGAATTTCCTCACCTCTCACAGATTTCATCACGATAGGGACAGAGAGAAAAGGCGGTGAGAAGATGTGACAAATCAGAAAATAAGGAGGAAATTTGACTCACTGCTGGGCTGCTGTCACAGGGTCTTTACTCTCACAGATACTGCCATTATGAAGACACATGTTCAGACATTTTTTGGAACATTGTATGAGTTATATCACTATTTAGGCTCTTTAGCTAACTATAATAAGTCAGGCAGCCTTGGGCAAGTTAAACCAGAAAGTCCCAGATGGACACAAAGATGTATCAGGGACACACACCATATTACCAAAAGTAATGGCTCGTCTGCCTTCACACATATGAACTTGAGTGAAATCCCATTCTTAATCCAGAGGGTTTAATATGACATTTGCCCACCTTTTGCAAGTATAACAGCTTCAACTCTTCTGGGAAAGCTTTCCACGAGGTTAAGGAGTGTTTACGGGAATTTTTAACCATTCTCCCTGAAGAGCATTTATGAGGTCAGACAATGATGCATGAGAAGGCCTGAGTGGCAGTCTCCCCTCTAATTCATCCCAAAGGTGTTTTTTTAACGGGTTGAGGTCAGGACTCTGTGCAGGCCAGTCAAGTTCTTCCATGCCAGACTGGCTCATCCAGGTCTTTATGAACTTGCTTTGTGCACTGGTGCAGCAAGGGGCCATCCCCAAACTGTTCCCACAGAGTTTGGAGAATGATATTGTCCAAAATGTCTTGGTGTGCTGAAGCATCAAGAAGCATCCACCCTCCACCAAACTTTACACTTGTCACAATGCAGTCAGACAAGTACTGTTTTCCTCGCAATTGCCAAACCCAGACTCATCCATTGGACTGTTAGACAGAGAAGTGTGATTGGTCACTCCAGAGAACATGTTTTCACTGCTCTAGAGTCCGGTGGCTTTACTCCACTGCATGAGTTGCCTGCATTGCACTTGGTAATGTAAGGCTTGGATACAGCTACTCAGCCAACCCATTCCATTAAGCTCTCTGCACACTGTTCTTGGGCTAATCAAAGGTCCCGAGAAGTTTGGAGGCCTGTAGCTGTTGACTGATATTATGTGGCCTATCACTTTGTGGCTGAGTTGCTGTCGTTCCCAATCACTTCCACTTTGTTGTATACCACTAACAGTTGACTGTGGAACATTTAGTAGTGAGGAAATTTCATGACTGGACTTTTTGCTCAGGTGGCATCCTATCACAGGACCACACTGGAATTCACTGAGCTCCTGAGAGCGACCCATTCTTTCGCACAATATTTGGAGAAGCAGTCTGCATGTTGAGGTGCTTGATTTTATACACCTGTGGCCATGGAAGTGATTGGAACACCTGAATTCAGTGGTTTGGATGTCTGGGTGGATTATTTTTGGCAATATAGTGTATCACACTACTTTTGTCTTTTTTTAACAGTGTCCCCTGTGGGCTGGAAACATCTTTGCTGAGCTTTGGTCAAAATATTATTAACATCGATCACTAGAGGAGGTAAAGACCTTTAATCAACCCTGCTCTTAAAGAGCCGATATTTTGGCTTAACTTAGGTTCATGAATTATATATTCTGAGTACACCTGATCCAGCTGTATTCTCACTCTGTCCAATACACTCTGTTAGAGCACTTAACACTTTAAGCCCCCTTCCTTGGTAGACTCAGTTTGATTGATTGACTGGTCTGCTCTGTGGTGATTGGTCATTTCAGTTCTATAACATGTTGTCAATGACTCTGCATTTATTCTAATGTCTTTGCTCTGTACTGGGCTAGTCACTCCAAGCCAAATAGCTAAAACTGCAGACAAAACAATGGTTGTCACAAGTCCAAAGTCTCAAAAACCTTTAAAAGGCAAACTTTCGGTGGTCAAAGATATTCTTATCAAAATGTGACGGACATGAGAAAGAAAGCTGGATAGCAATGACACGAGATTCAAGGACATTCTGATGGAGAACCAGAGGGGAGGCGAGGTTCAAATACACAATCAGACACAATCAGGGGGGAACACAGGTGCAGGGAGTCAATAACCAGGGAGACACAGAGAGGGGAGGGCAGGAAACAAAACCTGAAACAAGAGAGAAAAGTGAGACTTTCAAAATAATACAGGAATGACAAGACATGACACATGAGGATAAAACTAAAAGGGGAACTTTACCAAAGGATGTGACAATAGTAAGATGCCAACGGTTGGATTTTTTTTATGTATGATTGAGATTTTTTTCAGGAGGTATCAGGGGAACATTTGGGTTATGTTTATATTAATAATTTTACTCTTATGTGGATGTATTTGATGTTCAAAGCCAGTGACATAAAATACCTCTCCATTTATCTCTTTTGCTTATTTAAAGGCCTTACTGTAGCTCTTGAAATCTTTTATATGCCTCAGGTGTCCTCTGCTTTAAGCACAGCCTGCCGATAACTGCTGAGAGTCACAGGTCTCATGACGAAAGATCTGAGGGGTCATCCAATCAGTGATGGGCATTCAGCAGCCCTTGGCAGAGGTTGGCCCATTATGGATTCACTCATTAAAAACCTTTGTATGGGTGTAGGTCAGGCCAGCTCTGACAGGTGTCAGCGAGATGAATGACTGTGTAGTGAATTACACACACACACCTACACACACACACACACACACCTCCAGCCTGACCACCCAATGAAAGCCGACGCTGCCAGTGGGGACAGTAGTCATGGAAATGAGGGTGTGACCCCGCCATGCTTAATTCATAAATCTGCTGCTGTGAGGGCTGAAGAAGACAAAGGCTTGCATATCATTTATGTTTTGACAAAAGCAACAATGAAACCACAAACTATTCAGCTTAATTCATTTACTGTGGTGTGTTTGTTCTCTGTTGGTGTGTTTTGACTCCATGCTGATGAAATTAAAACATCTCCATCTTTTCAGTTAAACATACCTCTTATATGGAAACTTTGCTTACCACAGACTAGAGTTCAGATCAGGCCCGAAAAGAAACAGCTCCTGGCCCCTTCCTATCCTTCCTTAGACTGAATTTTGGGTCAGAGCCGGATTCAAAACCAACATTTTTCTACATTTTGGCTTCAGTAATTAAGGCTTAAGTGAAATTCTTCAGCTGTTTATTAGCAGAAATTCATTGGAATGAGAATTATATGAGCATATCACTGAGGCATATTGCTTTTGATTTTCAAGCATGCATTTATATATTTTAAATTATTCTGTATTTTGTTTTCTCTTTTGTAAAGCACCTTGTAACTTTGTGATAAGAAAGTTTTATATTAATTAAAAAAATATTACCACAATTATATGTTTAAGGATCCATACAGCAGCAGCCGCTTCAATTTTCCCCTTCCAGCCAACGTGCTGAGTTCCAGCCAATTACCAGCCAAGATTGAGCCAATGGGAGTGCCCAAATTCCACCAAACATGCCCGTTTGATGGTGCTCTCCTCACAAGAACACATCCAAGGAGCTTGTCCTTATTGGAGCAGCATTACTGTTAACCTGTCTCTACATTTCTGTCATGTCATTGCGGGAGATCTCATTATGGTGATGACAGTGGACAGGTCCCAGCATGTTCCAGTCATGGACCAGCCAAGACTCAGTCAAGGAAAGTAGGGAAGATTTAAGTGGCTCCATCGTAGGTAATGGTAATCTGTGAGCTCCATGTCTCTCACACTTGATCCCTCTCCCCATCTTTAGGGCGTCAGTAGCTGCTTAAAACAGCTCATTTCCTCAACCCCCAGAATGGACCTACCAGTGTGACATCCTAACATTGTTTCCAGTAGTTTAAGCCCATTGGCCCAGGATAGCAAGCATAGTGCAGAGAGTGGACTAAGTCAACTAATCAGAATCAAGTGGGCCCACATGGGAAGCAGTGCCTTAAAAACGCCTTAAAATACTTGATTTTGTTTTAGAATTTTAATAGAATATCAAAGATAAAATTGTCATCAAGATTCCTTGAAAATTTATGACAGAAAAACCAACTCTAATTACTAGAAAATCTTTTTCTATAACTGTTTATCTTACAGTTAAGATGATTTCTTACGACTGCATGGGCATGGTAACCATCACTTTGACATGAAGAGGCCAATTGGGTGGGAGTAAAGTAGGTTTAATGCCTGATAGTGAGCAGAACTTGGAGTTCATTTTTTTATTGGCTGAATTATTTATTATACCAGGTAACTGAAAGCCCACCAACTTCACATTCAACTTCAGAGCATCCTTAAAAACTTAACTGCTGATATTTTAAAACTTTGCAACGATCAGTCCTGTGACTTTTGATAGCTGATAGGATGTTTATATGATAATAAATATAATATGAAGATATTTTTCTTAGCTTGTGCTCTTAGCAGCTTTAAAGGGGGAGGAGCTCTAAAAGATTTCCACATAGTCCACCTGGGCAGCATAATGTCTGTGCTGGCTTTGCTATGACATCCTCAACCACTGATAGCTTACTTATACAGTTCCTCCAGGAAATCACAATTTCACAATCGCAACAATCAACGCAAATTCAGGCAGTCCAAGCAAATTCAGCTAAGCCTTGCAATTTTGTCAATTCACCAATTCAACTTTGTCCAATAATCACAGCTCTCACCCTCTCCCAGCTTCGCACATCATCACACTTCAGTCTGACTTCCGTGTCCTTGGTTGAGAGGATGTGTGGTACAAACAGCAGACAAAAGCCACTGATATCACCCCTAAAGTCTGTGAAAAGCAGCTGTCAGTCAGAGAGAGAATCAAAACTTCACAAGGTAATTGTGAGTTTACAGGATAACAGGAAAAGCAATATGTAAATATCCATCCATCTATTCATCTTCTTCCGCTTATCCGTGCTCGGGTCGCGGGGGCAGCTGAGAGACATAGTCCCTCCAGTGTGTCCTGGATCTTCCCCGGGGCCGCCTACCAGTGGGACATGCCCGGAACACCTCACCAGGGAGGCGTCCAGGAGGCAGATGCCCGAGCCACCTCATCTGGCTCCTCTCAACTTGGAGGAGCAGTGGCTCTACTTTGAGCCCCTCCCAGATGACCGAGCTTCTGACCCTGTCTCTAAGGGAGAGTCCGGACACCCTGCGAAGGAAACTCATTTCGGCCGCTTGTACTCGCGATCGTGTTTTTTCGGTCACTACCCAAAGCTTGTGACCATGTGTGAGGATAGGAGTGAAGATCGAGTGGTAAATCGAGAGTTTCGCCTTGCGGCTCAGTTCCCTTTTTATCACGACAGACCGGTGTAGAGCCCGCATCACTGCTGATGCCGCACCGATCCGCCTGTCGATCTCCCGGTCCATCCTTCCTCCGCTCATGAACAAGACCCTGAGGTACTTAAACTCCTCCACTTGGGGTAGAATCTCATCCCCGACCCGGAGAGGGCACTCCACCCTCCCCCAGGTGAGGACCATGGACTCGGATTTGGAGGTGCTGATTCTCATCCCAGCCACTTCACACTCAGCTGCGAACTGATCCAGTGAGAGCTGTAGGTCTCGGTCTGACGAAGCCAACAGGACCACATCATCTGCAAAAAGCAGCGACCCGATCCTGAGGTCACCAAACCGGAACCCCTCAACGCCCTGGCTGCGCCTAGAAATTCTGTCCATAAAAGTTATGAACAGAACCGGTGACAAAGGGCAGCCCTGGCGGAGTCCAACCCTCACTGGAAACGGTTCTGATGTACTGCCGGAAATGCGGACTAGGCTCTGGCACCGGTCTTACAGAGAGCGGACGGCCCATATCAGGGTGTCCACTACCCCTGCTCCGGAGCACCCCCCACAAAACCCCACGAGGAACACGGTCGAATGCCTTCTCCAGGTCCACAAAACACACGTAGACTGGTTGGGCAAACTCCCATGCACCCTCGAGGACCCTGTGGAGGGTATAGAGCTGTTCAATAGTTCCACGGCCAGGATGAAAACCACATTGCTCCTCCTGAATCCGAGGTTCGACAATCCGGCGGACCCTCCTCTCCAGTACCCCTGAATAGACCTTACCAGGGAGGCTGAGGAGTGTGATTCCCCTGCAGTTGGAGCACAGCCTCTGGTCCCCCTTCTTGAAAAGGAGGACCACCACCCCAGTCTGCCAATCCAGTGGTACTGCCCCTGATGTCCACGCGATGTTGCACAGTTGTGTCAGCCATGACAGCCCCACAACATCCAGAGCCTTGAGGAACTCCGGGCGAATCTCATCCCCCCCCCGAGCCCTGCCACCGAGGAGCTTTTTGACCACCTTGGCGACCTCAGCTCCAGAGATAGCAGAGCCCACCACAGAGTCTCCCAGGTCTGCTTCCGCACTGGAAGACGTGCTGGTAGGATTGAGGAGGTCTTCGAAGTATTCTTTCCACCGATCCAGGGTATCCCGAGTCGAGGTCAACAGCGCGCCATCCCCACCATAGATGGTGTTGACAGCACACTGCTTCCCCCTCCTGAGACGCTGCATTCCGCTTGGCCTGCCGGTACCTGTAGGCTGCCTCCGGAGTCCCACTGGCCAAAAAGGCCTGATAGGACTCCTTCTTCAGCTTGACGCCATCCCTCACTGCCGGTGTCTGCCACGACAGGCACCAACGACCTTATGGCCACAGCCCGGAACAAGGCCCACTCGGACTCAATGTCCCCTGCCTCCCCCGCCACATGGTCGAACTTTGCCCGGAGGTGGGAGTTGAAACTCTTTCTGATGGGAGACTCTGCCAGCCGTTCCCTGCAGACCCGCACAACACGCTTGGGCCTGCCAGGTCTGACGGGCATCCTCCCCCACCATCGGAGCCAACTCACCACCAGGTGGTGGTCAGTTGACAGCTCTGCCCTCTCTTCAACCGGGTGTCCAAAACATGCGGCCGCAAGTCCGACGATATGACTACAAAGTCGATCATCGAACTGCGGCCTAGGGTGTCCTGGTGCCAAGTGCACATATGGACACCCTTAGGTTTAAACATGGTGTTCATTATGGACAGTCTGTGACGAGCACAGAAGTCCAGTAACAAAGCACCACTCGGGTTCAGATCGGGGGGGCTGTTCCTCCCAATCACGCCCCTCCAGGTTGCACTGTCGTTGCCGATGTGAGCGTTGAAGTCCCCCAGAAGAACGAGGGAGTCCCCAGAAGGGGCACTCTCCAGCACCCCCTCTAGGGAGTCTAAAAATGGTGGATACTCTGAACTGCCATTTGGTGCATAAGCACAAATGACAGTCAGGTTCCGTCCCCCCACCCAAAGGCGGAGGGAGGATAACCTCTCGTTTACTGGGGTAAACCCCAACGTACAGGCCCCGAGCCTGGGAGCAATAAGTACTGCTTCCCTGCCCGGCGCCTCTCGCCATCGGCAACTCCAGAGTGGAAGAGAGTCCAGCCCCTCTCAAGAGGACTGGTTCCAGAGCCCAAGCTATGTGTCAAGGTGAGTCCAACAATATCTAGTCGGAACCGCTCGACCTCGCGCACCAGCTCAGGCTCCTTCCCCACCAGAGAAGTGACGTTCCACGTCCCTAGAGCTAGCTTCTGCAGCCGGGGATCGGACCGCCAGGGTCCCAGCCTTCGGCTGCCACCCAGCTCACACTGCA
This sequence comes from Cetoscarus ocellatus, assembly GCA_037902135.1. Lineage (NCBI taxonomy): Eukaryota > Metazoa > Chordata > Actinopteri > Labriformes > Labridae > Cetoscarus > Cetoscarus ocellatus. The sequence goes on from JBAMNC010000366.1 coordinate 129,514, forward strand.
CCCGACCACCTTGGCCCCTTCCACGGGTGGTGAGCCTATGGGAGGGGGGTCCCACGTTGCCTTTTCGGGCTGTGCCCGGCCGGGCCCCATGGGCGCAGGCCCGGCCACCAGACGCTCGCCATCGAGCCCCATCCCCAGGTCAGGCTCCAGGGTGGGGCCCTGGTAACCTGCGTCTGGGCAAGGGAAACTGGGATCCATTGTTGTGTCTCTCCATAATGGTCTTCGGGCCACGCTTTGTGTGGCCCCTCCCCCAGGACCTGTTTGCCTTGGGTGACCCTACCAGGGGCATAAAGCCCCCGACAACATAGCTCCTGGGGTCAATGGGGCACGCAAACTCCTCCACCACGATAAGGTGGTGGCTCCAGGAGGGGTATATTTACATAATATGTAAATATTATTTTTCTCAAATTTCCTGCCTGATGTTGATTTGCTTTAAGTATCAACCTTATTTCCATGATTTCTGCTGTTTTTTATGATGACCTGGAAACTCTGAGCACTTGTTTTCCTGTTCAGTAATAGCTGCTTGGCAGAGACTGATGCAGAGTCAAAGCAGATCCCAAATAGACACACTGCATATCTACAGGGATCCTGGAATTCCAGCGGAAGCGCACTGCTGGCATGCACAGCAGATGGAGTTAGGCACAGGCTGTTGAAACCGGCTGAAAAGACTGGAATGATTCACTGAACAGTGAGCAGTGCATCCAGAGTGCTGTGTGGTCAGACTACGTGGAAATTGAGGGTTAGACAGAGAGAATAATTAAGGGTAGGGGTGTGAGGTTTAATTATTTGTTTGTATCTGTGCCTTTTTATTGTTCTTCTTGTTTAAAAAAAAAAACAGACATTTTGTACAGACATTAGTGTATAATACTGTGATTAATATGTAAAAACAGAGAGAATAATGGGTATTACAGTAGTCTGTTAATGAAAACTTGAACCTTTTAACATAAGTGATTGTGAATGTCACAAAAATGAATAAACAAAACAAAATTAAGGTAAAAATGGGCTTTTAAATGAAAGATCCTCAATTCAGTTTAGTTGAGTAGTGAGCAAAGGGTGGATACACCTGAGTGACAAGGCAGAGCATGGCTTTAAAGAAGCATAGTGGGGCTTTTCTTTGACACCAATGCACATAACTTCCAGCATTTTTTGGAGTACACAAAATCATCAGCTGTTTTGGCACTTTACCATTGACAAAACAGACAAACAAAAACTGGCCAATGCAAAGTTGATGGTTTTGACTTCAGTGTGTTATTGATGTCTTGAACTCTTAGCAAGGTAATAAAATAGTGTCTCAACATTTGTCACCGATCACTGAAGAAAGCAATACACTACAGTCATTTCACAGCATCTACCTTTTTTTTAGGTAACCTGATTTTTATAAGTGGGATGTGCCGAAAGTGCTTGTCTAAATTCTAATGTTTTCTACATTCTATACACAATGCACTTCCTCTGTTTACTTTAGCTCAAGGGCTTTAGAGTCACAGAAGCCGAGTGTGCTGCACAAATCCTGTGGAAGCTCCTCTGAGACCGACTTGAGCTGTTTGTGTGTTTGTGATTCAGGGTCACACACCTGTCCACGGCTGGCAGGAATACAATGAAATGTGTTAAAGGACAAAAAAACTTTGCCTTGGCCTGAATTTCCCACTGTGCCTCACCAGTTTCTTAAAACACTTTCATTTCCTCACGTCATTTTCTGTCAATTCAAGTTTGAAACCTGTCAAGTAAAACAAAAGTCTGCTTCTGCATGACTGAGACACTGATCTAGGGTCTGCATATATGTGACTCTTATCTTAAGTGGTTGAGTGGGAGCGCAGGGCATGCTCCACTTGTACATCAAGAACATTACATTAATAATAAGGGACTTAATGTCATAACATATTCCATTATTACAGGGCACAGAGGCCCAGGAACGATCATGCAAGGGGGAAGTTCAAGGAAAAATTAATGACAAAAAAGGAAATTGAACTGCTGAAAAAGGTAAAGTAGTTATTCTTCTTCGATAAGAGCATATTAGAGCCAGTCCAGGCGGGAGATAAGAGGAGATGACTCAGTGGGAAGAGGACAAGAAGGTCAATGTAGTTTCAGGAGACCAGGAGAAGATCCACTGTTTCCAACCAGTAGTTAACATCTAGGTCATTCAAGGTAAAAAAAGTGTTTCAGTTGTGCCAAAAGCCAGAAAATATGGCGATTATAGTCAAATATTCCAATTTAAAGTAATGATTATTTCCCCATACAATTAAAATGATTTTAGAAGAAAATCCCCCAATTAAAGATCCCACTCTTCCTGATGCCACTTTCTCACCATGCATTAAGTCCCCAGATTTAGCCGCCCTTTCATCAGCACACAATGGATTATTTTCAGCTATAAAGCTCAGATCTTGATAAGGCATCAAACGTTTGTCCATAGACATTTCAAACAATCCCCATCTTGAAAGAGACAAATTATTATTATCAGCTCGCCTGCAATTAATTAGGATGTCATTTGTGGCGAAGTGAACTCAAAGAGAAATAACTGACACATTATAAGGCGAGCTAATTGTCTCAGATAATTCTCCGCTTGGTGCATGTACATTTTTTTCTTCTGTTCTCACTGCCTTTTAATATCTTTCCCCATGGCTGTTAGCCGTCCATCAGCAGGCATGTGTTAGCTGCAGTGCCTTCAAGTCAAACTCTCTATACTCACTGTAGGAATGGCATGTAATATTACTGTTCCTGCTTTTCCCCTTAAATATGTTCAACTTGCTACTAGGCATAGAAATCAAAACTTGAATTCATTTTGACCCAGTTGTGAGATCTAAAAACACAGGATATCAATCATGTTTGGCCTCACTGATGCTGCTATTGAGTCTTATGTACCCTGCTAAATATAATGCCATTTTTTCAAACCACTGGTGACACATTCATCAGTCGTTGCATGCTTGAAAACAAGTTTGGTACCCGTAAGCATTGTGCATTAACTCAAACCAAAAGGGCCTACTTTCCAATCATCAGCTTGAAAACATGAAAAAAGCTTTAAAATGGCAGCATAGATACACAAAACTTTGGCTGCAGCTGGACAGACATCTTCTTCATCAGCTCAAAAGTGCTCTTATTTTGCAGTAATTGCTAAAATATTGATCTAGTGTCAAAATTGTTATGGAAATTGATACAATACAGGTCAATGAGCTAACTTTACAAGCAGACAAATGAATATTTAATGATATGTCCAAGCTCTCCTTAAAAAAGTATAAATGTAGGAATTATCATAATTTTTTGATTGGTGCATCTAAATACCTCGAACAAAGTTCAGGAACATTTTCTTTGGTTTGATAATAACAATCAGTATTGTGTATTATATCATTGAAAGCCTGATTAGTCGCACTTACAATGAGGAACAACTTGTAAGGATTGTGCATTCATGGGATGAGCAACATAGCTAAATGTGTGCTAGAAAAAGGAAATTGAGGCTGTACCAAGCATAAGCTCACCAAAATTGGACGATAGAAGATTGAACAACTGTTGCCTGGTCCGATGAGCCTTGATTTTTGCTGCAACATTCAGATGGTAGATTCAAGATTTTTCATAAACATCACCTATCAGGCATTGGACCAACATGTCAGGCTGGTGGCATGAGTGTCATGGTCTTAGTACCAACCGTAGGTGATATTTAGTCCATAGTGTTGTGGATTTGTAGGCTACACATTCATGCCCAAACATTTTTAATTTACTGAGGGAAAATTAATTATTGGCTAATTATTAGATCAGTTGAAGTGGCTGAGAAAAGAAATTTCAGTTGCACTTTATAATTTAATTGTGTAATTAAATTAAATTACTCTCTACTGTGTAATGGATAAGACATTGGGTTTGTAAGGACTGCTGCATGAGAAGAAAATACAGTGGACATATGGCTCACCTCACCTCAGGCACCACCCGGGGACGGTGAAAGCCAATAGCAGCAAAGCTAATACTAAGCTAAAGCTACTGATAAACCATCCAGCACTTTAAATTCTTAGTTTGTGAAAGCTGCCTCCCACTTCTGAGAGCTAAATCTGTTACTAACTTTTTGTGTAAAGACTTAAGGCCTAACAATAATGTGGTAAAACAAAGGCATTTGTTACATGCTGGTTGGAGCCCAGGTATGTGCCAACTATACGTATCACTCTGGAAGTACTAAAGCTCTACAGAGTAGTGAAGCTAGAAGTTGAAGAGAGGCTGAGCACAGCAGGGGGGGTTAGATTTATATGACTACACATCAACAGCATTCTGTGAGTTTTACTCAAGTTTTCTGCCAGGAAAATTTCCCACACTGCCCCCTGACTGACAGCCCAGATGGAAAAATGACAGGCGAAGGAGCTTTGTCTTTAGTCTTTTTACTTGCAGCAAGGAGTGGAGCAGTTTACAGCAAGGCAACTTCCACTCACAGTGATGAGTGCTTCTAAACGTCATATACTTAAATAGTCAGGGTACACCTTATCACACAAGCAAGCTGTTTCCTGCTTATCAAGTACAGGCAGTTCTTAACAGTTTCTGACCCCTTTATCTTAGATGCTGTGTACGCATTTATCTATATTACTTTGCGTAAGCAGCATTCTATCACTCAGTCAGAACACGTATACATATTTTAATAGTTACATTTATGTAAGTCATAATGATAATACAATATACACACTTTTCCCTTCATTTTTATTAAAACTGGCCAAAGTCACGTGAATATATTTATTTAATTTAACTGGATTTGTCTTTTTTTTGGATCTGGATGTAAATGCAGACAAGGAAATGTTATCAATGGCAAGGTAAATAAAAGAGATAATACAATCGAATCGGGACTCAATAACTTGATAATATTGTTCCCACCCCATTGTGCTCCTACCCTTTGTTTTTTATTTGTTTGTCACTGCAAGTTGCCTTTGAGCCAGGTAATCTCCTGCTGCTTTTTTATTTGCCTTAATGAGTGCCTCAAAAACACTAAGTGAATATTATGGTGCAGACATTTTGTATTTTTAAGCTTCACCAAATATGATAATTAAAGCAACAAAGAAACCCTTAAAGTACTTCCTCAAATTCTGTATGGTAATTCAGCACCACACCACGCCCTAATGATTATTGATGTGTATTATCATTGAATGAAATGTGCTTAGTGTGCCTGAAATTGAAATGGAAGGCGTACATTTGCTCTGATGCCGCAGGGCAAAAACCAAAGAGTCATTAGACGCGCTTCTTAGATAAAAACGTAAAATCTCTTCCGCTGCATATCCAGCCCCCTCTGGCTGATAGAGAGCCTTATTAGGAAAATATTGTTTGACTTGCTCCTTCGCTTCACAGTGCAATTATGTGCTTGAATATATAAGAAACACACACACACACACACGCACACTAACATAACAATGAACCCTGAGAGTAATCCAAGACGGAGGATTCAAACAGGGCCAGTGAACTCTTCTTACTCTTCAGACTTTCATGGAGAATGTCGGGTGACTCACTGAAACAGACAATTTTTACATCAATCACCAGTTTTCCAATTAATTTAAATAAAGCAAATAGGTCCCTTGTGGATGTAAGAACACATTAACATTGTTTGAATATTGCAAATGAGCTTCAAGCATATAAAACAGGCTTGTTTCAAAGAAAATGTCCTGTTGTTTCCCTTATACTCCTGGGTCTGCTGTTTAATATTTATTACAATCATAGCCCATTTATAAATACTAATAGAGGATGAATTTGTTTTGCTAGTCACCCTTTTAAGTTCATGTGCTTCAATATGGTCTGATATTAGTCATGAAGCTTAACCTTGGAAGTATGAAAGCGAGTAGAAAGTGATTATTTCTGTGTATCTTGATTTTAAAAAATACAAAACTTGCACTCAATGCGCTCGGGGGGGGGGGGGTGAAGCTTTCAGGGGCCCAGCCATGTCTGTGGGCAGCCCTAAACAGACTTGCTGTATCTATGTTATTCTGCTCTTTCACTGGATTTAGCTGCTCTGGTATAACCTTGCGATGCAGCTGGATCTGCCTGATTCAATGTCTGTAGTCAGACAAATCCATCCGGACAACACAGGAAGTGACTGCTTGCAGAGAGATTAGCATAGATGCTAACAGCTTCAGAAGCAGTTTTATTAGAGTGAGACCAAATTTCTTTCATTGGAAAACATAAAACACTGAAAGCGTTTCTTGATAGAAAGGATATTTATGCTCACCTTCCAACATGTTTTAGTGAAGGTTTGATCTATGAAGTCTTAAAGTGGTAGAAACACCAACAGAACGTCTCAGACAGACTGAGAAAACAGCTGAACCAGGTTTCAGTATGTAAGAATTTGTATGTTTTTAGAACATCTGTGACTGTAAATGTACTCTAGAGGTCATTAAATCACAAATAGAAACCAAAATATGGTCTCTGTAACTAAATCTTTGTTCAAAATGAACAGAGGTAAAAATAAATGGACTTCATGGATGAATGAGTAGATAAATACAGGAGTATGTGTGCATGGACCTGATATATATGTTTCAATTAAAAGATGTAATGCTAAATAAATAAATTAATTGACGAAAGAACATTGGTATGTGCACAAACGGTGCCCCACAGCTTACTGAGCACGGGTTGTTCACAGGGATCAAACAACAGAATTAAAAATGTAAAATTAGCTGGTAAAGAGACCAGAGCTGTGGTCACCAAGGGGTGGCTTCAGGACCTCCAAAGCTTTCAGTCCAGCTCCTGGGGAACTATCCAATAGAAAAAAAAAAACCAAAAAAAAAACAGGGGTGTGAAGGAGGTTGAGCATTGACGTTGAGCATTTTATCCTGGAATCCCTACAAGCATCCACAAACAACAATTACACTGTTTTTTGTCTCATAGAGGTGCTCTATAGGGGAGACATGTCAGACATGTTAAACCGTGGGCCAAATTCATCCCATGATATAAATTAAATATGTACCAGAGATCATTTCATTTTATTATTATTATTATTTTTTAATTGCCCTCCATTAAATAGCATTCCCATCCCTTCATAGTACAAATCCCACAATGCATTGCAACAGCTAGCTAGCAGGTCAAGACCTGTGCACCAGCCCCTCCTCCCATTACACTAACATCACCCTGATGAGCAGGCAGCAGATGAAGGCACTGGTGCTTTTTTAGTGACTTCTTAGCCTGCCCAAAAATAATTTTGATTTATATAATTCTTTTGAAGAAAACATCGTTAGTTTTAGACAGTTCAATAAATCTTTATCCTGTTTGGCCTGCATCTTAGACAGTGTTTCACATTTTTGGACCATTCAATATAGAATATATAATACCAAGCCATCTGAGCATTGATTGGGAGTGGGCAGAGCCTTTCAATAGCATATCCGGCAGGTGACTGGATGATTGATTCGTCAGTCAAATTCACCACGGGATAATCAGATACTGTACTAGGTGGGGGCTAATGCTGTGGTGTAAAATAAAAAACATAAGACACTTAGTGAAACAAACTCTTACCAAACATGTCAGAAGTGTAGCTTTCAGTGTTGTATTTCACTTAATAAAGACATTTTTTTCTAAATCAAATGAAACTGCTACTTAAGCTGTCAGCATCAATGCTAATTTCTGTCCAAGCAATCACTTACTGCTGTCAACTCGCTCGTAGTTCCCACCTCATCCTGCTTTAAAGGACTTCGATTGGGCCACACATTGAACAGCAAAATTTTTCATAGAGGTAACTAAAGAAAAATAGAGGCTAATTTTTGCACCTGGTATAGTTAGTTACCGTCCACTCCTTCCATCATAACCTGTGAACTGGGCTCTTTCACTGGTGTGTCTTAAGTGCCGGTGTCCTGTCTGCCTCATAGTAATTTGTTGGAATCTGCCACTTGAGTCACAAGTTGTTAAAATTCCATCTCTCTATCTCACCTTACCTCTGCTTGTGTAAAATACAGAACTTTCATGTAAATGTTGTCAGAATTGTAATGTGTGTGACACCTCTATTAGTCCCTTTCTCTGCCGTCACACTGCTGCCTGCAGCTCAGCGTCTTTATCAGGGCGCTCCTCTCCAGCTGACCACAGGCCACCTCATCATTTCCACAATCTCAGGTGAACTGGAGCAGCTGAATCGCGCTGAGGGCTGTCAGGACAGAGATGTTATTGCTCTTAATGGGGAAGTTGCATGTGAGACACAACAACAACACAAATGACCATAATAAAATGCTGAAACACTGAAATCTTGTATTGAAAATAATGTTTTCATTTCTCAGAATATCTCAAATTTCTTCATATTGGGAGGGCAGGGGCAGCTTTATCAGCTTCATACAGAAAATCCTCTTCTAGACCAGCTGTCTGCTTTCTCACAGCCGGGGTCAAAAGTCAGACTTCTGCTGCTTTCTGAAATATTGGAGGAGTTCTCATCCAGCTAAAAATCCATGCCCTATTCACCTCACTTGAGGTCTCTCATTCTCACAGTTCACTGTATTATTTATGACAACATGGAAGCATGCATCTAAGTTTGTTGTAGACATGCTTTAGAGAGCAATCCTAAAAGTGTTTTTATATGGAGCAAAGTTCTTGGAAAAGGGCTAAGAGCAGGGCCAAGACATACAGATAAATACAGCTGACAGAAGAAAGGCTGAAGATAAAATCATATTTTTTTATTTGACATTATATTATATTCATATCATATCATTAACACCGAACAAAAATGCCCCTGAGTCTGTCAACTGAGATTGCTGTAGCAGAATTACAAGCAGAAAATGAGCGTAGACTGGCTGAAAACACCCCTTCCCTCACCCAGAGGGGGATCTGTTTACAAAAATAAAGCAGTTACAGCACTTACCCTTGCTGATGTAATGCAAGGACACTTTTACTCCCTCTTTTACTCAAAAAATCCACAGAAAGTTGTGACGACCCCATCGACTTGCTGTTTTGCTGGCAGTGTCTCTCTGTTTCAGGTGCAGGTGGGTGTGGCTAGACGGGGTCGCCGTGGATTTGGAAGACCTGGGCCCGGTGTTCCTAATCCATAAAAGCAGGCTGAAGGCATTCATCCCTGGGAGTTTGTTTGGCAGACTGCTCCCCCACCACGCTCCTTTTTTGGCGTTTTCTTTCACATCCAACATCGCATCAACATACCCTCACTCATGCATGCACGCACTACATCACTGACTTACTGATCCCAGTTTTTGTCTGCGGCTCTAAGCCGGCCGTGACAAAGTTCAGTGGATGAATCAGAAGTTTTGCATCCTGTCAGATCAATCATTTCATCCTTTTCTTTTCCTCCTATCCATTTCATTCATTGTTTTAGCATTTTTTTTCTGTGGTTAAGCTAATGTTGCCAACCACAAAAGTTTCTTGTTTTCCCCTTCAAAATAAAGCAGGTTTATGTCAACAAGAAGTGGAGTAACTTTTGCTTAACCCATTGCAAATTACAGAATAAAACCACAATGTCAACCATTTTAGAAAGAAAATGTCATATCTTAATCTTTACTGTTTTATGTACACGAAGAAATCAACTAAATGTGAACTCCTAAAAAGTCATACTTCCATATGTGTGCTGTTTGCAGGAACTACAATGTATTTAATTTTGTTGATCTCTCTGAAGTTAATATCAGTAACTGTAATGATAATAGAGTGGGCTAAAGGAAAGGCCAAATATTTGTATTTGTAGTAATTGAAGCTTTGTAGGTCCACGGCAGCAGGCTGTCCACACCAGCGATCAGACTGCCTACAAGACAGGAAGAAATATCTAAAAAGTCTGTACCAGAATTTTCCAGAAATAACACCATACATTGATTTAAATAATACAAATTTTCCTTTTCATTCCTGACCAGTTCTACTGAATAAAACTATTGCATTTATGTTTTATAGCTAAGAAAGCACTGTAAGATTGTTCCTTTACACAGAAATGAAACACAGACTATGCTTTAACTGGTAAGTGTTATTTATAAAATGAATGGCCAAAAATATTCAACTGTTTTTCTACTATTTGATGAAAGGAAGAGTTTGAGTTAAAGCAGGGAAAATGAGTTTTGCTTTTGAATTTGGGTGTAATCATAGATTTTTTGGGCATTTATTTTGTTTGAAAAGATGAAAAAGGTTCAAAGCGACAAAGGAATGAAGAGGTTTTTTAAAGGATATATACACAGAAGTGCTTATGACATTTTATTCAATTCAAGTATAATTTGTTTACCTTCTGATGCTGAAAATGTATTGTTTTTTGCTTTAAATGGATATTTGAAGCATAGACTAAACAACAATCAATATTAATCTGTTTTGAAGGACCCAACTAAACTTTATTTTCTTTCTATGTCATTGCAGTAGCAATCAGTCATTAAACAGATTATCCAAATGTCTGTATTTTTATCCAAAACATTTGTTTTGGTTTGTCTGAAGCTGTTTAAAACACAACCATGATGGTCCGTTGTAGTGTGTATTTTTAATGCATTCTGGTCTTGCACATGCCTCCTCCAGTTGTTTTTTGCAGCCCACAACACATCTTCCAAACAATGAAGTCCCCTGTGTGCATGAACAGGCGGGCTTTGGTTTGGTCATGCAGAAACAGTAAGTTGCAAAAACAACTGCATTAGTCATCTCTGGTTTGATAATAGGCTACTCAGAATAGGTTCACAAACTCACAAAGGATTAAAGTTTAATGTTTGGCAGCAACAACCAACCAACATGGTGCAATCAGCTCCAACAACAATATTGTGGGTTGAGATAAGGAAACAAACTCCTTTATATAAAGGCCTTCAGTGATTTAAAAAGGGGAACAACAAAATTTCAACAATCTCCTTTAACATTTGTTTCCCTGCTGGAAAAGACCTACAATAGATGAACTGACTTTACAGCAAAGGAACAAAGTGTACAGCACTGCTGGGTAATCAAGACTCAATTCAGACAGACTTTTGTTACTTCAATATTCATGAAAATAAAGAAAACAACAGACATGCAGTAGAAGTTATAAAGGTCCGAACTCTGATGACATGAAGTTCAGGGGTTCGTAAGTGGTGGACCAAGGGCCTGATACGGCCCTCCTACTGTCTTGATGCTGCCCACAAGTCAGTTTAACCCTCTGGGGTCCCTCCAGAAAAAGTCACACTTAGGACCCTCAGGACCAAAATGGGTCCATAGAGAAAAATGCTATGAAATTATAAAAGATCAATACTTTAATAGCTTAAACTTTTTTAACTAGCTTCAGCCCTAATCAGAACTATAAAAACTATATTTGTTTTTAAATTTGTTTTAAAATTTTTATGACATTTTGTGTCAATACACTATTTTAACAAAAAAAAAATATATATATATGAATTATGAAGAGCAGAGTGGATTGTTTAGGGTGAAGTCGTTAGAGCCTCATATATGTTGATAACTCTTATTAACACTGATTTTATTTATTTTTTTTTTTTTTCCAAATGAAATACAGTTTTTTATCAAAATCTCACACCAAGGACCCTTGGGACCTCGACAGGTCCCTGCAGAAAAAGGGCTATAAAAATCGAATACATTAATATTTTTCCACTTTCCAAGCTTTAACTTTTTCAACTAGCTTTAGCTCTATTCAAAACTATATATTTTTATTATTAATGTTCTCATAATTTTTACATTTTCTGGCCATTTCTTCATAATGGCACCCGCTATTATAACAGCTTACATACAACTTACTCAACGTCCCAGCATCATTGGAAATGTTCTTTGTATGTAAAGGAATCACAACCTGTAACAAACTTCAAACTTAATGCAGACTTGCTCTCTTTGGATTTAATAATTCTATTATTATAAATTTCCCACAAACAATGGCAGTCACTTAGAGAGTTTTCCTTAGAAGATGAAGCTATTACCTTTGCTGAGACTCGTTTCATTGAGAGAGAAAGAGAACATACTTCTTTTCAAATATTAATATTTTTTCACAAATGGTAAATGAGATTGTAAAAGATTTTCGTAAGTGCTGTTTTATCTAGTTATCAATCTGGCACTGGGTACAAGTCAACTTATTAGGAAATATCTCAGAGCTGTTTGGTTCTTTTATCCCCTGCGGTACATTCACTCTGATAAAAAGTCATTATTGAAGCCTTAGCAACCTCCATTATCTGCTGTTACAGCTGACAGTTCAGATAAAGCAGATGAGGGGAAAGTGTTAACCTTCATCTTTGGTGCTTTGCTTTGATATAGCATTACAAAAGGTTTTGACTGACTGACTGGTGCTAAATTGTTCAGGACACACAAAGCTCAGTCTTTTTCATTTTATTATAAAACAGCTTTATTTGAAGCCTTTGATAACTTAACTTGATATGAGAAGAAATCACTGTGATTGAAACTGATCTGTTATTAAGCAACAACTGAGTGGAAGAAACATTAATGACTGTCAGAAAAACTGATTTTTAAAAAGAGGGATTAGAATATGTGCATCTCTTTTGTTGTTCTGACACTTATACACATGGAAAAATGTAATGGACTAACTTAACTAACCATCTTATCTACAAAATATCACAGGACTTGACCACATCCACGGGGTTCAACCACATGTTAAGCTTCCAAAATTTTGTGCCACTCAGTGAACTATGAAACGCAGCTTTCTAGCACTTAAACCTAACCTGACTCACCACATGGACATTTCAATATCTTTTACTAGTCCATCTGGGAAAGAGCCCATAGAGCGTGTTTGGGGAGGGCTGAACCTTTCAGAAGCATATCTGTCAGGTGATTGGATGATTGTTCTGTCATTCACATTCACTATGGGCCGGTCAGATAATGTAGTATGCGGGCACCACTGCCCTATATATCAAACGTAACCCACTCCTTAGAACAAACTATTGCCAAAACATGTCTGAAGTGGAGCGAAAATATCATCTCTATCAAGTAATGCTTTCAGTGTTGTTGTTTGTGTCTCATTTAATGAAGAAATACAATCCAGATCTGATAGAACCGTGACTGAAGCTGTTGTAGATAGAAGCTTGGCAAGATGGATCTGCCTGATTACAGACAATAAAGCCATTGGACAGCATGCATTACTGTGATGCAGAACATGAGCCACTTTGTAAAACAAAGTAATCGAAACAAGCCTGAAGTGGAGCAAAAATATCCTTCGTATAGAGAGGTTTGTGGTGTTGATGTTTGTGTTTCATTTAATAAAGAAATGAGGTCCAGATCCCCATGGTCCCTGACCAGGGGAGAGTGAGAGGAGCACTGCTGCTGAGTGACAAAAGGCACAGACTAGCAAGTGAAACACTTGAACTCAGATGAAAAGTTTAAGGTTTTAGTTATTATGATTTAATGATATTCACCAAAGGAAGAGTAGATCCGCAGCACATCATGTGGAAACATCTGAAGCCTTAATGTCAGGATCATAACAAAGACGAACCCGTGATCCAACAGCAGCTGGTGTCAGATTACTGAGCATATACGCAATTATGTAACGATGATAAACTCCACTTCTTTCATTGTCCTCAGTGTTTTCCTTCAAAGAAGAATAAATAAATAAAAATTCAGCAAATCATTCATTAAAAACAAACTTTTTAAATGACAAGGCATATTCTGATTACAATGCCTGATTTAACAAAGAACAATTTAAAAAATAGTGAAATGAATTTAACCACAAATTGATAAAATAACAAATCAATATGACTTGCATTTGACCAACTATTGATATTATTTTATTTTAATATTTTTCAGCACACAGATACAGAGTTATAGTCACTACAGGGTTACACTGTAGCTCAGGATAATAAGAGCTGCATTAAAAATGTAACTTAATGGCTCCAAAACTTTTATCTATTAATTTCTAAAGAAGTATCAGCTTAAAATCTACATTTTCTGCAATGGCCTTAATCAAAAAAGAACAACACCTTCTGAAAATACCTCAAACAAGTCATGTTTTATGTTGATTTAAGTGATTCCATGTTTCTTACCTCCAATATCAATTAGTTAACATTGTTATCTGCCAGTCTGTTGCACAAATTGTGACATTAATGCAAACCCTCTATAATATAACTTAAAAATAAATAAAAATCACAGGTTTTAAAAACCTCTCTAACTTTAGAGAGCAGATGGGGTGAGAACAGTGATTTTATTTCACTTGTGTGGGGGGATTTTCCTTTTTATTGGGTGGGAAATTGGTTTTGTAATAAATACAAGAACACAACCCATCCACATTTCCCACGATGTAAGAATAAATAGGAATTCAAGAACATATCTAAGCTCAGGTCAGATATAGTTGGTTAATAATGTGACAGAGTGCCTGTGATCACAGCTCTCTGCTCTGTACAGCAGACAGTTCCTGCTCCAACATGAGGTCACAGGACTTTTTCACTTTCTCCACACCTGCAGTGGATATCAGTCAGTTCTTGCAGCTCTCCTGTAGGATCTGTGGGGTCTGTGTGGGCTGCCAGGGTCGCTGTGATAATCCATTTGGTCTCGCCACAGTTAAGAGTGACAGCTGTGTCTGCACTCCGGCCTGTTCAAGGTGGGCACACGTCTCTGACAAGGATGTACTTTGTCTCCCCTCCTGCTGTGAGATTCAGCGTGTGCAGCCTTTTAGAGCTCAGAGGAAAGTCTGCAAAGCTCCTGAAGAGATGTCATGGATTCACCTTTTGGTTCAGGCACCTTGTGACAGGTTTTTAGTGCTCTGAGACAGAACTTTACAGCTTTCGGAAGTTATCACTGAAGCAACCTTTAATCTTACAATTGAACAATCATGATGAAGAAAGGAATGCAATTTAATCATGCTCAAAATAAAGGAAAGCACTGGTACATGCATGCTAGCATCGAATAATATATTATTTTTCCACGATTGTCACATCCAGGGTGTGGGATGTTATCATGCTGCCAATTCAGTGTTGGTTAATGGAGACCTTCAGCATCTGTTTTCTCTTCTTTATGATGAATTCTGAATGAAAGTCCATTTGAAATCAGCCTCAGTGGTCAGAAAACAGAATCTGACATTGTCCTGTATAGATATTTAATGACTACGTTGTTTCAGACAGACAGACAGACAACACAGACACTCAATTACCTGCAGTACGATAATAACAATCGATTCTCCTGCTGCTTGTCAAGACTCTGACCTAAAGTACAGTCGGTTAATGGACATGCTGCTGTTGACATTTCACAGCTGTTGGTGCATGCTGATGTTAGGGCCATATCTACACAGATGGTGTCGTTACATTTCAAGACAACATCATGCCAACTTGTACAACTTTTAACCCTTGGGGACTGTTGTGCACATTTTACGCACTTTTCATTTTTCATTTTTTTGGTAATTTTGGCTGTGTTCATGCATATGGCATGAATTTTTGCAAGATTCTGCATTTTTATCTGATCTTGTTATTTCCTGCTCAGCTCATGCACTAAGTCTAAAATGCACGGTGTAAACAAACAAGTGTTACACTCAGACTGTTAAGAACAGAAGATTTTATATTGAAACACATTCAAACTCACATAAACTCACTTCCATTAATGCATAATACATGCATTTTTCTGATATCTGAGTGTCATTCTTGGCTTTTGCCGTGGAATAGTTATTTGAACTGCATTGCACCAGATGGAGTCATTTTGACCATATGACAATGAGTGTATTTGACACTGCACAAAAAAGTATTATGGATAAAAAATCAATGTTGCTGCTGATCACTGACATACCCCAGGCTGTAATAATTCAACACACAAAAAAAATACCATATTAGCATATTGAAAATGTTGAATATATTTTTTTTCATCTTAAAACCAGGTGACAGCATGACAAATACCTGGCTTTGCAAGGGTTTCTCTTTAAGAATTCCCGAATATTTGATATGATTAGGACTGATGTTGGTTTAAAAAAAGTTAAACAATATTATCAGTGTATAGGTTTTTGAAACTTTTTATGAAACTCTTTTGTGGGGTAAGAGTATGAGTATTGTGCACCATGTAGGAAATAATGCACAAAAATTAGTCTTGCTGCTGATCACGGACATATCTTAACATTCAGGGCCTGATCTACTAAAGGATGGCGTGTATAAAAACACATGCAAACTTTATAGTGCACTCAAAGCTGACCTACTAACAGGGTGCACTGAGGATTGCGTCTGTCAAATGAGCAAAATAGCACGCGCAGACCATTTAGCATGTTTGCCTTCATGAATATGCAGAACACATGCAGATGATCAGAACGCGCAAAATACTGGGAGAAGGAGATGTGCAAATGTAATCATTTAGCACCCACAATGTGATTTATCAAACCTGCAACTGCCTGCGCGCTGTGTTTTTGCGTCTAAATTTAGCACGTTTGAAAAGCAGGAGCAACAAGGCACAGCGTAACGCACAGAGGGCTGCAGTCATTGTGGTGAGAAACAGGGGTCGCATTAACGGAATATTTTCCATCACTGACTGAATTTTTTGATGAATTACAGAAAGATTTGGAGGCTGTCTGTCATTATGAAGGACTGGAAAAGAGGGATAATACAGTGTGCCGTCATACTTATGCAGACGCACGATTTAAGTAAACCCTCTCTGTTTTGCGCTCTTAATACATCGTGAAGGAGGTCATTTATTCATTCATTCATTCATTTTCTATACCGACTATCCCTTTTGGGGTTGTGGGGGCCTGGAGCCTATCCCAGCTGTCATTGGGCGAGAGGTCATTGAAATGGGTGTTTCAACAAGACAATGACCCAAACACACCAGCAAGCGAGCAAAATCATGGTTCCAGACAAACAAAATTCAAGTAATGGAGCAGCCGGCACAATCCCCGGACCTTAATCCCATAGAAAACTTGTGGGCTGACATAAAAAATGCTGTTCATGAGGCAAAACCAAGAAATGCAGAGCAACTGTGGAACGTAGTACAATTGTCCTGGGCTTCAATACCTGTTGACCAGTGCCAGAAGTTGGTCGGCTCCATGCACCACAGATGTGAAGCAGTTATCAGAAACCGTGGTTATGCAACTAAATATTAGTTTATGATTCTCAGGAAAGTTGAATCATCAAGCAATTCTTAGTTTATATACTAAATTTTTGAGTTTGTAAATAAAGATGTTGACACTGCTATTTTTTTAACATTATATTTCTTGACTGTCTGTAAAAGATTATCAAATTCAATTACTTTTTCCAATTTTCTTGCTTTGAAATAGAATGTGCAGTGTCCCCAATGCATTTGTGTGCATTAAAATAAAATTTACTTGAAGAATTTTGAGGTTTACTCACCTTTTTAAACACACTGCTATTATTATGAACATAAGTGCATCTTTATCTTTATTCTTTTTTTTTTTTTTTTGGCGGGTGGCAGGCATTTTGGCCTTTATTTGTGCAGCAGAGACAGTGTATAAACTTGAAACAGCGTGGAGAGAGTAGGGAAGGACATGCAGCAAATCGAACCTGAGCCAGCAACACAAGGGAAAAGCCCGCATACCTGGTTCATGCATGGCTGCTCACCACTCAACCAAAGCAGCCCCCTGCATTTTTTATTACATGGAAGACAATTAAAAACACTCTCGCAGCAGTAGTGCCCACCTTCTACAACATATAATCGGCCTGCAGTGACTGACTGATGGAATGATTTCCAATCACCTACACGATATGCTTTAGAAAGTCTCTGCTTTTTCCCAAACACTTTTCCAGTGAAATATATTGTATGGTGTACATTGAATGGTAATGAAATTACAACAACTGCAGTGTGAAGAGCTACGTCATCACTCTGTTTGTTTCAGAGTGTTGACGTATTGATGCTGATTGAGCTGTGCCGCTTTAGGCCGCTTACAGTCACTACACATTGGATCTGCATGATTGCAGACATTAAATCAGGTGGATCCAGCTGCACTGAAAGTTTATATGTTCAAAGGAGCCATGCCAAACACTGAAATCCCACTTGGATAGAAACAACTCTTCCAAATTATTCAGGCCTAAAAACCTTCAATAAATGCATGAAGCTATACATTTAAAGGTGCAGTGTGTAGAATCTGGCAGCATTTCGCTGAACAGAAACAGTGAATATAGGATATAATGTTTCTATTTGTATGTAAAGTCTGTCAAAATAGGAGTACAATCATCCCCATAAAACTTTTGTTTTATTTTTATTTAGTTAGAAAAAGCTTAAAAAAATTTACATTACCGCGGGCTGCGTTCATGTAGGCCGACATAACGATCCGCCATGTTGTCTATGGGGGGGTTTTAGGGACAAAAAGAACGAAACACGAATCTGTCCGCCGGTTCTGAAATCTACCTGGAATGCAGGCGAAGAAGAGGAGAGAGGACGGCGGTGGATGTAGAGACAGTTGTTACTCCGCACTAGGGATTAAAATTGTGTGTATTTTACAGTTAAAGCTTGTTAAAGCATTCCAGGTAGATTTCAGAACCGGCGGACAGATTCGTGTTTCGTTCTTTTTGTCCCTAAAATCCACCTGTAGACAACATGGCGGATTGTTATATCGGCCCACATGAATGCTGCCAAAGTCTACACACTGCACCTTTAATGCTTGATTTATGCATTATTGTTAATGAACTCCAATATAAACCATAAAAAAACACCTGGCAGAAGAAAACACACAACTCAGAATAGAACAGAAATTGAAGCAGTACAGACAGGAAAGTCAGGCACATATAAGGAGAGAACAACATAATTGTCCAGTAATGCCGTAAAACATTTAAAGTATCCAAGGACAGCAGACACAATTCACTGTGATGCTTCTGATTCACAGTCGCTTATAACTGTAAAATTACTATGAAAAAAGACGCTGTGTGAGAACAGTAGGAGAGGAGACTATATAGAGTTATGGTGTGTTGCGTGTATGATCTCCATTAGCCGTTCAGCTTTGACAGCCAACCAGGATCACTGTGAGTAAGTCCACAGGTAAGGCAGACAATTTTATAATTAGAAAGGTTTTAATAATTCATAGATTTAAATGCACACATTACCTGCAGACTGCTGTATTTATTTTACATGCCCATTTTAGAGCAGGTTTGACTTTTGAGTGGACGTTGTCATCTGTGAAATGTGGGAGGCTGAGTGCTTTCTGCAAATAGGAACAGGTACACGCTCATGGTTTATTGATTTACCATGAGAAATTCATGGAAACGCAGAAAAATATTCTTTTCTTTTTTCTCTCAAATGCAGGGATGTTACTATTACTCCAGTTTGAGCTAACAAAATAACGCCAGTCAGCTCTTGACAAAAGATTACTATGACAATGCCCCTTTCACACATGCAAGAAAATCCTGAGTCAGATTAAAAAGTCCAAAAATCTTTTCTATCTCTTTTCTGTTTACCTGAAAAAGGTTAAGGAAAGGTAAGGCAATAGAAGAAAAATTCAACTTTACTTTTACTAGGCTGACAGCATGCATGTGGCCTGTGTCACCTGTGTCAAAAACTGCTCTTTTCGCAGTGCATTTGTGCGAAAGTCCCACAAAGAAGCTCCGTCACCACCACATCTCGAAATACACTCACAGCACTCCTGTTCTGCGCTGAGTTCATGTGCTCCCATCTCATCAATATTACACTGCTGATACTACCTCAGGAGACGCAGCAATGGGGGTTGGTACGATCCCTCCATTCCTTTACCGTGACGTGTAGAGCGAAGCAAATGTGCATCCACCACCTGACACATTCTCTGTGTTAGTTAATGCAGCTACTAAAATTAAAAACATGTCTTAAAATATAATTTGAATAGTAAGCTTGGTCAGTAATCCGGAGGTTGCAGGTTCAAGCCCATCGCCGACCGACACATGGCAATGTGTCCTTGGGCAAGACACTTAACCCCAGGTTGCTCCCACTGCTGTGTAAATGGGCATGAAAGGGTGTGAATGTGTTAATTTATACTGATGGATAACTAACAGAGAAACTCAGAACCATCAGTGAGTGAAGAGTGAATGGGTATGAATGGGTAAATGTGACCTGCAGTGTAAAGCAGCTTTGAGTAGTCAAAGACTAGAAAAGCGCTGTATAAGCTGAAGTCCATTTACCATTTTAATTTTTTAAGCAGTCTGTCATGGTTCAGTTAATTATGTTGTATTTAGTATGTTTTTCCTTGTGTTCTTTGTTTAGACCTCTTGTTCCCCTTGTCTCTCATGTTTCCTGTTTTATTTTGAAATCCCTCTGTTTCATGTGGTGTTTCCTGCCCCCCCTTCTGTGTGCATCTGATCATGATTCCCTCCACCTGTGTGATTGTCTCACCTGTGCTTGATGTTTCCCCAGTCTCTGTGTTTCCCTCTGTCTTTGTCGGGTCATTCGTCTTCCATGTGGCACTCCATTCATAGGTCACCCTTGTTTCCCTGTGTTTGTAGTTTGTCTTTTTCAGTTGAACCTTTTGTAGTGATTTTGATTTGTTCTTTGAGTTTAGTTCCTGGTGCCTTCTTTCTTTGTACTGCCAGTTTTGATTTGTTACTTTGGTAGAGATTTTGTTTTGTGCTTTGGACTATTTTTTGTGAAGGATTAGTCTTGGGCTTTTGTTATAAAGTCTAGTCTAATAAAGATTTTTGTGTTACTCTGTATTTGGATCCTTATCCTTGTTTTGGTAGTTTATTTTGAACATATCCTTGCACTGTCTGAAGAACTTAAGACACTGAATTATCTAAATTCAAATTTATTTGATATTATGTTGTACATCAATATCCCTTATACCTTTTTAACCTCTTTAGCCCCATAGGACCCAAATTTGGGTCTGCTGGGGCTCAGGAGAAAAGCTCCTCGACACGACAGCACAAGCCGTGAACTGTGCCTTTAAGACTATCGTCATGTTGGCTTTTATTTGACAAAATACATATATTTTTTACCTTTGGCTCAGTATGCACTGTTTCAAAATCCTCGCCTGACCATATTGTTATAAAACCTCTCTAATTTTGCTCTGCATCACTTTATATCAATAATCCTTTGCAGAGATGATGTAAAAATATTTTATTATTCATTTTTAGAGTTTTACAGTCACTCCAGCATCATTTCTAAGAGATATTCACAATAAAAAAAAAAATTTGTTTTGTTTTAGGCAAGGATGAAATTTTCAAATTATTCTGACTTCTGTCGTCATTTACTCTGTCCCAGTAACACATACACTGATAATTACACAGCTGGACAAATATCTCAATTTTTACTTTATTATGACACCAAAATTATTCAAATAGACCTTGTGGGTTTCAAGCAGAAGGCTTAAAAAAGGGGGTGGGGATGAACAGGTTAATTATTGTATCCATACAATGAAAAGATATTTCTTTTTTACTCTCTTTGTCCAGTTTAGCTTTCTTTTATGTATTTAAGCTATTAAAGATGCAGTTTTTCAGAAAACTGAAAATATTTTTTTCCAGTGAATTAGAAAATGACTTAATCCTATACATTTTTGATTATTTTCTATAACAGTTATCACAAAGCACAATGACAAATCAAAAAGCAAAAACAATTTAAAAGAAACAATCCAAACTCGATCAAATTAATGAGAAAATTACAAACCTCCACCAAGGCATTTCCAACATTATTGAGTGAGCTATTATAAGAAAATGTGGAAAACTGCCCTATTGTGCAATGTTAAGAAGTCTTTTAAAACATTTCTGGATCTGCGTCTGGATTCAGATCATCACCAAAATCTAATTAGCCCGTTCTTGTGCTATGAACAACATTGCCTAAATATTTCACCCAAATTCACCAAATATCTCCTGCTGGATATGCTTTTGAAAGGTTCCTCCCCTTCCCAAACACTTGCTATGTTACCTAGATGGACCAGTGAAATTTATTGAACGATTCATCTGTGTGTCAGGTTAAAGTTTCAAAGCTAGACATCAAAACAGCCTCTCAGGCCTTCTGTAGCAGAAATGGAGTTCTGATCTTTGTAATGCTAAACCAAAGATCACACCCAATTTCTGTATTGAGTCTTTGCTATGAGCGCTAAGTTCAAAGAAATACAATACCGTACCATCTTCTTCTGCTTCTCCGGGGTTGGGTCGCGGGCTCAGCAGCCTAAGCAGGGAAGACCAGACTTCCAGACTTCCGGCCACTTCGTCCAGCCCCCAAGGGGTTCCCAGGCCAGCTGAAAGACATAGTCCCTCCAGCGTGTCCTGGGTCTTCCCTGAGGTCTCCTACCAGTAGGACGTGCCCTGAACGTTTCACCAGGGAGAAAAATATTTTTTGCATTTTAAGTATTGACAGAATTTCAAAGAATAACATCAACCATTAAGAGAATAGATGAATCATTTAGAAAAACATGAATCATTTCTAAGCCTCCGCAACAATCACGTGATCTCAGAGAGCGTCCTCACATCCCGGCCCTCCTCACCCCCTCCAGTCTGGATCCAAATAACAGCCATTTGATCCTGTGGAGGAAAGAGGCTCAGGCATCTGAATGAGACACTAATTAAGAAATTCAGTCATGTGTGAACGTGGCCACGCTTCCAGCATTCAGATGAAGTCAACGCTACCTTGACACCTCCACTCCATCAGATAAAGCTCTCCATCTCTGAAGGGGAGGACTGTCACTGTGAAGTGGGAGGCCGCAATACGAGTATGACTGTGATCTTACTAAAGAGAGGAATAGAGGAGAGATGTGCTTTAAAGATAATATTGATCTATAGGGCTCAAAGTCTTCACTTATCTTTTTTAGTCCTATGTCACAGTGTAGGAGCTAAGACAAAATGTGAATTAAACCTCACCTGCTGTTAAAGAAGGAGAAAAAATAATAAAGGAGGCCCCCAGGACACAAGAAACTGATCAGTGAGGGGCTGAGTATGTCAATAACCTTACATGTTTAATAAAACAAACTAAGGAACACCTACAGCCGTGTTAAAATATGTGACCTTTTAGCTTAATGCTAATATCACCTTTAAAACAAAGTAAAAAAACATCACCATTAACCTGTTCAATATTTTATGTCTACGATGCCAATGAAGCATGCCAGTTGGATTCAAGGCCCTATGCATGTCACAGGCACTTGGTGTGCAGTGCAGATGTCCATCCTATTTTCCACTTCATGTAGTTTTCACTTACTGCATGCACACTGTTTAAATTACAAATACAGTGGTGCAGGAATGAGCCAAAAACCACAGATGTGAGTTAGCATTTAGCACTTCCTGGTTCTCAAGCTCAAAACTGTAATGGGATTTAGAATACTGGTTTTGGATAAATACCTGAAATAAGTTTTGTGATGAGCACATGCACACAAGGGGCTTTAATTTCCTGGCGCAACTCAGGGTGGCGCAGGGTGGGGCACCCCGCACAGTGGTAATTTTGTCAGGCGCACCACCGTGCGCAGCCGATTCGGCAACTTGGTAGACCGGCTGCGCCGAGATGGGTGTGACGGCGCACCAGGGGGAGGTGTCCACAGATTCAGCTTGGCGCAGTGACAATTTCGTGCCAAAAAAACACGCGGAAGGTGCGCTGAAAGCTCACCAGCTCCAACCTGGTCTATTCTCGGCGCAGGAGAGGTGCACCCCGGGCAGTGGTAACTTGGCTGAAAGGCGCACAGTGCGCACACGTCACCAAAACCTCACAGGCAGGTATCCAGAGTGTCAGGCACATTTCAATGCAATAAACAATCACAGCAACCACTATTTAATGTAACCGTCTGAACCAGCATATACATTTGTATCTATATTAATTGTCCCGCCACATCTGATGTCAGATCAGAGACGTTTGTCATAATGGAAACTCAACCTGACGGCAGCTGGAAGAGTGACGCAAACTAACGAGTTCACATCTCTCAGCCAACCACAAACAGCCACATCATCTGGTACAGAGTATCCAGCTTCTCTCATCTCATGAAATTCAAAAGAAAAGAAAAAAGAGAGAGACGCTCGCTGAATAAGTCACTCTGTGAATTAAGGATTTACCTGTGATTGCCCATATTTCTCTGTTTTAATCTTTATTCTTAACGTGATCTTAAAAGATGGAGTACATTATTGCAAGGAGGATGAGGAGGAGATATCGGGGGGGAATATTTCACCAAAGGTTCTGCTATTTGGCGATGACAGACCAGGAATGCAGGTGGATCACAAGCATGATGAATGGATTGGCCTGCTGCTGTGTTTAAATGTAATTATCACTTAATTTTGTACTCCTATTCATGACACAGGAACAGATTACATCTGTCCCGCAAGGTGGGCCACACGCTTGCGCACGTCCTGGCCTCCTATCCACGGCAGGGGGGCCCCTGCACTCTCCCAGTCGCTGCAAAAGTGACAGCAGCTCTGACCGTCTTCGCCACCGAGGTGAAATTGTCACTGTGTCTCGCCCGCGGCGCATTTAAAGACGAGGAGAGGCGTTCATTTGATTGGTGAAGATTACACTCGACTTTGTTAAACCCACTCATGCCTTTGCTCCTCCCTCTCTGCTACTTGCGCTGGTGGGAAAGACGGAGGCCTGGGTGCGCCTCCCTGCACCAGACTGCGTCGGTCACGAAACTTGCAAAATGCCCTGGACACACCCCACTGGCGCGGCGCAGGCGCGGCTCAGGGCAGGTGCACAGCGCCTGCACCTGGTCAACGAAATTAGAGCCTAAGATGTTAATGTTTATGAGAAATAATAAAACACCTCTTATACAGTTGCTCTGTGTTTAAAACTACAGTTGCTAACTAGATGCTCATAAAGATGACAAAAATGATAGGAACCCAACTGGAAGAATGTCTGATCATTTATTAATAATCAGTAATTTATACTCTATTGTGTACATAGCCACAGCCATGAGTACCAACTTGAATAGGTCAATAACTTAAGAGAAAATTACAAAAAGAGGTCACAAGACAACAGTTTTCTTAATCTCGCTGATTACATTTAAGATTAAAAAATTGTGAAAAGCATGTTAAGATTATCACAAAGATCAATAGTCTAAAATACAGTGAAAAATCCCATAGGCCTTTATTATGCCAAGGGTTGAGAGAACAAGCACAATGCTAATTTCCAGGTTGGCCTACAAAAATACATCATTCCTTCACCACCTCATGGACATGTACGCCCAGGAGTGTGCCTGTCTGAAAATGAGCAGTCACCAGGCTAAAAGCTGGCACATTCCTTCGTAAGGACAAGCAAAATGCCACAACTTGGACAACATTAAATCTAGTCTGAAGTCTGTGGCTCAGTGAGACTGTGATATGAATAGTCCATTTAGAGCATTTACATTTGGTATTTATAATTAGAGATAGTACATTCACTAGCCACGTTATCAGGTAAACACATTCTACTGCGTGCCAAGCAAATGGCAAATCAGGCAATCGGATGGCAGCATTTTGATGCTTTAGAGTATTAAAAAAGGGTGAAGAAAACTGAACATCTGAATAGGGGCCGGGCCAGACAGGCCGATCATAGTATTTCACTAACTGCATATCTATGGGATTTTTGCACACAACTATTTCTAGGATTTAAACAGAATGGTCTAAAAAAAGAGATATTATCCAGTGAGCAGAAGAGGAGAATGGCCATCATGGTTCACGATGATAAGAAGGCAACAGTAACTCAATTAACCACTTGTTGCAACCAAGCTATACAGAAGACCATTTCTGAGCCCACACTAGGCACATGTGACAGCAAATGGGCCACAGCAGCAAAGGACCACAATGAGTGCCATTCCTGTCAGCTCAGAACAGGAAACTGAGGATTCGATTTTGACACATTCGCAAAATTGGACAATAGAAGATTGGAAAAATGTTCCCCGGTTTGATGAGGCCTGATGTCTGCTGTGACTTTAAGAAGGTAGGGTCAGAATTTGACATAAACACTAAAAGCATGAATCCATCCTACCTTCTATCAAAGGCTGAGGCTGCTAGTGGTGTAATAGTATAAGAGATTTTTCTTGGCATCAGTTGGGCCCCGGAGAACTGTTTGTTTAAATGCTTTAGCCCACCTGAGTGTTGTTGTGGACCGGTGTTAATTTTGTTGACTAATTAATTTTGTCCTAGTTTTTGTCAACAACCTTTTTTCCCCTGATAATAACTAGACAGTAACTAATAAAAACAAGTGCACATGGACAAAAACTAAAACTAAATTAACTGACATTTTCATGAACAAATAAAAACTAGACTAAAATGTTTGACAGGGACTTAGTCCAATCAGAACTAATTTCCTCATGTAGAAAGTAGGGACAAGTTAGGAATATATCCAGTCACAGCTAATTTGGTTGTGTGGAAAGGTTGGATGGGTTAAGAGGGACATCCAATCACAACTGCCTTAGCTTCGTGGTGGCGGATAAGTTGGGGAGCGATCCAATCCAGAGCAGGTTCACTGTTTGTTGTCAGTTCTGGTACTGTAACTGAGATGCTCTGCCAGGTAGCCTAAATAAAGTTAATTTGTGTAATAATTTGTCATAAGTTATACATACAAACTTTACTAGCAGTAAAAGGTTATTAGATGTTTTCAAGGGAACATAAAAATGCCTTACACTTTACACTTCATATTTTAGTCGACTAAATTTACAGTAGACTAAAATGTAGTGAAATTTCATCAACTAAAACTAAAATAAATTTAAAACAATTTAGATGACTACATTATGATAAAAACTAAAAGATATTTTATACAAAAGACTATGACTAAAACTAAATCATAAAGTGCTGTCAAAATTAACACTGTTGCACACCATGTCAACAGTGTACCTATTTCTAAGGGCTTCTTCATGAAGGATAACACGCCATATCACAAAGCTACAGTCATCTCAGACTGGTTTCTTGAACATGACAATGAACTCACTGCACTTTAGTGGCCTCCACAGTCACCAGATGGGAATGGGAACAGAAGAGATGCATCTTGGATATGCAGAAGACACATCTGCAGCAACTGTATAATCCTAAAGGGGTCAACACAGTGCTAACGATGTTTACCTAATACGTAGCTGGTGAGTTGTAAATCAGCAACATTAAAATACACACTCCAATAAACTTGTTCCACACCCACAGCATGCACAGCAGCACTTCTTCCCAGTTTAGAATCAGAGCATTTGTTAATAGATATAAATCAAGTATTCAGTGGGATGGAAAGAGGAAAGAGGGGTGGCAAGCTTCTGTTTTTCCAAGTGCTCCTCTGTGCTCTCTTCAGCAGGAGTGAGGCCCTATTTGCACAACATTTGCAAGTGAAAGTGATACATTTGTTGTGCTTTGGCTGTTGGTTTATTCAACAATTGTGCTTTGGGTGTCTTAAAACAGAAAGATTCGAAAATGGGTTCCAGAGTGCTGTGGTCAATGCTCCAGTGCTGCAGAAACAACAGCCTGGAAAAATAATGACCAGCTAAATAATGAGCAATGTGCTGTAATCGTGTAACGTGTTACACATGATTAAAGCTGGGCAGAGGAGTGACATAGCAAATTAGTGTTTAGATCACTGGTTTGACTCCCAATGTCAACCAAGGTCTCTTTGTGTAGAGTTTGCATTGTCTCCCTGTACCTGCGTGGGTTCTCTACACTACAGGTGCTCCAGTTTCCTCCCACATACCAAAAACATGCTCTTTTGGTTAACTGGTGACAGAATTGATGTCTGTCCCTGTGATCACCTGGCGACCGGTTCAGGGTATTCTCTGCCTTTGCCCAGTGTCAGCTGGGATAGGCTCCAGCCCCCGCTGTGACCTAGAAAGGGTTAAGTGGTGTAGATGACAGATGGATAATTGAAGCTACTCAAAAAGAAACAAATCAAAAACCAGTCTTGAGAGATGATCTCTAGATCATTTAGAGAAGAGACTTTGACAGTGGATGACAGTTTAGCTCTTTGCATGACCTTTCTACCTTATCAGAATCAATGAAGCTAATCTCATTTGGAGAAGCTGGAGTAGCACATACTGTCGATGTTTTCTCCAATGTCAGAAGAATATTGTCATTGTCAGGCACACATGTCTTACCTTTAAATATTCCTACTTTTCAGGAAATTTAAACAAAAAATGATTTACTACTGAATAAATAAATATTGTATGGTCCTGTTCACAAATTACATTTCTGACTTTTGTTTGTTTAAAAATGTATAAAACCCACTCACCATCAAGACAAGTGACCAATAACACTAATTTATGAAAAATGTTAATAATATCAGTTTTTGAAGAGACAGGGATATTTGCCATCTCAGATGGAGCTTTGTTTTACCACAATGTCTTTGGTTAGGGGTGTAACAGTGTATGTATTTGTACTAAACCATTTTGGTATGGACCATACAGTTCAGTACAGACGTTTAACAAACACATACATGCATACAGATGCAGCCACTCAAAATTTCCCCACTTTCCCTGATAGGGTCCTGGCTGGTCCCTGACAGGTTTGTGACAGGGCATAGATTGTAAACTCTAGGCCGTATTTTGGTAAATTTGTGGTGACAAGTTTGCTTCCAGTTGATTCAGCAGCTGATTTGCTAACCAAGGAAAAGATTGAGGCTATGTCATCCTGTGGGGGAAGCTTCATCTCATGGAGAAACCCTGCAAATGCAAGAAAGGGCTGTTTTAAATGGAATTTAGGCACAACCACAGAAGTCGGAGGGGGCTACCAATGGCTGGAAGTTGGCTGATTACTGGCTTCAAGTTGGCAGGTAGCTGGCAGGTACGAGAAAATTGAGGTGACTGGATCCGTACCATCATACATTCAGAACTATTCAATTCAGTGTTCTATGAAGTTGAGTTGCTATGAAGAACTATACAAAGGACAAGGCAACAGTAATGTCTGGACATTGTTCACCATCTATGGTGATTCTTAGAGTTTCATTCAAGTGCAGTGAGCCGGCTGGAGAGGAATTAGTTCTTGTCAAAATTTTGTTTTAGAATCTTGATGCCGACAAATATTCATTCATATTTTTCATTAAATAAACACAGGCTGTGGACTCTGATTATGCTTTAATATTACCATTCAATGTTTGGACTTGCACAGCTTCAAATCGGCCTCATAGAAATCCACCCTGTCCTCTCCGTCAGACCTTCTCTACAGGTGAGAGGTGCTAACAGCTCTTTGAGCTAGAAATGTAAACATTAGAGATTCAAGGTTGTTAGAGCTGAATCTGACCAGAGAATAAATAATGTTCTGGGCTGAGGTCTAATAGCCTAACAAGTCTGAACAAGAAAAGCATTTTGGTGTTGGATGTGTCCTACAGAGAGTAAAATTACGAAAGTGTGAAATATGTGAGAGAGCATATGTGATGAGCAGCAGCGTGTCTTTATTATTGTGTTCACATAAGAGATATGGCTATTAAATAATGACACTGTGCTTCCAAGGATAAAACCAGGTGGTTCACAGTCACACTGAATGTTAGATTATAACTTTTATGTAATCATGCACAACTTGATAATTTCAGACAATTTTATGTGAAGGTTTTCAGGATTTTCTAATGTGTATGGGCACTCAGGATTTTCATTTTCTTGAACATCCTTGCTGAAATCCTTTGTACCATCCAAACAAACAAAAACATGACAAGCAGTGTTACTCATACACCTCAGTTTATGTACATGATGTTTAAGTTTCAGCAGCTGTTCTGTTCAATTTCACCAAAAATATCCAAGTTCATGTATTGCTGAACTTTTTCCTACATTTAAGCACTTTAATTAGTAGTTAGCATTGAACTAGAGACATTTTTGAAAACTGACTTATTGAAAACTTGCATCAGATGTGTGAGAATACTCAACCTTTAACACAGAACAATAGTGTGAGTGTGAACCTCTTGGCTTTATCCTCATGAGAGCGGTTTCACTGTTTAAAAGCAAACCTGGTATGTATATTAGTGTGAGAAAATGTGAGTGCACGTCTGTGTCTATTTGTATGAGAGAAGTTGGGTAAGAGAAAGTCTCTGTATTTGTTTTAAGATATTTTTTTTACCAGATAATTTGTTTGTACATGTGTGTTTTTGTATGAAGGTAAATGAGGGTGCACTAGAAATTGTGTCTGTGTGGATGAATTTGTGTGTATTTGTTCATTTGTGTTGAGGGAGTTCCATACTGACAGATGACCCGACAGTGACTCAAAAACCAAAACCGGACAGAATTTTTTAAGCACAATCACATCCATACTAGCAATACTAGTATCACTAACCATTAACCTTTATTACACTTGCCTAAAAAACATGTTTAGTTTTTTCCTGTTTCCTCATTATTATGTGACATAAATTATTTCCAACAGGAAAAACTTTGCTACAGCCTACCTGTAGCTTTGCAAGGTTAATAAATAAATAACCAGCAATGTTAAGTTTTAACCTCTTAACATAAAGATTATTCAGGATTTCTAAATGTCAGCTTTTAGCCATGATAAATATTACTTTTGTTCTTGTTCCATCCTTACTGCGCAGTAAGACAACATTTGAAGACTCCTGTGTTGCCTCTTAGGGCTCTAATTTTGTAGACCAGGCGAGTGGGTTTAACACAGCTGAGTGTGATCTTCACCAATCAAATGAACGTCTCTCCTCGCCTTTAAATGCGCCGCGGGCGAGGCGCAGTGACAATTTCACCTCGGTGGCGAAGAAGGTCAGAGCTGCTGTCACTTTTGCAGCAACTGGGAGAGTGCAGGGGCCACCGGGCCACGCATCGGAGGACATGACGCGTGTCACTGTGTGGACCACCTTGCGGGACAGATGTAATCTGTCCCTGTCTCATAAATATGAGTACAAAATTAAGTGATAATTACATTTAAACACAGCAGCAGGCTAATCCATTCATCATGCTTGTGATCCATCCGCATTCCTGGTCTGTCGTCGCCAAATAGCAGCGCCTTAGGTGAAAATATATCTCCTCCTCATCCTCCTTGCAATAATGTAGGCTACTCCATCTTTTTAGATCACGTTAAGAATAAAGATTAAAACATAGAAATATGGGCAATCACAGGTAAATCCTTAAGACACCGAGTTATTTATTCAGCGAGCATCTCTCTCTTCTTCTTTTCTATTTAATTTCATGAGATGAGTTGAGCCAGATACTCCGTATCGGATGATGTGGCTGTTTGTGGTTGGCTGAGAGATGTGAACTCGTTAGTTATAACAAACGTCTCTGATCTGACATCAGATGTGACGGGACAATTAATATAGATACAAATATATGTGGTGGTTCAGACGGTTACATTAAATGGTCACTGTGATTGTTTATTGCATTGAAATGTGTCTGACACTCTGGATACCTGCCTGTAAGGTTCTGGTGATGTGTGCGCACTGTGCGCCTGTCAACCAAATTACCACTGCCCGGGGAGTGCCTCGTCTGCGCCGAGAATAGACCAGGTTGGAGCAGGCGGGCTTTCAGAGCACCTTCCGCGCGTTTTTTTGGCACGAAATTGTCACTGCGCCAAGCTGAATCTGTGGACACCTCCCCCTGGTGCGCCGTCACACCCAACTCGGCGCAGCCGGTCTACCAAATCGCCAAATTGGCTGCGCACGGCGGTGCGCTGGACGAAATTACCACTGCGGGGGGTGCGCCAGGCTGCCCCACCCTGCGCCACCCTAAGTTGCGCCAGGAAATTAGAGTCCTTAGTCTGCAATGGTCATTACCTCCACCAATGAGGTCATGGTTTTGCTCGTGTTTGTTATATTTGTTTGTTTTTTAATTTGTGAACAAAACTCAAAAAGTTATGATGTGGTTTGATAATTAGCCATGAAATCATTAGCCTGTGGTAAACCAAATCCTGATGTGAATCATTGCAAGATAAGACATTTTTCCAAATTCTTGCCACTAATTTATCGGCTGTCAACAGATTTTCATGACATTTCAAGAGAAATTTGGTCATGGCACAAAGAAGTGATAGCCTTTTGGTTCTGATTCAATCTGGGATGTGGATGCAGGGATTTTTTTGAAGGATTTCTTAATTGTGAGGTAGGGCAGTTTTTGTGTTTCCACAATAACTCGCAAAGCAATGTTGGAAATGCTTTGGTGGAGGTTTGTGCTCTCAGAGCGCTTGTTTGTACTTGCTTTAAATTTTGATTTGTTTTGACTTCAGCTAATTCTGGGACATTGATATACTGCAAAACTTTAAAATAGAGATCATTTGATAGATTGATTGCAGTTTTCCTCGACCAGAATCTTAACTTCAAAGTTCATCTGACGTTGATGTGAAAGTTATCAGTACTGGCATCAAGCTGAAGAGTTTCACAAATTGAAACAATGACCTGATTAATCACTCTGATGAAATGTCAGAGAATCTCTTCAGTTATTACAGTTAATCTTTAAAAGGACATGAATGTCTGCATTTACTTTGAGAACAATCTCTTCTGAAGATGTTGACCTGAAGCTGAAAATGTCAGCCTCGGGCAACACTGGATATCAGTCTCTCAGGTGCTGAGAGAAGTAATTTTGTTCAAGAATCAGAATCATCAGAATGTATGGTGTTAACAGTAGATTTAAAATGACATGGATATTTTTAATTCTTATATTGTCAGTGTCAAATGCCATGCTATCATTTCATGAAACCTCGAATCCGTCATTGTCCCTATAGCTTTCAGCACTAGATGACGCATGTGTAATCTAGAGCGTGGCATCCAGGTTGTGTTTGTGGTCAGGTGCAAAGCTGGTGTGTTTCACACTTGAAGATGCAGAAATTAACTGTACTATAAACTTCTTTCTACCTGGTCTAAAGTCTGTGGTGCAGAGTGTTTCTGCTATGTCAGAGTGGTGCAGGAGTTACTTGTGAGTTAGCATTTAGTTTCCTGGTTCTCAAGTCCAAAACTACATGTTTGATCTTTTTTTAATCATTCATTGATTTTCTATACCGCTTATCCCTTTCGGGGTCGTGGGGTGGCTGGAGCCTATCCCAGCTGTCATTGGGCGAGAGACGGGGTACACCCTGAACCGGTCACCAGTCCATTGCAGGGCCACATAGAGAGACAGACAACCATACACGCTCACACTCATACCTAAGGGCAATTTAGAGTCACCAGTTAACCTAATGAGCATGTTTTTGGTCTGTGGGAGGAAGCTGGAGTGCCCGGAGAACCCACACATGCACGGGAGGAACATGTAAACTTCACACAGAGGGGTCCTGCCCAACCCTGGGATCGAACCAGATACCTTCTTACTGTGAGGCACGTGCACTACCTGCTGTGCCACCGTGCCACCCCTTTTTCTCATCAATAATTCATAAACTTTTGCCAAAGCAATGAGGTCCAACTTGATGAGGTCAATGAACTAAGAGGAAAGTGAAACAAGAGCAAGACATTATTCAATGAAATGTTGTCAGACTGCCATTTTGTAGTTCCATACTACCTTACTGATAGCTTTTTACTTTTGGCAATTATGTTTAAGCTTTAATACATCATGAAAAGTAGGTCATTTTGTTAAGATTATCATAAAGGACAGAACAGGTTTCATTTTTTTTGTTTACTACAGAGCTCGTAATCCGCAATGATCCAAAAAAATGAAAAATCCCTTTTAGTGGGCTTGTAGTCGAGGGAACCAGTGTGATGCTAACTTCTGCGTTGGCCTACAAAAATACATCATCCATGCAGTAGTTCATAGAGAACAAAGCCAAGGATTTTTGCAAAGAAAAGTTACTTGATATACAGTAAACAGGTCTATCATAAACACATCCTCTTGAGACCTGGGGGGAAAAAAGTATTTTGATTTTGATTTTGATTTTTTCCATTAAAATTGAGTGATGGGGTGTTAAAAAACACATTTCAATGACAGTTTTGTTTTTACCTTACTTTATTTAAATTTTATAACGTACACTTCAGTGCACAACACTTCACGTATCTCACATATGTTTTACATATGTCTCACATATGCAAGGCCTTGAACTGTCAACCATTTCAGGCAAGTGGGCAGCACCATATTTTCTGATTCTCTCATCTGGGTGGGGTTTCCTTTTCTTGATTTCTGGAGAGAACTCTTCTTCACTTGATTTATTCAGGTCTTGTTTACATGCTTCTCTCTGGGTTATCGGGTCCTCAGTCAAGAGGCGTTTTAACTCCAGGTACTGGGAGGTGTTCTTGGCAGGCTGTTGCAGGCCCGGCTGTCTTGTCGGTACTGAAACCATGAGTTGGTGATGGCCGAATCAGTGAAGTGAAGCGAAGCATTGTGCGAACATTCCACTTCTTGGTCCAGCTGGACATTCTGTAGAAGCTGAGCATGCGATCGCACATGTCAACCCCTCCCATGTTGCTGTTATATTCTGCAACTACTGCAGGTCTTGGGACTTGGATTTGCCTCTTTCTTTCTTTGACCATCTGGAGCAGGTATTCTGGGGATCAATTCCATGGGCAGTTGATGCCATGACAACAGGCTTGTTGTCCATCCACTTTGTAACTGCTATTTCATCAGGTCTCCGTACAATCATTTGTCAAGGTCAATGTCAGCTTTATTTATATAGCACATTAAAGACAGCTAGTGGCCTACCAAAGTGCTTTACAGTGAAATAGACAGAAAAACAAACAAACAAAGTTGTCAGAAATGAAGTGACTCTCTTTTGGGATTCGATTCTTTTGAATTGTTCCGGTCACAGGCAGGCCCCTCTCTTAAAGAGCATCCAGAAGACCAATGGTGGTAAAATACCAGTCAAAGTAGACCAGTGATTCTCTGGGAAGTGTCTCAGTCAAGCGCAGGGCTGCATTTCCACCTTTTCCCTTCTTTTGGACTTGAGAGAAGTTGTTCTTCCCCATGTATGTTTCAAAATCCAGCACTAAGCCACCTCGACTCACAAGAACAAACACCTTTAATTCTGTTGAATTTGGCTTCCCCAGTACAAACTGATGTACTGGACATCAGCCGGTGAATGGAACAATCACTTCATCAAAGCAGACCTTTGTTGGCTGAGGTAGGTTGAGGCAACCCTGGGGGACTCTTTTCAGAACTAGTCTGACTTTCCAAGGGGGATCCCTTTTCTTTTTGTCCTCTGTCACTTCAAGGTCATTTACCAAACGGTCAAGTGTCATCCAATCAGCTATAATTGGGACTCTAGTTTTGGCAGCCCAATACATTTTGATTCTTGGATATCCAAGGCATGCCATGTACACAGAGATTCCTAAAAAGGTCTTGATCTCTTCTGGTGTTTAAACTAGACCCTGAGTCCTGGACTAGCTTTTTGTCAATGTACTGCTGGAAATACTGCTGTGGGCTCCAAACACAATGGGTCATTAGGGTACAATCATCTGCAATTCTGCATCCCTCCAACACAGGCATGAACCTAAAAAGATAGACATAGAATTTAGCAAAAGAAAATTTAGCAGAATTGACATACCTATCGATCTATCTATGTGTCTATCTATCTATCTATCTATCTATCTATCTATCTATATATATATATATATATATATATATATATATATATATATATATATATATATATATATATACATATATGTATGTATATATATGTGTGTGTGTATATATATATATATATATATATATATATATATATATATATATATAGATATATATATATATATATAGATATATATATATATATATATATATATATATATACATATATATGTATGTGTATATATATATATATATATATATATATATATATATATATATATATATATATATGTAGAGAGAGAGAGAGGGAGAGACTTTAGAAAGTAACTTTTTGACACATTAAATCCACTCGGGGATATCTGGGATGCTTCACCTCCAGCACATTTACATTTTATTAAGAAGCAAGATGAATAAACAATTTACTGGGATACATCTTTATAGATTATCCTTCCTTCGTTGCTCAAAATTAAAAAAAATCACAGATCCCTACGTGTTTGCTTTGGCCCAGATCGAACGGCACACTGCAGCTGGCCCTGTGTTGGTACACTTCAGCTGGCTCTGCATCTTGGTCATCCTCGTCAATGTCCTCATCTGGGTCCCCCCCCCCCATCCCCCCACACTCACTGGACTCTCATCTTCAGAAAGATCTATGTCTGAATCTCCCTCAATCATTCTGTTAAGAATTCTCTCTGCCTCTGTCAGAGAGCTGTCTACTTGGAAAAAAGTATACATTCATAAATTAGATATTTTTAAACTGCTGTGCACCACATGCTTCAGTCAAAAACACTTTATGAAAAATAAGGCCCTCTGGGTTTTATTGGGGGGCACTGTAAACTCTCTTCGTGAATTTGTCTTCACCACCATTATGAAAGTCGCAGAAAACTTCAGGGGTGTTTCATATCCTGCTCTTGGCCACACTACACCGAAAATATAAAGAGGTATGTGATTATAGACTTATTGTCAAAGACTATACTTTCCTTATTTCACTCATGCACATATCTAATATCTGTTCAAATGTATTAAAGTCTCTCTTTCGATCTTTACTTGAGAGGTTCTCATGTAAGAAAACGACTGCTGTCTTTGAGGTGTTTCAAAAAGAAGCATCTATGAACTGACATTTATCATGTTAATAAAGAGAAGTAAAGACATCATTATCAGCAGGCAGATTCACACTTTTCCCTCTCAAGGACACTTAGATATTACACAGCTTATAGACTGAACTTTTAACATGACATTCACACATTTTTCTTAAGACCGAAAGGACACAGTAATGGATTATTGTTGTCTACTCTGTCTTTGAAAACAGCCACTTCTATAAAACAACAATGAGAGATGTGTTCTTGAGCAACAAGATGCTACTTTGGGATAGAAAAATACTTTGAACCTTGAATAAACAGAAACCTCTCTGAATGAATTCTATTCTGACCTCAGATGTAAAAGGTTAACTTGTTTAGTAAAGAGGACCTTCAAACTAACATCTATACATGAGACAAGAAAAAATCTCTATTCTGCTGATCTTAGATTGATGTCAATGTGCTTGTTCAAGAATGAGAAACCTGGATTACTATCTGGTGGAAAAAAATGTCTCATTGGGTTTATACAATGGCTCAAAGTACAGTGGTGAGTCAGGAGGAGGGGCTGACAGCGATGGGCAGTAACAGAACAATAACTAGCATCTTCAATACAATAACTAACATCTTCCAAAGCTTTGTGGTAGCATTGTTTTGTCTTCGCAGGCATGGGAGTATCAGTATTGCAGTTTTGAAGAGTCAATATTTTTACTTGTTTGGTATTAATTATTGCCCTAAAATGTAGATACCATATAGGTACTCTAAAGCCATAGATATACTTGTAGTTTGCAGAGATGGCAAGTAACGAAGTACAAATACTTCATTACTGTACTTAAGTAGATTTTTCAGGTACTTTGTACTTTTAGAAGTATTTATTTCTCTGACGACTTTTTACTTTTACTCAGTTACATTTTTAACCTAAATATCTGTACTTTCTACTCCTTACATTTCCAAAAAAGGCTTGTTACTTTACATGTATAGCTTAAGCAGTGCCGCCCCTCCCTTTACGCAAAACACGCGCTGTGCGTAGGGCAAGAGGACTCATTCTCTGCTGTCCGATGCAGCCAAGATCCACTCCGTGAAGTACAGGCCTGATATTTCCCATTCAAAGTGTGGCTGTTACTGCTGTTGTCTGTCAGTAATGTCATTTTGCAGTGCAGCCGATGTACATGTGAACATTTGATCCAAATGCCTCCCAAACCGCTCAGCGTCTTTGGGCGCGCGCTCTTCCGTGTGCGGTGAACGTAAAGACGCAGATAGACGATCATCGCAGGGACAGTGAGGGATCATCAGTCACTTTGTGTGATTTTATAATTCCAACGGTGTTTTGACAGCTCATGTGCTCTGTTTAAGTGAACACAAATACTTAAAAAATGACGAGTCAACGAGTTTTTATGAATCAAAACTCAACATTCTTCATCAGCCCGGCTCTGACCCTCTGTTTCACTCACTCACTGTTTTCTAAATCATAAATTCGTCCTGAGGTATCCTGGATCATGTATTGTCCATGACATAAGAACAATCTTTGACGGATCGAGCTCCAAATACAATCTAAGCCTGCTAGTGCAGCAATTCTCAACCTGTGGGTGGAGGCCCATAAGTGGGTCTCAGAGCTGTTTTCACTGGACAGTGTAGGCTATAAATCAGGTTAAAAAGGTTGCAAAAATGTCTTCAGTGTGCTATTAAAAAGTGCTATTAAAAAGGTTGATTAAGAGATGGGCCTATGAGCATGATTTGTGACACCATAGTTTAGAAGCTACTCCTGGTCCAAAATTCAATGTTCAGAAGTGTGATGTGTTAACCTTAAGTGTACAATACAAATGCCTAAAGGACCATATAGTGAAGTACATTAGGATACTAGGCAGGTAGTTTTTGTTCAAACAATAACATTGCTAAAGTAGATTCCATGTAAATTATCCTGTTTAATAGCTTTGCAGCCAGTGATTCGTGCAATAGAAATACTTTTTACTTTTAAAAGTACTTTTGAGTACATTTCAGAGCCTGTACTTTTTACTTTTACTTGAGTAGATATTTGGATCGGTGGACCACAAAGCTGCCTAACAAGTTTGACACTAAGTAGGGTAACCATACGTCCTCTTTTGCCTGGACATCTCCTCCTTTTTGGTCTTAAAATTATGGCGGGGGGCGGGGCGGGGGGGGGGGTTCTATACAATTCCCTAAAATGTCTGGGTTTTGCTCAGCTTATTCTACAGACAAGTAGAACACTGTAACTCATTGACTATCCACACTTTCCAAATAATTCCAACAAATTCTGAAAGCTGGAGGAAGAAGAGGAGCTTTCCAGTGATATATTGCACATTATGGTAAGGGCTGGATTGCCTGAAGAGGAGGTATGGGAAGTGAGCTAACTGAGCCGGAGAGCAGAGAGACGATTCAGAGACAAACATGTGAGTCATTTATCAGTATTTTCTGTGTAAATAATATAAACATGTTGTAAATAATGACATTAGCGTCATTCTGTAATGTTTTCTTGCCGTTCTTTTGCAGTATTTTTGCCTAGTTCATCTTTTTAGTCATGTTTTTTTTCTTCATAGATCATATTTTATGGATTTCATCAATAGTTAAATGATATAATAATATAAATAAGAAATAACAACAATAATAATAATATAAAGTAGGTTGAGTTTCTGTTTTGTCTTCGCAAAAGTGTTGTAAATGTTCATCTAGAATTGTCTATAAAGAAGAACATGTTAAATATTCAAATCTCTTTTTCTTTTCTTGTAATTACACAATTTTTGGAGCATTTGCAACTTAATAATGACAAATACTTAGTTCTAAGTTTTATTTTTACCTGAAAAAAAAGTGCAAAATAATTTACTCAAAGGGCATTTTCTAAAACATTTATTTTCAAAAAAGGTAAAAAAAAAAAAAAAAAAAAGAACAAAACAGGGAGCTATTAATTTTCATAGTAGTAAAAGGGTTAATATTTAAAATCAAGAGTTCTGGACCACTGGCATTATTCCAGTGTACCTTCCTGTCAAGATATGGAGCGTGCATGCCACATGCTTCATACGCAACACATGCTGCTGAGAGTCCTCTTTTTTAGTTTTCAAAATATAGTCACCCAAACGCTCAGGTCCCATTCCAGCTTTGGGAAAAACAGCTTAGGTGCTTCTTTTGTCCTGATGTCTCTCCTCCCCCCACCTTCCATAACAAGGCTGGGGTTGTTTGTTGTTTTCTGATGGTGGTAACCATTTGCTATTTGCTATCATTCTTGAGTCAGGGTTGAGAGTTTGAAAATTGAAGAAAAAAATCTTGATTTGATCTTGAATTATTACATTTAAAATTAAATTAAATATTACAAACTGAATCCTGCTGGTCATCTTTAGGGTCAGTGTAGAGGCAGAGGAGAGATGACAGAGACAGAACAGCAGCAAAAACAAAGTTTTTAAGACAAACTGATAAATCAAGACCACAATCATCAACATCAAGTAACAACCTAATTTCCTCCCAGGGCTTATTGCCTCATCTAATCTTATGAGTCAGGGCCTTTAAGCTGATCCACTAAGCTTTTCCTCCTTCATTGTATTTGAAGCTTACGGGGCTCTGTTTGATCCGTCGGTCTCCAGGTGTTTAGCAGATCGCGGGCATTCCTGAGCTGTACGTCTCATTTATCCAGCCGTGTCAGGCGTCTGGATCAGCAGGGCTCCTCTCTGTTTGGCTTCTTTATGAGGCAGAAAATGTCCCCACAGTGTAACTATTTATGAAGCTTTTCAAGATGACTTTGTTTTATGCAGTTGTTAAATCGATGTGCCAGGCCGGTCTGGAGCCAGGGCTGATGTTTGGCTGCTCTCCTTGGGCCTCTTGGATCAATAGAAGTGAAGATCTTTGATTTAGAGATGCTCTTGTTTATCTTAAGTGGCTCAGAAAGACAGATATAGAGGCACACTGTCACACCCTGTAGAAATCAAACTGTCAACGTGTCAGGAAAGTTTGCTACTGAGACGATCATTAAGACTGTGAATTAAGGCAGAAATGTCTGAAAGTCAAACTGCAATTTCAAAACATATTCACAATGTCACACATGTGTATGTATATATATGTATCTATATAAACCTCCTATCTAAAAAGGCGCTGCTTATCAGGAAATCAAAAGAAGCCTCACCACTAAATGGATAAATATTGTATTGTCTGATAACACTATTTTGTACTTTTATATGGTTAACAATTGTAAAAGTCTCTCACAAACATTATAGTGACACTGATTCGTGAAAAAAATATATATAGATATATAGATATATAAATATATCCAACATTGTAAATTATATTTACACATCTTGCTCTTAGCTTCTTCAAATACTCATTCACCGAGCACACCTAAAGTCATCACAGTGTTAGAGACTGGACCTTAAACGCATCACCAAACATGATAGGCTCAAACCTGGCATGTTCCCATTTTGAGGACACAATCTTTAACTTTGACTTAAAGTTGAAGTACAAGATGAAAACACACTCCCCATTGAGCCTGTTCCACACTCACAGAATGCACAACAGCAAACAATACATAGTTGTTATCAGAGAATTTTTTAATAAATTCAATATAAGTTTTTGATGAAATACCAGGCTGAGGGACACTGTGCCTCTGCTTTTTTTTAAAGTGCTCTTCCATGCACACTCCAGGGTATGTCATAGACCCACAAAAAAGTAAAAACACATCAACTCAATGTATTATGTATGAATTAGAATAACACAGCCAAGGATTCCAGCAACAGAAATACAGGGTTAAGAACTTAAAAGGCCAACGAATGATTAATATATAACAAATAAACATATTATAAGCCTTGTAGCTTATATATGGAGGTTTAATACTTATTTTGATGATATGATACAAAAACAATTATAACTTTAATCTAAGCATCTAAATGTAAATGAGAGAAAAATCACAGCATGGCTTTAACTTTGGCTTTTACAGGACATGTCATTTATAATTTGCAGGATGAACATTTAGTTTCATCTGTGTGAGCAGTCCTCTGCCCTTTCCACAGTCCTGCATTTAAAGTATGCACTTGAGTCTGGAGCAGGAGTATTACTGAGCTGGGGTTACCTCTTAAGTTAGCCACATCTTCAGCTCCGTTGGCTCTGCAGCTTTGGCCTTGGTGCAGACAAATAAGTCTTCATTATACCTTCCGACATGATGGAGACTGTGATGAGAGGACGTTTATCTCCTTTATTGTCAGAGTAGAGGACGAAATACTCCCAGAGATGAAGAGCCCCATCGTATGTGTTTTGATGTGAAGTGTAGGTGTCCTCCCCAATTTCTGCCCCATAGAGGTGCCATTTATATGCCCAGTGCCCAGCAAATGATTGTATGCTCCTGCTGGCGCCCAGTGTATAAATGAGGAGGGGTCAGGTGCAAAGCTGGCATGTCTCTAAATTAAGGATGCAGAAATTGACAGAACTTTAAACCTCCTCATACCTGGTCTAAAGTCTAAAGTCTGTTATGCAGAGTCTCTCTGCATTTATGAGGACACACATCCTGTAGATCAAAAAACATGACGACAAGCCGCAAAGTGCTGTGCCTATGTTATTATTATATAATTATTATTATATAGCGGCAGTAGCTGCGATGCAATCCTGTTTTCTGCTGCTCTGTGGTCGCTGTTTGTTTACACTCTTCTCATCAAGGGGAGTAAGGGCAGTATAATGACTCCACATGAAAATCTGCTGCAGAAGAGTGTTAATTTTGTTGACCAATTATTTTTATCATAGTTTTCAGAAACAACCTTTTTTGTCCTGATAAAAAACTGGACAGTAACTAATAAAAACATGTGCACATGGACTAAAACTAAAACTAAATTAACTGTAATTTTCATCAACAAATAAAAAATAGACGAAAATGTCTGACAGAGACTAAATCCAATCAGACTTAATTATGGTCATTTAGAAAGTAGGGACAATAAATCCAATATCAGCTGCTCTGATTGTGTGGAAAGGTTGGATGAGTTAAGAAGGACATCCAGTCACAACGGCCTTAGTTTCATGGTGGTGGGATAAGTTGTGGAGTGATCCAATCAGAGCTACTATCTTTACAAAATGATATATCCATGTAGAGCAGGTTCACTGTTTGTTGTCAATTCTGGTATTGTTTGAGATGCTCTGCCAGGTAGCCTAAATAAAGGTGATTGCATTTCACACAAAAGTTCCATTTGTTTCTGTTAATGTACAAATTTAAACTTTACCAGCATTCAGTAAAGGGTTATTAGATGTTTCATTTCATCCAAGTGCAAAACACGACTTCAGAAATTCAAGGAAACAAAAAAAAGCCTTACCCTTTACACTTCATATTTCAGACAACTAAAATTACAGTAGATTTGGTCATCTAAAATGTTGTGAAATTTCTTCAACTAAAACTAGACGAAAATAAAACAAATCAGGTGACTAAATTATGACTAAAACTATATATTTCAGGCAAAAGACTATGACTAAAACTAAATCATAAAGTGCTGTCAAAATTAAAACTGTTGCACACCATGTCAACAGTGTACCCATTTCTAAGGGCTACTATGATGAAGGATAACACATTGTCACAAAGCTACAGTCATCTCAGACTGGTTGCTTGAACATGACACAGCACTTTAGTGGCCTCCACAGTCACCAGATGGGAATGGGAACAGAAAAGGTGCATCTTGGATATGCAGATGACACATCTGCAGCAACTGTATAATCCTAAAGGGGTCAACACAGTGCGAACTATGTTTACCTAATACGTAGCTGGTGAGTTGTAAATCAGCAACATTAAAATACACACTCCAATGAACTTGTTCCACACCCACAGCATGCACAGCAGCACTTCTTCCCAGTTTATAGTCAGAGCATTTGTTAATAGATATAAATCAAGTATTTAGTGGGATGGAGAGAGGAAAGATGGGTGGCAAGCTTCTGTTTTTCCAAGTGCTCCTCTGTGCTCTCTTCAGCAGGAGTGAGGCCCTGTTTACACAACATTTGCAAGTGAAAGTGATTGAAAATGGGTTCCAGGGTGTGTTCCAGACTTGCTAGACTAAAATTAAAACAATTTAGATGACTTAATTATGACTAAAACTAAAAGATGTTTAAGGCAAGAGACTATAACTAAAAGTCAATTAAAAAGAGCCGTCAAAATGAACACTGTTGCAGAAATCCATAACATGCAACACATGGAAAACATGGGATGACTAAATCCATCAGCAACAATTTATGTCACCAAATTTTGTTGTCCACTAGTTGTTGCATTTTTAATTATATAGTGAAAGCACATTATCTATCCATTTTGCACTCTGTGTCTAGATTCTCAATCATTTGAACTGGAAAGTATAGACTGACATGCTCTAAATGGCCGTCTGCCACAGACCTGAATACACAACCTGGTGGTCAAGGGGTTCAGGACCAATCGGCCTCAAACAGCACTCCAGCTTCCTCCCACAGAATAAAAACATGCTCATGCTATTGGTGACTCCAAGTTGCCCTTAGGTATGAGTGTGGGCGTGAATGGTTGTCTGTCTCTCTATGTGGCCCTGCAATCGGCTGGCGACTGGTTCAGGGTGTACCTTGCCTCTTGCCCAATGTCAACTGCGATAGGCTTCAGATGATCCCAAAAGGGATAAACTGTGTAGGTAATGGATGGATGGATGAAGAGGAGCTGACAGGCTGTTGAA
This sequence comes from Cetoscarus ocellatus, assembly GCA_037902135.1. Lineage (NCBI taxonomy): Eukaryota > Metazoa > Chordata > Actinopteri > Labriformes > Labridae > Cetoscarus > Cetoscarus ocellatus. Next base: position 173,229 of record JBAMNC010000366.1, read on the forward strand.
GGACACAGATGCAACATGTTGACTGACTGCTTGCATTTATCAGAAAACTAGCATCTCATTCAAAATAACATTTGTAGATACAGACAAGAAGTATTATACTCTAAATAGAGCTGGAGACACTTAAATTTTTACCACTTTCTTTGTCTAAGTTATGCCTGGACACTGACTGGAACATGCTGGGCCCTGTCCACTGTTATGGCTGTGATGATTGACATGACAAACACTTAGAGACTGGTTCATGCTAAAGCTACTCCAGTAAGGACCGAGGTTGAAGTCCATTGGATGATTCTTGTGAGGGAAGGGCCTTCTCATGGGGACGCCCTGCAAATGCATAAAATGGGCATGTTTATGTTCATTGGCTCGAATTTGGCTGGAACTTGGCAGGCATTCAGCTGGAAGGGGAAATTCTAAGTGGCTGCATCTGGTCAGTATGTTTGTGTACCGTCTGTGTTGTTGCCTCTCCTTTCAGAATCGTCACATTAGTTGTTAAATGCAGTCGGTTCCAGTTGTTTAGTCTGCCACGTAAATCACAGCATGAACATATGGCTCTGTATTCACTAATTTGACAAAGTAGTTGAGTAACCAGACAAAAAATGATGGAGTCTGACCTTGCCATTAGAAAAGACGCATCATGAAGTCAAAATAGGGCCCACGATGTGCTCATAGATAGTTCCCTGGTTTTGTTTCACTAGGACTTTGATCAAATCTGCTGTCAATCTGTTGAACTGAAGGCAAACTAATTAAGTAATTTGTAATGTTTTTTTACAGCCAGAGCAACAAATTGTGTCTTTATGGTCCCAGCCTCCCCTCAGTGATTGATCAGTGTATTTCCAAGCTGATCGATTGTTAATTTGTTCCTTCATGCATCCACGGGCAGACGGACTTCAAGACAAATGTATGCAGATGTGTCTTCATATTTGCAGATGATGTTTTGACTAATAGACTGTTTGAAATTACATTCAAAGCTCCGTGCAGCCCTGATATATTCCTCTGAACTGTAATGAGTATGTGGTGGACTAATCAGTGTGTGTGAGTTTGCAGTTGAGATCACTTGAGCACACACACACACACACCGCAAGCGTCCACCTGGCTGCTGTGCAGAACACAGGGCTCTGATGTGCAGGGTGAGATTCCGAGGCTAAGCTGTAATTGAATACCAACAGGAGCGCTGTTTCTGCACAGACCTCTGAAGGAGGATCTGACCTTGAGACGCAGCCGCTGATAGACAGGCAACACAAAGACCCGGCTGGCTAATTAGATTAAAAAACATGGATCCCAGGGGACGGAGGTGTGACGAGCACATTGATTCACTACATCTCCTCCATTTCCATCTCCCCCTTTCTCCTTTTCACTTCCTCCTCCTCTCAGCACATGTCTCATATTATCTATCTCACTGTGCTGGAGACCTGCGCTCCATGGGTCTAATGTTTCCTCCAGCCTTTCTTCTGCCTCACCTGATTACTTCCATTCATCCTCAACACTACACAAGAGTCTTCTTTACTTATGCAATTGCAGGTTATTAAAGTGAATAGTGACCTACTTAGTAAAATAGAATAAATAGAAATAAAAGAGAATCTTAACACTGATAAATACATACTACTGCAGCATGTCTGATGCATTACAGGATCATTGTAGACTCTCTTTGGCTCTGGTAAGTCGTTCACGGTGATAAAAGAAAAAAAATTCTTGGCTAAGATGTACTGTAAGACCAGGACTTGGTGCATTTATAGGTTTACTACTGAGATTTTCATGGGCGACCTCAGACATTTAGACATTGGACTTTTTTTTTGGCCACAATAAACAGGATCTCCTCATTATGGCACCTGTTGGTAGTGGGATATCAGAAATCAGAAATACTTCATTAATCCCCAAGGAGTAATTAGGTTGTTTCAGTTGCTCGTATACACAGTATAGCAGTAGGAAATATCAAATAAAGACATTAAAATAGACAAGAGTGTATAATTTAAAGAAATAAAATGAAATGAAAACTTGAAAATAAAAATTACGTAGGCAGGTTGCAACATGAAGAATCTTTAAGCAATATCAACGTCCTTGAAGGAAAAAATAAGTAAATTAAGTTGAAGTGAGACTATAAATAAGGCCAAGGAATTTACACTATTAACATTAACAATATTTACAATATGAACATAAAAATGACAGCACTGTTTGTCCAAAAAGCAAATTTTGACAGAAAGGTCTTACTGTCAAACTTACTTTACTTATTTGCCTATTAACAAATACCGGAGTTGTAAAACAGTGAAAAATTATTATTCTCCCGGACCTTTTAGAGCAGTGATATTAGAGGGAGGAGTTGCAAAGTCTGATGGCCACAGACTTTACAACCCCTGTACTGTACAGACTGTATTAGGCAGTAAGTGAACATTTTTGTCCTTGAAGTTGATGTTAAAAACAGGAAAAATGGGCACGCATAAGGATTTGACTGAGTTTGCCAAGAGCCAAATTGAGGTAGTTAGATGTCCGGGACAGAGCATCTCCAAAACTGCAGCTCTTGTGGGGTGTTCCTGGTCTGCAGTGGTCAGGATCTAAAGTGGTTCAAGGAAGTAACAGTAGTGAATTGGTGACAGGGTCGTGGGTGGCCAAGGCTCATTGATGCACTTAGAAACAAAGACTGGCCCGTGTGCAGTGATGCATCCCAATCTGCATATGGGGCTGCAGCCTCAAAAAAGTCAGGGTGGCAGGCAGTCATCAGGTTATGCCTGATTGGTGTATTTATCAGTATCTCCAGGAAATTGTGATGTCGCATTTGCAACTATCATGCAAATTCTTTTTTTTGCCACAACAAATACAAAGAAGTCCTGGAAATCCTGGAGCCTCATTTTTTTGCATAAAATATTTTTTTAAAAACTGCAAATTTTGTCACAACTTTTGGAAAAGACTGCCACAAAATGTTTTTTGTTTTTTTTATTTGCTGCAGCAATCACAAAAATTTGCAGCAAAATCCAGAAGTGACAGATGCGTCAATCAAGTGGAGGAAGACAATACTTTTTCAAAATTATTGACCTAGGTGTGGACATTACCTTAGAGAGTGATGTTTAATTAATGCAAACAGACTAGCTGAAATTTAACTTTCAGCCACTTTCATCAACCCTTTTTATAACATATATAAACACAATACAAAGTTTTTTAGACTCATAAACTGCCTGATTTTTTATGTCTGCCTCCAGTTTAGCTTTGTTTTGCCTCCAGCCGATTCCTCAGTGGAACTTTGGACATTGGTTGTAAAAGCATCTTCAGGCATGTCAATTAAGAATGAGCAAAAACTTTGAAATCCAACATTGGTCCTGTAGAGGTAAAGTTTAGTCTCCAGATGGTCCAGAGGAACCTTTCTGGCTCCAGAAAGGGCAGAAGCATCATTAAAGAGAGGGAGGAGACAGAGGTAACCCTCAGTGCAGATGTACGTGGAAAGAGCTGAAAAGCATAATCATCACACTCCCTCCCCGGCCCTGCGCTCTAATTAAGCTGTCTCCTGTTAACAAGGCTTCAGGCCTCGCTCTCTTTGGAGAGATAGACTGAAAGGACACGGAGCGAGCCAATGGCAGACAGTTAATCACTACGTCTTACACATCGATCACGAACCAAAGAAAAATGTCAAAGCAGCAAACAGCATGTGCATATTTTTTCAGATTACATGGAGAGGCCTGATAAACACATACAGGGATTATTTTTCAGGATCCCAAGACAACACTGATGGTTTCTGAAGGATTTGGTGTAAGGAATAGCCTTGTGGACAAACTCTTAGAAGAAGTGTTGATTTTTTTTTCAAAGAGGAGAGTAATCCTGATAGGACGTGCACGTGCTGTGATCCTATTTAATTCACTAAGACAAGTAATTCTCCCATCAGCTTAGTGAGCGCACCATTCCCATCCATACACAAAGGAAAGAGCAGGAGACATTCATCTGGCTGATTAACAACTTCAGTCATTGTCTTCTTTAATTACAACAAAGTCAACAGCTCCATTACTTCCCCCTCCTCGCTATCTTTCATCCCCCCGGCTCTCCCAGGATTGTGTGAGTTGGAACACAAAAAAAACAAAGCTGGCTTTAGCCTCATCTGTAGGCCAGCAAGAAGGTCTGCTCCTGCTCAGGAACCTCATCAGCATTCAGCAGGAAAGGCTGAAGGAATGGAGACGACCATCCAAAACATGTATCCGTGGCTGCTGGTGCTAATTAGCCTTCCTCCTGCTAATTGGGCTCAGATCTCTTCCAGGGCGATCGCTGCTCTCTTTGAAATTGATTTGTTCAGCTCTGACCTGCAGCCGTGCAGTCTGACTGGGACAGATCAGTCACTCAGTGGGCTGCTCGACCCACTCGGGTACAGATGGTATAAATGTTTCCACCAGACCACACCCCCTCACCAAGGCTGAGTGTCAAAACTAAGGATGGGACAACACCGATATTAAAGGTCCCATATTTTGCTCCTTTTCTGCAGTTTAGCATGGATCCTTGATGTCTTCATGAAACGTTAGTAACATGCTTTGGTCCAAAAAGCCTATGAATAAAGCACAGCTGCATTTTTTTTCCACGCTCACATAAGCCCTCTGTTCAGGACAGCCGGTTTTGAGGATGGTCGCCTTCATATGCTAATAAGCTAAAGCAAAGCAGTGTACATATGGAAATTCACGATAGAGCAGCATTACTCGAGCGAAGCAGGCGCTACAGCCATGTGCCGCTTACAGTCCTGAACACATAGAAACCCTTAATTCATGCTACCACACACAGTTACAACAGCGAAGCTCTTTTCCCCCCAGACATCACAGGCTAATGCACAACATGCTAACCGCAGTGGGATAGCCACAACTTAGCCTACCTTCCCGGCTAACGTAAGCACAAACGAAGGGATCTGGGGTAGGGTAAAGGACTGATTATATTCAGCCAACTGTTAAGCTTCTCTTCCTGAACACACACAAACCACAAGTTCAAGCCACTTAACAGATAACAGCGATCTAATTTCCCCCAAACATCACAGGCCAACGCACAACATGCTAACCTCGGCCTAGTCACCGCAGTGGGACTGATTATATTCAGCCAACTGTTAAACTTCTCTTGACTAATGTAAGCATGCTCATACATTTAAGTTTATCCTTCAGACTTTCAGCAAGTAACGTGAACATTGATGAACATGTTGCGCAGTTACCTCTAGTTCACTTAACACTGCTGTTAGCATTAGCTCATAGCAATGACCAAAATAAATACTACACAGCATTAAAATACTCACATTTCCATCATCAGGTTTGGTGATGGATTGTTGGTACTGAGCTTGGATTCAGGAAAAGTCTAGTTCCCAGTCCTGTGTTGAACTGACTGAAGTTGAAGAAGCAGTCAGACATGAAGTGACTGGCACACACACACATGTTTTAGCCGACTGTAGCTGCTCATTCCCTTCATTAATGAAATTAATCCACTGGGCCCTTTGGTCCTCCAAGGCTGGTAGCCTATATGTGAAGATATATGTGGCTGTTTACAGCCAACAACCAAGCAGTGACAGCTTCTGAGCTTAGACATGCTGAACACCGATCTTTCGCTAAGAGTATAAACAACATGGCTGCTCTTCACAGAGGAACCTCTCCAGCAGGGGGAGGGGATCTACGCAGGTAAACCAATCAGGTTAGGCTATCCACATCAAGGAACGTACTATTACGTAACATTATATCCACAGGCTCAACAGCTCGCTGAATGCCCTGAGTTTACATTCATGCAGCCTGCGAAATACAGATTTTGTTGTCACATTTTGTGGGCTGGGAGGAAGGCCAAACACCCAAAAATGTGTTCAAAAGCCTTCAAAAAAAGTGTTCTTTGCATAATAGGTCCCCTTTAATGGCCCAATTAATGTCAAGAGAAAATCCCAGTTTTACTGTCATCACATTTTATGCACTAATGGGCTGAACCTTAAAAAAAAGTAATGAATACTATGCTTAACAAACTTATTAGACCACCTGTCATAAAAATGAGAAAACCATCCAGCATCATGAAGTGCTTTAATGCAGACTCTTCATTTTCAGTGAGCTTTGGACATTTCATCACTTTGAAAAAGAAATGAGGAATTTTAAACTAAATACGCCATTTAGCTCTCTGGGCTTCACTTACAAGTAACAATTTAATCAAGCAGAACATCCATCTACTAAAAATATTGTTCCATTCAGGAATGTGAGTAAATAATTATAATGTGACATATTCATCAAGAAAAAATAATGAGCTGTATTGAGTTTTTTTTCTTTTTTTACAGTTTTTCTGCAAAACTGCAATTTTGAAAATTCACAGGTAACATTAAAATACAATAAATACAATAATAATAATTATAGTTTAGCGTAAAAAATGTGATTTCAGTTAAAAAAGCTTCAACATACTGCTTTATTAATCATTACAGAAACATAAAAAATGGTAATTACTGATGCTTATAATTTACAGCTGGTGTGGCACAAACCTTACATTGGGAGGTGGTCTTACAAATTTGGTAAGCACCGTATATTTTAATTTTTAAAATAAATGCAGACTATTTTGTACATCAAGTAGAATGGTGGCAGAACTTGTGGTTTGCTGTCAGATCTAAATTCCCTCCTTTTATCACACACTGCAGCCCTCTGACAGCGGCTCACATACCTTCAGACGTGGAAAAGTACATTTAACCTGTAGATGGAGTAGGGAAGTGTCACGTCTTTGTAAACTTAATAAAATCAACAACTTCAAGCTGGCTACAGTGTTGTCTGTGGTCTATGCAATCAACCATTCCTAAAAATATTCAATGTCAAAAGGTTGGTTCAGTATTTTTGAAGATTGGTTGTATCAGGTACTTGACAGTAGTCAGTGAAATGGCTGAAAGGGCTCCCAGCAGCGCTGTGTCTTTAAGAAAAACCTGAGATGACCAGTAACACACTGCTGTTGACAGGTAAAGTTATTTCATGTAATTGCAGGTTTCACATAAAAAACAAGCCCTAAAACTGTGTTAGGTCAAATTGGGCGAAAATTTTAGAGTCCTTAATTTTCCTTCAGGAAGTCTCTGTGTTTGGCACTATTTTATGATGCAGCAAATGTCAGTGTGTTCTTCCACCTGTGTGCATCAATCCAGCTAGTCTGGACCTAGGAAGACACAACAACCACAGAGGAAACTAATTCTGAACCAGATATGAGTGATTTTGTCTCAAGTGATGATGATGTTAATGATGTTGACTGTGGATGCACAGGGTTACCTTTGTGAACTGGGGTATACAGAAGAATAAATTCCTTAAACAAGATCTTGAGGGGACAAAATTCTGTGGAAACTGAGGGGCAGGAGAGATCTGGAGTTATCTGGAGGTCTGGAGTAAACTGCAAGCCCATACCTACAAAGCGTCCTGTTGTTAGTTCTGAATCAGAACTATCTTATGTGCACAAGCGGAAGAACACAAAGCAAAGGATTTTGCGTTCACAGACAGTTCCAGCACTCTAAAATGTATCATACAATTATTCATTAACCCCAGTTTCGTGTCTCATTTGTGAGCAAAACTCACTCAGTTAAGTTAAATAACTGCACCTGCTAACAGCAGTGTGCCAGCTTGTTCTCCTTAAGGGTGAAGCGCTGCTGGGAGCAATTTCAGCCATTTCACTGACTGCTGACAAGTACCTGATACAGCGTATCTTCAAAAAACCTTGAACTAACTTTTTATAGTGTTGTGTTTGTGTGGCGCAGCTGGATAGTGCGCTTGGTCAGTGATCGGGAGATTGCAGGTTCAAGCCCAGCTCAGGGCAACACATGGCCATGTGTCCTAGGGCAAGACACTTAACCCCAAGTTGCTCCCACTGCTGCGTCAGTGGCGTGTAAATGGGTATGAAAGGGCGTGAAAGTGTTAGCTGATACTGATGGATAACTAACATAGAAACTCAGAACCATCAGTGAGTGAATGTGAGAGCGAATGGGTGTGAATGAGTAAGTGTGACCTGCGGTGTAAAGCAGCTTTGAGTAGTCAAAAGACTAGAAAGGCGCTATATAAGCTCAAGTCCATTTACCATTTTTACCATTTACATGCTTGTGGTTTAATGAGTTGTTATGTTACTTGCTGTTCTTAACTCATTGGCTGCCAGCTGTTTCAGAGCAGAGAGCCCCATACTGCCAGCCAGTTAAGAGGATACTGACCGATATTTCAAGACCCACAGAATATTGTGTTCTATGAATATGTAAACACTGAAACTAACCAAAGGAAAAAGTAGGCTCTCTTCTTTAACCTGGAAAAAAGCTTGTTTCTACCGTTTTCTGTTCTTTAGTAATCGCCAGTAGAACGTAGGCTGGTTTCACCAAAAACACCTGTTTTTGACCAAGAAACTAAGAAACATGTCAAGAAGAACAGTGACTTTGACGCTAATGTTTTTTGCTTTAATGATGCCACAAACATCTGAACAGTGGTTTCCTTTACAAGAATAAAAACAATACTGAGAAAGGGCTTTGATGGCAAAATAATGTATTTACAGACATATATAACTATGTACAATTTTTCCATCTGACAAAAATTTATGAACTTTTTGGCATGTTGCAGCTATAGCAAATCTGGTGTGTGTGTGTGGGTGTGTGTATGTGTGTGTGGTTTCACCCCTCCACAGTTCAGCTTAGTGTGGTAAGCTGTGATATACTCTTCTGTGTACAAGGCTGATCGTCGGTGGCTATTTGAAATATCGCTTGTCTCCCTAGCTCCATTCTCTGATCCTCTCCATGATCTCCATCGTCTTCTCCCACACTCTCTCTCTCAGAAGTACTGCGACACATACTCTGTCCAAGTGTGAGCTGCCTGACCTTGTCTGACTTCTGACGTTTCGCCACCTTCCCTCTCGTCATCCCACATCTCCTTCTCATTCGACCACTCTCATACATGCTGATCACTCGTCCAAAGAGAGCACTGCTGACATCTACAGGGGTCAGTTCATCAGTTAACCAGTTTACAAGCCTGATATTCATGGACAAGCTCTGCCAGACCATCCCCCAGCACCCCCCAAAGAAAAACATAATTGATGTCTATGGACGTCAGCGGCAGCCAATAAGTTAATAACCTGTAGTCATTGTTGCAGTTAGGACCATTTTTGTATATGGAGAGTGTCATAAAGAATTACCTGTACTACAGGCAACTGCTAGAGTATTTTTTTTATTTTTACATTACTATGACTCTAAAAAGTCAGTACAAAAGAAGGGGAAATCTGGATTAAAGACAATATACAAGTCGTTACTTGGACCGTGATATCATCATATATGTGAGAGGTGCGACGTTCACCGTTGCCTAATAGTTTACAAATGAAGGGGGCAAACACTACACATGGGGTATCCAAACTATGGCCCAGGGCCAACTGCGGCCCACCATGCATTTGTAATTGGCCCGTATCAAAGTCCGAAATATAATGGACTATGGCCCACACATAATATTTGCACTTAACTGTATTGTATTTCTTAGTTTCAACACTAGGTGGAGCAACTGTGTTGAACAAGGTCACTTTTCCCTCATGCCATATTATTGTCTGTCATTTTTAATTTTCCTTTTCTGATTCCAATTAAATGACAGCATTCATATAATTTCACAAAGTGTCCAAAATACCCGTCAATATTCGGTTAATTCCGTCAATTAGAAAATGACTGACAAATGGAACTATGGACAGGATCAGCATCGCGGAGAGCACAGCGCGACTACAGCGCACACTCAGGGCGAAAGCTCTGAGCCCTCACAGCGCAGGTCACAACCACTGCAGGTGACAAGGGTCTTATGATTTTGCACTGACTGTTTTTTTGGCACTTCCTCCTGTTTTCTGGTATTTGTGGCTGCTGCAGCTCGTCCTGTAAGCTCAATAGCGGCGGTAAGTGTAGGCCTATCATTATGTCTCATTCCACAGCTGTCCCAAACCGTCTGTCAGAGTTCAGTAACTTGTGTCTTTACCATCTGAATGAGACACACAACACGATCTCTGACTGCCAAATACTTCTAAATTTTGACAGAAAATGCAAATTGTGCGCTGAGCTGGAGGGATAAAATTGTTGCAACATTTGTCCAAAGTGTCAAAAACACTGAATTCATACTTAGTCCAAAACACATCTGGGTGAAACACTGCAGCATCTGATGGATTTACCTTCAGGCTGTGGCAACAAGAGCCGCACACTGAAGAAAGGCACTAAAATCTCCAACCTCACACAATGTGAGTGAGAACTTATTTTAAGATTTTTACTTTTTAATTTTGAGTGATCATAAATTTAATCAAGCTGATTATTGAACAGTGCAGCGCACACGGTGGGAGCAGTCTACTAGGCTCTGCAGCCGCAAATGAATTTATTCAACAAATTTTGTTGGGTTACAATGTTATGGATTGTGCAATATCACTTCTTCATGACTCCTCAACCTTACCTCTTTCTTCTGTTTTGCACGCACATGGCTAATTTGCATATGCGCACAGGACTGGCTGACTCTGCTTGGCAAAACCATATTCATGAATACTTTTTTTGAATTCTGAATACTGGACATGGTGAGCTTCAAGCCTATCCCAGCTGTCATTGGGCGAGAGGTGGGGTACACCTTGAGCCGGTGGCCAGTCGATCCCAGGGCCACAGTTAATTAAAGTTGATGTCAATTTTTTAACAAACATTAGTTGGTGTGTTAACAAGCCCAATTATTTATTTGTGTAACAAGCTTGAAATATCTACATCTGCTATTTCTCTTCTTGTCAATCCCTTTATACAGGACAGTGAAGGGGAATCAGTATCTTAAGAACCAATATGAGGCTGTGGCTGAGAGAATGACCTGCCAACCTTTTTGTAAAAATAAATGAAAATCTACTAATTTACATAATTTACCTGCATTTGATGGATTTTACCAACATTAGTGCATTTGAAGTGAGGCAGTATACCTCACATATAGTGAGTGGCCCAGTCCTTCGTATATTTTTCTATTGGCCCTCAGGAAAAAAAGTTTGGAAAGCCCTGCACTACACAATGTTTAGAAAGGTGATATCAGACAGACTTTTTGAAAATTAGTGAAGGAAAAGAGAAAGTTAGCAGTTGCCAAAAAGTTGCCATAGGTTTTATTCCTCGCTCTTTACTTCTTAAGTGCTTTCTGACCCTGACAGACTTAATCCATTTTTCAAAGCATAAATCTACCCCAACTTAGGAAAAACATTCATGAACAACTTTAAGAACCTTTGTCTACTAAAGAAGTCAAAACAGCTTTTCATAATAATAAGAATGCAAGGGCGCTGCATCCAGTTAGATTTACTGTAGAGTGTTTTTTTTGTTTTGTTTTTCAGAAATTGATCAACTGATTCCAAGTATATTGTCCTTATTTAAAGAGTCTTTTGTTACCTACCGCCAACCTTCTGTCAAGCCTTGATTTCAGTTCCAATAAAAAAAACAAAAAAAAACAAAGACAGAGCTCAAATTGCGGATCTTATCATCCATATCCCTACTTAATGTTGATAGAGAACTGTTTGCTAAAGCTCTTGTTTTCCATCTGGAGTCCACCCTGCTGTCTATATGTCCCTCTGACCAACGCAGCTGACGTTTCCTCATATAGTTTGCCCCAGAAAACAAAGTTATCCAACTCATGCACACTGCACAAAAAAAGCAGCGATCTCAAAAGGACTGGTATACCAGATAAAATTAGAAAAGGAATAAAGCGAGGCTCTCACTGGACTCCTGGGGCAAATATTTGGTTCAGGTAGGATCCTTTGGTTCTTCGTCCTGCGTCTGTGCTAAGATGTGGGTCAGCCGGGAGATTATTTCCTTAAGCGCCCAGTCCATCCACAGCTCATTCTGTAATTTTGACTTATTTCATAGGCAATATCAATTTCTTTTACAGTCCATGGATCCTTTGTAAATTCAGGCTGTTACATCTTTTGACATCTCCCGATCATCTTCTTACAGTCTCTGTGCTTTTCTCCCTTTCCTCTATGCCAAATCTTCCAAAACAAAATATTTCGACCCACTTATTTACTTATATATAATAAGGGCCCACAATGACAAGAAAACTCTTCATTTAGCTTTCAAAACATTAGCTTATGCACTGTCTTTCATATTTTTTTAATTAATTCAGTGACAATGTCACAACAGTCTAGAGTGATTAAGATTTAGACCAAAACTTCTGTTGTGGGTAAAACTGCCATATAGCTATTTGCTGTCTTCTATGCGTTATTAGCTCTCAGTACTTCTTGCTACAACGAGGCGTAAGGCTGCCCTATTTCTCCTGTTTGCTATCACTATTGAGCCTCCTGCCTGACATTTTTGGCATTAGAAGAGGCTGCACAATCTATCAATTATCATAATTTAATGTAATGTTGAAATGAAGTGTTGAAGCTAACGCTGTATCCTCAAAAACTGCCCTTTCCTTTTGCAAAACATTTACGGCTCACAATTAACTTATTTAACATCCATCATTAATCAAGGTTTTGGAGTGATGTCAAAATAAATTTAACCTGAAAGCACTCTTTAAAGGTCACAGTAATTTTCCCTGCTTTTTATGTGATGCGAACATCCATCATTTTCAAGATGAAAATCAAAAAGTCTGTGCTGCAGCTCCACATATTGGCTCGTATTGGCTGGTCTCAACTGTCTGCAATCAATACATCAGTGAGTGAACCATGATGGCATCGGACAAACAAGGACTTTGGGAAATTATTCAGCCAGTTAGCTAACAAATAAACAAGTCTGTCAGTCAGATCAGACAGGCTTTGCATCAGGCACACACTGAGAGGGAGATTTATCAAATATGCATTTGTCTCCCCTCTGTCCTGTATTATAGTGACTATTCTGGGGAAGTGACAGCTCGCTTTAATGCCGTGTGGCACCAAGAAGGATGTGATTGATGAGATGATGAGAATGACAAATGATGTACTCCAATCAGCACTGTCCTACAACAGCACCATGAGAGTTACAGCCCGTCATTAGTGACTGTAACGTTTAACAACAGCTATAATATCATTCAGTGAGGATGAGGCCACATTAAAGCTGATAGAGATGGTAATGGTAATTTACTCTAGATTATCCCCCAGCAGGAGATCATTCTGGACGTTATATTTGATCTTAATTGTGGCAGCTGTGCAGTACAGTTTACAGGAAGAGGATTATGATCAGAGGGTCAAAGATTTGAATGAGGGGAAGCAGAGGGGGAAATATGATCGAGAACAGGAGAGAGAGACACAAAGAGGGAGAGAGGGGAACCGTGATCCATTTTATTTTCAGGAAAAAGCATTTTAATTGCACAGCTATTGTTCTCTGGATACTTTAATGTCACATCATTTAATTACACATCAACACAAATTCACATTTGACAATGTATGTTATTACAGATTCCTGTCAAATGTGCAGACAGATGTTGAATCTGCGCTTCCACCATACAGATACTTTTCTAACTGAAAGTGTAATTAAGATGATCACAGCAAAAAAAAAAAAAAATCCTGGAGCACTCGATCAATTAAGCCATTTTGAAATGGTGCAAACAGACGGGCCTTTCAACACCTCAGGTGTCTTCCTCAGAGTCAAAAAAAGAGCAGAATATAAAAATTCTCTAAACACACACACTAGATCTGCTTAAACTGCAACATGCTAAACAGCACATTTCTGTCAAATGTAAAAATTGTACATAGTCATATATATTTGTAGAGTCTGTCCAACTGTGATGGACAGTCACTTACTGGTGGGGTATAATGCATGTATCATTCAGACAGCTCACGTGATAGGCTACCACAATACATAAGGACATAAGGACACATATCAAACACCATAAATTATCTACTAGCATAGCAACACAACAGATGTCAAAAAAAAAAAAAAAAAAACAGGACAGATTCATTCCTTCATTAAGTCCATAAGGCTCAATTGTGTTGAGGATGATAATCAAGAAAGCTCCTCTGAAGTGCAGTTTGATGATTTTGTTGCCATCTTTTGATTATGGGATATTGTCTTGATCCCTCAAAATTTCAGAGAAGTCGCTGGGTCATGTTTTGCCTGATCATAGTGCTGTGCCATTACATAAGTGGGATTTTTTGTGTGTATATGAGGGTTTAAATTTACGTTTTTGGGTAAAGTGTAATGTTATTCATAAGGAATTCAACTTAGTTTTGTAAAGAAATGTGGGGTGGGGTACTTTCTCTGAAGGCTGCCTCTAGTCTTACAACAGGCGTCCTGAACATCGGGCAGGCCTCAACGTGTGCCAACAGACATGAATGCAGCTGTAAATCCAATCCAATCCACTTTATTTGTATAGCACATTTAAACAACTGAAACGTCTCCAAAGTGCTGTACATAGAATCATAAAAACAATAAAACAAACATTTCCATATAAGAATAGAATAAACCTTTTTTCGTCCCACACGGGGAAATTTGCAATGTTACAGCAACAAAGGGGACAACGTTGATAAGGAATAAGTATAAAAATTGTATAAAAATAGCATGAAAATAGCAGTATGTACATTATTCTACCAATATAAATATAAAAAAGGGCTTGAATACAGAAACTAAAAAGCAAATCCTATAAGGATTATTTACACATTCACAAAGTAATTGCACATGAATGTAAGTGATTGCACATGGGTGAATTGCACATTGTCAATAGAGTTAGCAGAGTAATTGTACATTGTGATTGCACATTAGATAATTGTTCAGTTTATGGTGACTGGGAGCAGTGCTGGTTGTAAAGTCTAACAGCAGCAGGCAGGAAAGACCTGCAGTAGCGCTCCTTCACGCACTTCGGGTGACACAGCCTGTCACTGAAGGAGCTGCACAGGGCTGTCAGAGTGTCCTGCAGGGGGTGGGAGTCCCTCTCCAGCATGGATGCCAGCTTCACCAGCATCCTCCTTTCTCCCACCACCTGCACTGAGTCCAGGGGGCACCCCAGGACTGAGCTGGCCTTCCTGATCAGTCTGTCCAGTCTGTTCCTGTCTGCAGCCGAGATGCTGCTGCCCCAGCAGACCACACCATAAAAGATGGCTGATGCCACCACAGAGTCAAAAAAGGTCCTCAGGAGAGCTCCCTGCACTCCAAAAGAAGGTATAGTCTGCTCTGGCCCTTCCTGTAGAGAGCACTCGTGTGGTCAGACCAGTCCAGTCTGTTGTTCAGGTGAACACCCAGGTATTTGTAAGAGTCCACAATCTCAATGTCCAAGCCCTGGATGTTCACCGGTGTTGGGTGGGGGGTCTACGCCTACGGAAGTCCACCACCAGTTCCTTGGTCTTCCTCACGTTGATCTGGAGATGGTTCCGTTGGCACCAGTCCATAAAGTCCTGGGTCAGTCCTCTGTACTCCCGGTCATCGTCCTCGGTGATGAGGCCGACAATCGCAGAGTCGTCAGAGAACTTCTGTAGGTGGCAGCTGTCTGACCTGTACATGAAGTCCGCCGTGTACAGGTTGAAGAGGAACAGAGCCAGGACCGTTCCCTGCGGGGCCCCTGTACTACAGACCACCATGTCAGATACACAGTCCTGTGCCCTCACATACTGCGGTCGGTTTGTGAGGTAATCCTGGATCTAGCCCAATAGGTGGTGGTCCACCCCCGTGTGCTCCAGCAATAAATAATCAAATAAGTGCATAAATCCCAAATGATGCTATAAATAAAACAATAAAATCAAGCAGATAAACAGTAAAATAAATAAAAGATGCAGTTAAACGTAGTAAAATAAATAAAAGACAGAGGACCACAAAACTCATGCAAAGTTAAAAAGCTAGGGAATATAAATGGGTCTTAAGACGAGACTTAAAACACTCCACTGTGGGGGCTGTTCGAGCGTAAAGGGAGAGGGTTTTCCAAAGTCTGGGGCTGACCACAGAGAAGGCCCTGTCCCCCCTGGTTTTAAGTCTTGCCCGAGGCACCACGAACTGGAGCTGGTCCTCGGACTTCAGTTCGCGAGCTGGAGTATAGATTTGGATGAGGTCCTTGATGTACTGTGGGGCCAGTCCATTTAAAGCTTTAAAAACAAACAATAAAATCTTAAAATCAATACGAAAATTGAGGGAGACAGTGCAAAGACGCAAGGATTGGGGTAATGTGTTAAAAGTCGTACCGCAACATTCTGGACTAACTGCAGATGAGAGAGGGCTTTGTGGCTGACACCTGAGTGAAGTGAGTTGCAGTAGTCCAGTCAACTTGAAATAAAAGCATGCAGGATCAGTTCAAAAAGGGTAAAAGATAAAAACGGTTTCACTTTTGATAAAAGACGAAGATGATGGAAACACGATTTTAAAACGCTGTTAATCTGTTTATCAAATTTAAAATCGCTGTCTATGGTGATGTCAAGGCTGATGACTTTAGGATGCTCATACTCTGTGAGGGGTCCCAGGTCGAAGAGGGCACTGCCAAACCCTATGACCTCTGTTTTTCCCCGTTGAGTTTTAAAAAATTCTGGGCTAGCCAAGCCTTGACATCACATAGACAGTCGAATACGGGTGTCAGGGGGCAGTGGCTGTTCTTAGAGATTGACATGTAAATCTGGCAGCCGTCTTCGTAAAGATGATAGAACATGCCATGTCTCTGACAAATCTCTCCAAGTGGGCGGAGATATAATGCAAAAAGGATGGGTCCCAGGATAGATCCCTGGGGGACCCCACAATGAAAAATAAATAAATGAGGGTAATGGAGGTAGGCAGAGGTCAACTCTTGCTAAAATTTTAAATGTGTTGGCTAAAGCAGCAAATTTTTAAGCATGTGTAAAATTTTTCAATGGTCCCTACAAACATTAGGGTTTCCCAACTGACTATAAGTTAGTTCTGCAATGGCTTGACTTGGTACAAGGTTTCCCTATACATGAGCAAAATTTGGCTAAAACATCAGTGTGTAAATTCTTCTTTAGGCAGAAGTGGAAACAGGTGGCCCCTGGGCCATATGCAGCTTTCTTTCTTCCTCACTGTAGCAAGCTAGGCAATCCAAAATACCAAAAAATGTTTAAAGATGAAGATAACCTGACAAATCTGCCATAAAACATTACAATAAGCAACATTTCTGGGAAAGTATTAGCTATAACTAGTTGTAATTGTTCCTTTGTTGAAGAAGTAGCTGAAACTGGCTTGAACTCTATCTGTAGCTCATTAGATAAAGAAGTGCTACTTTTATTTAAGTTTAGATAAAAATGATGTTGATAACCTCTCATGATAGCTGTATGGTTGCTCATTTTGTCAAATTATGATTCAATGCAATTGTTAAAGGTCCCATTTCCTGGTGTGTTTGACTGTTTACGTCATGTCTTGGGTGCCTATTCAATGGTTAGTTGAGGTTTGTTGAAGGAGGGAGAACACAGAGAGGAAAAGTTAAAGTTAAACACTGTAAAGAAACTTCCTGTATCGTATTGTTGAGCTGACATAGTTTTTCAAGGAGTTTTAACCTATAGGTGGGTTAATTAAACAAAAATAATGTAAAAAAAATGTCACCTTGGACCAGTTGCCTGCTGATCACAGGGCCACATACAGACAGCCAACCATTCACACCTAAAGGTAATTTAGTCACCAGTTAACCTAATAAGCATGATTTTTGTCTGTGGGAGGAAACCGGAGTACTCTGAGAGTACTCCCATGCAGCCACTGGGAGAACATACACAAAATTTTGTCTCTGTTGAAGATCAGATGCAGCTCTTTTTTCCTCCCCTTTGAAACGTTCTGATCTGAGAGGGCGGGAGGCTATGAGCTCTTTGCTGATTGGCTGCCAAACAATGTCTAAAGGGAGGGGGAGGCCTCGAAGAGGACTTTTAAAACAGTCATGGCATCTGCCTATGAAGAGCAGCAAACTGAAAACTGCTGTATAGCTATTAAATAATAAATTCCGGGAAGTAAAAAGCATTTTAAGGGGCTGTTCCACAAGCCCTTTCTAACAACATTAAGAGCTAAAAAAAAAAAAGATTTTGCAGGACATGGGACCTTAAAGTTAAGAATATCCAACAAATAGCAACAATTTGGCCAACTGGTTACAATTATGTGGCCCCTTTGAAAACCAAAGTTGGTCATCCTTGAATCAAGGATTTGTAATTTCAGTTTTCATCTGTATTTGAATGATAATAGTAGTGTTAGGCATTTAAATACTCTTCCTTCTTCTGCTCTGTTCAGTGTAAACCAAACTTTCTTAGCCTCAACTCACACAATTCATTTAAAATTCATGATGGTGAGTAACACTATGGAAGAATTGATATGAAGCAAAACTCCCATGGACATGCAGTTGTGTGTTTTGTATCATAATCATGTTTCTGTCTTTATGAATTATTGGTAAAGCTTTTAACTTGACAGTGTTTGTTAAATGCACCTGCAGCAGAAGTTCCACAATGTTCAATGTCTTTTTTATTATGTCTGTGAATGGGTCATTTATTACTTTTGCTCGATTTGCAAACACCAATTAAATTTGGAACACAAAGAGAGGAAGTATGGCTAAGAGCAGTCTCAGAAGCTAAACCAAATTAGGAAATGACAGCGTGATTCAATGGCCTCTGGTGAGCAACAATTAATGAACTCTGCAGAGTCACTGTGATAACTGAAGAGGACAGTGTGCTCTGCTGCCACAGCAAACAAACACACACAGAGAGACAGATTTGACTGCAGAACTTTGGTAAACACCTCTGCTCAGGGGTGTTGGAAGTGAAAGCATCAACACAGCAGACTACCTCTAGAAAGGGTCTCATGAACACACAGACAGACGGTTAAGTGGGCAGAATGTTCACTTGGAAATAAAGTTTTGAGAGAGCCAGTCTGTTTTGTGGCATTGTTACTGAAACTCTACTTTTGATAGTTAACTTCAGATTGATCGCATGACAAGAACGGCCTTCATTCTATGCTGACGGGGTGTGCTTTACCTTCAGCAATCTCAAGTTTTTATTGATTACTGATGAGTATTTTATCAGCTCTTACCTCCGTCCACATCAGAATGTTGGGGGCTCCGGTGTGCCTCGAGTGTCCTCCAGTTACAAACATTGTGCAGAGTCAAGCAGATTTACGGCTACATCCAGAGCACAAGTAAAAGACTGCATGAGCACAAGGTTTAACAGTGAGTTTATCTCAGGTTGTTCTTTTTCATTGATCACAGCGGTAACAGAGAACTTCAGAGTAAAGTATGTGCAGTTGCCCTTTGGTTTCAATTATTCAGAAAAAGGTTATACATTGTCTTGTTTTGTTTTGTTTCTCCGTGACCTGGAACCAAATGATTTACTGATTCTGGTTCAGGGCGTGCTGTTTGGTAGCTTCTGCTGTTGTGGATTACTCTGTGGAATATTTACCCCCTGACTCTTCATCTTTTGTTCTGCTTGCTACTGATATAAGTCCACGTGTTTTAGCCAAGGCATCAGAAAATTCATCTATTATCATTCCCTCTGGACCCTATCCCAGCTGACAATTGGCAAGAGGCAGGGTACAGCCTAGACCGGCTGCCTGCAGACAGACAGCCAACCCTTTCACACCTAAGGGCAATTTAGAGTCTCTAATTAGCCTAACATGCATGTTTTTAGTCTGTGAGAGCAAAATGGAGTACCGAGATAGAATCCATACAACCACCTGGAGAAAATGGAAACTCCACACAGAAAGGCCATGGGATTCAAACTAGCAACCTGCTTGCTGTGAGGCATGTGCACCACCTGCTATGCCACTGTGCCGCCACCTTGGAAAATGATTAGCTTAAAAGTTGAGCAACTCATGAACTGAAAATTTTGGTGAAATTGAACAAAACAGCAGCCGAGGTGTAGGGGTAACACTGCATGACACGTGCACGTGTGTTTAAAATATCATAAAAGATTTTGTGGAGGCTGAGAGGATGCCCAAGATGATGAACATCCTGTGTGCCCATGCACAGCAAAAACTTCTGAAACATTCAACAGATTGAGCAAATAGTTGGAAATGATCAATGGCTCAATTTTCTTCATTGACAAGGAGACAGATCAGTACATCTTGCACTAGACAATTTCCAATATGGAAATTGTAAGAGGGGCTCGGGGGGCGAGGCATGCCGCTTTCATCGCATGGTCATTAATGACTCACTTGTCATTACAAGGTGATGTCTAAGTCCAGGCTGACGCAGCATGTAGCTGGACAATGACATGATGAAATGGTTGAGAAACACAATACAGATGACAGGAAACTTTATTTGGGTGTTTTAGTCACGTGTGGCTGGATTAGCTGATGCTGATCAGCTGGCACCTGATTTTCAGCTGTCTTCTTGATATACCTGGTGGTGTTGGCCCTCCCTATGAGCTGAGTTAACCTTATGACTACAAAGATGTCACCTTTAAAGCTCAGATTAACAATCAGCTAAAAATTGAAGAAATGTGTGAAAGAGGATTTGTGTTAAATATATGAAATTAGTGAAAAAATGCACACCTGTACCAAATATTTTGAGGAAAAGCATATCCACTCCAAAATTATTAAAGAAATTACATCATCAAGGGGACAAAATTGAAGGTTAAACATGTAACACATACACACACACAGACACACACACACATGTGTGCTTTGCATGCAGTCACACACCTGCACAGTATCTCTTACACAAGCACAAACTCAAAGTGAAAGTATGGCGAAGCAGTAGCGGTGTGAAAAAACACGTTTTTGTGGTGTGCTCGGGGAGTCTCTCCATTCATTTCCTATAGGATTTTTTTCACCGGTTTTTGCAAATAACTCAGCGAAAATTTTGCAAATCTCTTGGAAAAGTTATTGCACACCCATTGAGAACAAACTGCACATTTTGATATATAATTTGTGGGGGGGATCAAAATTTTGTCTGGAAGATGATGGAAAAAAAGAAACTTAAGGCTTTACCCCGAGCCCCTAATTAAAATTTGGACATGTCAATGTGTGTGCTAAACTTCTGACTTCTAAACAAAAGCAAAAAAAAGAAAAAAACACAACCAAGTGAAGACATTTTGGAGCAAACCGAAGAACACCCACATTTTTTAGAAGGTGTGATTACATGTGATGAAACATTCATGACAATGCAAGTTCAAATTCTAGTGATAGTTTTCTTTGACAATGATAATAATAATAATAATAATAATAATAACAATAATAATAATAATAACTTTATTTGTATAGCACTTTTAAAAACAGAGGTTAACAAAGTGCTTTGACAAACAGTGAAGAACATACAGATGACTAAGCACAAGAGCTTCAGCACGAGGAAACAAAAAACAAAAGCTCGGTTCAAATCAAAGCACTCTCACAGAAAGACACAAAAGACATTAGCAAGAAAAATTAAGAGAGCAACTGGCACTTCTGGTGTCAAGGGACTCCGGGCCTCTGAATCGAAGGCCCTTTTCATATGTCATAAGAACCCAGACAATACAAGAACCATGCAACATAAAATGAAACCATGAGGACCAAAATAAAGCCTCAATAAACACTGAGGGTTTGATTTTGGAGGAGTGGTTTCCAGAGGGGACAACGGTGAATCAACACTTGAACAAACAGGCTGATGAAAACTGTGAGAAAAAGTCAGAAGAAAAAGACCACAGCTGTGGAGAAATGGTTTCATTCCTCATCAAGACAATGTGTCAGCTCACACCGTGCTCTCGGTAAAGCACTTTCTGTCCCAAGAACAAATTGCCTGTGCTCCTTCACCCTCCCTTTTCACCTGATCCAGCACCATGTGACTCTTTCCTTTTAACTAAGATCTAATCTCTGCTCGAACACATTTTGAGTCTGTCAGAAGTTAAGAAAAGAACAACAGAGGCTTTGATACAACTGTCTGAAGAGGACCTGCTGCACTGCTCTGATTGATGGAAGACCTGAATGTGTTGATGCAGACGGGACGGAGATTGAGGGAGGAAAACCTTTGAATAATGTTTATGTTCAATAAAATTGTATCACACCTTAGTCTCACTTTTAAAAGC
Organism: Cetoscarus ocellatus; assembly: GCA_037902135.1. Lineage (NCBI taxonomy): Eukaryota > Metazoa > Chordata > Actinopteri > Labriformes > Labridae > Cetoscarus > Cetoscarus ocellatus. The sequence goes on from JBAMNC010000366.1 coordinate 195,024, forward strand.
CATACCTCATAAAGCCCTCTGGAATAAAAACATCTCTTTCTAAGCAGCCATAGAGTCTGAACTTCTGCTCCACGGTTGTAGAAAACTTTTTAAAAAAAGAACTACAAGTGTTGTACAAGTTGAAAATAATTCAGCCGTTTCTCTTTGTTCTCCTCTTTATTCCTCCCACTAAGCATTGCTCAGTCTGAACTTGTGAATCAGCAATCCAGAAAGGTAATGAAACGTAATGGGAAATGAAATGGGAAGCGGAGAAGCAGCAGTTCTCTGTATTCAAAATACTGAAGCTCCGAGTCTCTGTGTTAAAATGGATTATGTGTCCTTTCATCCCTGCACTACCTGAGTTTTTGTACGTCCTGGGCTCCTGAGTCAGCTCTCTGGTCGCTCCCTGACATTTTCTGGGGCGGTGGATGCAGATCATGTTTATCAATGAGCGATGCTTTACATAAGAGTAGGAAGCACATTAAATCAGCCTCGTCCGCTCAAACCAGGAGACCTGAACACCACAGCACCTCTGGGCCCCGCTTCCTGTTGGCTCTGCATCTGCCAGCTGAATCACCCGAGCCTCAATTATACATTTCCCCCTAAGCGTGGGATGTTATTGTGATGCAGGTGGTCATTCTGCTGTTCATACTCTTCCCTGGAAATTGTGCATGAATAAAAGTCTAAGTATAAAACATGGTCGGGGGAAGGTCAAATCCTTAAGAATCCTTTCATCAAACATGAATTAAATTTTCTTTAGACATAATTGACTTTTTTTTTTTTTTTTTTCATTTAAATTCCGATTGCTTTTGTCCTGTTGACCATACCCCCCAATTGTTCTCAAAGGCCTGTTACACATCTTTAAAATCTTACCTAATATTGAAACTGATAGAGAGTCCACACATTGGGACAATTTAACTTTGTAAACCTTTCCTTTTTAAAAGTGCTATACAAATAAAGCTATCAGCTTGTTATATATATTTTTCTTGTTAAGCTTTATAGACGCTCTTGTTTTCCACAAATATACATGTCTGTCCCCCATTTCTGACGCCTGTCTAACTCTATGCTTGGCCTTTACCCTTGTTGCCATGGCTGCATTTGCTTCCTCCTTAAGCCAGCTTGCTTCCTGTTTGGCTTCTCTCTGGTCATGTGACGAAACATAGAGGACATGCTTGGTTGTCCTTGATGCACTTCATATCCTTAAGGATTTAAGCTTGTAAATATTGAACACGTTTAACGGAGGGGGATGTAGTGCTACAATGCTCAAGACTAAAAAGTCTGCCGAATCAGTAACGAGAGACATAAAATCTTCCAAAACAATTTGATACGATACCTTTAGCTGCTACTTCTTTAATACATATATACATATAAATTTATGTGTGTGTGTGTGGGTGGGGGTCTAGGTTTATAGGTTCAGCAGAGTACTCTTTGATACATCTGGTTTTCATAATCACATGACACAGAAAGTGGTCCTGCCTTGGTGAAAGAGAAAAAAAAAAAGGATGACTAAAAACAGTCCGTAGAACTTCACAGGCAAACATTATGTCACAGTACTCATTTGGTTTTAATATTTTAGAGGAGTAATTGATACCAAAAGATAACTTTTTAAAAGTGTTGACACCTCGATACTCAATATCGAATCTGCCATACTTAGCATCAGGACTTCTCCCTCCTCCATTGTAAACAGAGCCACTGGCTCCAGGCTCCAATAGTTTCTGCAGATGTCAAAGCCAAGAGGTGGATCAGGGGTTCCTGCTTTGTAAAACTGTATTTTTTAAATTTGAATGTGTGGAAATAGCTTAAATATGAATATGAATATTAACCAACTTCAGGCAACATATAGCCTTTTTAAAATGTCTGCAGTTACTCAATTTGTAATAAAATATGTTTTATTATTGTAACAAATTAAATCTAAAGTTATCTTCTGTGAAGTTACTGTCACCAGTTAGGCTCTGCCCACAAAATACATCACCACTGTTTACAAATATAAAAATGGTATATAGATTCAAACACTTTCATATTATCTTCCAATATGGCAACACATCTATTCTACCATTTCACTAAAACATCTGACATCTGAAGTAGTTTATACCAGGAACATTACCATTTTATATATGTTGGGTGGCATTTTTATTTTTCTTGAATGAATTTTCCAAAAATGTCAAAATAGCCAAAGAAAGCTTGGAGTCCTCAAGTCAAGATCTTATGGATGTCTCTGGTTCTTGGGAAAAGGAGCTGCAAACAGGATCTCCTGACCATTTGATGTCACAAGAATATTTTGGGTTCAAAGTTACAGCCCCTCATTTATGTCAAAACAGCAAAACATGGACATAATATTGTTATTCAAATTGAGATGCAGTAATTGTAGCCATTTGACAAAAATGCCCCCGGACGAGGGCGTTGGTAGAAGAACTGAGCACCTCTTAATCATGATATCACCTTCTCACAATGACAGTAATGTAAAAAGATGAATGTGTAGAGGAGAAAAAGTCAATAAACAGGCAACATACTGCATGATAACAGGGAATATCATGTACATGTTGATATATTTTGCTGGCTTATCAGTAGCACTCGGGGAATAACCAAACAAACATGGTTTGTCCTCTGGGGAACACAAATGTTCCCTCATTTCCCATGACAGTAAAACCATGTGTCAAGATATTTCAGTATACAGACATACGCTGCCCTCTATAGATAGATACAGCTGTGGCGTGCGGCTGCCTCTGTAATAATAATGATGATGATGTGGGTCATACATGGTGCTGAAACCACACTGATGATTACCTTGTACAGTATAGAGCATTGTTCCATGTGGTTTCTTACAGCTCATTAAAATTCATGGTGTTTGATGTGTGATATGTTATGCCAAGCTACATTAAGCTGTAATGTATTATGCAGATACATAAAACATGCTGATCTGTTTGGAGCAGATGTGTTAGGAGGGGGAGACACTTTGCCTGACATTATTCTAAGTATGTGAGCAAAGGATGTTAAGAGTCACATTTAAATGTTTGCATTTTTTAGAGCAGCGGTTCACAACTGGTGTAGCCTCAGGAACTACCACCCCCGCTATAGCTCATCTGTGATCCCACTGACTAATGAAAGTCAGATGGGGGGCAGGAAGTGAAAACCAACAGATAAGAGGTGTCTGGAATACCAAAGAACCACAGGAACACCAAGCTCCAGATATACCTGCATGCAGCAGGATTCAGCAAGATATGTTTTATACATTAGTAGGGGAGACCAGGAATGGTTGCAACACTAGGAGAGATGTGACACCTATTTTTACAAATCAGGAATGAAAAAAAGGAGACACATGATCACTTCAGTATTTTCTTATATTCTTTCTTATCACACACTGGGACTGTCATGACTGGAAAATGTTACATGTGGATTTTATAGAGAAAACAATATTTTGAGGTAAGTATTTTTTCATCAAGACTAAATTTTGTCTAGGTCCAAAACTGTTGTAGATAAAGTGAAGAAAATTTTAAGAATGAGCTGATATCTCTGAGGGAAAATTAGATGTGTTTCCCCCTTGGTCATTTCAGACCTTAGCTAAAATAGTTAGGCAAGCAATGGCTGATAGAGGTAGGGTTGAAAAGGTTTTGGTTGTCTCCGTGTGGACAGAGAGAACTGTGTTTTGGGCCTGAAACTTCACGACCTCTTCGACAGGGATGTCTGTCTATGCGAGAGTCTCACTGTTGTTTAAAGCGACAATATGTAACTTTTGCACCTTTAAAATAACTGTCTGAAAGTCTGTCCAGTAGTGGGGGGGTCTTTAGACAGAGTGAATGGTGTTTTCTCTTTTCCCTCTGAGCTCTGCACTAAGACTATGTAACTCTTGACCGCAGCTCGCGGTTGTGCCGTAAAGCAGAACGTGAGTTCAGCGTTAGAACAACAGCCAACAATGGCAGTTCGCCTGTGCTTGTGAGCAGTTTCATGAAAGCTGGGGCCATGATACGAAAGAGGACTGTGATGGATGAGGATCGGAAAAGAAAGAGGAGGAAAAACGAGCAAGAGGCCGGATCAGAGAGAAGATTGGACCCGCTCTTAGCGTTGGCTTGAACTTCGGGAAACAACAGGCTGAAGTCAGACTCTGAGCTGGTTCTGCTGCTGTCAAAGGGTGAGTAAAGAAGTCTTTAAACTTTTTATTTGATTTGAGCTGCTGGGGTTTTATTCTGTCGTTTTACTGTTGATCAAAAATCATTTCAGCGATACGGCATCAACACTGACACAGCCGAACAGCTTGTTTGTTAGCCACACATGCTAATGTTATGTGTTAGAATCGATTACATTTAGTATCTGATAATATTATCATGATTAGTATGGCAGTGATGCAGAGTGTTTAACGTTTCAGAGGCTGACGACCAACAATCAGATGGTCTTAAGTTAGCTCACATCCCATAACTCTGTAACATTGCAGCTGATAATATAAAAAAAAAACCTACAGTCTCAGTGTATGTGTTGATTATATACATTCTGCTCAGTTCACTGCAGCACTAACCTCAGTATTTATTTCAGATATCAGTCAAGGTGATCAGCATCAACTCCTGACAGGAGACCAGCCCAACAGCACCACTACTGGAGTCAGACAACAGTAGGTATGTTTTCTGAAATGTCTGCAGGTCTTAAAGTTTCTGATAATAGTTTCAGTAATTACTGTCGTTAATTAGCCTTAGAGTGGTTGTTCCATTCAAATAGTTAAAAAAACAGAGTTATTACTCTCGTCATTTTTGTGGGAGGATTATATTTTGTATTCAATGATAATTTGGCACAATGCAGTGTGCTTATGCAAAACTGTGACTCAATAGTGCACAGAGAATATTATTTCTGATATCTCTGCTACAGATTTTATATTTTAAAGAACAAAGTGCCCTTCACTTCTCTTGTTTGGGTGAATTTATTATTGATTTTACTCTTCAGTGGTGAAATAAGCAGGTTTACTCATTAGAATCCATCTAATCTTTATACACCAGAAAGTGTACTAAAAAATTGGTACTTTGACTACATTTTATTTGGGTAACTAACTCATTTTACTGAAGGAGTCATACAGAGCTACTTTTTCATGAGTAAAACATGACCAAAGTTTCTGTACTTTTCACAGTATTTTATTATTTTCTTCATTAGCTTCCCTACAAGACAGATTGTCACAACTGCAAACTACAGGGATGTGAAATTCACGACAGTATAAATTGCTTTTTTCTTTCAAGGCATCAACGGGACTACAATAAAAAAAATTCCTCGAGCTGCAGTTTGAACACCTTGAATGAGACAAAAGAATACGGTTACATCCAAGACCTTCAGTTCTCTCATTTCCACTTAGGCTTTTTCTCTGAATAATACAACAAATTTGAGGGAGATTCTTGGCAGTTGTATTTGAACATTAGCAAACACTAAAGTATTGACACATGAGAATATTCTTCAATCATGTCTGATACCCTGCATATTTACTCTGAATAAAAAAAATTCTATTTGCTTCTATAACTTGCTACTGAATGTCTACATGCTAAGTTTTCTATAGCAAACACCAAGACGCACACATGAAAATATTGCTTTTCAAACATGTGAGTAAATATCCAGAATATCTGAGTCAATGAAAACATGTATTTGTGCTTGTATTAATAACATATCACTGAATACTCCAGTGTCAAGTTTTTCTTTTTGTTTTTCAGTGTGTTTCGCCTATTTTCTAATGACTTTTGGTATTCATTGTCCTGCACCTACTTGCTCAGGAGATTTGAATTGCTTTTTGTGGACAAAGTTTTTTTTTACTGAATTGAGATGGTTTGCAGTTTTATTCTTCACAATAACGCACACTTAAACCTTTAAATATGTGCAATTAACTTTAATAATATAAATAAAAATGAGTTGCATAACTCAAAATCTGTGAGTACTGTACATCATAATAAAAACAAATTAAAAAGTCTCCTCTGGTCAAATGGATCTCTCTCTGACCAAAACACTGCTGCTCCTCCAGAGCTGACACATCTTCTCTGATTCTTCTCTGATCTCCATGACTCTTCTGATCCTCTAACTTCTCAGGAGTCTGAAGCGGAGGCTCAGTCCTGTATCTAACATACATTCAGAAAGAGAGAAAATTACACAACTGAACAGACATAACGTTACAACTTAGGTGTTATAAGTGTTCACAGCTGATGTTTATTCGTTACGTGTTTCTCTACAGATGATGGTCTATAACTGCTGTGACGTATTGCTCTGCTCCATGTTATCTGCGTCTTCTTTGTCTCATTCGCAGCTTTGCTGAGAGCATAAAGTCATCCTATCACAGTCATGTCTCAGAGGGTCCTCAACTCAGTTTATAAAATTTATAACACGTGAAGTTTTCTCTACCAAGGAACAATAAACGAGTCCCCCCAGAGAAGCCTTTAGGCACAGCCTAAGAGCTACGGTCAAAGTTACAGAATACACATATAAACGCTGAGCTAACAACTGGCAGCTAAAAACTGATATATTTGGAGAGAAACATGTTAATACTGTACCTTATCAGTCCACCCGGTTTAATTGCCTCTTGGGACGTCCTGTCGACTCGCTTCTCCCCCCTCTGTATATCAACAAATGCACGTTGGTGTGAGGCGCTCTGTTTTACGACAGTGCAGTTACACTCAACGTCCATAGAGGCCACTAGAGAGCAGAAAGCCATTCTTACATACTGGGGCTTTAAGTGTTGATAACTGGAATATTTACATGCAGACACAGACTTTCTGTTGTCCATGATGCTGGATTAAAAACACTTACTGCCAACGTTTTGGAACCTGGTGTTGTTTCACAAGTCTTCCTGTTTACTAGTGACCCTTGGCCACCTGCTTTGTGGTTGCCGTGGTTATAACAGTTATTTGAAACCAACAGGAGTGCCCACGAAAGTATAAATAAGAGGACTTGATCAAGATTATCAGATATGTCTCAAATTGAAATAAAACAATATTTGTAACACACACACTATCACCAGTTAGCATAGCCACAGTTTAAACAGTAACACCAATCAGAATAAATGTTGGTTGGAATAAATCTGGATTTAAAACCACATTTGCATTGAAATGGGAAAACAAGGTGCATATCATGGACATAGTTCCAAGGTCATAAAAAGCTTTTATGCATTTTTGGGGATTTCTTTATTTTAAATGCATCTGTGGTGGCATGAATATTTTTAAAATGTTGGAAAGCCTCTCTTCCTAAAGACATCCGCCTACGTGTGGACACAGTCTTAGGGTTCACAGCTTTTAAACTCAAGCTATAATCTTTATTTTTGTGTCTAAACCTGTGGATTTTTGTGACGTCTCAAAGCTTTATGTTTTCACATATATTCTTATATATCATATTTAATGCCTTTGTTATTCCTCCCACGTCTTTACTTGTATGTAAGTCTCCTTTAATTCTATTGATTGTTCCTTTTTATTTGCCGTCTTATTAACTGTTCTACACTAATTTATTAGGTATTGATGTTAATACAGCAGAAAAGACATAGAGGGCGCGAAGTCGATACTCGCTTGCCTCTGTATATCAGCTTAATGTGACCAAGCTTTTCTGTCATCATAATCTCACAAACAAACCATCAATCTTTGATCGGCTGCTGCAGATCGGTCAGTTAATGGATCCAAACTTGCTGACCTTGATGTCATGGAGAAAACCATCTGTAAAGGCAATGAGGGCGTCAAACCAGCGAGCGCAAAGGGTCCGAATTTAATGAGAGGACATAAAGCAGGGCTGTTTTTATTTTCATTTTTTAGAAATGACAGCTTCAGTAATTATCTCTGGCAGTTGTAGAACTACTCAGTATGGATGTTTCGTCTCAGAGACATGAATGGAGTCATTAGGTGGATGCCTTTTACATTAGTTTGGCTCACCAATGGGTGTCCACACAAGGGACAAACATTTGTTTAAATCCTCTTCTTATGCAGACACCGAGTGATGTTTGTCCTTTTTGCTTCCATCCATGTTTGTGACTGCCTTTGAGCTGACTAATGGTCCTGTGGTATATCGAAGGCCTGGTACTTACAGGAAGATTTTTAATATCTATGTCTTATCAATTTAAAAACTGTGAGCCCACAAATGATGACATGAAATGGAAGATACAACAGTTTTGTTCTTGTGGTGTGTGGTGTGCCACAGAGAGAGACACAGCACACACTCATAGCCTGTAATCTTGCGTGAACAAACATGACTGTAATGTAAACAAACAGGGCGGACAATGTGAGAAGAAACTGAAACTAAATGCAACAAGTGGTTAGCTTTTTGTGACATACTTGGTTGGGATTTCCTATGTTTAGACATTTGTGTTTTTGCCACAAATCAATAAACGTTCCATGGGAATTATGAGAATCATAGAATTAACTGTAAAATTAGGGTTATTCAGATGAACTGTATCATGTCCAAACATAAATACATACAAAAACATTTTGTTTTGTCATTTTGCAGACATCCATGAAAAATAATAAAGTTAAAAACATGACGTTTCAACAGATTTATTTGTCAGTAAAACTTTATTAAATTTGAATTATTTTATTGAACATTCAATTTCAGCTTCACTTTATGGAGCCCATGGGTTCAACTGTGTGGCTTCAATAGTCCAGGGTTGTAGAATCATCTGTGCACATGGTGGAGGGATGGACAGAGCATGTAGGGGGTGTTTCCACACACCTCACACCACAAGATAAGCAGGAATGATAATCTTTAATTCTGGAACCCTGGAAGGGATCCAAACAGGAATTTGGGCAGGGTATCAGAGGGTATGCCTCTGTATTGATTTGTTCTGCCACACAAAGAGGTTGAGATCAGTTCAAGCTCTACATGGACAACAATTGCAGATGTAAACAAACCAAACAGCAAAGCAAATAATGAAACAGTTAGCCAACAACAGAGGGTTGCTTTGAGTTGAATCTGTGAGACAGAGGAAAGGTTTGTGGATCTGTGGCACTACCCTTGCCTTTATAATCTGTCAAAGTAAGAGTACAACAACTGACTAACAAAAATAGACACTAGAAGTTCTCCAAGCACAAGAATGAAAATTCTTGAAATGTTAACAAATCTGAAAAAAAATTCCCAGACCTTCAGATTGTCCCCAAATTGTAATCACTTTTTCCTTTTGCCATGACCAACATACCCTAGAAATGTCATTAAAATGCATCATGAACTTTTGAGTTATCCTGTCACAGACAAACAGACAAACAGCCAGGATGGTGTAATTTTGTAGGCCAACACATAAACTGAGACAATGACTGTATTATCTAAAGGTGTTGCATACACCAGTTTGTTAACTGGCCTTCATTTCTGCTATTTTGAGGACTCATAATCCAGGTGCAGAGCCAGGGACGGAACAGATTATGTACTTTCATAATGGATATGTTTGTTTTGGATTTTGTCATGTTTGAAAAAGTATGAGCAATATAGGGCCTCAAGAGGCATGCACAGTCAGAAAAATTTTCAAAAATCACCTGAAACATCTACCATAGAGGTGCCCAACAGAGAAACCACTCCATCCAGCATCCAAGCTAAAGCCACATTCACCTCCTGAGACATGGTCAGCCATAGCTCTTGAGGATTTACACAAAAGCAGGCAGTCCTGAGCAGGGCTGAAACAGTGGGGTCTACAGGCATGCCAGAATCCAACATCTGAGAGGATTTTGGAGAAGAAACTTAAAAAATTACGTTAACATCAGAACCGTGCGTGCACTTTGTAAAAGAGTAAAAAATGTCACCACTGATCTGTACTTTGCATTCTTTTATATCAAGCTCATAAAGCCTTCATGTCTGCACACATTTTCTTCATAAAGGTACGTTAGGATTGTATACTGCATGACCTGACTGGATATATGGGCTTGATCAGAAACTAAAACTGTAGGATTTCACTTGATATTTTTTTACATGTTGTTTTGAGCATAGCAGTCGTGTTCACAAGCCACAGATTTTTCCTTGTATCCTGTTATATTGGCGACATAAAGCTGTGAAATGGGCATGAAGTCTCAAAGCATTATAACAGAAAGGTTAGTTTAGTCCTTTGTTATGTTCTGAATATTGCAGATACAAGCATGGATGGGGTGCTGGTTTGTTGGAGTGGTGCAACCAGGCAAGATCCAAACACATGCTTCTGCCAGCCAAGGTTCAAATCTAGTCTGTGGCCTGTTTGCAGAGTGTCTTCCCCCTCTCTCTCTCTCACCCCCGCTCACAAGCCTATCCACTGTCTCTCTCTGCCTCCTGTCAATAGGGGCCTAAAAATGCCCCCAAAAAAGAATCTTAAAAAAAAAAAAAACAAAGATACAGGTTGTGGATGCATCCTTACAGTTCTGTGAGCCTCATCGTTAACCAAGACAGGAAAAATGAGTGGTAAGATTTTATAAGATTTTGAAGTTAAGGAATTGTGAGGTCTGACTTTCAGAGATCTGTCCCTATATTGACGGCATGAAGATGTTGCCAGGCGTGGGGAGAAAGGTTGTGAGGAAGTTAATTTTGCATAGGTGTGCAATGGGGACACCAGATTGTCAGATCAGATTGCCAGATTATTTCAGAAAGCTACTTGTAAAATGTAGAGAGCTAAGTTACTAGTGAAAAAAAAAATGTACTACATTCTCAGAAATAGGGGTATAGAGTGGCTGCAACAATTTTATTAACATTGCCCTGAATTATATTGTCACAAGTATCCATCCATGCATTATCCATACTTCTTATCCCATTCAGGGTTGCGAGGGGCTGGCATTGGGTGAGAGGTGGGGCACACCCTGAACCGGTCATCGGCCAATCGTAGGGACACAAAGAGAGACAATCATTCACACACTCACACCTCAGGGCAATTTGAAGCACCAGTCCACCTTATGAGCATGTTTGTGGTCTGTGGGAGGAAACCGGAGTGCCCAGAAAGAACCAACGCAGGCACAGGGAGAACATGCAAACTCCACACAGTAAGGCCCTGACCGACCAAGGATTGAACCACCATTGAACAACCATTGTTGCACCACTGTGCTGACCTTTTACAAGAATGTGGGACTTAAAAGGAAAAAAAACCTGCAGTCTACAGCAGATAGTAAAATAAATTCTGTCACATGGTTTTTATGTGACATGTTGCTACTTCTTCTGAGGCTACGCTAAAGACAGGAACATTTGCTGGCACTGTCAGGATCTATATTTTCAAAAAAAATTGGCAAAAGCATATTTGATTAAATAAATGAATGAATAAATAAAAATACTCTATGCAATGCTATTTATGTCATATTACTCTACACTGTCATTTAGTTGGCTTTTTTCATTATCATTTTGTTGTATTTTTTTCTAGTACACTTTTTAATGTAGTTCTGGTTGCATGCAGTCTCTCCAACTCCCTTCGCACCATTTTAGAGCACTTTATCAGAGCAGGGAAAAGACAGGCTGTGCCTTAATTTTAACATCAAAATACTTAAAATATCAATATATATGCAATTTGTCTATTTAATATAGTTAATAAACCTAACAAAGTATTTGATTCCCAAAATGTGTATTTGAACTCAAATGCAAGTTTATTTAATAAGCTAAATGTAGAATTCAAGCCAGTTTAAGCTACTTTTTTGATCGAAGTTACAAGGTATATGAGGTTTTTATATTCATATTTCACCTTTATTTCTATTTTATTTTTACAGACATATTTAGTAGTGCAGAAAAAAAGTGTTTTCTAACAGTGAAGGCCAATTATAGCTTTATTTTCTTAGGTTGAATTGTTATTTCTGAGGTCTTCCAGGCAGACATCACATATTATCCATTTATATACATTTATATGAAATGTAAATATACATTTTCATATACAGTGTTCAACAAATGTATTAGACCACCTGTCAAAAAATAAGAAAACATGAATATTTTGGAAATTTTTCAAGAACTCATAAACTGAAAGTATTGTTATTGCACACACATTTTGAACAGGAATGGAGAATTTAAACTGAATTATCTTTTTTAAGCCCATTTTTGAGCCACTCACTGGTATCTCTGAGAAGCCAGAACTGAATCAAGCAGAACATTTAACCACTAAAACATTTTTTCTATTCCGGGATACAAGTAAATAACTATAATTTGATTTCTTAATCAAGAGATAATAATGAGCTTTTCTGGGTTTTTTTTAACAAAGTAAATTTGATAATTCATGGATAACGCTAATAATTCCTTTCAACATTCAAAATGTAATTTCAGTTAAAGAGCTTCTGCATACTGGTGTATTAACCATTACAGGAACATAACAAAATAGAAAAGCACTCAGAGAGCGCAGACCTCCGCCAAGCAGCTTCAGTCCACCCCTAACACAATCTCCCAAATGCTGAAAATGGTTCTATCTCGCAATGTTAAAGAATCCTTCTAAGAACTCCTGGATCCGGATGGTGATCCCGATCAGTCCCAAAATCTAATCATTTGTTCCTTATCCCATTCCACACGTTTCCTGAAAATTTCATCCAAATCCGTCCATAACTTTCAAGTTATTTGAACACAAACAAGCAGACAAACAAACAAAAGCCGGCAAAAACATAACCTCCTTGGCGGAGGTAATGATCTTGGTAATTACCAATGCTGTTATTTACGGCAGCTGTGGCATAAACCTTACACTGGGTGATGGTCAAATAAATTTGTTAAGCACTTTAAATATAAATGTTAAAGGTGCCCTGATCAATCAACCACCGATAAGTATTGGCTGTTATTTAAATATTTGTCTGAAAAAGCATGATCAGGCTACACAGAGGGAGTTTGTTGGCCCATGGACTGCAAGTTACCCTAACCCCTGAACTGTGAAGTAATCAGCAAGTTTCTCATGGGCAGCCTCATGTTTTAATGGACTTAAACACTCAGACCAATCTATGGCACCAACAACCATTAACCAGTCTCTGTTCTCTATTCTGATGCTCAGTTTTGAATTTAATTAGGCAGCCCTGACTATGACAACATACCTAAATGCATTGAATTGCTGCCATGTGACTGGCTGATTAGCCATTTTGGCTTAGGTAAATTAGGGCATATCAAATAAAGTGGCAAGTGAGTGTATGTAGTGTTCTTTTAATCAGGGTAAACATAACCTCATTTGACCTGTGACACTGAAATCTAAGCTATGTTACTAAAGAGAATGTAACTCAGAAGGTGAGTAAAAACCAAAGGAAGGTTGAGTAAAGACAGAAACAAACACAAAAACTAACTTATTGTCACAGGTTAACAGAGAGCATTGCTTTTACAAGACATCACTTAGTTACTTGCAGTTTAATGTAAAAGTTCTTGAGCAACAACAAACCACAGCAGCTGTGTAGGAAAAGTAAAATGTATGAAAAACACTGAAGTAAAGGCTCTGATCTCAGCATGAGGTGAACTGAGTGTTTCTGCACTTTCAGGTGTAATTTGAGCAGATGGCTCTTAACCATATGCTTTGGGAGGGAAGAAGTTTGCCAGCAACCTCAGGGACGTCACTTTGTACAGGTCTAGTTTCATTTGAGGTTATTTTTACTGGCTGTTTAAGCGATGGTTAGAGGGAAAAGGAGGATTTTCTGTGGTGTGACTGTAGATATTACTGTTACATAACATACTAATGGGACCACAAATACAGGTGTGGTTAATCTGGTGCAAACGTGGTGTGAGAGTTTATTATGCATTCTGCTGCTGTTCTGTACCGAGGAGACTTCCAATGACACTGCAGTATAACAAGCTGCAGTTTCTTACAGCTATGGAGGGAGGAAGAGCAATGATTTAAGGATCAGTCTAAAAAGGTTGATGAAATACAGTCAATATCATTTTTTCAGTCAGTGTTGCCAAGTCTGTTTATTGTAAGAAACTTTGAGCCTTTTTATTTAAAGTTTAAAATGTAAATAAAAACAATGATTTGCAATGCCCTATTGATCCAAATTCAGTTGACAAAAGACAAGATATTTAACATTCATGCTGATACTTTTTTTTTTTTTTTTTTTGGCAAATATTCAATAATTTAGAATTTGTTTCCTGCAACACATTCCAGAAAGCTGAGACAGGACCATGTTTACCACTGTGTTACATCATCTTCCCTTTAAACAACACTGTAACTGAGGACACTAATCGTTGAAGCCTTGTAGGTGGAATTCTTTCCTATCCTTGCTTGAAGTACTTCAGCTGCTCAACAATCTAGAGTCTGTTGTATTTTGCACTTCATAATGCGCCACACATCTTCAAAGGGAGACAGGTCTGGCAGGCCAGTCTACTAGCCGCAGTCTTTAACTAAAAAGCAGAGCTATTGTGCAGAATGTGGCTTGGCAATGTCTCCCTGAAATAAACAGGGACAGGGATCCAACTGAAAAGACATTTTTTCAGCATTCATGGAGTCTTCACAGATGTGCAAGTTACCTGTGCCATGGGCACTAACACACCCCCATACCATCACAGATGCTGGCTTTTGAACTTTGTGCTGATAACAACCTGGATGATCCTTTTTCTCTTTAGCCCGGTGGACATGATGTCCATTATTACCAAAAAACAATATGGACTCGTCAGACCACAGCACACTTTCTACTTTGCTTCTGTTCATCTGAGATAAGCTCAGGCTCAGAGAGGCCTGGAGCATTTCTGGGTGTTGTTGATATATGGGTTTAGCATAACATGGTAGAGTTTTAATTTGCACTTGTAGATGTCGTGACACACTGTGTTAACTGACCATGTTTTTTGAAGTGTCTCTGACCCCACGTGGTAATATCCTCTACAGAATGATGTTGGATTTTAATGCAGTGCCACCTGAGGGATTGGAGGTGATAGAGAAAATGTTAAATTGTTGATCTAGTGACTGTGAACTGTCTTCAATGTAAATCCGGAGCTTTGGAATGCAAATTGTCTTGAGTCTGGTAACTACACCCCATGAGTCCTTTCCCTGTCAAAAGATCTCCCAACACCTTAAACTCAGACGGACCCCCCATCCTGGCACCTTTGATCAAAGAACTTTGTATGCATACTGGCAAAGGAAATAACGTCTACCTTCTGTTACTGTTTCACAACAGCTTAATTCACTCAGACGTCTGTCTTCCATTTTAATTGATTTACCATGTCTGTTTGATTCAGCATGTCTGGTCAAGGTACACTCCCCTCTCCCCCTTTTGGTGTATCCCATTGTTTCCACACTGTACTTAACTCCTGCTCCTTCCTCAGTCGTGGTCAGCTCACAGACACAGACCTGCACTCTGTCTGTCAGTTCACCAGCTTGCCGGCATGCTTCAATAAAGTCACCTCACCACAGCAAACCATAAACTGGACTCTGAGAACTTTTCTTCAACAGAGGTCACAGGCATTCAGTGTTGGCTTTCGGCATTACCACTTAGGTGAAGAGATTTCTCTGGATTCTCTAAAACTTTGATGATATTATAGACTGTAGATGATGAAATCCCTAAATCCATTTCACTTTTATTGAGAAACATTATTTTTAAACTGTTGGAATATTTGTTCACACAGTTGTTAACGAAGTGTTTAACCTCGCCTCACCATTGCTTGTGATTTTTAGGATACTCCTTCAGTCATGAAACTCACCTGTTTCCATTCACCCATGAAATGATCCAAACAGGTGTTTTTTGAGCATTCCTCCACTTTCCCAGTCTTTCGTTGACTCTGTCCCAGCTTTTTTATGATGTGTTACTCGCATCAGATTCAAAATGGGTGAATATTTGCAAGGGTCAAGGTTGTTAGTTTGAACAATAAATATCTTATCTTTGTGATATATTCAAATGAATATGGGTTGAAAAAGATTTGGAAGTTATTGTATTCTGCTGTGTTCCAACGTAATTGGACTTTGGATGTGTAATATCAGTTGTAGGATGCAGTTTAGGGGCTTCTTTCTAGTGTAGTGGCTTATTTGGGCTTGACTTGCTCCGGGTTTGAACTATTTTTCTTACAGGTCTCTATTATAAAGAAAAAATTGTATTTCCTTAGATTTGAAGTCCTGGTTGGGTATTGAGAATGAGAAATGAAACACTGCAACTAGGGCTTGGAAAAACAACCTCCTCCTCTCCCTGAAACAAGCCAGTTATAAATAAATTATTAATGTCTTTGTGTAAAAATGAAAGAAATTACTTTTATTAAGTTTTGATTCATCCATTTCTTAGTTTGCTTTCACACCTAAAATTCAGCAGACTAGGTTGAAAGTGAAGTTGCGTCATTGTTTCATTCTTCACTTTATTTGGTTTGCTGTCACACAGCACCCAGTCAGATTTAGATTTAAATTTAGATTTAGATTTATTGATCCCTGGGGGGAAAATTCATCTCCACTGACTGTACATTACAAAGGAACAACATTGTACCTCACAGACAACAACAACAGTGAACAGCATACAGTCAACGTAACAGTGAAAGACTGTAACAATAACAGTACAGTGACAGACCAGACGGACAGATCAGCGGGGCCTGTTGTTCAAGGCGGCTATGGCTGCAAGCTTTTCCCAAGGCGAGCCCTTCTAAACTTGATTGATCTGTACCTGCGCCCTGAAGGTAGTGGGATGATGTATAGGTGGGGGTCAGGTGGACCAAAGCCCATCAAATGTTGTGTAATCAGCCTCTAGCCACTAGTTGGGGCTGTAGCTGCAGTCTTCGTAACTGCCTCCATGTCTGTTGTTGCATTAATAGCCATAAAATAAAGATAAAGTGGCATTGGGCTGCATCGGTTGGCACTTGGATATTGACTGGAGTGATGTAAAAACATATTCCTGCATTTGTAGACATTAATCTGTTAGGAAGACTGGACGGTGGCAGTGATAGCAATGCTAACATTAGTCTCATTCTGTTTTACATTGTCAGTGAACACTACGTTGCCTTTTTTTTTTTTTTTTTGCCAAATCCAAGCCACAATTCAATTCCTTTGGTTTGCTTACCCTGTTTGGTTCGAATTGCTTTCACATCCACCACAAACCAAACTCTGGTCCACTAGAAGTGAATCAATCTGCTTTTTCCGATATTTGTTCTGATCAAGAGTTGTCTGTGGGCTTTCAAACCACCCTGTTGTTGTAGCTGAAACTGATATGTGATTTGTTTCTCTCTAAAGCTATGCTCCATTCATGGTTCAGCTGCTTTGAGCCTTGCTGAAAATGATGCAGAAAACTGTGACAAGGTGCAGTAGGTGCTATGCCTGATGGAGGACCAAAATTACCATGTGGCGTTAAGTCATGTCAAGGTCATACTTCACATGGAAATGTCACATCAGACAGTGGAGCAGTAATTCTAGTTAAAAAGCAGCCAAAGTTTGAGTAACTTTACACACCAAATCTCTTTGGTGTCACTGTCCAGTGTAACTAATCATGGCCATAGAGTGTCTTACAGCATTAATTGGTCTCTGTAGAGGTATAATCCAGGCTTGTCCCTCTAGTAATTAGTGTATCCAGTTGGAGCATGCCTGTCTTACATTCAAAAAGAGAGGAACTTTGTGTGTACGTCACATGAAAGCTACAAATTGATGAAAGAACGTATTGATGATAAAATATAGATAAATGAATCTGAGCATGTCTGGACCAGCAGAGGAGGCCCTGAAGGACCATCATTGGTAAAGCACCAGAATAAACTCATTGTCCCTGAAGGACAAATGGTACATTTGGTTCAAAGCACTTGATCTGAGTGAAGCTGAATTTCTCACCGTGAATAAATCTGGCTTAATACGAAAATTTCTGTCCAAACCTTTGTGCAGCAAGACAATTTCTTAATGTTCTTTTGGATCCTGTGCCATTCTGCTATTGAAGCGATCTCTGTTCATCCTCTTATGTTTGACATTCCCTATTTTAAGCCCTACATGTCATGTCTCTTTCATTTGAAATTAGACTTTGATGAATACTGTATGAAAAGAAACCTGCTCGCAGAGACACTGACCTTCACGGCTGCTTTGCTGCGGTGTTTGAAGCATTGTCAAGTAGCATGGGCTCACAGAGGCTTTCAGACTAACAGGAGTGGGAAGAAAAGGACTGCAAAATATTTAACTAACACCACATTGATTTGAAAAGGCTAGCAGAGAGGCTCAACAGGAGCGCAGGCTTAATCACAGGGATGGTGGTATTTGAAATGGCACTTTAAATGCCCTTTCTCCTTGTTCTGTATTGGTGAGCTGTCTAAGTTTGCCCATTCAGCTGCATAGCTGTGATAAAGGTTAATCTGTCCATGTCAGATATCACAGTGTAATGGCTGTCTTTGGATTAAAATAACAAACCTAGAGAAACCACACACACACACAAGCAGGAACACACAGACACACTGAAGCCATGACTCTGCCTATTTTCATAATGTTTCATCAATCATTGTTTTACTCAACAGTTTGCTGTTTTCAGAGACATTTAGTGACTGGCATCATTTTTTGGTTTGACTTTAGTTTCCATAGTTTCCATTTTAGACATTTTTACACTTAAAGACATACTTTGGGATTTTTTTAAGTGGTGTTTCATAAGGTTCATGGCACTAACCTGAACATTAGCCACAGTGACAGAGATCAGCTCTGTAAAGAAATAGTTAGCACAGAAGCTAAACCTACGTATTGCCGAACATAGGGCCACCATCTTTGTGTAATTCAAAGAGTTTGACATGAAAACTAGTCACAAAAGCAGTGTAGGGTGATTGCATGCTATATTCAATTTCTTGACAAGTCTTAATTTTTTACTACCAAGCCAGACTTTTTAGCGGCACATGACACAGCTATGTGTTTGTAAGCTTGTGGATGCAGCTCAGATATGTTCGATATAGCTGGTTGGCCTCCACAGTAGCATGACATGGATCCTGGCCATGTACTGGAAGACGGAGAAAGACTGAAAATAGACTAGAGAAGAAAACAGATGTCCAACCTTGTTGGGAACTCTTTTGGTATGGATATTGTATTGTAGTTCTCAATACCAAATGAGTACTGATGACAAGTATTGGTACTTTGATACTGAGTGCTCCGGTCCACAGCTCTAAACCCTTTCTGTAGCTCTAAACCCTGGGTTGGGAACATCACTGTACTCAGTTAGCGGAATTCCAGCTGATGAGAGGCAGAAAGTACTGATTGGTGGAGGGGCAAAATGGGAAAAATTCTGTAAAAGACTTCAACTCAGATGAAAAGTATTACATTTGTTACATTAGCCTTGCAGCAAGAAGGTTGCTAGTTTGAACCCCTTGTCGGTCAGGGCCTCATTATCTGGAGTTTGCATGTTCTCCCTGTGCATGTTCTCTTCAGGCATGCCGACTTCCTCCCACAGACCAAAAACATGCTAATTATGTTAAGTGGGGAATCTAAATTGCCCTGAGGTATGAGTGTGAGTTTGCATGGATCTTTATCTCTGTAGCACTGCGATCTGCTGGCGTCCAGTTCAGGGTGTGCCACGTCTTTCGCCAATGTCAGCTGGGTTAGGCTCCAGCCCTTCCCGACCCCAAAAGCAGTAGAGAATGGTTGGATGGATGGACAATTCTTATTATTCCCTTATGTTTGTTTGTTTGTTTTTTTTGACCTTTGGGAAGGTTTGTGAAGCCCTTCAACAGAAAAAAAAAATATTAAAAAGAACCAGATATTGTCCTGGTTACACTGTTAAGCTGGTTTACTGAGGCCTCACTGCTTATTGTCATGAAGTCTGCACTGTAAAACTCTCCACACCACACCACGCGGCCGTGCCAACGGGGTCTGTCCAGGGCATTTTGCAAGTTTCGTGCACGGCGCAGTCAGATGCAGCAGGCGCACCCATGCCTCCGTCCCTCCCACCAGCGCAAGTAGATCCAATCCATTCATCGTGCTTGTGATCCACCTGCATTCCTGGTCTGTCATCGCCAAATAGCAGAACCTTTGGTGAAATACTCTCTCCCGGTATCTCCTCCTCATGCTCCTTGCAATAATGTACTCCATCTTTTTAGATCACATTAAGAATAAAGATTAAAACAGAGAAATATGGGCAATCACAGGTTAATCCTTAAGACACCGAGTGACTTACATTTATTCAGCGAGCGTCTCTCTCTTTTTTCTTTTCTTTTGAATTTCATGAGATGAGAGAAGCCGGATGCTCCGTATCAGATTATGTGGCTGTTTGTGGTTGGCTGAGAGATGTGAACTTGTTGGTTTGCGTCACTCTTCCAGCTGCCGTCAGGTTGAGTTTCTATTATGAGAAACGTCTCTGATCTGACATCAGATGTGACGGGACAATTAATGTAGATACAAATGTATGTGCTGGTTCAGACGGTTACATTAAATAGTGGCTGCTGTGATTGTTTATTGCATTGAAATGTGCCTGACACTCTGGATACCTGCCTGTGAGGTTTTGGTGACGTTAGCGCACTGCGCAACTGTCAGCTGAATTACCACTGCACCAGGTGCACTTCACCTGCGCCGAGAATAGACCAGGTTGGAGCTGGGGAGCTTTCAGCGCACCTTCTGCACATTTTTTGGAACGAAATTGTCACTGCGCCAAGCTGAATCTGTGGACACCTCCCCCTGGTGCACCGCCACACCCATCTCGGCGCAGCCGGTCTACCAAATTGCCAAATTGGCTGCGCACGGTGGTGCACCTGACAAAATTACCTCTGCGCGGAGTGCACCAGGCTCCGCCACCCTGCCCCAAAATTAGGAAATTAGGGCCCTTTATCTTTAGCAATACCGAGGTTATAATATAGTTGATTATTTCACATCCTTAACATTCTTATCATTTTTACCTTATAAAATAAGTTGAGATGTGAAAAGCTTTAAAAAGTGAGGCATTTTCAGATGTTTTTCTTATAAGATAAAAAAAAAAGTTTAAGTACTTGATTTTGTGTTTACATCTGACTATTTTTGGTTTTATCAATAACTCATCACATAAACACTAAGGGCCTGATCTACTAAGATCCAAAAAAACGAGTGCTAAATTGCCTGTGCAAATTAAAAAATTGCACGTTCTGTTAGTGGGCGTGTTGCGGGTGATCTTATATCACTGCGTGAGCAATTGATAACAGGTACAAAAGTGGTGTGGACCGCCCCCTTTAAAGGAGGATTTTGCGTGTGCTACTGACTCATGGAGAGTTTGGGAGAGCAGAGTGGCTGTAAATGAAAAACGAAATTTGAAGCCATGGAGTTAGAGGCAAATGAACACACTTGCGGTAACCTTTTTTGTTGTCTTTTATTTTGACGGACAAGATCGTCGCTTTCCTCTCATACCATATTTTCATCTGTCATTTTTAATTTTCCTTTTCTGATTGCAATCAAACATAATCTAAATGACAAGATTCACATAGCTGCACAGCTTCATTATCAATAACTTCTCATGTGAAGAGCAGTCTTACAATTACACGCACACAGACCGCGCGGGTACTCTTGCCTTTTACGCACTGACTGCATCACAAACTCTTCATGCTCTGACAGCGAGTTGCTCCACGCACTGTCAGCTCCTAAACTTGCTGTAAGTGTGTGGAGAGTGTGACGCAGTCAGCTCTGAGTGACAAACGGAGTGATTATGGCTATGAAGGGATTTTTTACAAAGGTTAAATGACCTCTTCCACAATGCAAAGTGCAAAGCAGAGAGGTTTTACTAAACGCGTGTGTCTGCATGGCACACTGGATCATCCCTCTTTTCCCAGCTCATTACAATGCCAAACAGCCTCCAAATCTTTCCATCATTCATCAAAAAATTCGGTCAATGATGGAAAATATTCGGTTAATGCGACCCATTTCTCGCCACAATGAATGCAGCCCTCTGTGCGTAACACTGCTTTTTTTGCACCTGCCTTTCAAATGTGTTAAATTTAGAAGCAAAAACACTGAGCGCAATCAGTTGTGGGTTTGATAAATCACATTGCAGGTGCTAAATGATAACATCTGCATCTCCTCCTCCCAGTATTTTGTGCTTTCTGATCATCTGCATGTATTCTACATATTCATGAAGGCAAACACGCTAAATGGAGTGCGCTTGCTATTTTGCTCATAGTAGTAGTAGATCAGCTTTGCGCACGCTATCAAGTTTGCACATGTTTTTATACACGCAAACCTTTAGCAGATCAGGCCCTAAGACACTGGATCTGGAATCCCCCCCCCCCCGTGTTTTAGGACTCTTTACTGCAGCACTTTAATCCTGTTGGGATCTACATGGTATCAGAGGAGCTTGCAAACCTGTTACCTCTAGTTAAGGGCTTTCAGATGGGGGGGGCGATCAGCGCTGCACTCAGTTCCTTCCGCTTTCACTGGTTGCGTGACACCAGAGAAAGTCTGTGCTGCATCAAGCTGAGCGCAGCACAAGGTCGCACTTGCCGTCTGTGTGCACTGTACCAAAGTTTAAAAAAAGCTTTAGGCTTGGCACGGTGCCTTGATCTTCACTCCCAATGGGAGAGATCAGAGGGCAGATCAGATCATAACTAGGAAAACGGAGGAGAAAATCAATTTGGCAGTGTCCCTATTTCTTTTAAAATGTGAGTTTAAAGACCCACCAGGACATCAAAAAGAGAGATCTTATTCAGTCTAACATCTCATAACAGTTTTAATATACCAAGTGCATTTAAAAACTAGCAGAAGTGTCATTACATTTAAAAAGTAGACTGCATTCTCTCATTTTAAGTTCTTACACTGCAACAGTTGCCCTGCTAAGAGAGTTTCATAAACACACACCCTAGTTTTCTATTGCCGCTCTTCTCCTCCAGAGCAGAAACAATTTCTTTGCTCTGATAATTGAATAGGTATTTTGAGCACCAAAAAAATGAATTCAAAGAATGTTGTTTTTCCAAAACCATCTCAAACTACCTTGTGAGTGTAGTTTCAGTCGCCTGGCAACTTCGGCTGATGGCAACCGTGATTTGAGAATCTGAGAGCACCATCTGAAAGCTTTTACTGTTTTACAGAATGTACCACAAGTATACTGAATAGATTAATCAATCAAAAAATCAATCTTTATATGTATTTCACCAAATAATAACAACAGTTATATCAGGATACTTTTAAAAAGATGAGGTCAGTGTCTTAGCTGTGTTGAGCAACAGGAAACCTTCAGCAGAACCAAACTCGTGTTGAGTAGCCATCCGCTGAAGCCATGTTGGGGGTGTGAGTGGGTGGAGATGGAGAGGTGGGCAGAGACAAAGAGACTAAGAAGAGAATTTATGATAGTAACAAATTTATGGACGCCCCATCTTTCCCCATCATATTTGTCTCTATTGAACATAAAATTATGAGGTTATCCGCTTTAGATACAACGTCTCATTTTCAAGAGGGTCCTCTTCTTTGTACCTCTATGAGGTAGCTATTATGGTGGCATTAGCAATAACAACCATGAATAGAGATATTCTTATATTAACATACAGATATAATGATTTTAAGGTTGAGAGGAGTAATGATGAATATCTCAGTTGAACTGCAATTAATTAGATTTAATTGATTTAAACTGACAACATATGGTGTTGGGTAAGCTAAAGCACTTGGAGTCAAGCTGGTCCACAGCAGCAGGTTGTCGATGTTGGCAGTTATGGCTACAGTAATATATGTGTGATACTTGGTTAATTAAAAAAAAAATAAAAATAAAGATATCATAACACTCATTGTAGGTTTACAAGATAGTACAACAGTAAGCTAAATAGACTAGGCTAATAGGCTGCTAGCTATCTTGCCCACTGTTTCCTTCAACTTACATGCTGATGTTAGCTGTAAAGGTTAGCATGGTGGGGCAGCAGGCAAGTGCATGTGCCTCACAGCAATGAGGTTGCTGGTTTGAACCCTGTGTTGGTCAGGGCCTTTCTGTGTGAAGTTTGCATGTTCTCCCCATGCCTGCATGGTTTTCACAGGGTACTCCAGCTTCCTCCCACAGACCAAAAATATTCTTGTTTGGTTAATTGTGACTCTAAGTATGAATGGTTGTCTGTCCCTCTAAGTGGCCCTCTGATCAGCTGGTGACAGGTTCAGGGTGTACCCCGCCTCTCGCCCAATGTCGAGGATAGGCTCCAGCCCCCTGCAACCACAAAAGGGATAAGCAGTGCAAATGATAGCTGGATGAATGTTAGCTGTAAAGTTAGTTTGTACAAAGAGAAAGTTCTTGTCAAATCAAAGTAAGCACAGAGATCTGAACCATGTTATCCTGCTAAAGTATAATTAAACATTATGCACAGTCACCATCCAGTCAGACCCTTTAAAGATTTATATGCATTCATACTGGAAGGCATAATTAGCTTTAAAACATTAGCTAACACAAGCTGTATTTCCAGTTAAGGCAGTTTTCCACCCTTTACTGGATGATGTTTTTTCTTTCTTACTTTATTCATCTCAAATTTAAAAAAAGTCAAAGTCAAAACAAAATAATGCACATGTACACCAAATAATTGTACATGTCCAAATTAATGTACACATGTTAATATGTATGTCAACACAACAACCAGTTTAGGGAAGGGACAGAATAAGGCAAAGGGCTTATCCTGCCCCCTTCTTACAAATCAGATCACAATACTGAATTAAAATGATAATTCATTACCAGCTGTCATTATTCATGGAAACAATATAAAATAAATACATGGGTAATAGCCTCATTTTGCAAACTACAGTAAATCTTCAAAGAAAAACAAATCTCTGCAAGCACAGCCCCACTCTTCAAATAAACCTCCAGGAGAACAAGCAAAACATACTAATAATAAGTAAGCACTTCAGAAAATATAGATGTATATATTATATATATTTATATATTTAAATATTTTATATACAGTACATACATACACATACTTATTTAAATGTACACTACTGTATTCATAAACATCCTTCTCATAAGTAGGTATACACATACAATAAGTTTCTCCACAATACATCTGTTCTAAGCTACATTTTATGTTACTTAATAGAATTGCTGGCATACAGTATGTTAATAATAATCAGTGTTATAATATACAGAATTGATATTACTTATATGGAATCAAATTGTTTTGGTATGAAACTATATCTTTGTTAAGTTACTCATATGAATCCATTAATACTTGTCTATAATGTAATTTAAATATTTATGTTATTGCACTTTTTAAAAGTGACATCCAGGCTGTTTGAAAGCTTGACCCCACAAACAGATAAGCACAGACTGAATTGTGTTTGGTCTTGGTTGTGTTGTTAAATGTGTGCTCAAGTGGGTAGACATAATTTGTGCTGGCTTTCCAAGATTCAAACTGATTTTGGACTGTAGATTACAGTTTACTCAAAATTATGTTAAGAAATGTACAAATTAAATAATGCACATCCACATTTAGACACTTTAGCACCACATTATGATAAGAGGAGATATGCCTTCCAACCATAACATACACCCAACTGCAACACATGTTGGTGTTGCAAAAAAAAAAAAAAAAAAAAGACACACACACACCTCTTCACAAATAGCATTAGTTCTGTTTTATGACAAAATCCAATTTGGAAGAAGAACATGGGGGAAACCCTGACTGAGAAGAAGCTGAAATTGTATTTTGATATGTTTTCATTTTGGTAAGCTGTAAAAGTATGTAACATCCTGCTTGTAACACTTTCTTTTTTGCTTTTTTTTTGTTGGCTCTTTGCAGGTATTACATCATAGGCAGCCCAACTTGAGGTTGTAAATGTTTTAAATTGAGGCCCTGATTCACATTGGAGCTGTTATATACTTGTATAGAAAAACACGCAAACACACTTTTTAATTATTTGGACACATAACTGTTTGTGAAAGCCCTCCAGTCAGACCACACCCCTGATCATGGAGAGGGGCAGGTAGTGTGCAAAATCTGTTTAAAACAGTCTAATGTATAGCCAGCCTAATGCATCGTGAGCCATCTGAGAAGTTCTTAGTAAATAATTACTGACTTTTTAATCAAAGACACTCAGACTTATGGCTCCACCTTAACACACACACCTGGAACATCTGGGTGACCAGCTGCTCCGTTCACTAATCCGATCGGCCCCTTAATGTTCCCTGAGAACATCTGGCAGCATCTTTGATTCACCTCACCTGGCAGAGCTTTTCTATTTGGCCTTAACTTTGCTCAGTAAGCATTTCAAAAACAGTCTTTAAAAAGTAGAATCAATCAACAGAAAAGTGGAGACATAAAAAGAGGCAGTAGAAATGAAATGTAAGGTTCAGGAGTTTCTTCCTGCGGGGTGTTTGTGTTTACACCACAGCAGCGGGTCACTGTGATCAACGGCTCATTTGCTCTTTTCAACCTGTCACTGACAGGTCACAGTCCTGGGGTTATTGGTACCTGCAGCATGTTTACACCTGCAGCTGTGACTGCCATCTCAAGTGAAAGGCGGTCCAGTAGAAAACTCTGGTGCAAACCTGCATGGAATCTTTATTTTATGATGATGCTCCATCTACACCACTCAAAGAGGGGTGTGATTGGTCATTTCTATAAAATAATGTGGACAGCTCCCAATCCTCCTCCTCAAAAAAAAAGACTGATGTGGTTACAGTGTAATTTCAGTAATGAATTGTTAACAAGTCTGCTTAAAATCACAAAACCCATAAATACCCACTCTAAACTTAATGCAGTTCAAATGGTTAATGAGAATGTATATAACTCCATTCTGATCAACAACATCAAAATATATGATGTTTGCTCTAAATGTGGAATGAAAGGAACATTGTTTCACTGCCTGTGAGACTGCCCAAATATCAAAATATTTTGAAAGGAAGTTTTGGATACCATGACATGTGATACAAGGGTTAAAAGCAGGGTTGGTAATCTGATTTAGATACACTTTTTGTTATACTGGTTAAAATGATCATTATGTCCCAATGCAATCAATGCATGATGTGTTCCTCAAAGAGAGCGAAAAATAGTCGCTGTCTACAGCAGGAGTCAAGCAGGGAAAACACCAACCAATCATGTGATTCGCACCGAATTTATTAAACCAATCAAATACTAAAAATAAATACTGCCGTTCTGCCCACCTTCTGCACATACATTTTGCCAGCTTGCACAGACCCTGATTCAAGATGGAGGCAGAGAACACAGTCGTGAGTACTAACTAACTTGCCATATTTGCTTGTTTTCTAACTTACTGCTTACCACTGAGTGAGACATGACTTAGAGCAAAATGAAAACAATGTGCAGAGGACCGGTTTTGAGTTGAATCAGTCATATGGTCGCGAATCAGTGTATCTTGGGTTTCTTCCAGAAAACTGTAAACTAACCAAGGGAAATAAGATAATGATGATATATCGTTTACTAGAAGTAAAACACACAATAGCCAAATCTTGGAGGTTTATGTCCAGACCAAACTTTAAGGTGTTGCTTGACAGCCTATCAAATTCTCTAGCTCTTGTAAAACTTGCTTTTATATCTAGGGTTAAATTTTCTGTTTTTGATTAAATTCTGAGAGACGTTCTTATTATTTATTCAAGGGAAAAAATCAAAGAAGCCTTCATGACTTATGTGAAGTCACTATATATTTATTATTTAACTTATCATTCATCAGCTGCAAGTTCACAGTCAGAGCAGAAAGAACAAGGTCCATCTATTAAGTTTTAAAATCAATTAAAGTTTGACCCTGACATAACTTCTCTTAAAATGTCAACTATTCAGAGAAAATCCCTTTGTTGTTTGTTTGTTTTGTATTTATATATATATATAAATACACATATATAGACAAATGGGCTAAAATTAGAATTCATCATAGCGACAAATTTATGGCATGTCTGTTTTGCCTCTATTAGAGGTTACAACAAAGGTTAATAAAATTGTATCAGGTTAGATACTTGTTGAAATGAATTTCAAAATGAAACGGCTTTTGCACAGAAGTTGCAGGAAAATTATATGCACATCATGGGAACTACTGCATACTATTGACAGCGTTTATCTATTTAAGGGTTTTCATGCCAATGAAGACAATTTTGAAAACTTCCCATATAGATGGGATCATTCAGAGGAGGAAAACCTCTGTTTCCAAAATAATCCCGCCTATCTGTGGACCTTGCATGAATGTGTACATTAAATAAAATAATAATAAAAAACAATGTGCCATTTATTTCAAAATTGAATTCTGATTTCCTTATTGAACAGACACATTGATGGTCACATTCCTGTATAGTAAAGACTTTGTGTTCTTGGAAAAAAATGTGTAGAATCTTTATAGGCAGAAAGTATTAAAATATCAGCAAATAAGATATCAGCTAACATCTAATTTTGTGCATCCCTATCACATCTAGTGGTGCCTTGCTTTTTGGCCTCTCCTTTGCCCCGTAAGCATTTTAAAATAACACTTTAAAAAAATGTCAATGCTTCTTGGTAGAATCGATCAACAGAAAAGTGGAGAGAAGCATAAAAAAGGAGCCCGTGGTAATGAAATGCATGGCTCTGAAGTGCTTTCCTGCGGGGTGTTTGTGTTTACACCACGGCTGCGGGTCACACTGATCACCGGCTCATTTGCTCTTTTTAACGCGTCACTGACAGGTCATACTCCCGCGGTTATTGGTACCAGCAGCGTGTTTATATCTGCAGCTCTAATGTAGGACAGAAAGGCTGCAGGCTGCACCGACTGAATGCTCCATCTCTCGCTCGCCTTCAGAGCAGAAAAATGACACAGCCTTGATTGCAGAAGGTGACCAGGATGATTGTAGATCTAAATCAAACCTCGGCACACTATTACCTCTCTGGAGGATATATGAGCCATGATGGGAATGTCTTGAAGAACAAATAATACTTCTTGGTAATGCTGTGCCACCATTAGTAAGATATTACTGCCAGAAAGGTAAGGGTAACACTATTACAGACCCTTGTCCTCAATCAATGTTGATTACAAATTCAAGACTGATGACGACAGAGGATCTAATTACAATTTGCAAATCTAATAAAGTTTTTCATTCTGGGTGTTATTTGAGTTCATTCTTCATGGTCAAGGGTACAGTCTGCAGCTCTGGAGCCACAAACAAACAATAAATCAGTTAAATATGGGAACAGACGTTCAAACGCGGAGAATTTTGTCCAACAGGCCTATAGGGAAGTCTGCGAAGTATTTGGCCCACTTCCTGTTCACAACCTGGGCTGCAGAGCGTCTGTCGGGGCAGCTGTCCAGACTACAGCCCAATCAGGCCCTGCGCCATCTTTCTGCAAATTCAGTCTCAAGCCGTCAAGCTTGAGGAGAATCTGGCACTCGTGGGCAGTGAAAATGGACGCCACTTAGAAAAGGGACACTATCTCGGTAAATTTAGATGT
The DNA here is from genome assembly GCA_037902135.1 of Cetoscarus ocellatus. Classification (NCBI taxonomy): domain Eukaryota; kingdom Metazoa; phylum Chordata; class Actinopteri; order Labriformes; family Labridae; genus Cetoscarus; species Cetoscarus ocellatus. The sequence continues at coordinate 224,058 of JBAMNC010000366.1, forward strand.
AACAAGGTGGAGGTGCTGTACATGCTGCGTAATGGCATTTGAAGGAGCCTCTCACCATGATGAAACACATGATTCCTTGATTTCATCTCATCTATGCATAGTCTGAAAGGCAATATTATTATATCTTTTGGATTCTGTGTTGTTTTATTTCTGTTTAATTTTCACTCTTTGTTATTTCATTACTCTTAAACTACAATTTAAAATAGAGATTTTTTTTTAGCTAAAGGGGGTTTCTTGAAAATTAGAAAAAGACCTTTAAACCATCGCGAACATGGATTGTTTATTATCACTTTGTCTATGCTAGTTTTGCAGTTGTTGCTGTATTGATTCATTTTGCCATTATTTGTCATTATTGTTTTTGTAAATAATGCTAACAATGTATTTTTATGAGTTTTTACTGAAACTTGTGCTTTAAATAAAATGCAGCCTATGTAGGGCTGCACCATTTTGACCAAAAGGAACTTAAGGATTATTTATCAATCAATCAATCAATCTTTATTTGTATAGCGCCAATTCATAACGAGGTGGCCTGGGATCCTTGGTGGAGACTGCCTGCTGCTGTGGAGTCACGAAGCAGGCAGCTTGATATGCGTCCAGTGCTTTGCTGTAGCAGCCAACCTTACAGTAAAGGTCCCCAAGCTCCTCAGCCAACCCAACAGTCTGATGGGAACTGAGTCTTTGATTGATTGATTGATTGATTGAAGGATTATTTAATCAGTACTGACGTCTTGATAATTGTTCTTAATTATTCTCTTTAGTGTTAATCTAGAGTTAGGCCTGGGAAATATATTGATGATTTGAATAAATGAATTTGCAGTATTTGTTTAATAAAGATTAAAAACAATAAAAATAAAGATGGTCTCCAGTAGTTAAGGTCCCATTTTTCCTTTAAACTGCTTTAAAGTTGAGGCATTTTTTGAAGACAAAAATACGAAAAATTTCACTGTTTATATAAAGGTAGGGTCTGATATTTTTGCGAGGTCACCTCTTTAGGGCTGTTTCTTTTTTTTTTTTAATTATTCTTTTATTTTCAATTTTTACTAATGATATGCCGTATGTACTCAGAAAGGCTACATTAACTATGTTTGTCGATGATTCTACTCCTTATTATGCAGCCCCTACATGCTCAGAGCTTAATAAGGTTCTGTCTTGTGAAATCAGCAAATTATATATCTGGATCAATACAAATAAACTTATTCTAAATATATCAAAAGCAATGAGTATAATATTTGGTTCTAAGTATAGATTATAAGATAATCCTAAAATGAATATACAAGTAAATGGTCAAGCTATACAGCAAGTAAAAACAGTGAAGCTTCTGGGACTTTGGCTTGATTGCACATTGTCATGGTCTGATCACATCAACAAACTTGTTGCCAAAATGGGTAGAGCGGTTGCCATAACGCGTAAATGTGCACCGTTTCTCAATTCACAGTTGTTTAGTCGTGTTGTTTGTACATTGGTTTTATGTCATTTAGATTACTGTTCAGTTGTACGGTCTGCTGCATCGAACTGTCTTCTAAGAAAATTACAAGTGGCTCAAAACAAGGCTGCAAGACTGGTTCTAGGTTGTTCTTCAAGACCTAGTGTTGCAGAAATGCATGAACGTCTTGCTTGGCTGATGGATAAGCATAGACTATCTGCTAATTTATTGACATACTTTTATAGAATAGATAGTAGAACACTCAGACTCCTAAATTTCTTTTTGAGAACATAATTTACTGCTCAAATACGTATTCACATTACACTAGAGGGGCGAATAGTGGACAGATTTCTTTACCCCTACCAAGTCTGACTCTTTGAAGAGGACAGTATTCTATAGGTCAACTGTGTTTTGGAACAATCTTCCAGTTGTGGTTCATGAAATTAAGGGAAAAACTGGTTTTAAAAAGAGACTAAGAATGTATTTGTTCTCAACACCATAATATCATCTTATTTGATTGAGCGTGGTTTTGTCATGTGATACATGAAGGGATGCTGCTTCTTCTTATTTTAATGTTCTTTTTATTTTAATAAGTACGTTTTGAGTTGTTGTTTTTTTTCTTTTTCTCTTTTAATTGAGATCGTGAGTAATTGAGATTGTAATTATTGTGTTTTGTATGGATTGTCTGGACCCCAGGAAGACTAGCTGTGTTCTTGTCGTCAGCTAATGGGGATCCTTTTAAATAAACAAATAAAAAAATAAACTATTATTTAAAATATAAGTCACAACTAGGACAAACAAATGCCCACATATAATTTCAGCTCTCAAAGGCTAACTAACAAGTTCCAGACCAAACCAAAACCATCAGCCCTCCACCCACACTGTTTTAGTGTGTCCACTGACTTGAGCCACAGCACCATTAAGCCAAAAATTAACAGTAATTACTTCAAAAAATATATCTAAGCCTAAATAAGTTTTATTATGTGTTTTAAAACCACTTCATGCATTCTTTAAACCTGTCTCAAAAAGTTACCTGAATATTCACTGAGTAAAATATACTAATTAAAGGTAAACAATTAAAAAATAGCTAAAGCATGTATGTAAAGTCTGTTATTATTCAAATAAAAATAAGGCCATGTCTATAATATGAGAGTCTCTGTAGCTTTGGGGGCATTTGTTCGCATTGAAAATGTTAGAAAATCTATTAGCAATACCAAGGCTGCATGAATAATGCTTTAGTTTTTTCTGCATTTAAAAGAAGAACAGAAAAAACAGCACAGGTTGAGAAGTAACCAGATTAAAAAAGCTATTCATTTATAGTGGAAAAAGGCAACTGTTTCACAGTCAAGAAAACAACCATCCACTGAAGCTGTGTTGAGGGTGGAGGCAGAGAGGTGGACAGAGACAAAGGGATGAAAATCAGAGGTAGGATTGATGTGTCCTCATCATATTTGACTCTATTTAATTTAAGTTTACCAGAGGTTAGCCCCTTTAGATGCAGTATGTCATTTTCGAGAGGCTCTTCCTCTCTATTAACCTTGCACAGCAGCTGGATCTGCTTGAATCAAAGTCAGGCAGATCCATCTTGTGAAGCACCAATTTCCAACAACTAAGAGCGGCCTGACCCAAAGCAGGACAGCCCAATCAGAGTCTTTTGAGCAAGAAGAGGGCACAACGAGAGTGACAACAGCAGGAAGTGACTGTCCATACAGAAATTAGCATAAATGCTAACAGCTTCAGCAGCAGTTATATCAGATCTGGACCACATTTCTTTATTAAATGAAAAAAATTTAAACATTGAAAGCATTTATCGATAGGAAATTTTTCCTCTTGGCAAAGAGTTTTTTGTACACAGTGGTTAACGTTTTATCATTTATACCACAGCAGCAGTGCCCACCTAGTCCATTATCTGATTGGCCCATAATGAATGTGATTGAGGAAGGATCATTGGACCACCTGCCTGATATGGTTTTGAAAGGTTCAGCCCACCATATTTTATGGGCTGGTGAAATATATGGAACTGTCCATCTGCTGTGTGATGTTACCTATTTATATGGTCGTTAAGGTTTTTATTATGGTGGTATGATCAATAACAACCATGGGTAGGGAGATTGCTCTAATATTAGCATTAGCAGCAATAACGGTTATATATACTGCACAATGCGTAAGTAGTATGTAGCACAGGTCTTGAAAACTGCCCTATAATGTGTCTCAGTCCATTTTTTGATCCACATCCAGATCTCATCAGCCAAAAAAAAAAAAACTCAGAGAATCAGTCTGAGTGCACCTCTCTCCCTGAAGAAGTCCCTACGCTTGGATTCACCACAGATGGGCGGCTGGTGTCACCCGGACCCCATGGCTCAATCTCTGCACTCTTTAAATTGTCAGTTGGATCATTTTAGCCACTTGAGTGCAGATTCTGATGAAGTCAACCTTGGCTAATCCACACAGCAGGGGATCTGATAGCTTCCTAGAGGAGATGATATTATTGGAAGCCATGTGATAAATCTTGATTGTTAGCCCTATGCTTTGAAGAGATTTGGAGAAAATGGCTACATGGAGGGGGGGTTAATCAATACTCTGAGTGGCCTGATCACCCCTAGGGGGCTGTGCAATTGCTGTACATTGGGCTTTTATAATTCAATAATCTACACTGCTGTCTCTTCCCTATCACTCTAACCTCTTCTATATATATGCACTGAGAGTCTGCTTTATATACACTAGTCCCATTTTACACAGAGCTGGATCCTCCTCGCAGTCAGGTTTGAATACAAAGTGCAAAATACACATAAAGGACACTTAAGGTAGAGCTTTACCTCCACAGCCTCCTCTTTTCAAATGGAGATTTCTTGCAGGATAAAGATGTTTCTGAAAAGTGACAGTAACTCCACTTCAGTCCCCACTTCTAAACCCACCACCGCTCCTCTGGGATCAGGTGGAACAGGATGTTCGCAGCGTGAATGTGCTGCCAAAAATCTACACCAAATGTGTCTTTTGACTGAGCAAAAACGGACAAAGATCCCAGCGGAGGTGCTCACTAAAATCCACGTCGAAGAGATTTCACATGCACACAGAGACTATATTCTCACCCTCAATGCGTCAGTGCTCCTCCCCGCGTAGCAGTAGGTCATATTTTGCTCAATGCATAACCAACTCGGACGTGCTTAACAGAAACAAAGAGCAACAGACACAATAGGCGAGAGGAGAAAATGCACAAGAGGAAAAGCAGAAAAGCACAGACACAATGATCCAGCTTGTTTTTCTTCCTTTCAGTGCGATTGTTTTTACCTAATTAAGCTGTGTGCACAAAGATGGCGAGGTGCCATCGTGAGGGACTGTAATGATCTGTCACCTATGCTGAGAGTGTGGTGTGGATCTGATTGACTGTGACACTTCCCTTGGTGGATAACCTTCAAGACGGTGTGGGGAGGGGGCTTTTTCCACTGCAGTATTATGGTAGCTGTTACAAAACAAGATGTGAAGGCGGGCTTCCTGCAACTAATCACAATAAAAGACATCCGTGTGGGCATTGAATTGACCTCTCGCTAAATGTCTTCCCTATACATTGTTCGCACCATCACAACTTAGCCTCATGAATTAGAACCAAGGGCTACTAGAGTACTGAATTTCAATCACACTTACAGTGATTTATGTGGGATTGTAGTGAGGAAGATACTTTTATGAAAGTTTGTAGGAGTTTTTCTGTTATCTTCTTTTTAAAAAGAACCACATCAGTAAAAATGGGAATGGAGCTAATTGATTTGCTGCTCCATTAGCAGCTTAACACAGCCTTACTCAGCAGGGGTGCCATGGCACTCCGTGGTGCCTTCTGGATTTGGCATTGGAGTCTGCAAATTATGTAAAAATTCAACCTCAGGTGTTATCGAATACAAATCATTAGCATGTGATCCGAGACAATTTCTTTCTTGAAACCACAACTTTAATGTCCTGTACACCCATGTAGCTGATAGTACAGAAGCCCTCAATTAGACTTTTTCTCAGGGTTGAATGGGTGTGGTTCCACAACCCTGAAGAATCTGTTGAGTTTGTAGTTTTGAAGGACCTGTTGACTTATTATCATTTCAGTTGATCCTTAAAAATTACAATATCAAAACATTTCAATCAATCAATCAATCTTTATTTGTATAGCACCAATTCATAACAGGTGTTATCTCAAGACACATTACAATAGAGCAGGCTGAAGACAAACTCTTTATTTTATGGATACACATATATATAGCCTACATATACATATAAAATACACATATACAAATACATACATCCAACACCCAACATGAATCCATATAGCCAATCATGAATCTCTCCATCCATGGCGGGAAGAAAAATCCTCTGTGTAGAAGTGGAGAATCTTGAATGTGGACCCCAGTCTCATGATGAACAGCCATCCACACGATGCTGTGTTGGGTGTGTGGCCGAAGGAAGGGAGGTTGGGGAGACAAGTGGAGTCATGTAAGAACTAAAGCTAGAGACAGATCCATGGGCCAATCATAGACCTGTCTTCTTCATATTTGTCTCTGCTGAATATATTTTTTTTTAGAGGTTAGCCCATTGAGATGCAGCATGTCATTTTCAGGAGGGTCCTCATATCTGTATGATTGCAGTGATAGTTTTTATAGAAGTATAATCAATTGTAATCACCAAAAGAGTAATTAATCTAATATTTACACTTACATCTATAATGATTATAAGGTAGAGATGACTGACTTTGAATAATACAACAACATCTAAATGACCATAGCCCCACTTGCTTTCATCATCTTCCAGGTCTAATCAACCAGAGAGTTGAAAGTAATGACTGTCCAGGGCCTTTATTTATCATCAGTACACCTAATGCTAATAACAGACCCTTTTTCAGCACACAGGTCTTTGTGGAGGTTGAGCAACAAACTTTAGCAGCTGCTACAAACAAGCAAATATTGTCATTCCCATAACTGTAAATCCAAGCTATCAGATGGATTATCTCAGCAGTGAGGGCAGATGACATTTTTTGTTTGTATGTTTTCAACACAAATGACAAGCAAGTAATAAGAGTGCAGAAGTGTTCACAGAAGCTGCAGAGGCAGGGGTCGGCAATCTAGGGCCAAGGGTCTAACCACTGGCAAGTGTTTATTTTTTCCTATAAAACTGTTCTGTTATTTGCAGCCCGTTGTAGTGATTAGTCTATTTTTCCCGATTGCATCGAACTCATCTCGTGAACCTGCCCTACTCTGCCTGAGATCAGCTGATTCTCAGATACAGGGTGTAGGTGGCAGGGGAGACAAACAGCTTTAGTAGCTTGAGTGTTATGGGTTTCAAGATTTTCACTCAGACAAGAATGATATGTCTTTTGTCATTCGGAACAAATGTGTCTGTTTTTATGTATCTGAGCCATTATAGGCTAATTTGATTTATTAAGACAAAGATTCCAATAACCTTTAAGAAAGAATATCATCTAGCAAATTTGACTTACCGTAAATTTCAGGCTATTGAGGGCACCTGATTATAAGCCACACCCACTAAATTTAAGAAGAACTCCACACATATAGGCTGCACTTCTCTATATTGTCTCTCTAGGCTGCAGGTGTCCAGTGAGCGCAGCAGAGATGGAGCGACAGTGAGCGCGAGTGGAAGGACTTTGGCCAGAGTGCGGAGCGTTTTTTTCTAAAAAGTCTGAAGGTGGTGGAAGTTTCAGTGGAAGGTGGACGGATATTTGGGGGAGGGGCTCCTCTGAGGACGAGCGGGCACAAGGATCAACTCTGTGCATGAGGAGCTGGAAATTTCATCGCTCCACTCTGCTCACATGCTCTGGCACTGTCCACGTTGTAACATGAGATATTTACACACATATATGTTACACAGACAGATTCTTTAATCCTAAATTGAATTTGATGTGACGAGGCTAGATGTACTGCAAAAATACTTTAAATTAGCCGCATCACAGGGTTCAATGCGTGGGAAAAAAGTAGCTGCTTATAGTCCGAAAATTACAGTATATTTATTCAACACAGCCTACATGACGTGAAAATATAAAACACAGAATGGAACAAAATGTCCCAGAGATAACTTTGGGTTTTTAAAAAAGAAATGAATTTGTCTTGTTTTTTATGACATTTTTGTTTTGACTGTTGTGCTGCTGGGTAATCTACGGGTTGAATATGTGTATTTTCTCCTTGTATCGTGGTAGCCTACCACGGGGCTGAATAAATGATGTATTTGAAATATCCTATTGATGAGACACTGCCTTCACAGGGGGACCATTCAAAGTTTTCATCCATACTCTGCTCTTTGTTGACTCTGTGGAAGACACCTGTCAAAATGTAAGTCTGATATCCACAATGTTTTATTGACCGAATATTCCAGAAGTTTTCCTTTTGCTGTGATAGCCTCTCCCTGCTCTTAGACGCACCGGTTTGTAATGTTCATCAGCTGAGGTGCAGATTCTCCTTTCTCTGTAAGTTGTCCAGCGGTGTAAGCTTATTACAGTAACTCCCTTTCATACTGACACAGTAGTGGGAACAAGAGCCAGAGTTGGCTTGAACCCTCAACCTTAGCATAGACTGAGAAGAAATACTACAAAGTGAACCATTTATGCCTGCACAATAGTCAGAAACTGGGTAAACAAGAGTTGGGAATGTCATGCATATAAGAAGTCAAAATCTGATGCAAAAAGCCTTTGTGAATGCGCCACCCAGGTATAGTTTTGGTGTTGTGCTATGAAGAAAAAAAATAAGGAATTTGAGTCCATTTATGAAAACACCACAGCAGCAGGATTCAGCTGATTCATGGCACAGCCAACATCAAATAGGTTATATAATCTAGAGCAAGTTTAATGCTTATTTGAAGATTTTTTTAAAGTAGAGATAAATGTAAAAAATATATAAACTGGTAGTATATGAGAGGAAGAGCAGATGACTCCCTTTCTTCCTGTTGAAATCCCTATCCATCCTGAAGCTGTAGGTACCATAAGGCTATTTTGAGTCACAGGTCATGCTCAATTTTTCATCCCTCTGTACAAAAAAAATCTATCAGTGGAAAAGTCAGCCAAAGCCACCCTCTGTGACATCTCAAACTGAGGCTGAATGGCTGCTGTGTCTCTCAGACATCACAGGTGATCTGTCATAGCAGACAGGTGTTTTGTATTCTGCTCAGGATCCCTCCAGAACAGCATCTGCTCCCCAACCTCCACCCAATCAACCCTAATACACACACTCAGAAACACTCGCCCACACTCACACCCTCATAAGCTGTATTGTTGTCACTGGTGAGTCTCTGTGCCCCTTCCAGCCCTGCTGTTTATCTACACTTTCCTCAATACAATCCAGCTCAACATGGAGGGGAGAGAGTCCTACATGAATATATCAATGGTTTCACCATCAGGCGAAGGTAGGCAATCGCAAAGGGCAGGGGTGTCAAAAATATGGCCCTCGGTCCATAAGCAAGTTTCAAACTTGGCATGCAGCAGGTTCCAAAGAATAATGGAAATTCAGCCCACATAAGAACCTGCAGCCTGTGCTTGACTGATGAATAAATACGACCTGATGACAGCCTGAGATGGAAGCACCAAATCACTCTCATTTGCTGTGCTATCTTCTCTGGGAATGTCACAAGGTCTTCTTTATAAGATTATTGTGCATATTACCTTTAAGCACCCAAACTCCAACAAAGGTTGGCATTTTTTTCTGCAGTTTGCTCTTGTTTTATGTCTGAAAGTTGGGATTAGCTCAACACAGTGGCACAGCAGGTAGTGCACATGCCTCACAGCAAGAAGGTTGGTGGTTTGATCCCCATGTCTGTCAGCGTGCATGCGTTGGTTTTCTGCGGGCACTCCAGCTTCATCCCAAAGACCAAAAACATGGTCATTGGGTTGACTGGTGACTCCAAATTGTCCTTAGGTATGAGTGTGAGTGTGTATGGTTGTATGTCTCTCTTTGTGGCCCTGTGATTGGCTGGCAACTGAATCTGAGTGTACCCCACCTCTCCCCAATGCCACCTGGGACAGGCTTCAGCCTCTGTGACCCCAAAGGGCTAAATAATGGATGGATGGATGGAAGCTGGGATTAGCCGGCTCGTCAGCATCTCCTCTCTGCATAGAGGGTCTTTCTCATCTTGACCAGGGACTCCAGTCATTGGTTGCAAGGACTACAAGGGACCCCTGAAACCTGACTGGCCACCCAAAGTTTTTCACAGTGATTGACTGTTTCCCCTGTTAAGCCACAAAATAAAGGTTGTGATGGAGGCTGTTTTTTTTTTTCCTTTAAGGATCTACAATAATGAAGCATATCTCAACCTGCATTGGATCAGTTTTATTAACTCAGATACACTTATCGTAGATATATCACAGGGGCCCAGTCATTCTCATTTTTTGTGCGTAAAACAGTTGGACACCTCAGCTTTAGGGCCTCATTCACTGAGCTCATGTCAGTATTGGTGTGAATCAAATATGTACACTGTGTATGCTTTTAAAAATTACTATCAATACACCTGTTCACAATGTTGTTCTAAACTGTTTTATCTATGCCTCTGTAAAGTTTTTCCATAACTTTGGGTGGCATAATGGCTTATGAGTTGATCACTTCTCTGTTCTGGCTTTGGAGGTAGTAGATCTAACAGAGGTGAAAGGTGCACATAAAGCCAGTGAGAGCCCAAGGCTGTGTGTGTGTGTGTGTGTGTGTCTGTCTGTTAAGCCCCAGTCACACATTCCCATTTCTCATGGCGATTGTGCACGATTGTCATAATCCTGATGAATCGTGCTTTGGTTGTGGTGCATGCACTACTTGATCTGGATCAGGATTGTATAGTTGTGGATGAACACCGGGGAACGGGGAAGGGTCCCGATTGTTTTGAACTGTTCAAAACTGTCGTGGAGAATCGCCACTCTCAGTATTGCGGGGTGGAAGCCTAATGCAGTCCTAAGGCGAACAATATTAGCATGGGATGTACAGGGCTCAATCGGGCTGATAGTGGCTCAGTCCAGAAAGCTTTCTGAGGACAATTGACTAGGATGTATCCGTTTGGCAACGCAAGCGATGGTGCTCAAACAGGGCTTACGTGATGCAAACTGGGCTTGAACGGGGCTGACATCGTGTCCGCAGGATGGAAATTCATGGAATCCTCATCGTGTCGTTGTGTTGGCCTAATTGAAGTGGGACGAATGGCCCCGAAGCGCTGTAGAAGCACTGTAGAAGTCTTACTGACAGTGTATTTATGGGGTGTGTCCCGGGGGAGAGACAGTAATTTCTTCCCGTGTCATGCCAATCAAACCAGCCTTGCCAGTTGTGTACAGTCGTGCACAATCGCCATGAGAAACGGGAATGTGTGACTGGGGCATTAGTCTGGTTTGGCTTCTTTCTGTCCACCTGAAATGTTAGTGTTATAATACATGTAAAACCTCAACAAGTCAAGTTAACAATTTGGTTTTTAAGAACAACCTGGGCTATCAGAGAATTTAGGCTGCAATGGTGTAAGACCAATAAGTAAAAAGTTTTATGATCATAGATACAACATAGAAAAGTATCAGGAAGAGGATTGTGCCTGACAGAAATTATATTTAATTGTTAAACATAAGAAGGCTTCAAAGGATTTATGTCAAATTTGCACATTTGACACATATGACTGAGATATCAACTTCTTAGATTTAGATTAGCGTTTCTTTCTTTTACTTTTAAGTCAAAATCATTTCCAGAACTATCCTTGATGCACTTTATGATATAAAATTTAAAAAATCTCCTCAAAACAGCTGTAGTAATTTCAAGTCTTCAGACAAAGTCAGATTTTCTGGCACAATTTCACCAACTCTCCGGTCCTTAAGGGATGGAAGGGTCTTAATGTTAAAAAAAAAAAAAAAAAGAGCACAGGCAACGCTTGAAGTTCAGAAAACAACTTTAATATACTGTAATAGAAAGTATTTCAACTTGTGGCCCGATGAAGGCCACAAGATGAAATGCTGTCAGTGTCTCAGCAGGTGTCCATTCTGCCCATTTTGTTGTTTGTTCTGATGCCTGTTTTTTTTCTCAGACGTCATACTTCTCCATTGTTATGTAGTTTTATTGAAGACCTTGCATTGTTGTGTACAATCAGTGAAAGATATCCAATACAGGGTGCTGCTTTTTTCCCGCTCATTGGTTCACAGATGATGGTCCTCTGTCTTTGTTCCTCTGTCCTCTGAGCAATTTTGGAGGCGTGATGGTCCTTAACACCAGTTTGGGGAAGGCCAAGGACAGTGGACGGATAAAATAATTGACTTGACATGCAGCTAAAGTCCTTTATTCAACAGTCTATGCTCAGTCTGGGCCTGCCAGCCCAGCCAGTAGGCTTGACTGCTGAGTAGGGTTGGGTGCCAATAAGTTCTTAACAGCTCTGGTTCCAGTTTCGTTTAGGTCTTGTTGAGTTTTAGGCAGCTTCTAGCACTTTTAGTTCTGAGGTACAGGTCTTTTTGTCTTAGATTTCAAACACCCTAAAGTTTTTTACGTATCTTTCTTGTGCTAATTGTAAATGATATGATCCCAGATATAATATGGGGAAGCGCCTCACATTTGTCTTTGCCTGGCCTTCAAATGAAAAAAACACACCTGTCTGAGAACAGATGTTGCCAAAGCTGAAGTGTTTAGGCTGTCAGTGGGCCGGCTTTGCTGTCATGCTAGGTGAATGCACAGGGAAGAAAACTTGGCTAGGCACAAGAACAATTAGCTGCAGTGGAGGATGGAGAGAAGTGTCTCCGGTGGTGAATATGCATGCTGTGCTTCTCAACTCCTTGTCATTGGGACTTAATAAAAATGCACAACTCAACAGGGGCCACTGAGCAGAAAGATTAAACTCTGCTAAGCCACCAAACTGCCTGCATCTCTTGAATTTTACATCTCCCAGGCCTGGAGGCGCAGTCTGTCCCTCTCACATCCTCCACTGCTCTTTCAAGCGGATCTGAACGCATGCACCAGTGTGTCTGAAGTGAGACAGGAAGGCAACTCCAGTCTCCTCTCTGACAGTCCAGAACAATGCCAGCAGAGCTCAGCGACACCGCGTCTCCTCTCTGAATTTGGACCAGTGTCAGATAAGGACCACAGCCACCAAAAAAGGATTCCTAACATGGGCCAGCCTGGCAGCAGGAGAGCCACCAGGTCGTCACAGGCGGAGGTATGGGTGACTAATCCTGACTCACACAGCCGTGCCGGTGGCTGTGTCTGGTAATTGTGCACACCAGCCTCAAGAAGTCAGATCAAAGACTTTGAACTTATATAAAGTTAAAGGCAGGGGAATTCAGATAACTCAATCATGTCTGCCAGACAGGAATATATTTCCAATCCAACATCTTTGACATGTGATCAAAACATTTTGCTTTGAGCTGCTACCCAAGAAGAGCTATATATAACAGGACAGATGACAGGAAACAGATGGACATAACGGTCTCTCTGGACAGGTATTTCTCCTTCTAATGCCATTCAAAATTCACATTTCTCAGTGTAAATAGGGCAGATCTATGGGGTGTTAATTAGCGATTGTGGGCAGCTCCTCTGTGTTGCTGCTTTATTGGATTCAGGGTGATAGCAGGTGTATTTTTACGTAACAGTCAATAATGAGGAGATGGTGAAGCTGCTCACTTGACAGTTCAAAAGGGCAAATCATGCAACAGGTCAATTAATAAACTTCAGCTTAACCCGAGTTAAAGAAAATTGCATCAAGTACTCTTTAATATGTGAACCTTGCAAATTAAATAATTTTTTGGAGATAGTAGCTAATTTTTAGCTAATTATATAGGATAATTTATTTACATAGTTAACTTTACAGACATGGGAGAGCACAGGTCAGAGTTCAAACTGATGTTAAAGAGCCATTTAAGGGTTAGAGACCCCAATGCATAGATTTGAAAAAAATAAAAATAAATAAGAAAACACATTTTTAACAAAATTTAGAAATTTAACATTACAGCAGTGTTTCTTAAATAGTGGAGCACGACCCCACAGGGTGCATGGCCAAATCCTAGAGGGTCACTTGTCTGGGCAGGGGCATGGCCAAATTTGGGCCTGGGTCTCCTGGTGACAGACTCTAACCATGTTAGAGGTAGAACTTTATGTAAAAATCGGACTTGGCCATTTAACAACAGTTTTTACTAACTGGAAAAGGAAGGTCTACTTTTAATAGTAGATCTTCCTTTTTTACACATCTTTTGACATTGTTTTTCTTGGTTAATGCTGTTAAATCTGGATCCTTTTATTTTGTGAGAACTTTCAATTGTGACTTTAAGGCCCCATTTACACGACAACATTGTCACCAGAAACGGAAAGTTTCCATTCACACAGAGACGCGAGAATGACTGAAAACTCTGCAGCGTGCATGCCAGGCCAGTAGATGGCGATGTCGGTTTGTAGTGAAACAGCAGAGTTACAACACCCGTTTGCTTTCCGGTGAAGAAAAACTTTTCATAAACAATGGTGAGTGGACACACGAAAACGCAGGAGTTTCTTGTCTGGACAACAAATGTGTCTGGAAATTTCTGTCTGGATAACAAACCGAGCACAGTAAGCAGCACACATGTTGCTTGGTGCATGCGGGGCCTTAATGTGAAAGAGTACTGTGCATGCGCTGCACGTCTGTATTTTCTCTGGAAACGCTGATTCCCGTTTACACAGATACGGACATGAAAACATTTTCAAAACATTTCACTCTGGACCCTGGTTTCAAAAGTTTGTGGATTTAGACACTCTGAGCACCATTCTTGTGTAAACAGAAGGTGAAAACGCAATGAAAACTCTCAGTTTTCAGTCATTTTCATTGTCATGTAAACAAGGCCTATATCTGGAGTGTGTTAGCCACGCCTCTCCCCTTAAGCTCAACCCATCCACTGTGTTTGTGTGTCTTTAGCCGCCATTAGCATTATGCTAATTTAATGTATTTGCGGCCACAAAAGAGCCATAAACCTCATGTCCCTTCATAAAATTAGCATTACTTGCACAACCTAAACAACAAACAAAGCTAATTTAGATATAAAATGCACATATACCATAGTAGAAGATCCGATAAGAACACTGTCTTGAAACTGAGCCCCAATCATCCAAAATGGGCATCCCTTGCTGAATTTTCTTAAGGCTTAATACAGAGCAAGGAGGGTGCAAAGATCTCTCATGTAGCTTAGTCTTGAAGGGGCATGACTGACAGTTGTTGAGAATCACTGCACTACAGTGAGCACTACATTCTTTTATTGTACATTTGTTTTCACTTCTGCATTAAAACCAGACAACATAACTACAGGAAGCATCGCTGAACTATGTTTAACACTAAAGAGGCCATATTATGCATTTTTAAGTTCTTACGGTCCTTAGTATGTTTACACAGCTCTCCCCCATGACTGAGTACCTCTATGCTCAAGACAGAAAACCCATGGCATCTGAACTTCTCCTTCTCCTCCTGTTTGCAGCATCAGTAGCTGCCTGAAATATCTTATTTCCCCAACCCCTCATGAATAGTTCCAATGTGTGATGACATACCATTATGTGAACATCAGTTTAAGCCCTTGGGCTTGGGATGGCAAGCCCAGTGCAGAGCAATGACTTTACAGTTAATGTAGAGTTTGATCAGATGGCGCAGAGGAGTGTTGATCTGACCAAAAGCCACAGACTTGACCTGCCGACCCATCAGACAGACTGGTGCCTCATGGGCAAGGGGGCCTTTAAGAGGCAGGAGCTCTGACAGAGCCTCTCAGACAGTTCAATAACACAGGTGAATCAGGGGTGCTCTGTGTGTGAAAGCTAGAAAGTTCTATGCACATTAGTGTTTGTGAACATACTCTCCTTAAAAAACTGAAAATATGTGTCTGAGTGAAGGTCAAATATGGGCTCTTAAGTACATTTTGGTGAAAGAAGTAGTTCTGTCAAAGAAAAGGAAGTAATTACCCAATTTATTTACTTACAGTGTCTGACAGATTTTAAGTTATAAACATGTAAGGTGTCAAGAACAGAGACAGGTCCAACTGAAAAGAAATAACATCTGAAAAAGACGAAAAAAATTTTTGTATGAGGACAAAAAAAACAAATCTTTTAAAGCCGAGAGAGGTGGAAGTTTTGATAGAGAGATTAGCTTTGGCAGAGATTAGCTTTAGCAGCAGTTTTATTAGATCTGGACCACATTTTTTTTATTAAAAGAAAAACAAAAATAACAACACTGAAAGCACTTCACAATAGAAAGGATATTTTAGTTCCATGTTTTGGTGAGTTTGTTTAACGAAATGGCTTACATTTAGTACTTTATACCACGGCAGTGTTACCCAACATTATCGAATTGGCCTTAAATGAATGTGATTGATAAACAATTGTCCAATAACCTGCTGGATATGCTTTTGAGAGGTTCTGCCCTGCCTAAACACATTCTGTAGGCTGTTTCCCAAATAGACTAGTGAGATATATTATGAATAGATGCAGAAGACGTGGCGGCCATTATGCAGCTACGTCCACACTGGTAACAGTAAGAATATTTTCGGCTGAAGCTGGATCACTGAAAAGATAAATATATCAAAAAGATGTTAGTCTGTTTATGAGTATTTGTTGCTCATGATCAGTATAATTGGATATTTTTGGTTGAAAATTGGATAAAAACACTTGCTGAGATTTGGTGCAACGGAAGACCTCTTCAATCATAACAAGGAGCGAAGCCAGAAAATGTTTATTTTAAGTCCAACTCTTTGAAAATCTGTGACTGTAAAATTCTTTGATGTCCAAAAGTTTGCCACTGAAGAAAAATAACCCACTCTCAAAAAGATGATTCTTGTGAGCACAGACTACATAAGATGTAATATCCACAGTCTCTGTCCATCTATGTGTATCTACCATCTGCTTCCCTTTACCATTCATCAGACATCATCATCTCAGACGGGGAGTCATTCTCCCTGGCCATATGTATTCATCAGAGGAAGAAGGCCAGCACTTGATATTCTAAAAACCAGCCATGTTACTCGGTCAGCGCACACCGTCTGATTTCCAGGCTCTTTGTTATACTCTGATTCTCCCCCTGCTTTCTCCTCTGGTCCTCTGCTCACTCGCTCACTCCTTTTAACTTTGTCAGGGAGAAAAATTCATTATTTGAATACATCCGCTCTGTTGCTAATTTGTAGGGGAGAGAAACTGAGACTGATGCCCTCGCCGACCTGAATCTGCCGCGTTTAATTATGCCGTCTACCTTTTTTAGGTCACACCTGGTGTCACAGCGCCACACTTCAGCAATGCTAAGTGGTGCTTTTAATGGGTTTTCTGCCACAGGTTCAAGTTAAAAAATAAGGACTGTGCTGTATTAGGGATCAAAATTACCTGCAAGTGGGGGCAGAATCATTTCATATTATGAGGAGGGGAGGTGAAATGAAGAATGAAATCAGGCAACTCCAGTGTGGTCCCTGTATATTAATAGTTTGATGTCTTATTTTGAGGTTATTGCTGAATAAACCACTGAGAGTGTGCCAAGAATCCCTGCTGTCATAAACTTAACTCCATGGACAACAGATCAAATCAAAAGTGTTTTTGCTTTCTAAAAAATAGATTATAAACATTGATATAGTAGCTTAGTTTTCAAATACAGCACACAAAGTTTACCCAAGCATTCGTCTTATTTTATTTTTTTGGCTTTGCTCTAAAATTACAATTTAAATAAAACAGGATGTCAGATTTTGCCTTGGTGTCATGATCCTGCTAGTTCTGTTTTATTTTGTATGATTTTTCCTTTTGTCCAGTCATGGTACTCCTAGTTCTGCTTTATTTTGTATGATTTTTTTCCTTGTATTTCTTGTTTAGGCCACTTGTTCCTCTTGTCTTGTGTCTCCTGTGTTACTGTCATGATTCTTCACTTTGTCTTAGTTAAGTCACCCATTTTGTGTTCATGTTTTGTGTCTTGTTATGTGTTTCCTGTTTTATTTTGAAATCCCTCTGTTCCATTCGGTGTTTTCCTGCCCTCCCTTTTGTGTGCCTCTGATTATGATTCCCTCCACCTGTGACTGTCTCACCTGTGTCTGATTACTCCCCAGTGTATTTAGTCTTTGTGGGTTCATTCCTCTTCATGTCACGGCCACAGTGTGAGTCTTCAGCATTCTCCAGTGTTCCTCCAGTTTTGTAGGTAGTTTCTGTTTTCTGTTGGATTCTTTAGTTACTTTGAGTTGTACTTTGTTTACCATGCTTGGATTTTTATTTTGTATTTTGGACTTTTTGTAAAATACCAGTTCTTGGTTTTTGGATCCCTTTAGTTAAGAAAACCTTTTTGTGTTAATGTGCTTTTGGGTCTCTCTAGCTTTTGTTTTTCTTGGTTTGCCCTTGTTTCAAGTCTTGACACTTGGCTGCTGATACATATATGACATAAAACAATGATAATATGATATCAGTGGAGCTACTGTAACCAATACCTTCCAACAATCAATCGGTTTTCAAGCATATACACTTAAAACCAAGGATAATCTATCTCAAGTCGGTGTGGCTGCAACACAGACATGAGGCATTTCCATCAGATCATTTAATTTTTATCTCCCCCGGCCACAACGGTGGAATACTAGGTCACACGGGGCTGAACACTTGATGCAGCTCTGCTGGACTTAAGTGGAAGAGGAGCAGACAAATGGGCCTGCAGATTTGTCATGGATGAGGAGTGAGCCAGCTGTTTTGGTGCTACTGTTCTCTTGGAGTGGCTTTGCCTGTCCTCCATTTTCTCGAGGTACTTCTTTTCTTTTATTGATTTCTGGCAAGGAGTATTTCTCCCCTTCACACTTCATAGATATACTATATATTATATATTTCCTAATTCAAGGGAAGGACACATCATACACGCTCTTTGACACCAAGATGATGGCAGGCATTATATAATGAGGGGCAAAACAAAGTAAATGAAGTTCTGAAGTTGGAAGATCAACTTGTGGCTCTGCTCTCACTGTGTGAGTGAATGCAGTCAAACATGCAACCTCAGGAATATAGCCCAGCGAATGCACAACTACTCCAAAATTCAACTTGAAAACCAGTCATGTGAGTGAAAAACTCAAGTCTGAATTGCCTTGAAATCACACAGTATACCCCTGGCTTTAGAGATCATGAAAAAACTTGATCCAAAGAGCTTGCAACAGCAGACTTTTACTTGGGAGACTGTTTCTCTGACACTTTGGTGCAGTTGGGCAGGAGCTCCAGTTCTACCTGCTGATATTTGACCAACAGAAGAAGACTGGCTGTGCAGGTAAGCTTTCAGGGCAAAAACAAGGGGCTTATTAGAGTTTCTGTGGGTAAGTGGTGGATTATAATAAACTCTTGTATTGGGCTGATAGCATGAATGTGTGATACAAAGACCTAAGTCGACTAAAAAGCTGCAAAGCCGTGTTCTGCAAATCAGAAGGTGAGTAAACTAAGATGGGTTTATCCTTCTCTATATCCCCGCTGCAAAGTGAATTTCAGTCTTACTCCCCTGACACTCAGGCTTTGCTTAACAGGAGGAGTTGAGACAGAAAGCCCAAGGCGCAGAAAATGAAGGACTGTTAAATAATTTTTTGTCAGGAGAGGCGTCAGACTTGGATTGAAGCAGACAGGGCTTCGGCAAAACACAAGGGACGGTCCTGTGGGGGAAAGTATGTGTCATGCTCAACACCTTCACAACCCATTCTGATCAATCTCTTTTCTAAGATGGACACACTCCAGACAAGGCCAATTTAATCTCCAAGAAGACACATGCACACACACTTTTACACATTTAACCCAACTTATTAAAAGATTTATGTCACAAGTATTTACATAGTTTAGGTCTTATGAGGCAAGCAACTTTCTGCTTCCTGCTTCAAAATGCATAGAGGATTATACCCACTTAGAGTATCTAAACCACAGAATGTCAGCTGACGAGAATTTACCCTGGGATTTCACATTAGAAGGTCATGGGCAGAGCTGGGGGTGGAAAGTGAAAAGACACCCCCTATTCATCTTTTATGCTGTCCCATCAGCAACAGCACCTGCAGCCAAAAACCCTCAATGTCCTAAATTGCTACGTTTTTCAGGAAAATAAAATAACTGCTGGATGATTGACTGAATGAATATTCTACAGTCACGATTGAAGATTATTTTTTGTACTTTCATTTGGTTAAAAAATTGTAAACCCCACTTACCAACATTAGAGATGACCAATAAAGGATTTATGCAAAGAAAGTGAAAATTATAAATGATGGAAATAAGAGGATTGTGCCCAAAACCACTGCTTTGCTGTTTTTGAGGGATTTGCAGGCTATGATATAATGATCATCAGAATCAGGCTACCCAGGAGGTACTTGGGGGCTACACATAGACTCTCTTTTACCTTGTTCAGAGAGGCTTTTTCAAAAACTGGTTTCCCATCAATTAAATGTTAGAGTTAAACCAAATAACCTGCTGCAAAATTTCATTCTTGGCCTCAGGAGGATGAAATTGAAAGGACTACCAGCTCTGCATAACTAACAAAAATACAGAATAATTGCCAAGTATATTCTCGACTATATATACATGTGACAGGGCTGGATTTGTGGGGAAGGATAGAGCCTTTTCTGGGACAGGGGCTGGGTATCTTCCAGTAACTTAGATAAAAAGCAGTCCCTATGTAAATACATTTTTTTAAAACAAAAAAAGTCTTTAATATTAAACATAAAACTTTGTGTAACCTATGGATCACAACAGCAACAGTACAGTGAAGGTACTGGAGTAATGGAGCAATGAGGCTAGATCAGAAGATTCTAAGCAGGACTCTAAGAGCGGAGAAAGAGACTGAGACAGGAGTTATAATTGATGATCATCATATATTGGTGACACATTAACATTGATTCAATAGTTCATAAAGTTCATTAGCGTCCCCTGTATGCGAGCACCTGTCCTGCTTCAGGCGCAATCAGAGTTCAGTTCATTACAGTGTCCAGGGGTGTGGGAGTGTGTGTGCGCAAGTGAACGAGTGAGTTAAGGGGTTGAGGAAAAAAAGGAAAATAAACGGCTGCAAGGAAGCCTCCTACCAGCCCGGCCCAAGCAGGAGGGATTCAGCAAAGAATGGATGAGCTGCCGTGGGGCTTTTAACCTAAAGGGTCATGGATTCACCATACGGTCCTAGCAGATCATGGATTCATCATAGGCTCTGAGCAGTTCATGGATTCATCATAGGCTCTTAGCAGTTCATGGATTCATCATAGGCTCTTAGCAGTTCATGGATTCATCATAGGCTCTTAGCAGTTCATGGATTCCTCCTAGGCTCTCAGCTTGCCATCAAACCTGGCCGATTCCGTAGTTTAATCAAGGAATTGCTCCGTTGTCGGTACTGGTGGTCGGCTTCCTGCAGCGTCCGTCTCATAAGCGTGCTCCAACAAGCGTCTATTGAACTCTGACCCCTCTTCCGGTACGCACCGTACTAGTTGGCTGCGCTTGGTCACATGACCGTATGACGTAATGCCTTACAACGTGATCACACCGAGAGGCAAATAACTGGATGAGAAATGGATTTTTCACCCAGGTTACATTTGAAATTTGTGAGTTTAAGTCAGCCTATTTCATGATTTTTTATAATATATAACACTTCTTTTAATTCTTTCAGGTTTATGGCTCCAAATGAATCCTTTCATTTTTTTAAAGGTTATAAAAGATGTTGATGGGTTGGGAAGTGACATAAAAAGGTAGGTAAACTGTGATACCACAAGGAAATTCACCAAAGAGATCTTTTCAAAAAAGGGTTAGGGATTTCCCACTCCATGGTTGTAAAATTAAGTTAATCTTAATCATTTTATAATTGCAAATTATTGAACAAAGATTCTTTAGATCCACCAGAATTATGTTTCCTATTACACTGACTGGTCCTTCAGTCCATCAGTCCATGTGATTTTAAAGCTACATAGCAGCCAAGTTAATGCCCTTTAACACTCCAATTCTAAGAATTACACATTTTTCAAAATTTTGTTTTAAGGTAAATACTTTAGGAAAGAGATTTTAAAAAAAATCATTTAAACAAGACTGTTTTGGGATGATTAGGAAACGGGCATCATCTGTGTGCATTGATATTTTACATTTTAGTTCCCCTATTTCAATCCCCTATCAGTTTCATTTGCTATTACTTTTACTGCTAACAATAAATAATTGCAATTATGAAAAGATACGGGGACAATGGGCACCCTTGTTTTACTCCTCTTAATAAGTGGACTGACCCACAGATAAATCCATTGTTGATTATTTTGTAGCTGGTGTCATTATACAGCACCATAACCCAACAAATCAATGATTCACCGGAAAAAAGAAAAAAAAGAAAAAGAAAAAAAAAAAAACAGCTTTATTTATTTATTTATTTATTTATTTATTTGTTGTTGTATTAAAACTGGTATTGAATATAATTTTTTAAATTATTATTTAATTATTTTATATATTTTATTTTTTACTAGAATCGAAGTTCAGACTCTGGTATTGTGACAACCTTAGTGGCAAAAAAGAGGTAATGAAACTTCCATGATTTTTCATCATAAATGACTTTAACTGTTTTTAAAGGCTTACACATAATTGGCAAGAGAAAAAAAGCAATTTCCAAATTATTAAGAAACTAAAAAATTGCAGTTTTACTCAGAAGCAGCTACCACATACAAACAGATCACATCATGTTGTAACCTCTTGTTTGATAATTTCCTCTTTATCAAAAAACCTGATCATTTTGTGCCCATGGCTGTGGCTATGGTATATACATAATCCCTTACTGAAGATCAATAGGAAATGATTTCATTAGGGTCCCCAGCCATTTTTGTTGTCCTTGTAAGCAGCTGGTTATTAACCGATCTTTTTCTAAGCATGATATCACTTTAAAATCCAAAGCAGGGCAATATCAGATGCATTTTATGGTTAGAAATTAAACATTCAAATCTCACTTCTGTCTTTATCACAGACCGAAATTCTAACTAACTGCCTGATTTTGTATGCTTTAGCGTAGTTTTAGTCTCTCAGTTGAAGATGTTTCAGATATTATTTTTCCACCTCTACTATCTGTCTTTGTTTGTGCTTTTGCTGGATGTTTGTAGACACACTATCGAATGAGTATGTGGCACTGACTTCATTTTAGCAAACTGTGTTGATTCTTTAGCTGGCTGCTTTGTTTAACCCTACTAGACACAAGACTGATATTCCTGGTCAGCTTTAGGTTTTTTAATTTGTTGGGTCAAACATGAGATGATGCCAGCATTGTCAACTATCTTCACATTTCCAACATTTACTTTAGTTCATGTGTTTTTGAAAAAAGTCTGCCTCCCAGTTTCATGGGGATAGGAAAAATGGCTGAAGGATCACTTCAGCTCCAAGAGGTCCGTTCACAAGGCAGGGGATTTCTTTAACACCTGTGGAAAGTCGGAGCAGCAGAGAGTCAAGGTCTCATGAATATTAGAACCGTGGCTTCACCTGGATTCACTTCCTGCATGTCTAAAATCTCTACACAGCTCTACTAGGTGAAAGAAGAAAACACCAACCACAAACAAGGTTGACACTTTATCAGGGGCAAAAGTCAGGTTAGAGGTGCATCCACAGGAATACTAATTTTAATGGTCAGCCTTTATGGATCAAGTGCATGGACAGCTGTTTATTTTAAAGCAGTACAGCAATGACATATTTTCATCTGATGCAGATTTAAGGTCACATGTCCTGTAGAATCAATTTTCTTTGCTTTTAATGTTGTGAGAAAGGGCTTGGGGACACCCTTTACTCAGTTTATAGAGAAAAGCACTGCCTCTTTAAGGAAAAAGCTTAATGAAATGCTCAGTTTTTTCTTCCTGGGGTTTATGATGTAATAGCTAAACAGGCTCCACCCACATGTGTGTTGTCTGCTCATCACAGGCAGATGTCATGACTGCTTTGAGAGTTTTTTCAAAGCCTGTAACACCTCCTTCAACCTCCCATCAGACATGGTTTATGCAGCAAATCAGGGAAAAGCTCATTCTCAAAGCCCAGCAATCATCAACTGGTGCCCGGGGGCCACATCAGGCCCCTCATAGCTCCCCCTCTGGCCCCAAGAGAATTATGAAACTATGAAAAGTGAGTGGGGACATGTTTTGTGGTTTGAAAGGTATCTTTTTGTTGTTTTGTCCCTTCAAGTATTTACACAACTTCCCCAAAAATGCAATTTTAAAAACTGTTATTAGGAATGATATCATGTTTGATCTGTTTTGCAAAAATCCAGCAGCAGAATTAAGGCGCCAAAATATTTCAGTTGGCCTGTGGCAGCTGTGTAGGTAATAGGGACTGATCTCACTGTCAAAAGCCAGGATGCATTCAGTACGGGAAGGACTGAAATATTAAACCAACAATATGTTGTTAGTGACAAAATATTAACATTATATATTCATTCTTAAATTCTGGCTCCATAGGGTATGTCAAGAAAAAAACTGGCCCTCGTACAAATGTAGTTCATGATCCCTGTCATAGCCTCACATAGTTTCCCTGCTCCCTTAACTCAGAGTGTTTCGGTCCTAAAAAATCTTTTTTCACTTCTTTCAAATCAAATCCTTGCTTAATAGACTCCAATGACATGATCTAAACAGTCAAACACACCAGGACATGGGACCTTTAAGGCGTATCATTAGAAAGCGAGAGATTTATGCAGAGGAAAAAATATAAATATATGATGAATTCATGCAGTTTTGTTGCACATGTATTTTGGCTGGAGAGTCCCCAGAGGGTAAATTAGAGGGATGCACATGGGTGCACACATTTGGTATGTTTACCCTGAATTGCTATGGTGATTAAGCTTAGAGTCAGGCATGCTTAATAAAAACATAAATGCCCAATGTAGGAAAAGCAAGACGTGAGGCGTGAGTGGTATTTTTATATTTTTCTATACATACAGAGTCTTTCTGCAGCTGACCTTCTTCTTCTCTACATCTGTATGCTGACCATGGAGCTGCATTCTGGGTCAGGACTCTAAAAAAAGCTCTTATCTTGACAGGCTTACTCAATAGCCAAACAAGGTGAAAGAAGTCAATACAAGTTAAATAAGAGGTCAAGAAAAATGATTAACACGGTGCCACACCTCATGTTTGCTGGAGTGTCGAGACAGTTCGTCTGTTCAAGATCTGATACACACTGAATCAACAAATAACCATGAGGGACAACATCCCTCACATGCAGGAGCTGGTAATTATTTGAGTGATTTCTTTATCTAACCTGGCATAAGAGATAACAATGTTTTAATTAAAGCTATTGAAGACACGGATGGGAATTTTTAAATTTTACTTTGACTAGTACAAGTCTCAGTATAAATGCTTCACACCTTTGACGCTGTAACCTATAAGCAGATCGAGTAGGGATGTACATCTTAGATTGTAAGATGGATGTTTATTTGTGCACATCATCCTAAAGTAATGTGACACGGACACAAGCTGCTGTCTACACATGACTGGAAGGATCAGTGTAGAGGAACTGGAGACGTGACATTCAACACATCAGCAGGACCAAATATGACAAACGGATAAATCAGTCCACAATCATTTATTTCCACTAATTTGTTGCAAAGATAACTCAAAAAGTTATGACCAGCTTTTGATGACATTTACTGGATAGGGCAGAAATTGCCCAAGGGTCAAGCAATTGGATTTTGGAGTGATCTAAATCTGGATGCAGTTCTAGGAATTTTTGAAAGGATTTGTTAACATTGTTAGAGAGGGCAGTTGTCTGCTTTTTTTTCTAATAATTTGTGCTAAATAATGGCATTTTCAGGGAATGTTAGTCATGGCACAAGGGGCAAATGATTGATTTTGGTAATGATCTGAATCTGAAAGTGCAAGATCGGGCAGTTTTTGGGGGCAGTTTTTTTGGTCTTGCCTCACTCCTAAGTCAATGACAAGCAGATAGACACCATTCCTTTGACTGTGTGTCTAGTCAGACGGGCAGAGCTTTCCCACCACGTATTAGCTTAGCTCCAACACTGGGAGTCAATGGGTAGCCTTAGCCTGCCTCTGCCTACAGTCATCAGACAAACTCTTTCTGTGACTGCCACTGGGCAGCACGTTGGCACAACAGGCAGTGTGTGTGTGCCTCACAGTAAGAAGGTTATTGTACACAGCAAGTAGGTTTCTAATAGCTGTTGGTCAGGACTTTTCTGTGTGGAGTTTGCATGCATGGGTTCTCCCTGGACACTCTGGCCTCCTCCCACAGACCAAAAAACATTCTTGTTTGGGTAATTGGTGACTCTAAATAGCCCTTAGGAGTGGGTGTGAATGTTCGTCCGTCTCTATATGTGGCCCTGTGATTGGCTGGGGTCTGGTCCAGCGTGTACCCTGCCTCTTGCCAAATGCCAGCTGGAAAAGGCCACAGCCCCCTGTGACCCTGAAAGAGTGAGAAGGATGAGAGGTATAGATAATGGATGGATGGATGGATGTGCCACTGATGCCCTCTAAGGTCTCTAATTAAACTTCTATATTTCCCCCCCCATGCACTCATTGCCCAGAGGTTACCAAAAACAACAGAGCAGATTTACATATCATTGCAGCACCGAGTCTCCCTCTCTCTCCTCTGCCGGCTGTGTCATGGGAGGAGAAAACCAATCACAGCTGTGTTTAAACAGATGAGAAACTAATGTCTCTATCATGCGGCAAAAAAGATTAACATCAGCCTCCCATCAAGCTTGATATCATGCAAAACATGATAGTGCTGCAGACGATGCCCTGTTTCTGCTTCACAGACTCCATCTAACTGGTTTCATACGTGTCTTTACCACATCATTAAGGAGTCAACGAGGCGAAGAACTGCAGTAGCCTCTGACAGACGGAGACATGCAGCCTGGCTCAGAGCTCAGAGGAAAAAGTGGAAGAGAAAATTCAACTTTTATTCCCCTGGCTCTTATTTCTCTTACTATAAGACCCTGACTTTCTCCTCTGATTCCTTTTAAGGTTTTGTGGCTGCAAACCCTCCAACATCTCTCACAGTTTGACAGCAAAAGAGGATCTGTTTATTCACACCTCATATTTTTCTATCCTCTTTCACCACTTTCACAATCATCTTTGTATATGACACGATTTCCCATGTGTTTGCACCTGGCACCACAATTCCTCCTGGGGAAAAACCAAAGAGCAATGTGGTTTTCACCTCAAGTGTTGGGATACGTTTCTACTTTGCAGATTAAGCAAATAAGACAAGCAAGCTTCTATTAAAAGCTCCACTGCTTTACATATTCTGTTTTAAGACATCAGCCGGGGTTGTCTCAGGCTGCCTAAAGGATCTGATTCACAGCAGCATCCCAATGACACCATCGGATTTATTATTCATGTAAAGTAGACGCGTGGTCTAAAAACTCCCATGTTGAGGTTCGGGACTTCTGCTGTTAATCGACTAATGAGAATGCATGTTTAGGATTTTACAAAAGAGAGGACGGTCTGTGTGTTTCATCCTCTCACACAAGCAGGCAAATATTGCAAATGTAATCTGTCATAAGTTGGTTGGATCTTTGGCTGTCATGTATTGCATCTCTTATTGATCTTGCATTGTTGAAGTTTTGCCCCAGTCAAAAGTGCAGGAAAAACAATGAGGAGGCGAGCCTTAAGCAGTTGAAGTCTGGTGAGTTTATTCAGGATGACAGTCAAGAGAAGTACAGAACAATGCCTGAACAAACCTTAAAAATGAATCTGAAGTCTTCTGAATTGCCTAACCTTTTATACCATGCAAGTGCGTCTTTAGTTTTCCTGTGTAGCCAATCACACCAAATTCCCCTGAACATGAACTCGACTATGTGCCATCTCCTGTCAGGGAATTGCCATTTGAGATGTTTATAATGTCATTCCCATAACAACCGGACCGCCATGTTTTTTCCGGTCAGGTCCAGCTGATCTGGAGGAAGATGTTTTTACCAAAACAGCACTTCTGGGAGACAAGCAGAACAGACCACTTCCAAACAAGGACAAATAGCACTTTGTCTTGCAATAACAGATGTTTCCTGTTATTTGCAATTTATCTGCTCTTACAGCGTCATGTGATTTGAGTTTGGTTTGTTTAATAAAACTTCAATGTAGGAAACTTAGAGAGGATAATCTTGTAACATTATTGTGTATTAAACTTAATTTTCAGCTGATGTAGAGCCTTTAGAAATTTTGATGCATGTAGCAACTTTTAATGACAGAAGTTCTGGATGATGTTGTATTGTTCCATGGCTTTTAATCAGTTTGCAGGAGAGAAGGCATCAATGGTGATATAAAAACTCCTCTGACAATTGACAGTCATTAAATAAATGGACCTCTTCATCCATGTATGAACATCTGTGTCCAATTGCAGCAAACAACTGAATCCTGGTCACAAGAAAATCTTGAGGAGGACCGGGGTTATTGGAGGGTGTTTGGTGTCAGCAGTGTTTTCACCCTGGTGGATAACATCCCTCTGAAATATATGATGACTTTCCACTTTTTGTTTTCCTTCAGTGGAAATAACTGCAGCCATTTAGCAAAAATGCATGGTTAAATTTTCTCATGTTGTCTTGAAACTAAAGTCCTGGACCAGGACACTCAGGAGATATGAGGTTCCTGGAGAGGACGAGAGACCGGTTCACAAAAGGCTGTGTAGATCTAATTGGTGTGGTTACTTAAAGTAAACAGCCTTGTTAGGTGTCACATCAGAGCAGGAGAGTATAGCATGAGCAGTGTGAATGAATTTGGAGCCTTTCTGCTTGAACTTCACTTCCTGCTTCATTACCTCTATAGTTTGCTTATCCTTGAAAATCATTGACTGGCTACTCACCTCTGGGCTTGAAGACTCCCAATCTCAAACCATCCAACACAAGAAACTCATCCGGTCAAATAAGGTGAAGTTATTTCCTCAAATGGCAAAGACATTTTCCTGTTTTGCAGACACAGTGGTACCTAATG
This sequence comes from Cetoscarus ocellatus, assembly GCA_037902135.1. NCBI lineage: Eukaryota > Metazoa > Chordata > Actinopteri > Labriformes > Labridae > Cetoscarus > Cetoscarus ocellatus. Next base: position 252,293 of record JBAMNC010000366.1, read on the forward strand.
CAGCTTACAGCAGAACAAACATAATTTTTGATGTTTTCCATTTTCTCTGCAAAGCAACAGCATAGCAACGCTTACTTAGGCTCCTCAAAGACAGCGGCATGCTCATCGTGGTTAACCTCCTCTGAGTATAATAAAGTATGCAGTGTTGTGAGGTTTTTCTGCCTGTGAGATTGTGATCCATGAAGGAGAGGGCTTTATAAAACCATCATAAATGAAAAAAGGCCTGCAGATAACAGCCTCTAAACTCTGCTGTCTCCTCATCTCTCTGTAATCATTTATGAAACTATACTTTACACAGTGTACAAACAGAATGCAGCACAGAGAGTGGCTCTCTTAACCTTGACTTAACAACTTTTTCCACCTACAGAGGATACATCTACCAGCTTTGTGATCCAGTAAAGGAGAAGGAGAAACTGAGTGTTCTCTTTATTCTGCTTAATCTCAAATGTTCATACTCAGCTCTCATTTTTAATTGTTGCATTTGTTGTACTAATCCCAAGCACCGCAGTGTCTTCTTTATTTTATACTTCAGATAACATTTACTTATTCTGGAGTTCGCATGCTCTCCTTCTCTCCAACTTGTGCTGCTGATATTTTTAACACCGACATAATGGAGCAATCATTTCTCAAGCATTTATATTCTGGGAGAAGCTGCATTAAGCAGCTCGTTTGAGCATTTGAATAATTAGGGCAACACTGCAGGGCCTCAAAGGCCAGCTGGAAAGCTTTACGTTATCATTAGGCTGCTGATTGTTCTGTTACATAAAAACACTGCAGAGCAGATTCTACTGTTTGAATTATTAAATGAGTTGTTTGATTACTTCTGCTCTCAACTTATTAGAGCTTTTTCATAAAGTGAAAACAAATTATTTATGACTAGGCTTATCTTTTAGAGATGCTAATGATAAATTCCCGAGTGACTGTTTTACTCACAGTTTTCTACTTTCATATTAAAAATAAATGTGATAATTGATTTTTCTATTTTAGCCTGTTGTATTGGGCAGCATGCTGGCACAGCGGGCTGTATGCATACCTCACAGCAACAAAATTGCAGGTACGAACCCAAGTCAGTCATTGCCTTTCTGTGTTGAGTTTGCATGCTCTCCCTGTGCATGTATGGGTTCCCTCCAGGCCCTCCAGCTTCTTCCCACAGATCAAAAACATGCTCATTGGGTTAACTGGTGACTCCATATTGCCCTTTGGTTTGGATGAGTGCGTGAATGGTTTTCTGTCTCTCTACGTGGCCCTGCAATTGGCCAGTGACCAGTTCAGGGTGTACCTTGCCTCTTGCCCAAAATCAGCCAGGATAGACTCCAGGCCCCTGTGACCTTGAAAAGTGTTTTATGGAAAATGGATAGATAAATGGATGGATCTTGTATTTTTGTTTTTGGATTTTTTTATTTTTTTTTTTAGCAAACTTAAGCCAGACAGAAATTAAAGAAGCCACCATATAAAGTGCAACATATATTGACCCACTTTCAGCCTAATTCAGTTAAACCATATGAGGCAATTATAGACTGCAGAAAATAATGGACAAAGACTGAAAGACATCATCTGTTTACCAAAACAGAGCTTTAGGAGCCAATCTATGGTGGCCACCATGTTGAAAAAGCTGTCTCAAATTAGTTTGGGTCTATGTCTTGGTTTATATTTGCAGTTCATGCCTCCTCCATGTGTATTTCTTCCTTGAGTCTCAGTCCCTCCACCAGAGATGGATGGTGAGATGTAAGCACATGAGGCAGAGGAGAGAGGACAGAGTAGACATGTCTTTAAGAGCCATGAGACGTCCTCTCCTCTGAAGTGACATTTGAGGTGACATCTGTTTGTGATGATGGTGTGATGATTGTTGATGTAAAGAAAAACTCTGTACAGAATCTAATAAAATATTATGCTTGATTAAAAAAAAAAAACTTTTGACTATTTCAGGGAAAAACACAGTATTATTAAATGATTAATGATTTTGTTTAAATACACTCACTGTAACATTTCTTGATTGTAAACTGTATTTTGTTTTAATCTTTTTGACACATTTACTGTTAGGATGTACCTACAGCCCTTGGGTATTATGTATTTGGTTTTTAACTTAACTAAACCCTGACATGTATTAAAGATCAGCCTTATGATAAAATTAATCAAATAATGAGATGTAGTGTTTTCAAAGTGAGACAGGATTTACTCACTTAGGATTTATTTCAATTTTGAATAATATGAATGTAAAACAGAATATTTATCAGGAAACATTTCTATTTAAGTTGTGCTTCTTTTTATATACAGACCTAGACTGGGTGGATGTGATCTTAAGGCATAACTCAAAGTAAACTCAAATGAAGGCTATTCCTGAACACACAACGCCTCAAAGCTTGGGGCAGGTGGGCCAGAAGACAGCATTGGGTGCCACTAAGGTGTAATTCACACAAGCTGAACAAAATTGGACAATTATTGCAAAAAAATGTCACCCAGTCTGTTGAGTTTCAGTTTCTTCTGCAAAATTTGGATAGTACGGTCAGAATTTTGCGTAAACAACATGAAAACATGGATCCATCAATGTATCAGGCTTCTGAAGGTGGTGTTTAATGGTGCAGGGATTTTTTTTGTCTTTTCACATGTTGGGACCCTTTGTACAAATTGAGTGTAAAAAACACAGCCTGGCAGAGTATTGTTACTGACCATGTCCACCCTATTTGACCACAGCGTACCCATCCTCTGATGTCTACTGTCAGCAGAACAATGAGCTTTGTTACCAAATCAGTCGTCTCAAATTGGGTTCTTGCATATGACACTGTACTCCACTGTCCATATTTTTCAGATCTTAATCCAATAGAGCAAATTTGGGATGTGGTAGAAGGGAGGATTCACATCCTTCAGCTGACATTATACTACCATGTGAATGTGGACCAAAATCTCTGAAGAATGTTACAAGTATGAATCTATGTCAAGAGTTTAGGCAGGTCTGAAGGCAAATCCCAATTGATACGAGAAAGGTGTACCCAATAAAGCGGCCAGTGAGTGTAAATGGAAATTGGGGTGCAGGATCTCAGAAGTACAAACAGTGTAGTGTAGAAGTGTCTATGATTGTGTTTAAGGGAGCAGAGCTAACAGTGTTTGGTTGCTGATTGGCTGTAATGCTGTAAGTGAGCCGTGGGAGGCCGGCTTTGAAGGCTGCTGCCAGCCCGTCCGTCTGCGTGCTGCTGGCCTGGCAGTGCCAGTCCAGGCTTCAGATGAATAACAGATGTTGGCTGACAGGCAGGACCATTTGTCATTTAACTGTCTAAGCGAAACAGGCTGGGGGGTGTCACCATAAGTCAGTGTCACAGACTGGGACGGTGAGGAGGGGATCCAAACATTTCAATAATGTGAACCCCTCCTGGCTTTGCACCGCGGTGCATCTCATGGCCAACATCACGCTCGTGCTCTCCACGACCCGCTGTGTGTTTGCACGCCCGCCCACGCTCGATCACTGTGGTTACCTGCTCTTCTTCTCTGATATGATAAATGGCTGGAAGTCTCATAGATCTGGAGGTCTGTCCAAAAGTGAATTGATGGAACCTCTGCCATCCAATTTCTGCCTGTTTCTGATCTAAAAAAAGACGAGTTACAAGGAAGATCTGACAGCTAAATTGGTATATTAAAATTGATTTTTTCTGTCTGCTACCCTGTTCACCTTTCTCACCATCTTTGCTGTAGAGGCTTTGAATTATATCACTGTCAGTTTGTTATTACTTTCTGTCACCACCTGAGGCGAACGAGCTAGTAAGCAGGATGATGCTGATTTTAACAGCCCTGGGATTTTTCCTTGTTTTCCAGTTGCAGCTTGTCGCAAGATTTACCACAGCAGTAACCCTCAAAGCATGAGTGGATAAAACAATGGCCCAGTGAGGTTGGTTTTGTTCACAGTCGTTATTTTAAGTTGCTTTTATGTCATTTTCCAAGCATGTTTCCAATATCATTTCATGTAAATATATAAACATATTCTGGGAACATGACAGTATTCATGTGAGGGTGTGTACCAACACTGCCAAGGTGTACACTCATTGTCACTTTATTAGGTAGATCTTGTATCACACTGTCCCTTCTTTGCCCTCAGAACATCCTTCATTCTTCATAATTCAACATGGTGGTACATATTAAAATGACAGTATCGCACGGTTGCAGCAGATTTGTCAGCTGTTGGTTCCTCTTCCACCACATCCCAAAGGTGATCTCTTGGATTATTAGCTGGTTGCCCCGGAGGTCTCTGTGATCTCATTGTCGTATTCAAGAAACCAGTTTGAAAAGGTCTGAGCTCTGTAACATGGCCCCTTATCCTGCTGGAAGTAGCCATCAGCGGATGAATATACTGTGGTTATAAAGGGATGCATATGATTCATGGTAAAAATCCAGTTAGGCTGTGGCATTTAAATAATACTAAATTTATTCTACGAAGCCCAAAAAGCATCAAGGAAATCAATTAATTTTTATTTGTGTATTTTCAAATCAAATAACAAATGTTATGCCAAAACAGAAAACAAGAGCAGGTCAAAAATATAGTCTTATTTTGAATCTTATTTCATTTTCTATCATTAGGATTTTATTTATCCAGACTCAACATGAATCCACCATGTATGCAGCACTTTTAGTAAAACTTACATCAGCAAGAAAAAAACATATTTTTGGCAGGCAGGAAATCTTGAGCAGATCCAGACTCATGTTGGACAGCCATCCACCAAAGTCACATGGTTTATGAATGGATATAAGAGAAGCAGAAACACAGAGAGGCGGACAGAGATAAAGGATCAGTTTATTTTTTTGGGAGGGGCATTTTTGTTTTGTTGTAATTGACAGTGGAGAGAGACAGTGGACAAGCTTGTAAAGGTGGGTGAGAGAGAGTAGGGGAGGACACTCAACAAATGGGATTCAGGCAGGAATTGAACCTGAGCCAGTCCAAGTGTACAAGGGATGCACCTGCTTGCTTACCACACCACCAAACCAGCACCCCAAAGGAACTAATATTCTTATTGAGTCATAAATTTACAGACGCCAAGACTATAAATTTGTCCGCATCACACTTGACTGAATTGAAACTTGTTAGATTTGTAGAAATCAAGACTTATCAGATTAAGCAACATTTCCAATCTGCTGTTGTTCAATCTGGTGAGCCTGTGTGATTTGTAACAACTGTTTTCTGTTCATAGCTGACAGGAGAGGCACTCGGTGTGGTCCTATACTGTTGTGGTCTCGAGAAAGGAGTTCAGAAATGGTCTTTTGCAAACATTGGTTCTAACAATTTGACTTTTCATTGACTTTCTATAATCTTGAACAAGGGGTTTGATTAATTAATTAATTTATTTATTTTGCCCAAGGCACAGCAAAGTTCTACCCAAAATCTCAAAACACACCATAGTTATAATCAATCAAAACAGGCTCTCAAACATCTGTTTCCTATCAATATGTTCAGTACTTAACATTGTTAGACCACCACCCAATGTGGGGTTTATGCCACTGATGCCCTAATTTTACAGCACTGGTAATTAACAAAATATTTTGGCATTTCTGCAATGGTCCATTCACCAGTACGAAGAAGCTTTTTTACTGAAATTATATTTTTAATGCTAAAATATTATCAATTCTTATTTAAGATGTCAAAATAAAGTTATTTACTTGTATTCTTGAACAGAAAAAAATGTTTTAGTGGTTAAAGTTATAACTCATTAATTAGTATGAAAAGGTGAAATCAGTTTGAAATTCCCTCATTCCTGTTTGAAATGTTTTTTCAATGACTAAAAAAATGTTCAGTTTTAAACAAGCTTTTTAAAGACTTCTAAAATGTTTGTTTTCCCAATTTCTATAACAAATATGTTAGGCACTGTATATATTTAATTTTAATAAAATTAACAGATAATTTGATAACAGGAAACATTTATGCACCTTATGCAATTTGCGTTGTATTGGTATCTAAAATAATCCGCAATTTGTGGATTAATTTTCCTTCGTGTTAACAATTTCAATTTTTGGAAATGTATAGCAGGCCACATTCAAATGAGGTGGAGGGCCACATGTGACCCCTGGGCCAGCAGTTTCCCATCTCTGTTTCAAGGTCTTTTCTGTCTCCAATAGATGGCATGAATTAAAAAAAAGGATTTAATAAAAAGGAGTTTATATCCTTTACTTTTTATCCTCTGTTAAAGAAAAAATATAAAACTGCAGACAGTTCAGGTGAATGTTGTTGTAAACAAACAAACATAAACACACAGATTCTGACACAGACTATGTTGACCTGTTTATAAAGCAATGTCCAGTCACATGTGCATTAAAGGGTTACTCTGCTGAGACAGAAACAGGTCTGTATCCTGAGGTATTTTACTGGTGTGAAATGCATTTGCAGTAAAATTAACAATTTCTACTGTGTGCTTAGGAGACACTCAGCCCCCACCTCTAATAAACAGCTGCACCAACTGGAGGTGGTTTGGAGGCACGGTAAATGTCAAATTGACCATTAAAACTCACCCATAATAAAAAGCTCTGTTGTCTCATGATGAACTGTATTTCAATCCTGTCACAGGTTTTTATAAATGTCAGAGAGCTAATACCAGAGCACGGCTGTGAAATGCCTACATTAGCGGCTGCTTCATATCTGCAGGTTGCTGCGGTGCGTGCTCGGTGACGGCATCGTTTTTGATGTCGTGCTGAGAATGATGGCTCCTTTTATTACCAGACAACAGCACAACAACATTCCTCATTTTGACAGGACTCCATATTCACCTCAGCGCTCAGGGCCCTCAGCTCGGCCATTTCTTTCCAGAGCTCGGCTCAAGGTCAACGTCTCCACTGGCACGAAAGCCTCTCTTCCCAGTGTGCTTTGCTTCCGCTGCAGCCGGACGGGCTCTTCCTCACGGCGCGGTTGCATGTTATTCTCTGTCGCTGTCATAAAGCAGCCCGTGAAAAACCGTGACAAAATCCCTACTGCAAGGAAGCTTCAAGACATCACGCCAGAGGAGTCCGTGATGTGAACAGCCGTATCCCTGTGAGACGCTCGGCCCTGCAGCCACGCAAGCCGCTGCATCAGACAGATGCTTCCAAGTGCTAAAACAAAAAATACCTCTCCTCTCCACTCCCGTTAGACCCCATCCACCCCTACATAAATGAATAGTGGAGGAATATTATCACTTCACAGACAGCTGCCAAAGGGATATTCATAGATTTCAATTGCAGAGGAGATTGGACACAGAGATCCTGTTGTGTGCGGTTAATAGGAGGCCGTCTCTGTCCAGAAGGCCGCCTTTAATGCAGTGCTATGACAGGGAATGTATAGAAGTGCCAAGGAGGGAGACTTCTACAGTCTGAGCCCTGATCTGACACTATTATCCGGGGTGGCGTACAATGAATAAGACATAGGAAGAAGGAGATGGAGGCAGAGACTGAATGACAGAGCAAACGGAGGTTAGGAAGAACTCTAATGAGGAAGAAAAAACGAGGGGGTGAGACAGACCTCTGCAGCATATCCCAGCTGGGAATCACTTACTTCCTGAGGCTCTCAGTATGAGGAAATTCTTTGAACCTCTTATTAAAAAAAACTCCCAATTTTCTTTATTTAATTAGTGGAGTTTTGGGTGCTGGTTTAGCTCTGTCATAAAAAGCATGCACTTTATGTGCAGAGGCGAAATGCTGCCTGAGGTGTGACTCTGAACCTCAGAGCACGTCTGTACCACGCCCCTCTAATCACCTTTTACTGTCTTTTCTGAGCTGTCCTAACAAATAAGGCAATGACATCATAAATGATATTGTTTCCTTTGGATTGTTTCAGGTTCAAACTGCAGTATTTTGAAGTGGACTAAATCATACAAGAAAGCAAGCTGTCCTTATGTCATTACATAACAGCCAGCGTGCTCAAGTTGTGCTCTGCATTACGGGGAGGAAGTTGCGATAATAATAATAATAATAATTGTTACGCACTGCACATTTGAAACAAAACTCAATGTGCTACAGTTATAAAAACAGAGCATAATTAAATGGTGATAAAATAACAATAGGAACGAGAAAAGAATAAAAACATCTTGTTAGGATATGACTCAATACTCTTCATAGTTTGACCCAAAAGCTCAACGAAGGAGGCAGGTAAAAGTTGACAGTGGTTTAATTTAACTCCAACAACAGCATTGAAAGGGGGCAAAGGGGAATCTTCGTGTCCATGGGGGATTCCAGTGACACAGGTGAGTGAGTAAGTTGTGCAGCGGTGGTGAGGGCTCGTGAACGACACTGTGGAGAGAGGAGCAGAAGAGCAGGTAAGTTCACAGGTCACAAAAAGCCTTCAGTCACCAAAAACATGCACCAGGCAAAATAACTCCCAGAGGGGAGCATGAAAATAAGACTTAGAGCCAAAAATAAGCACTGTAGAGAGCAGAAAGATCTCCGGTTACAAACCACGGTTCTAATGGAAATTAACCGAAGCCCCACAGGTGTCCAGAGCCAGCTTAAGTAGAGGAGCGTGATGAGGTGAGTAGAATCAGTGTGGGGAATTGAGAGCAGGGAACCACTCCCACTCCTCGAGCAGCAGGAGAAGGCAGGAAGGGAGGGGGGAGAGCAGGGCAGAGGAGGAGGACTCCTCACACATCTATTGAAAATTTACTATCAAAACATTGAAAAGAAAGTTGAAAATATTTATAAAATAAACCACGACAAAGGCTATTCATGTAGGGCCAGCCTTTTTGAAGGGAAACGTTCTCAGACTTCTTTTAAAAGTCTCCACAGACTGAAGTGCCTTAGGTGGGTTTGGGAGAGCATTTCCACAGACTGGGGACAACAGACGGGAATCATGATGCCCCATAGTGCAGATCTTAGTCCAGGGAGAGCAGAGACTGTGGAGGTTCGGGGTTTGTGAGGAGTCCTTTAGGTAGGCGGGGGCGTGATCGTGAAAACACTGGTGAGAGAGGAGGGAGATTATGTACTTAATCCAGAGGTGAACAGGAAGTGAAGGGAGTGAAGGATGAGTGTGATGTGAAGTTATCAGGCTAAGCTAAGCACAAAATGAGTTGTTATTTAAACCTTGCAGCATTTATTTTGTATGTTTTTTTAGGACAACCTGGGGCTACCTGAATGTTCATGATGTAATGATGTCCGAATAATGTATTGAAAGTTGTACCACAGAGATAAAATCAAAAATAAAAATGGAATCAAATCTCATTGAATTCCACACAAATCACACCTCATTGATGAACAAGCCTCTTCACATCTAAATATGGCTCCCTCAAGCATTGGTTATAAGGACAGAAATAATGATTGCAAACAAACTTACAGCAGAAAACAATTTATTTACTCTCACTTATTCCTCCAGACACTTCTTATGAGCCACTCTTGAATGTAAGTTTTGTCTTAAGTGTTACCAAGGGCCCCTACACATCCCTTTTTTTGTTATTTGGGAACTGACAGATGGCTTTCTTGTCTCTTGTTGATCTTTGGCTGCTCCTGATTGGACACTACAATCAAGACAGCAAGAGAAGAAGAAATTGGGTGCATGTGATTAGTCAATAGACTAACAGGAAGATTTCACTTTCAGCTTTCAGCTTCAATAGTGCAATGGCTCATCTGTAAATCTTTTACCTTTAACATTTCAGCAGAATTTCTCTATTTTGCAGAACATATGGACGCAAAAAATCTTCTTCAGTTTGTCTCATCAAATCCAACTCATCGGCTAAGAGCATAATTTTGTTTTCTTGACAAATCAGTTTTTCACAGCCTTGAATGTTTCATTTTTAGGCCAAGAGTGTCATTGGTGTTTCTAACCCGCAGAGCTTATGGAGAGTGCAGGTATCTATCAGGCTGAAAGTCTCAAGTAAGTCCAACCTGAGAATATGAGGGATGTTGTCCTTTCCAGAGTTGAAATGTGATTTTATTCAACGGAATATCCAGCACCGCACCAGTATTTGCCAATGTGGAGTTTTGAAAACAGTGTTCTCAAAGTTAATCTTATGGTTCACTGCAAAGAGGTGAGGCAGTGATCAGGCAGCAGTGATGAGGAGCACTTGAGCTTCAAAACACAGGATATTTAGATGTTCAAAATGTGCTGTGATAGCAGCGGCACTGTGCATATAAAAGAGAGACTGAAACTAAAGTATCGTTGTCATTACACTGGTGTCAATCAAAATCAATGCCAATGTTGGTATCTGTATTACCAATATTTGGATTGATCTGCCACTACCATAAATTCTTATTTTCAGTAAGAATTTTATTGATTATACTTCTATAAAATTATCTCCACAACCACACAGACATGAGGACCCTCCTGAAAACAAGTTGTAGCATCTCAAGAGGCTAACCTCTAATAAATTTGTTTCCAGCAGAAACAAATTTGACGACAACAGGTCTATGATTGGTCCTTTGATCTGTCACTAACTTTAGTTCTTACTTTAGTCCACTTGTCTCCACTTACCTCCCTCCCTTTGCCCACACACCCAACACAGCATCGTGTGGATTTGCTGTTCATCATGAGACTGGGGTCCACATTCAAGATTTCCTGCTGCTTAACAGAAGGTTTTTTCTTGCCGCCATGATGGAGGGATTCATGATTGGCTATATGGATTCATGTTGGGTGTTGGATGTATATATTTGTATATATAAGTATATGTGTATTTTATATATGTATATATGTATCTATGCATATATGTGTATCCATAATATGAAGAGCTTTGTGCTCTATTGTAAAGTGTCTTGAGATAACACTTGTTATGAATTGGCGCTATACAAATAAAGATTGATTGATTGATTGATTGATTGATCTGCCCACCACTAGTCATGGTCATGTATAAGTAGGTCAAGTTCAACAACAACTCTCTAATTATATGTACGCTGCTCTCTTAAGATTTTCTTGAAAGATGCTGTATTTTCCTTAAATTCTTGGGCAATTTTTGGGCCTGAACACTTCATTATTCCATTGAAGCAAGAGTATGTTCAGTTATCAGTTCTTCCTTCCAAAGCCACACAGCCTAACACTGGCCTGGTATGTATACTGCAGGTTTTTAGTCATTTTTGTGGATCTGTGTGCATGCTGGTTGTTGTACAAGTGGATGAACAATTCTTTCAAAATCACTAATAAAGCATGATTCACTGTACAGTAGTTTATTTTCATGACAGTGTGACTGACAACTAAGCTTAGGAGTATGATGGGAAAAACCCACAGGGAAATAAGTACACAACTGTAGAAGACAAAGTGAAGATGGGTGCCACAGCTAAAAGCACCAAATCAAGGAAGATACGAGCCAAGCATGAGTAATCATGACACAAATTACAGCTCTGTTAATTCGTGATTCTGTAAGACTGTGTTATCTCCAAAGAGATCCGGTTATCAAAAAAATCATTCAATGAACAAACTGAACATTGTTAGTCACCAAAGTGGCATTGAACTAGGAAGTAGTTTATTGTAATTGCCCACTCAGTGTGTGCAGGTGGTTAAATTATAGTTTGTTGGCGCTTGAATGTGATTACATGATTGACTTTGTTTCTATTTTTAGGATTGCCTGTTTTCTTTGTAGCTACCCTTTGTAATCATCACGATAGCATTGTTGGTGAGAGCCGATCAACTTCCATTTTTCTCAGAACCAAGCCACTACAAACAACACAAAACAGGCTGCATTTGTTTCAAAATTTTATTTAGGAAGAGATCGATACCACTTTTGGAGACAAAAGAGAGAAGAGGGGAGCTTGTTCACTGAAGAGGAAAAGTAAAATCGTCGTAATTCTGTATTGAGTAATAACATAGATTCTCCAAAAATCATCCATTAATCTCAAATTGAACAAAAACCCTGATCTAAGAGCACTGAAATGAAGATCCTTACAGACTAACATGGCCCTGGCTGCTTTCGTGGAGTTTCCATTATTGCACTTAGACCCGAAATTATATACGAAACACAACAGTTTGGCAAAATGACTAGTTTATATGAGCAGACAGTAAGCATAGTGAAGTTTAACCCTGTCTGTATTTGCTGTTCTTGGCTCTGTGTGTACATGGACTAGACTGAACTTGTGTATGTTTCAATCAGAGGCTTAAACATGAGAGAGGACCGATGGTCTGATCATTTAGAAACATGTCACAAGAAACATGTCACATGTCAGTGATCTGGATCTGCCCGATTCGATGTCTGTAATCAGACAGATCCATCTTGCCATGTTCCAATCTTCAGTGATTGCACATGGCCAAGTGTGGTATAAGCCAATCAGAGTCTTTTACAGCAGGGTAAGGTGGGAGCTATGAGCAAGCCGACAACAGGAAGTGACTGCTTGTACACAGGCTAGCATTAATACTAAAAACTTCAGTGGCGGTTTTATCAGATCTTGCCCATATTTCTTCATTAAATTAAAATTATTAACACTGAAAGAAATTCTCAATAGAAAGGATATTTTCACTCCACTAACACCGGCATGTTAAGGTTAACCAATGAATGTGACTGACAAGAGCAATTATCCAGTCACCTTGAAGCCCTTTTCACAACAGAGCCCTAACAAAAGTCCTTCAAAACACTCTCTCCCCAAAAACACAAACGATTTCTACCTTTTTGTGTGATTTACCTGTCATCCGTAGTTTAGTAGAAATGTTGTCCCATACCCAGTTTGTCTTCTGGTTATCTTTATACGAAGGTAGAGCCATGTTGTAGAGCTCTGGGTACTCTGACACTATCATTATGAGCTGCTCCATTGTTTGCTTTGACAAGCGAAGCCTGCTATTTCCGAGTTCTCTCCCTCCTTCAATGTGATTGGCTGCTGCCAGGCGGCTGTCACCAGAAAGTTCAACATGCTGGACTCTGAGCAGCAGGGCAAAGTCTGTGCATGTTCACGAGGGTGGCAACCACTTCTGGGTCCTACCGCTGCAGTTAAAACTGCTTCCCGTCTGCCACCCGTCCCTCATTTAAAGAACGGCGGTGTGAAAAGGGCTTAATGCTTATGGTTAAAGGTTCAACAGTCAATATATTTTAAACTAAAAACAAACATAATATATAATTTAATAAGGTTGATGCAGCATTAAAACTATTACATTTCTTTTTAATGCTATGAAACACTCAGGGCCTGATCTACTAAGATCCAAAATAATGAGTGCTAAATTGCGTGTGCAAACTGAAAAAATTGCACATGCAACAAGTGGGCGCGTTGCGGGTGATCTACTATGACTGTGTGCACAATTGATAACAGGCACAAAAGTGTGTGGACCGCCCTCTTTAAACGAGGATTTTGCGTGTGCTACCGGCTGTCACCATGGAGAGTTTGGGAGAGCAGAGTGGATGTAAATAAAAGCAAAGTTTGAAGCCATGGACTTAGAGGCAAATAAACACACTTGCAGTAATCTTTTTTGTTGTCTGTCATTTTGACAGACAAGGTCATCACTTTTCCCTCATGCCATATTTCTGTCATTTTTATTTTTTCTTTTCTGATTCCAGTTTAACATCATCACCAGCATTCACATAGTTACACAGCACACACACTCAGACCGCACACACAGGTACTCTTTTATGCACTCATTGCATCACACTCTCTGCGCACGGACAGCAAGTAAAGGAGCTGTCAGTGAATGGAGAGTGTGATGCAGTCAGCTTTGAGTGAGGATGGAGTGATTATGGCTATTGGCTAGAATTGGCTAAAATTTTCTGTTAATGCGACCCGTTTCTCGCCACAATGAATGCAGCCATCTGTGCGTAAAGCTGTGCCTCTTTTGCACCTGCCTTTCAAACGTGTTAAATTTAGATAAAAAAAATACCGCGCACAATCAGTTGCGGGCTTGATAAATCACATTGTGGGTGCTAAATGATTACATTTGCATCTCCTCCTCCCAGTATTTTGCGTGTTCTGATCATCTGCATGTATTCTGCATATTTGACAGACGCAGTTCTCGGTGCACCCTGTTAGTAGATCAGCTTTGCACACGCTATCAAGTTTGCATGTGTTTTTATACACACAAACTTTTAGTAGATCAGGCCCTGGGTGTGCACCAAATTTGAATTTCTATATGTCATTGAAGCAAAAAAAAAGACTCCAAGGCACTCTCTTTATACTATTGAAATGCCTTTATTTTAGCTACATGGTCATGTGGTCTACATGACCATGCCGCTAAAATAAAGACATTTCAATAGTATTAAGAGAGTGCCTTGGAGTCTTTTCTTTTTGCTTCAATGACTTTTTGAATCCCATTCCAAAGAGCACCCCAAACTAACTCTGTTGAGTCCAGGTAGCACTCCTTTCCTTTTGTCTTTTGAATTTCTATGTTATCTTTACCATTTTATTTCTAAATGTAGTATTTACTCATGTTTTATTTTATATCCAAATACATCATAAAGGAGACTTAGAGAATTAGTTGCAAAAAGCAAAACAAATAACAGCAGTCCAAGGTCACAGAGATTTTTCTTTCACAGTTCCTGATTGGTGCATGGAGCTGTATTGGTACTTTGTGTTAAACACATTTGACAAAATATGTGATGCCCATGATTACAATTTGTTGATTTTGAAATAAACTAGCAGGCTGCATTAACAGAGGTGGAGGCCCATATGTGGCCCCTGGGCCAGCAGTTGCCGTCCTCTGAGCTAATACATTTGAGGGGATCTTAAGGTAACTAGATCTAGTGCATGGCAGTTTTACGCCTCTTGGAGGTATACACTCACTGGCCTCTTTATAAGGTATACCTGTTCATTTGCGCCTCAATAACTGATTATCTAATCACATGGCAGCAGCTCAGTGCATTTGGGTATGTACACATTAGGGGTAGGAATCGCCCCTAATGTCTATATATATAATTTTAAAAAAAAGCATATTGCGGTACTTGACACTGCATTATTTTGTTTTTTACTTTTTACTGCCTGCATTTAAATCTGAAAATGAAAGAAAATGACCAAATTCTGTCAAATTAAATAAGAAACATATTTCTGTATATTCATCATGTCACCTCAGTTTTATTAAAAACAGGAGTAAAACTCACATAATGTGTAATGATGGAGCAAGTTAATGCAGCTCACTGTGCTGTGCTCAGTCCCTCTGCAATGTTTAGCTTTACTGCTCTGAAGAGCTTTGGTGCCGCTGTTGTTGAAGTAACACTTAGAGATGGCAGCCAGCATGTCACAAAAGCCCTTGTTCTCCACAACATGGTGAGGCCTTTGGTTGATTGTTTTCTAATATCCCTCAGAGCTGAGAGGCAGCTTTGACAAGCTAAGTATATCAAATGTTGGCCGGTTTACTATCAGTATTGGCTTAGCATTAGCTTAGTATTAGCTTTACTGCCATCGGCTTTCACTGTTCCTGGGTGGTGATGTGTGAGGTGAGCCTTACTGTATGTCCAGTCTTTTATTCTCATGCGTCTCCACCTGTCCTGTCTCTCTATTATAGTGACACTATAATGTTTAAATCCCCCCCTTTAAAGACATGATCAAGACGATAATGCTGTCAGTTTTCCTCAAAATCAAACTCTAACGGTTTTTAAACATACACGCAAATAACCAAAGGTATTTGGTTATTTTGCCGCCCCCACCCAACACATAGCCCAGTCTTTGATTTTCATTTTGGCATCAATGGTGTAGAACCCAAAATGAAAATCAAAGACTGGGCTATGTGTTGGGTGGGGGCGGCAACCCAAAATACTACCACAAAGCGCTCCTCAGATGATTTGGTGCTGTAATTGTGCGCTCGGAGTGGCAACTCTTTGTTTACTGAGGTCAAGAGAGCAGTTTATGTGGCTGATGATCAAGCTGCGCTGAGAGCGCCCTCTAACGGTCCACTGCTCCAGGCACCCTGATGTGCCACCACACTAGATATTTTACATTCAAATATTTATTTACTCTTCCACTACAGATATTTATCCCCATGCTCAAACAGTTGTTCGAATATCGAGTATAAGGTGACAGCCCTACAAGACAACCTGCTGATGTCCAGAAAATTCAGACCAACCTGCCTGATACAAATAACCATGTTCAAAGTCACTTAAATCACCCAACTTACCCATTCTGATACTCAGTTTGGGCTTCAGCAGGTCATGCCTTGATGCTTTGAGTTGCTGCCATGTTTTTGCCCTATTAGCTACTTGGATTGACAAGCAGTTGAACGGGTGTGCCTAATGAAATGGCCCTTGAGCGTATACTTATCCAATCTAAATCCTGATTGTTCTGTATATTCCACACTTTGCAAAACCATTCCATTTATAACCATTTAATCTATTGCAGCTCCAAACTGATTCAGTTTATTAGTCAGATTCAATTTAAAGGAATCCTTTGAGTCTCATTTGGCATGCTACATTGCTTTCACTCTTTTAATTGTCAAATGTTTCTTTGCATTTAAGTCTTCTATTTAATTTAATCAGCACACAGCCTGTACATTGTGTTAATTATTGTGTGCTGCAGTAAAAACATTCGCCTTTGTCTTTAACTTATCTCGCTCCGAGTCATTTGGTCTCTTTTAAAAAGTTTCTCTCGCTCTGCGCTGCCTGCAGAGAAGAGAGGCACAGCACAGCATCTATTACTGCTGCAGCCTCTACTCTTCACCTTTCTCTCACTCATTGACCTTCATGTTGGGAAACTTCTGAAAGTGTGCAAGATGAAGACTTGACTGAGAAAGTTTCCCTGCTGACCTGGCTGTGAGGAGACAAAGCTGAGGGGAAGCTACAACAAGTCAGAGGTTGGGACATGAAACAAACGGCAGCATTATGTAGAGCTTTGGGGAAATTATGCAGAAACTTTAAAAGTTAGCTCACTCTTCTCCTCGGCTGTAAAACCGTGAAACCAACAACCAGTGGCGAATCTTAAAAATAAACCCGATTTTGCAGGGGTTGATTAGTTTTTGTGTGACTCGTGGCTATATTAGACACAGAGGGCTTGGAGGAGCGAGCCGCAGCATCAATCATCAAGAACATAAAACCAAAAACACACCTCCAGCTGAATCCCGGCGGCCCGTCATATCCTGGAAAAACTCAGCAGTCAGAAAACATATCTTCACTCAAGTCTCACTGTGAGCACGGCCAGGGACTTCTTAACTGAATTTGCATATAAATGAGGGTGGGAATTAGTATCAGTTTGTTCTTGAAGGTAAGCATTACTTTATTGAGTGTATGGAGGAATTGCATATTGATGGCATGACACAGAATGGGATTTAAATCATTCCACATGCTGAGCTTTGAGAGCAATATAACACAGTCGATATCTGCATAAGGTCTATTTGGTAGCCTTGATTTTGTGCCAGCAGTCATCATTCAAGTTGCATTTATTCGACTCTTCACTCGCCTAGAAAGCGTTCATTTGCATTTGCATTGACGAACACAGGGTCAACCCAAGGAGCACGCAGGCCTGACCACAGAAATGTCTGGGTCCCTGATAGACCCAGTAGGGCCCTCCCAGATGTGATTTAATGATGTAAACCAGTGACTCCCCACCTTTTATGCACCACAAACAAATGGTGCAAAGTAAATACATCTCACTATAACTCAGGGTCAGTGAAAGCCCTGAGCTTTTGTCCCTGAAAAACAGCATGGCAACAGTATTGGCGTATCGATTAATTCAGCAATTCAGTTTCTGGTGACCTTCAGCTGAGTAACTGCATTTGTTTTTTGTTTATTTTTCAACTGAATACATACCTGATCAGTATAAGTTGACATAATTATGAAAGAAACAAATTAAAGTAGCTGTTTTTTTGCTGTAATAATGACAATAGAAACAAAAGTCACCAGTCAAAATCATTTAACAAAGCAAACCACTGGATTGTTGGGTACTTGCGTGAAGACGAACAGCATGCACAGCCCATTGGTCATCAGTCAGACCTAATCTGATGCTACTGTTAATCTGATGGATGTTATATCAGTTCTGATGCTGAATTGTCATTATTTCTATATCTAGTTTATGATCCACACTTCAGCTAGTTGTATATAGCCTGAGCATCTCCTCCATCTTGGGCATCATGGCCATAGCGAGGTTTGTAGACTCATTCGGAGCCACAGGGCCAGTGATCAACGTTTCTGTCTTTGAGTTTACTGAACAGATAGCATCTCTGAGCAGAACACTGCCTGTGACATACTTTAAATAATAAGGAACGAGCTACCCTTCCTTATTTGGACTGATACTTGCTGATATTGATCTCTGATTGGCTTTCTGTTTTAAAAAGGACTTGCTTCATGTGGATTTACTCTTCATAGCTCATACTGGCTTACCTTTGTTTTTTTAAATATGATGTCCGACTGCATTTCACTGCAAACTACTGATTACCAAGAAACATATCTGAGGTAGGTTAATGACAAAAACTTACAAAAACAGATAATCAAATCAGGAGAGCCATTTCCAGAGTGTGTGTATGTGTGTGAATCTGAATCTAAACTCAGATCCAATCAGTACCTCCTTGACTCAGCGTGCTCTCTTTATCCAATGTTACATGATGAGAATTGCTCAACATGCCAACATTTAAGTCACTCAGCTCTGTATGAGCATGCATACAGACCAACAGGTAGATTATAAATGTGGTCCTCACAGAGATCCCTCTTCCAGGTGCCATGCTAATAATGACTCTAAAAAAGTGAGATTAAATCAACTCTCATCTGTATGTGCTGTGAGGTACATGAGAGCACTGATTGATTTTTCCCTCCTTCTGGCAGGAACTAATGAAATATGTGATGTCTTACAAATGCTTCCATTATGTGAGACATCACCTTTTTCTCAGTCTCCCAGGTGTCACTAAGTGGTTTTTGGGCCTATGGGAGCCATTGGCGGCTCTCATTAGAATCTCAGTTGTGACCCTGTCTTTAGCATGTCAACTTGAAGCATGCATTACTTACAGCGCTCATTGATTGCCAGCACAATCACTCGTCTTCTGACAGGCACACAGGCTGATGAATCCAGAGGGTCCTGGACATCCTGCTGCTCAATTCCCTCCACATCAGCGCTCCGGTCAATAACGCTTTCTATCAATAGGGCACTGAGGAGAGGGAGAGATGGCTCTTCATCACTTGCTGCTACTGACAGCTGCCAGCACCCTTCAATGTAAAATCAAAAGAACTAAATAACAGACTTCTCTGAAAACAACAGAATCGGCCCACAAAGACAGTCACACCACATTGTTTTCCAGTGACCGGGGGGGTGTAATTATGCACAGGTGACTGGTCGATGGAGGTGATGGCTTCAGCAATTGATCATTATTGGTCGTGAGGAGACTTGCAGCAAAGGAGCGCACCACTTAACAAGATGAGCAACTGTTTACAAGCGTTGAACTGACTCCACCAATTAGGACTGAGCTGTCCGCACCTACAGAGAATAACATGTTCTTATATGAGGGAAATTCTGACGTGCTATTATTTTGTTTCTGTCATGAGAAATTTGGGTATGGAAAGTAAGTTGTACGATTCAAGTGTGGTCTTTTGATGCCCATATAAGGAATATTGAGCTAGTATAAAACATACAACAGCTTTTACCCCTGGTTAATTCAATGAATCCAGTCTCCTGTGAAGAGAAGAAAAGAGCAAGGATTAAACTGAACTGGGATGTAGAGCAGGTATCAACAAATAGCAGACTCCAGTCAAGTCCAAACTGCATTGCCTTCCTGTTCTGAACCAGGCTGACAATACCAATGTTTTTTTTTATATAAATTTTTCTGCTTGCAGTACCATTAAACCCCAGCTCACACTGCTTCTCTTGCATTTAGCTACATTCACAGCCTGGAGGATCACCGGCCAATGAATTTGTCTGAAAGAGAGACATGACACTCCTCAGCCAATCAGATAGATGAGTCAGTGTGAGCAGGAGGGTGTGAGGGGGGAGAGAAAGGACATGGAAGTTACAGAAACACAGCAGGAGAAACAAAGGTGGGACAGGGAAAAGCAGGCATGCTGGAAGAGGAAAAGCCAATGGCAAAAAAAGAGTGTTTTATGAGAAATGACATATTTTTACATGAATCAGGGCTGTCTGCTGCTAAGATTTGTTTTCTCTAATGAAACAAGAGAAAGTAAAAGAGAAAGAGAAACTTCAGACAATGTATTCTCAATATTTTGTATAAATATGCCTTTTTGATTTGGGCTTTTTCAAGAGCTGTATAGTAAAAGTCAAAACTTTTAAGTGACATGACACACATCCGTAAGTTTCCAATAGTATTTATATATTATTTTGTGTTCTAAATATAGCTGAGAAGTATCATAAATCTGACAAAATGGAGCTTTGAACAGGTTCTGTGAAAGATAGTAAAGTGATGTCAGATGAATCACTTGAAATCAGCCAGTGAATTTCCATTGTGAGGGTAATGCCAGTAGGGGGGCAAAATTAAGGTTGACATTAGCCTGTACTGTCCTTTATTTAGTGTAAACAGAGCTCCCAAAAAAGCCTAGTTCGGCAGTCCTTGTCCCGGAGCCTTGCCCAGGTTCTGCTTTCCTTGTCCTCTTTCTTAGCTCTCTATTCAGACTTTTCTCTTTCTCTGCTTGTCACATATTTATCTTTTCAGTCCTTATTGTTTGTTTGTTGGCTTTCTTCTTTGTTTTTTGCCAGTTATTTAAATGAGTTAGCATTATGATTGAAACTACCTGGAGCTTGCATGTTTGGAGCCAGGGTCTGTTGAAGGTTGTAATGTTTCTGAGGCCAAAAGCTTAGTTAGCCAAGTAGATCATTCTGTTGGAACTTTGGTAAGTAAGTTATGGTTCATGTCTCGATCGGACCAGGACTGGGATTTGGTCTGGTGGCTGAAGAGATGCCGCTCTCTCACTGAGCACTGTGAAGTGCCCTTGAGCAAGCTACAGATAACAGCCTAGAGCATATTCATACAACCCCAGTGCTCTGACATCTCGGCAAAGGAGGGTAGGGCAAAAAGTCTGGAACCAGGGCATTTGTATAGCGCCAATTCACAACAGGTGTTATCTTAAGGCTCTTTACAATAGAGCAGGCTGAAGCCATATCTTCATTTTATAGATACACATACACATATAAATACGCATATACACATATATACATTTACATACTGTATATACGGAGATGTCTCCATCCAGGCAGAGACAAATGGACTAAAAATAAGAATTTATGATTGCGACAAAACTATGGACGTCAAGATCATAAATCTGTCCTCGTATTTGTCTCTGCTGAATAGAAATTTATTTGAGGTTGGCATCTTGTTTTCAAGAGGGTCCTCATGGAGTTATAATCAATAAGAATCACAGATAGAGAGGTCATTCTAATATTAACATTTACATCTGTATTGATTATAAACTAGAGAGGAGAAATTTAGTATCAGGATCTATAATTATTTTATAATTATACTGGAATGGGTCTAAAGGAAATACAAAGTATTTGTGATTGTCATTGAAGATTTGTAGGTCCACAGCAGCAGGCTATCCACACCAATGATCCCACACTGCCTACAAGACAAGAACCAGATAAGGGTACAAGAGAAAACATTTTCTGTCATGCTAACAAACTAAAGCATCAAGGAGACACATAAACCCAAAACAAAGTCAAAAGAGATCCATGAATTGGTTTCAAACAGGGCTTTACCACCTAAAAAAAAAATACAAGTGAAGCATTTTGAGAGGTTTGTTTTTGTCTCAGAAAAAAATGTTAAGGTGACTTAAGCTGGTGTCTATCACAGACCTTTCTTTGAGACTTAACCATAAATGTTAAAATGCTTAATACCTACCATGTTTCAGGAACTATTACTGCACCACTACATAGGCCACAGTAGTCTTACCTTTCTCAGATTTCAAAATAGCCTCAGTTTGTGTTGGAAAAATAAACAGCATGTGATCCATATGAGTAAAATGCATTCTTCAGACACTGGTATCCTGGTATTTACCATATACATAGGGGCATGAATAAACAGGTTTCACTGTGTGCATGTTAATGCGATTAGAACCAGGATAAAGCTCAAGATTGAAATACTAACACTCATGTAAGTGCAAGCACAAAATGTCTCTGATTCAGACCAAAGCAAAGGAACTATATGTGTGAAAATGCCCTGAGTGTATACAGTGTAACTGATTGAAGGGAAATGGCCATGATGGAAAATGTTCCCACTGCTGAAAGAGGAAAGCTGCAGATAAAGTGGGAGAGATGGATATCCTATCAGCCTCAGGCATGGGATTTAATTTTCCTGTATGAGCCCTGCAAGTCCAGCTTGGGAAATGGATCATTTATATCCCAAGACCAAGTGGAATCATGGAGAGGCATGTGTGAAACGTGGCGTGTGTGTGCTTTTGTGTGTGTTTGTATATGAACTTCAGAAGGGGGGTGAAGGGATGGTTTCAGTTATTTGGAGGCCCCAGGCAAAGACCAAGACAGGGCTCCACCCTGTTACTCTAAAAGCAGCCATGGTTAATGATGAAAATAATGAGGCTACTGGAGCTTCTTTATGTAAAGAAACCAAAAGAGAGACAGAGAGAGAGATGGCTGTTGCTGGTCTTCCACATTAACGACTTTAACTAAGATTTTAAAGTTGCAGACAATTTTAATAAGTAGTATTAAAATCTTAAAGAGGTTTTCTGGAGTCTAGATATGCTTTTGAAAGGTTCTTCCCATTCCCAAACACTTTCTATGGGCAGATGGACTAGTGAAATTCATTGAATGGTCCATCTGATGTGTCAGGCCACACCAGTTCCAGCCATCTTTCCAAATACTCCTGACCTATGTGCACAATTCAGACAGCGTGCTTGAACTTGCCTGCCGTATTTCCCACCAGTAGAGGTAGCTGACTTGTGGCCCTTGTAGCATGAGGCCTGAGGCTATGCCAACCTTTGCCTGATGGCAAAACCAGTGGTGGAGGCAGAGCATGAGAGCATCACTAACCAGAGCCAGCACAGAAGAACAATTCAGGGTGATGATACAGTTGTTACTCTGTTAAATGATTCAGCAGTAAGAGGATAAAGAGAAAAAACAAAAAAAATATCAAACTGACAGTCAGTATTGCAGCCTGGGAACAGCAACACACACTGACAGGTAGATTATCTCCTTACCACAGGCAGTTTGGCTCGTAGCAATAACACGATCATATTAATCATGTCTCCTGATTGATCACCCCTCCTCCAGGTGACGTCTCCATCATGCATCATACACGGGTTCCTACACACACACACCTCATGTAATCCCTCCTGTTTACCGCAGCACGTCCTCGTCACCTCCTCTGTCTTTGTGTAAAACATTAGCAGCCTTTTATGCACAATGCTGCAGACACACAAGCAGCGTGTTCAGTTGTGTCCTTGTCATCTCATCGTTCATAAATAGACATTGGCTGTTCCTGGTGGGCTCTGTGTTCGCCGCTGTACAAAACAATCTCCTCAGCCATACACGGTGACATTAAGATCACTTGACAACAGCACACAAATACTCCCACAAGGCACAACATGAGAACATATTTGCATTGACTCGACTACTCAGCCGTAATACCTCAGAAAGCTTTAGGGCCCTGCTGGGAGGCAAAAGTGCTCAGTGTAGGTTTGAGATAATGACCTTGTTTATTCAATGGTTTGAAACAATTTCTCTGCAATGGTTGGAGAATTATTCCAAACAGGATGTTAAAATACCTGTAACAGCTTTAGAAAGGCTCAGGAAATATGGCCTTTTGTTCTTTTAATTTGGTTTGTTGGAGCAGACAGCAGGGCAGAAAAGTGCTGCAGAAAATTTGTACCAACAAGAGCAAAGAAGGATGGAAAATTCAAGTTAAAGAGCAAATAATGTGACTAAAACAAAGATGCATGAAGGGAACAGATCAGGGATTTTTGACTGTGGGAGCATTTGTCAATGGCATTTGTCAATGGTAGCTATATCAGCTACAGTCAGCATGGCCTGTTTGAGGGCCAATGATAGATCAGCGGTTAAACCAGTTGCCTTCAATAATAGTTAGTGTTTTATGCCAGGCTCTGCAGTCTCATGGACATTTGCAAAGCAAAAATGATTGAAGATAGACTTAAGACCTGTGCACACCAAGGGTGATGCAAACTGATGGCACAAAATGACAGATGTTTGATAGACAATCTTTGATGTGTCTCACTGTTCATATTAGAAATTACACAGTTTTACAAATAAGTCAAAACGGACTACATTAAGTAATGATGACTTGGTGCATCCTAAAGCAAGTGATATATGAAAATATAATAAAAAAGTATACAAAAGTGTGATGGAGACGCTATTTGTATATTGTAGAAACCTCACTATAAAAGAGCTACAGCCTGGACAAAAGAAGATTACATTTTTTTTAGATATAATTACAATTAAAGTAATTATTATTATGATAACCATTATCATGGCAATATTGATATAAGTATTGTTTGTGTTATTTGCATTACTAGTAGTCTTATTATAAGTTTTACTATTCCTAAACCAATTTTGACCACAAGTAAATATAATATATGCACAGATGCAGCCACTTCAATTTTCCCCTCCCAGCCAACTGCTTGCCAACATCCAGCCAGTTACTAGACAAATACCAGCTAACAGAAGCCCCCACCCCCATGTTTCTGGTGTAGTGTCTAAATTTCACTGGAAACATGCCTATTCATATATTCACAGGGTGTCTCTATGGGAGAGCACCAGAGTAGTTGCCAAATCAACAGAGAGCAGACGTAACACCACAAATTCACGCAAACATGGCTTGACATTTACAATTTATTACCATCAGGGAGGGCAGGCCTCGCCATGGATCTGCCACAGATCAGCCAAGACCCTATCAGGGAAGTGGGGAAGTTTTAAGAGGCTGCATCTGTATGTATTTATGAATAAACATTGATATAAAGTTGGACTGCTCAGTTGTTTTACCTGCAGTATATCACTTTGATTTGCCCTTTTTGGTCATCTTATTATTGTTCAGCACTTTGAAAGGATTTTCCTAATGGTTCTGTAATAATCAACTACCTTCTTATTTTTTTTCTTCCTACATTTTGCGGAAAATCATTTTGTCACCTTCTAAAATCACATTATTCAATATGATGGAGGCAATTATACAACTGTTTTAAGTGTCCTAGGTCAATTATCTTTAAGTTAGCTATCATTTTGTACAGGCCTTATAAAATAATGATTAAAATAGTGGGTAAACGGCCTGATAAACCACCCTTACACTGTTAAATAAACACAAAATAAACTCACAAAGATGTCCAATAATGACATCAGGCTGCATATCTTACTGGTTTTTTTCACTTTGTTCCTGTCTCCGCTAATCAACTTCAACATTTATTCCTCATCAATTATGCTCTTCTTCTCTCCTTCCTGCTCCGCAGCAATTGAAGGACTGATAGCTGAACTTTATAGATTACACTGATGATAGAAAACTTAATACAGTGTGGTTTTGTGATGAGTTCTGTGAATCACCTGAGTGCATGTCCCCGCTCACCTGTCCCTGTGTTTGGCTCATTAGTTCTCTGCGGCACAGACACTGGAGGCTCAAATGATTAGACAGTGTTGTCGCCAAAAACACAGTTACTCCTCCTTAAAAGTGTTCTGGACTGTGACAGAGTGCTCTGCTGCTGCTCTCCCTCTTTGATGAGGGAAACATGTAGCTTGTTTTGATGCTACCGTGCTATTTGGCTAATAAAATAACTCAGCTTTACTGAAAAGCTATTAGACCCAGAAAATGGCAACACTACCATGACACTACTCAACACTACTCCTGGAAAATGTAATTAAGGTATTAATAATGCTATTTGTAGTGGCATTACTGCCCATCACCGAGAAACATTATGGCATTGTCCTATTCTTCTCTAAATGTGAATGCTAGCTACAGTAGCAAAGTTGGAAGATTCAACAGCTGTTCACAGCAGCAGAGGGTTGTGCCAGTGTCTCACATCAAGAAGGTTGGTGTTTCGTGCTAAACATGCTAAATGAGTTACTTTGCAATTCTAAATGACACTCAGTTTTAAGTGTTAGTGTGCGTGCATGCCTGTCTGTCTCTACATATTGGCCCTGAGATTTGTTCACAGCTAACAGCTTGTCCTAGGAGTGCCCTGCCTCTTGCCCAATATCTGGGATCGGCTCCACGCCTCCCATGACCCTTATAGACTGAATGGATGGATCACACTGTGGCAACCTCCAAGACTCAAAAATGCATGCAGAAGTGCCAAAACCTGCAGTTCCTCGAGTGTCCACTAGAGGCTGGCTGCAGGAACCTCGGAAGTTAATTGTGTTTGGGGAACAGACAGTTTTTACAGCCTAGTTCAAAAGGCTGCTTTGGTGAATATCGGTAAATATGTAATACATCTAAAGGCTCATACTGTACAGGGGGTGAAAGCTTTCTCTATAATGCCCTTTTTTATTCTATGAAGGATTGCCAGTTTCGGATGGTAAGGGACATGTTTGACAGTGCTACAAGCCTGTTTGGTGTTGCTACTGGTCCCCAGTGATTCTGCAGACATGACAGCTACGAATACAGAGTTTGCAGAGTCACAGAAAAGCCTCAAATGTTGTTTTTTTTTAAGGAATTATGTGGCAAAATCTTTAAAAAAAAAAAATAATAAATAAAATAGAAGCCAGATTTTGAGTCTCATGTTATGATTTTGTTTTGTTTTGGGGGGACATTTTTTGTTTTCAAAATGGGCTGCAGCTCACTTAAGTTTGGGAAATCCTGATTTGTGTTATAATGAAGTCTAAATAAAGTCCAAATTCTACACAGTGGGAACACTGTTACTGTGGTAATTATAATGTACAATAGAGTACAATACCAAACTTCAAATTTCCCCTTGGCAATTAATCCAACATTTCTGATTCTTTTTCTGAATATATCACTGTTGTATCTGAATATTTGTTTTCTGTTTATAACTATAATAACGTATACTGACTGTGGACACTGTTGCTATAGTAATTAAAATATATTATTATTATTTTTTAACATTTGCATTTCTGTTTACATTATAACTATGATTATGTAAACTGAGTGGGAACACTGTTGCTGTGGTTATTACAATATATTACTATAAT
This sequence comes from Cetoscarus ocellatus, assembly GCA_037902135.1. NCBI lineage: Eukaryota > Metazoa > Chordata > Actinopteri > Labriformes > Labridae > Cetoscarus > Cetoscarus ocellatus. Next base: position 279,140 of record JBAMNC010000366.1, read on the forward strand.
TTCTGAATATTTGCTTTTCTGTTTACATTATAACTATGATAATGTATACAGAGTGGGGACACTGGTACATTAGTAATTACAATAAATCACTGTTGTATTTGAATATTTGTGTTTCTATTTACATCATAACGATCATTATGTATACAGAGTTGGAAGAGTCTTTCCTCTGTTACATTGGTTATTACAATATATCACTGTTGTATTTGAATATTTGTGTTTCTGTTTACATTTATAACTATGACAATGTAAACAGAGTGGAAAGAGTGTTTCCTCTAACTGTTACTTTACGGATTACAAATATATCACTGTTGTATTTGCATATTTGCATTTCTGTTTACATTAATAACTATGAGAATGCATACAGAGTGGGGACAGTGTTTCCTCTAACTGTTACTGTGGTGATTACAAATATATCACTGTTGTATTTGAATATTTGTGTTTCTATTCACATCAAAACAATCATCATGTACAGTGCCATGAAAAAGTATTTGCCCCCTTCCTGATTTCTTATCTTTGTGCATATTTGTCACACTTAAATGTTTCAGATCATCACACAAATTTTAACATTAGACAAAGATAACCTGAGTAAATACAAAATGCAGCTTTTAAATGATGATTTATTTATTAAGGGAAAAAAGCTCTCCAAACCTACATGACCCTATGTGAAAAAGTAATTGTCCCCCCTTGTTAAATCATGAGTTAACTGTGATTAACCACATCTTTTTGAAAGCTGAGTTCAATCTCACTGACCACACCCAGACCTGATTACTGTCCGACCTGATGAATTAAGAAATAACTTAAATAGAACCTGTCTGACAAAGTGAAGAAGGCTGCAAGGTCTCCAAAAGAAACACATCATGCCACGATCCAAAGAAATTCAAGGACAAATGAGAAACAAAGTGATTGAAATCTGTCAGTCTGGAAAGGGTTACAAAGACATTTCTAAGGCTTTAGGACTCCAGTGAACGACAATCAGAGCCATTATCCACAAATGGTGTAATTTTGGTAGGCCGACCACTCCTGGGAAGGTTCGCCACTGTTCCCAGTTTTCTCCAAGAGCAAACGAGGACTCATCCAGGAGGTCAAAAAGAACCCAGAACAACATCTAAAGAACTGCAGGCCTCACCTGCCTCAGTTAAGGTCAGAGTTCATGACTCAACGATAAGAAAGAGACTGAACAAAAATGGCATCATGGGAGAGCTCCAAGGCAAAAACCACTACTGACCAAAAAGAACACAAAGGCTTGTCTCACATTTGCCAAAAAACATCTTGATGATCCCCAAGATTTTTTGGAAAAATATTCTGTGGACTGACCAGACAAAAGTTGAACTTTTTGGAAGGTGTGCGTCCCGTTGCATCTGGTGTAAAAACAACACAGCATTTGATACAAAGAGCATCATAGCAACAGTCAAACATGGTGGTGGTAGTGTGATGGTTTGGGGCTGCTTTGCTGCTTCAGGACCTGGAAGACTTGCTGTGATTGATGAAACCATGAATTCTGCTGTCTACCAGAAAATCCTGAAGGAGAACGTTCGGCCATCAGTTTGTGACCTCAAGCTCAAGCTCACTTGGGTTATGCAACAGGACAATGACCTGAAACACACTGGCAAGTCCACCTGTGAATGGCTTAAAACAAACAAAGGTTATCTTTGTCTAATGTTAAAATTTGTGTTTCCTCTAACTGTTACTGTGGTTATTACAAATATATCACTGTTGTATTTGAATATTTGTGTTTCTGTTTACATTAATAAGTATGATAATACATACAGAGTGGGGACAGTGTTTCCTCCAACTGTTGCTGTGGTAACTCTAATATATTAATGGAAGCAGAAAGCAGCAGTTCAGAGGAAATGTTCCTTTGAACACTGGGGCCAAAGAGGAGCATCTCCACTGATCTGGGGTTTCTGGAGCAAAAAAGATTAGAAAAACATCTCTTTCTTGCAAGAAGCATAATGTGTCTCTGCGCCGTCTGATTCTGATTCAAGTGATGCTCTGGGCGGCAGCTCCCATGAGAGGGGCTCCCGGGGAGCCGGGCTAATCAGATCGCTTCGTTCTAAATTAGACCTCCAGGGAATAAAATGCCCAAACAAACTGAAACATTATGTGTATTTCTTCCAACAAGGTTGACGAGGAAGATTCCCCCTAAAGTGCTGCTGGGATTGGACTACCTCATCTCCAGCTTGCTTCTCTCTTATCTTGTTCTGGAAATGTTTTTGGTAGGTTTTTGTCCCCCTGTAACCTGCTTCTTTCTTCTACCTCCTGAAAACACAGGCCTGTATTGTTAAGCACAAACAAAGCAGGCTCCCACAGCTCGGGGGTCCATCACTGACAATGGAGCAGCCAATCAGCTGTCTGTCAGCTAACGTCTGATACCATCTGAGAAGTCTGCTTTCCCCACTGCCACTGAGCGCAGAGGGAGCCACCAACTCCACCCGGGCTAAAAGTTCTAATTAACTGCTACAAATCTCAGAGCCCTATTTCTAATCATCCCTGATTTTTTATCCCAAAAACGTCCTCCATATTAAAGAGAGAACCTGCTGTTATAATGCATATATTAATGATGTCCCAAAGTTACTTGTTAGTTTTTAGTAGAACTTTGCACAGCATCTTTGCAATGCTAATCACAAGGGACTCTGGAGACTGTGCAACTGAATGAGATCTAGTAATGAGAGAGAGGCAGGGCTTAGACAACATGGAAGATCATTCTTATATAGACTAATCTAAAGGCTTGAAGCCACAGCTAGCATTTACTTTTATTTTTTATTGCCCATCAAATAATGACTGGCTTGATGAAGATGGAGGACAGAGATGTGACACCAAAGACAGCGAATAAACATACTGTAGTTCTGTACTGCATTTTTTTGTCTTTCCAAACCTTTCTATAGTAAATAATACATTAGCTTGATGCTAAATGCTGATGCTAATTACCCAGTGCATTGTTGTTACTCTTTAAAGCACACAAGATTAATTGAAAATTTTACAGACTGACCTCATGCAGCACAAAGATCTGTACTGTACATGGTTTGAATTCTACATGAAAGACCCAGATCTAAATTTAAAGAGATCAAATTCCTCCTGACTTGTGTTGTTAATGCTCTCTTAAAAAAATATCAAATCTAAGTTTCATAAAAGAAAACAACAACAGAATCAGATTCTGTGACTTTTGATTCCAGTGTGAATGACTCCATTGCCAGCCAACTCATCCTCCTGCTCGTCATGGAGAGCTTTGGTGCTTCTGTTGCTTCTACTGTAAAGACTCACTGTAGTTCAGCTCTGCAGTTTTTCAGCTCCTGCGCAGGGTAATGTGGTTTATCTCATGTGCCTTTACAGAGGATCTAAATGAGTAAATCAAAGTGACTGACTATGTTTTACAGCACTGTAATTATTACCTTCGCTAAGGAGGTTATGTTTCTGCCGGCGTATGTTTGTTTGTCTGTTTGTTTGTTTGTTAGCAAGATTACGCAAAAACTGCAGGATGGCTTTTGGAGTTGTACTGTCTGATGTCCTGAGGGACAAAAGAGTTCCTCAGTCTTTTGGTCCTGCACTTGGGAAGGAGCAGTCTTGGGCTGAACAGGCTCCAGCTCTGGTTGCAGATGACAGTGTGCAGAGGGTGACTGTCCAAAATGTCCAGCAGTTTATCTAGTGTTCTTTCCACCGTCACCATAGAGTCCAGCTTCAGGACGGCCACAGAGCCGCCCCGCTTGATCTGTTTCTTCAGTCTGGATGTGTCCTTCTCGGATGTACTGCTCCCCCAGCACAGCGGGGTGTAAAAATGGACGCTTGCTAACACAGATTGTTAAAACATCTGCAGGAGTTGAAAGAACGCAGCCTCCTCAGGAAGTACAGCCTGCTCTGTCCCTTCCTGTACAGGTGGTTGGAGTGGATCATCCAGTCCAGCTTGCTGTCCAGCCACAGCCCAAGATACTTGTGGAAATCTATGCCCTGGACCTCAGCTCCCTTGATCAGAACTGGTCTTGGTCTTGCTCTGGACTTCCCAAAGTGAATGGCCAGCTCATTTGTCTTAGAAATGTTGAGCTGTAGGTGGTTTGTGTGTGTAGATGGTTTGTTTGTACATAATACATTGTTTCAAATTTCTTAGAGGAGCTCTAAATAATACAAGCCTGTAAAGCCCAGGAAAGGAAAACCAGTGTAATTCCTAAATTTTAACAAGCCCATCCAAAATTAAAGCTGATTTGCCAGAGGCAACAAAAGACTCACCACAGACTGTAGCCTGTATGCTACTGTCAAAGATTAAAACAAAGGATATTTTCTTTACTCCTATTTTATTAGTCAGCTTTATAAATAGCAAAGCAGAGGAGTTCCTTGGTACCTGATAAGAATTTTGCAAGCCTGGTATCTGCATCAATCTAGGAGTGTTCGTTGGGACAGACGTATTTCTTCACCCTTCTCAGTGACTAATGGGGTTAGACAGGGTGGGATGTTGTCCCCTCTCTGTTTAATCTGTACATGAATGATCTCTCTGACCAGCTGAGGGCATGTGGGACTGGCTGTATGGTGGGAGAGAGGCTTGTTAACCATCTGATGTATGCTGATGACCTGGTCGTCCTGTCACCCTATAGTGCTTGGTTACAGCAACTTCTTAGAGTCTGTTCTAGCTATGGTGTAAAATATGATATTAAGTTTAACAGTAAAAAGAGTGTCATTATGATAGTGAAAGCCAAAGAGGATCAGAAGCTTCGGTTTCCATCTTTTTTCATCACAGGTCAAGCTCTTAATGTTGAGAACAAGGTTAAGTATCTGGGGCACATTATCAGGAGTGATCAGAGTGATGATGATGATATACAGCGTCAGTGCTGCAAACTGTATGCACAAGCTAATATGCTAGCACGGAAATTTTCAATGTGCACAGACAATGTTAAAATAGAGCTCTTCAGAGCATATTGTACTCCCCTGTATACTGCTCGTCTGTGGACTAATTACAGCAAAGCCAGAACGAAAAAGTTACAGGTGGCTTACAATGATGCTTTCAGAATAGCTCTCAAATTGCCAAGATGGACAAGTGCGAGTGAAATGTTTGTTACTTGTAATGTCCCCACTTTTCACGCTGTGCTCAGAAATGTAATGTACTGATTAATGTGCCAATTAACTACTTCATTAAGTGATACTCGATATATCTCGTGTTACTGGAAACACTGGAGCAAATGTCTCTTTGTATATTAATCATTTTATTTTATTACAAATATTTATATTTTCATGCTGTAATGATATGGATTTTAAATCTGGAATAAAGTGTCTATCTATCTATCTATCTATCTAAACATATTTACAGTTTAAGACAGTTTTTTTTAAATAAACTACCTTTTTTTTATTTTAGTTTTAGGTAACATTTATTTTCTGTTTTATTTATTTATTTTATTTTGGTTCATGATTATAAACTTGGTAACCTTGATCCTGAAACTTTGCAACTGTACTGTCAAGCTAAAAAAGAGGCTTGTGAGTGCATTTACCATTCACCATCAAATCTGCTGCTGGGGACATATTGTTACCCGTTTTCACATCCAGTTTAATTGCACATTAGTTTTCACTCTAACCACTTGACCTCTGTTTTTGGTAAAAAGTTTGTGAATTAATTTGCAAAATTTTGTTGAACAGGTTAGAGTTAGCAAATAGTGTGAGTTTGAAGGCAGAAAGTTTTTTTTTCTACAAAGTGATAACTCTAATGATTTACTGTGACTACAGGATAAAGTGAGCACTACCTCATTAAAAACTGACCCTAACCTTGATTTAGATGTTTGACTTCCTTGAACTTAAACCTTTGTCTCAGAGTAACACAGCAGCAGGTTCCTCTGTAACACCTCTGTAGTTTCAGCAGGGTCAGAGGGCTCGTTTTTGAAGATACTGTCAAGCAAACTATTTTGTACTTCAGGTAAGGACCTGTGCAGAATAAATCCTCAGCAAACCTTTGACAAGTCAAAGATCAAAAGGTTGACGCTCTGTGTGCCGCTCTCTCCCCCCACAGGGCATTCCTGCTGCCACTTTGGCACCAGACCTCCCCCGTCCTGCAGATCTGCAGCCGCCGACTGCTGAGTTTCCATGTAGAACTGAGGTCACGACAATGCCTCGGAGGTTACAGACTTAAACATTTGGGAAATTGGCCTTGCTGCTCCATGCATAATTTACATCACGGCCGGTGTGAGGCACAGATGTAGTGAGGAAGATGAAAAGGTCCGGCAGCTCTCACATTTCCTTGCTCTGCTCAGAAAAAAAAAGAAAAAAAAAACATAATCTCAAAGCTAACAGTGGATGTCAGAAACGGCTCGAGCACCTTGATCTTCATAATGCTTTACTTTTTTCCTTCTCCAGAATTAGTGCCTGCGACTCTCACTCCCCCGAGTGTTCAGGGGAGGCCAGGTTTGATGTGATAATTCTGCTGCTCGACTCTCCGCGCTGCCATATGCCCGACCTCTCAGCGGGCAGAGCCATGCAGCTGGCTCTTCTCACTATTAATCAACCTGATGGGGGAGTGGGGAAGGTTGTGGTGGTGGAATAGGGAGGTGCTTACTGTAACCGGATGTTGGCCAACATTACATTTCATGCACAAAACAAACTTCGAAGTGTTCAAAGAAATTTATTGAGCAAGGGAAGGTGCACCTCAAGGCTCCACCTTTGGTCTGACACTGTTTTGTATTTGGAAAAATGATCCTCCATGTTTGTTCAAAGTTTAAACTTAACTTCATGTAAATGATGCTGCCATGAACAGCAGCAGAGTTAATCATTTTTATATAAATTCAGACGGCCTACCATCTGGCTTTGACCCTGTTGGAGAAACACATATGGGCCACTTTATTAGGTACAACAGTTAAACAATTCGTGAAAGTTTAACTTTCCTGTTGCCTCAAAATCTTCAACACCTTAAAAAAGATCCAAGTCCTGTAGGAGCAAGTTGATTGATTTGACCTCCACTAAACTCCAAAAACAGCTGCTAAAAAGAATTTAAAAACCTAAAATTCATTTTGCATGAAGTAACAACCTGCCTGTCATTACAAACTTTGTGTGGATTTCTGGATTTCACCTCGTTAAAGCTGAACAATACAGAATTAAATCATTGGCGACCACCAATACTGAGATGTAAAATTGAAGTAGTATTAAGACAGAATGGAATTTTAAGAATGGAAAAGCAACAGGATTTGACAACATTCCTGCAGAGCTTTTAAAGCATGGAGGAGAGGGTACCATTGATGCACTGCTGAAAATCTGTAATAATGTGATGAAAAATGAAAAAATGGCCCTCACAGTGGGCTAAATCATTGGTTATACCGCTGCCAAAGACGGGAAACCTGCATAAATGTAACAACTATAGAACCATCAGTTTGATAAGTCATCCCAGCAAAGTGCGTCTGAAAGTATTAAACAACAGAATGAAGACGAGAGCAGAGGGTATCCTAGCTGCCTAGCAGAGGAACAAGCTGGCTTTCGAGCTGGCCACAATACAATGGAGCAAATAACAAATGTGAGGACACTGGCAGAGAAATACAGAAATCAACAAAGAGAAATCCACCCCAACTTTATAGATTTTAAGAAAGCATTTGACAGAGTTTGGAGAGAAGCTTTGTGGCTAGTCATGAAGAAACATAACATTGGAACACAGCTGACCAATGTGATCAAGGAGCTGTACAAGAAAAGCACAAATGCTGTCCTATCACAGAGTGTTACATATGAGTGGTTTGAGACAACTATTGGGGTGCGGAAAGGTTGCATATTGTCACCAGGACTATTTAACCTCTTCCTCAAGCAAATTATAATGGAAGCATTGGAAGGATTTGAGGGAACTATCAAGGTTGGTGGACACTGTATCACAAATCTCCCCGCTTTGCAGATGACATTGATCTAATTGCAGGAACTAAGCAAGAATTATGTGAACTGACAAACAGACTTGATCACGCAACATGGAAGTAGGGCATGGAGATCAGCGCAGAGAAGAGCAAGGTGATGATAACTTCACTGTTGATGAACGCAAACCCTGGTGTGTCGGATGTGCGTATCAGAGTAGGTAAAGAAAAGCTGGAGCAGGTGACATCGTTTCAATATTTGGGGTCGACTATCAACAAGGAATTAACTTCTGAGACTGAGATCAAGAAGAGAATAGCCATAGCTACAACACAGCTCACAAAACTATACGAACAATACTGTGGACATTGAAATAGTTTGATTATGTGTATACTGTATGTGTAATATGTAGATATGTATTAAATGGATAAATAATGTATATATTGATTTTTTTTTGTTTGTTCTCTTGGTGACGCGTATGAAGAATGGGTTTACTATTACCCATGAATTCACATTGTTCCCATGAATAATGACAGCGGGTATTGATTTATAATTCAGTTTTGTATCTGATTTGTAAGGAAGGAGCAGGACTAGATAAGCTATTTGCTTCTTTCTGTTCCTTCTCAAACTGGTTGCTGTGCATGTGTATGTACTTACATGCTTAATGTGTTTGACGGACATGTACAGTTTGATGTACATAGTACTTTGCATTGATTTGGTTGCTTTTGTTTGATTGTTTGTTTGTTTTTTTAAAGTTTGAGATAAATAAATGAGTTAAATGAAATGAAAACTAAACAAATAGTGGAAATCAACAAATATCAGCATGAACATCAAGGCAAAACTGATGTAGTCTATGATTACATCCATCTGCCTATATGGATGTGAATCATGGACGCTGAACAAGAAGCTGGAGAAAAGAATAGCTGCTTTTGAGATGATATGTTTCAGACATCTACTGGGAATTACATGGGAACAGAGGGTGAGAAACAACATTGCAGAAGAAGGGATGACTGCCATAATCGGAGAGTATGAACATCTGGTGGAAATGGGGAGAAGGCGGAAGCTTCAGTGGTTTGGACATGTGACACGAAAACCAGGTTCACTCATGCACACAATTATGCACGGCTTAGTTGAAGGAGACAGAGGAAGAGGACGCCCAAAGAAAATGTGGACAGACGATATCAAACAGTGGAGCAATCAGACGCTGATGAAGCGCATCAGGGAGGCAGGTGACAGAGATCAATGGAGAAGAAGGATTGCAAAGGCAAAGTGCCCCAATGGCTAAGTGGCCAGGGGAGTGACTAGACTTGACTTGACTTGACCTACTGTATTTATATAGCACTTTTCAAAGCTACAAAGTCAAAGACAGCAATATTTAGTTTCAGTTTGACACCAAAAGCAAGGAAAAAATAAAGAAGTACCAAACACTTTATGACATAAAGTTACTAAAACACTATAAAAGACATGAGTTTTTTTTTTAAAGGAATTCTAAACGCTAAACTCAAGTAAAGTCAAATTTAATAAAAAATGAATAAAATTCAGCAAAAACAAAATGAAACTCATGTAAAACAAGGAAATAAAATAATTGAAAATATGTCATGAAACAAGATTTAAAAGAGATCAGTGACTCAGCTGACCTGATCTCCTGGAGCAGATCATTCCACAAATGTTGATTCCTCACTGAAAATGCCCCATGCCCTTTTGATAAAAAAAGAAGAAATACAAAATATGAGAAGTCATTTTCAGCCTTTCCTTCACACATTCTCTGGTCACATCTTAAAAACTTGGATGTTTTATGTTTCATTATCACTTTTCACAGCTGCAACATTTGAGGCAGCCGCTCTGTATTCTTTGATCAGGATGTCTGAGCTGGTTTATTCTCCCAGTCCAGAGACATCCTTTTAGTTCCACTGAGTATATCAGGATTTCCAAACACAATGACTTCTTGCTTATAGGCATGTAAAGCTAGATTCCTTTGACTGTTTATCTCAACACCTTTTAAAGATAAGTGTTATACATGCACGCATCTCGATGTTTCTGTCTTGTATTTTCATTTTCCAGAGATTTTATTGGTTTTTAAAAACATTAGACAGCAACAGACAAACAAAAAAACACATGAAAAGGAACAACCAATGGACCCCACCCACCACAAAACAGTAAACCATGAAATTAACAACCAAACAGACTTAAAGGTAGACCACACACCAAGAAACATGTTCAAATGAATCTTATTTATTAAGGAAAATTTTCACCCTTCATGATCTGAAGGGGAAAGGGGAAAAACAGAGGGGAGTGGGCCTGTCTCCCAGCCATAAGTTACCTCTGCTGTAAGTAAGCCAGAAGTTACTCCTGTGAACTCCAGTTCATCAAGTATTCCAGAGTATTTAAGGAACACAGTGGTCAAATTCGCTGCCAAAATCAATAATTTATCACATTTGGTAGCAGTTGTTTCCTCTTGTGAAGCAAACTAGTTGGCACTGCTGGTGGAAGGACACATAGGCTGTGCTGTGTCTTAAAATAGTGCCTAATTTAAGTGGCTTAGTAGTGGAAAATGAAGCAGATGTAAAGAAAAAAAAAAGTGTTTGTAGCGATGTTTTTGCGGCTTGTTTTCTCCCACAAGTTTTTTAATTACGTGGAGTGTTTGGCACCATGTACAGTAATGTTTAGCATTACATGAGATGAGATTAGATTAGATTAGATAGAACTTTTTTAATCCCTTGGGAAGACTGTCTTGGGAAATTAAGATTCCAGCAGCATAGCAAGCACACAGGGTAAAAAAAAAGATAAAGCACACAGGTATCAGAAAAGTAAAAAAAGTAAACCGATTTGCAGTTAAAAATATAAATAAATCAAAATAAAAATATGGCAACTGGCTGCTTCTCCTCCCACCCTCAGTCTTCCTGTTACTCCTCCTCCCCTTGAGTGAGGACTTGTACAGTCTGATGGCCTGAGGGACTAAAGAGTTTTCAGTCTGTTAGTCCTGCACTTGGGAAGGAGCAGTCTTGGGCTGAACAGGCTCCTCTGGTTGCTGTTGACGGTGTGCAGAGGGTGACTGGCATCGTCCATAATGTCCAGCAGCTTGTCTAGTGTCTATGTCTGAACAAAGAGGGAACTGGCACAGGTATAGGCTCATGCCATATACCTTACACAACCCCACTTCAAATAACCCGAACTATCCCTGTAAAAACATGTATTTGATATTTCTGAGCAGGATTTCATTCATTTTTTGATGAATTTCAGCAGCTAAAATACTTTGAATGTGGGGGTTTATGCATCATGTGCTCTTTCGTAAGCTAAGACTGCTTCTTGCTATTGCTTTTAACTTAGAGAACATTTTCTTCTTTAATTATTTACCGTTTCAGAGTGTTTCTGGTTAAAATGAAAGGGAAGCTGTAACATAAAAGATAAACAAGTGAACAGCCTCAACTTTGCTTCAATATCTGAGTCCTCGTTCATCCTTTTCAATGTCCATGTAGTTCAGACTTACAGAGAAAAGGGGCAGAATAATCAATAAAGGATGCGGGTGCCCTTTTCCACCACACTAATGTAGATGAGTGAACACAACAAGAGTACATTTTAAAATTCTAATAAGTAAAGCCTCCCTCAACCCTCTGACAGCAAATAGTGTCTTGATTTTTCTTTACTGTAATGTGAAAAACAAGATCTCAAGAGGTTAACCCTCAGAATAAGCGCAACGGTTTTAACAATTCAAGCCTCTCTCTTCTTCTGTACCTCCTTTTGAATTTCCCCCTTCATCTTCGCTGACCCCTCATCTCGTCTCATTTCCTTCACCCCTCACCACAGATACTCTCAGCACGGACAGGTGTTGACAACAGGTGCAGCCATCATGTCCATAAATCAACCTGCACAGTTGAATCCAGGTGAAAACCTTCATCTCTAAATGATTTTCTTTTGATTCTACGTCACTCCCAACAGAGAGACAGAATGGGGATGAGACGGTTTAAGGAGAGCCGAATAAACCTCAAGGAAGTGGACATTTGGACGATGCAGAGATGACCTAGAAATCTCAGTGCGTAAAAAAGTAATCTCTTAAAAACTTCAGTGAAAATCAAACTGTAGAAACAAGAACATTAGATCAAGAGTAAAAATGAATATAAGCAATTGGAAATATAAAGTATACAACATATTACGTCACTTTTAGGCTCCATCTGATATTTTTTGTCTAAATGAAGTTATTTGAATGTCCTTTTTCTGACACAATTAAAGGGTTTTCTAGGTTTCATGCATTTTCAACTTGTAAACTAACATTTTCTACACTTTCTGAAAGTATGTATTGATTACCAAAACTTTTCATCTCAACATCTCAAAGCTGCTCTGAATGTGAATTGATTCTCATAATTCCGATGGGACAAAATGATACGCAGGTCTTTTTACTGACTTACTCTAACACTGGTTTACTAAAGCAAATGATTCATCCATCAAGTAAGGGATTTTACTCTGGAGATGAAATATTTTACACCAGCATCTCTAGCAGGCTGCAGCCAGTGTTTGTGACTCACAGCAAGAGCTTTTGCTGGTTTGACACTGTTGTTGAACCAGGCTGGTCTGTGTGGAGTTTGCATGGTCCTGTGCATGCATGGGTTTTCTATGGTTACTCCTATTTTCTCCAACAGATCAAACAGTCATGTTGGTTAATTTGTGACTCTGAATTGGCATTTGGTGTGAGTTTGTGAATGGTTGTTTGTTACTGTGGGCTCTAATTTCATAGACCAGGAGCAGGTGCACCTGCCCTGCGCCGCGCCAACGGGGTGTGACCAGGGCATTTTGCAATTTTCGTGCACGGCACAGTCCGGCGCAGCGAGGCGCACCCACGCCTCCGTCCCTCCCAATGGCACAAGTGGCAGAGAGGAATGAGAGAAGGCTGAGTGGGTTTAACACAGCCGAGTGTAATCTTCACCAATCAAATGAACGCCTCTCCTTTAAAGGTGCTGCAGGCAAGGCGCAATGCCAATTTCCATCTCTCCTCCATTGACTCCAGCCTCGGTAGGCTGGCGGATTCAACCGACCGAGGCCGTTGAGACCCCGGACCAGGGGAGGACAGCTCTCCTCAGGCGCCGTCCTTCCTTCTCCAGCCAACAGTCCAAGTGCGCGAGGAGGAAGAGGAAGGAGACACATTTAAATAAAATTAATTTTTCTCATGAATGATTTTGTGTATCTTTAATGTGACTGAGTAAATTGTGGCCAAAACATGTATAAACGGTAGGCTTATACTCGCATTTAAGGACAGAGCTGTGCAGCCAGGTGGTCTCTCCTCTCCCGTGTGCTCTGCTGCTCCCCCTGTTGATACGGCACATGCAGTTTGGTCTCTCTCCGTCTGAAGTCCTGTAATGTCTCCTCTGTGAAGTCAAAGTGGCATCCATGGCGTAAGGCCATGTTGTGTAGCACGCAACATGCAACAAAGAATGCACAGACACTCTAGATACCTGCCTGTGAGGTTTTGGTGACGTGTGCACACTGCGTGCCTGTCAGCCAAATTACCACTGCACCGGCACGCTTCGCCTGCACCGAGAATAGACCAGGTTGGAGCTGGCAAGCTTTCAGCACACCTTCCGTGCAGTGTTTTGGCATGACATTGTCACTGCGCCAAGCTGAATCTGTTGTCACCTCCCCCTTGTGCACCGCCACACCCATCTCGGCGTAGCCAGTCAACCAAATGTGCCAAATTGGCTGCGCACGGTGGTGCGCTGGACGAAATTACCACTGCACGGGGTGCGCCACCCTGCGCCACCCTGTGCTGCGCCAGGAAATTAGAGCCCTATGTGTCAGCCTTGTGAGTGGCTGGGGACCAGTCCAGAATGTACTCCACCTCTTACACTGCAAAAACTCCTTCAGATGACTTGTTGTTGGAACTTAATTTAGTAAACTGGATTTCTTCTAATAAACTAAGTTTCCTTTTTCTGTTTAAAATTAAGTTTCACATAGATTAAAAAATGACTATTTTTGGGACTTAAGTGTTTAGTTTTTTAAACTTTCATTTGATATTATAAAATTGATTCAGCAGAAACTGACAAAAGTCCGTTTTAGAGCTTGTCTGAATATGCCTCACTGTCACAGCTCCTCCAGCTGGACAATAGCTGTGTTCGAAACGTTCCCTATCACGGATATAGTGCACTATATAGTGTGTTTGCCATTTTGTAGTGTTGTTCGAATTCTCAGCAGTTAATTTTAATCAACTTTGCACTATAAAATACCCACAATGCACAGCAAATGTGAGTGTACATACAATGTACCCTATACAGTACTCTCGTATACCACAATGCAATGCAGTAATGTTTTTCAAGAGAACAAGAAGAAGAAGAGAAAGATGGCTGCAATTGTGCTAGCAGCATACAAACAACAACAGGAACCATTTTCATTTTGAAAACTTCACAGTATAAGGGTGCTAACTCATAGGTCGTAAGCCAGCTACAACCAACCATTACTTCGCTAGCTCGCTATGAGTAGCTGCAGTTAGCAGAACTATCGTGGGCCATTACAGCTCGCAATCAAGATACAAAACCGTAGATGACAAAATCAAACTTCCACACCACTGAAATTTCAACAATTTAAGTGACATCAATACAATCATTGTTATCCTCCTGAGTGCCCGGTTTGTTTACATGATGCTTGGTGCATCCACTTTCGTCACAGGAATATCTGGCGCATTTACTGGCGCAATGATGATTAGAAAATTTCAGTGTAGTGTCTGAAATCTCATTTGGTCATTCCCTATGTTGTTCACTATTTCATTAACACTACATAGGGAATAGTAAATGAGTGAATGAGTGAACGATTTCGAACACAGCTAATGAGTGGAAAGATGTTGTCATGATTCATACAAACTGTAGTGTTGGCACAACCTACCACAGAGGCAGAGCATGTTAAGCACAACCCAACAGGAATTTTCCAGAAAAAGCACAACAAAAATGTATACAGAGCAAGTAGATGTCTCTAAACATGGTGCCCACCCTCCCTTTCAAATTATTGCCTGAATTATTTTCAGGTCTCCAGCTGTTATTAGCTGTAGGACATTACTTATCATTAAAGTTGGAATGTTTTCCTCAAGATATTTCAGTGCACTACAGAGAGCAATTTTAATGTATGGAATATAGAAACAGAGGTCAACTCTTGTTACCTGGCAACATTAAGTGCCAGTGAGAAGTTCCCTAAAACTGAGGCTAAAAGCTACTAGGAGAATAAAAAACACTATCGTTGGACATGAGTAGAGAGTAGAGGAACCCCCCACATAAGAGCCCAAACAACAAAAGATAAAACACCTTCACCATTTTGTAAAGTTTTGATCTGTTAAAGTTATGCCCACTGCTCACCATTTCAGATTTTCTAGAAGTAGAGTTCACTCCTTACAATAGTCCTACACTTGAAAATATATCTTGATGATGTGTTATCTGAGAAATGTGCCAAAAACTGTTCTTTTATGCAGGAAAACATACACATGAACATAATAACCTTCATCACTTCATTTTCCATGGTAATAACTCACATAAATTCATTCCTTAGCCTAGGCTATAAGGTGTGCCATCAAATAAGGATTTTCAGTCTTAAGTAGCACAATGTTTACAATTCTTATATAGTAGCTCTCTACAAAAGCTTTCAGCCCCAGGATTGTACTCACAGTAATGAGCATTGTATAAGAAAGATTTATGTTAAAATCCCAAACAAATCCACAAGAAGCTCCCTCACCTCTTTGTTGCTCACTGAACTGTGTAAGCACAGTAATCAGGCTAAGTTCTGTTGCAGCGATTTCCACATTATTTCTGTAAATACAGTAATGAGATAGAAACAATGTCTGTTTTTGCCTTCCTACAAAGATGTTGAATAAATTGAAACCTCTAATCAGTGGTGGGCTGTCAGGACCAGCAAGACCTTATATTTTGGGGCATTTTATGCCTTTGATAATAGGAGAAAGACAGTGGATAGGCTTGTGAAAGGGGTTGAGAGAGTAGAGGAGGACATTGTGTAAATGGACCACAGGCCAGATTCGAACCTGAGCCAGCAGAGGCACATGTGGGCTGTACCAGGTTGCACCACTTTGACAAACCACCACCCCAAGTCACATAATTTTAGATAGCAAACATGCAATACAATATTACCAAGTTTATTTAGACAAAAAAAGAGGTCCAACACAAAACTGCTATATTTGAGGAGCAGGAAAAGGTTGTGCCATAAAACCACCTAAAACCTTACAGTGTGTCCCAAATCGCATACTTCCATACTCAATTCTTAAAATTTTGAGTATACTGCGTCAAAATGAAAAGAAGTATGGAAAGTATGTGAAAAAATGAGTATGCAAAAGTACCCGGATGACGCACTCAAATTGGTCAGGATTTTGAGTATGCAGCTGTGGACACTCATTCCTTCAGCAGCAGTAGAGGCGGAGAGCTGTGGCCCTGCATTGTCTACAGTGGATGTGGCTGCGCTGTACAAATGTAAGTTATTAATGTTGTGTTTTACACGTGTTGTTTCCACCAAGCACCATCAGCTGTTGTCGTTTTGAGTACATTTATGGTGTAACTTGTTTTTTTTGTTTGTTTGTTTTGTACGGCGAATGGTAGGCTGTCATGAATGCCAATGCTAGTTGGTCTAACAGCTATCATGAATGCTAATGCTAGTTGGGTTAACAACTGCCGGGGTTCTAGTGTTACCCGAATAACCGGGCAAATAAAAATAACCAACGGGTCAGCAGACCCTGCACAGGGACTATATGACCATAAGCACCACTCAGACATTTTAATTTATCGGTGTATTTTAACTGCTGCGGCACCCCACGTAGCTCTCTCGGTCGCCTCAGGCAGCTGCACCGATCCCCGCAAAATGTCTAACTCTACAGCGCTAATTGAGACGTGGTGAATATGGGATTAATTTTCGCCTTAGCTGTAGAGGATGCTGGTATTAAAAGTGTGGAGAGAGCTTGATCATTCATAAATACTCGCTAAATACGGCAGCTATTAGCGAGCTTTAGCTCGGTAGATAGCCTGTGAATAAAGCCAGTATCAGCTACGGAGGTTTATCTGCCACATATCATGTCATTACTGTCATGTGTTCCCCTTTGTTCCATGTCTGTAAGGTTATCTTTTGCTCTTTCTAGGGATGGAGCAGAAATGTTTGTAAATAAAATGGCAAAAAATAACTTGAACTAGATGATATTGAGTTTGACAAACATACAAAAATGTTTTTGATGAAAAAGAGATTAAATATATACAAATATATACATATATATGTATATAAATAAATATATATATATATATATATATATATATATATATAAGTAAATTGTTAAGTATTTAAAATAATAATGATGGTAATAATAAGTTAGCTTATTAAATCCTACACAAAGAAAATATCAGTTGTTTTGGGTTGTTTGCAGTATTTTCTATATCCTAAAACATTGACAGAAACAAACACATTAAATATTCCTTGATATGTTGACCTGCCAAACAGTTGAGCTGGGAGTTAAAAGGTAAATGATGTCATAGGTGTAAACAATATACCAGTCAAACTACTGTAATACTTTAACTCAAACTCATAATACTTGTGTATTTTTACTGTATAGTCTTTTTGCTTGTATAGAGTTATCTTTACATTGTATAACAGGGACAAGTTTGAAATTCCAAGTGGACACAGGTTTGAAAACATTAAATTACTCATCTCCAAATGTTTTGCTGTCTAGATCACACAAATAAACTATACATACTGTAGGAGGACATGACGTTATTAGCGCTGATTGCAGCATAGCAAAGCACAATGAATATTCATTTTTCTTTTTAAGTATTGATATTATATAATATAAGATTTAATATTATGTATATTTGATAAATGATTCAAAAGTCTGTGAAACTTCGTGGGAAAATGGTGGCACTGCAAGCCGGTCACAATTCGGTGTAGAAGAAGAAGAGGTCGACATCGTGTTGTCATTTCTCCAGCAAAGTGCGTCAGTGGAGGAGGAGACATCGTAGTTCAGCAGTGTTTCATCAGGTGTTCAGCCCCATATGACAGCATTTTATTGGCAGGCCCCTTGCCAGAGGCACGGAAAAATGCCTATATGTATAAGATTGAAAAAATCTTAAGCAAGATTTTGAAGACCATTGGTTTCAGGAGAGGGTTTTCAGGATTTAATGATGGAATTAAAGCCATGACACACTATTCAGAGCAACATCACAATTCAAATCACCTCTTTCTTGGGCCAGGACCAAATCCCCTGAAAACGTAATCAATTTTGGTTGATAACTTTTTGTGTTATCCTGTTAATAAACTAACAAACTAACTAACTCACAAATGCAGACAAAACATCAAACTCATTTGTAGATGTAATAAGACAGACAGTCTGTATTTTTTCATGTGTTTTGTTGGAAGTTTAATGTTCTGAGTTTAAACCTTTTGAAATTCTCTCGTGTTTTTTCATGGCATTTTAAATACAAATTCACTGAAAACTGCAAATTCCATTGTGCTTTGTTACTGTTGTGGTAACATAATAAAATGCCATAGTGATCTTAAGGAAATGCCCAGAAGCACACATATTCGGGATGACAAATATAAACCAGGACTCTGTTGTATTGCTTGTATTGTATAAGGTTAATATTTGTGCAAAGTTTAATGAAAATCCATCCAAGAAGCTTTGAGATAATGTGCTCACAAGCGAGGGGTGACAAATGTCATCTAAAATGTCAATACATGACCTTAAAATCAGAGAAGATGGTTATGCCAGCCTTGAATGATAGGCTTTGGTGTTCTTAAAATACTGAGTTTGATAAATGCATTTAGTGGCGAAGGATAAACATTGGGCTACGAGACCTTGAACACTGAGCTATGATTATGTAAATGTATTCACTTTATCATTGAGTCAGACTAGGCATTATTGAAAATTTTGATGAAAAGCCCTTTTGACTATTTTATAAATTCTCTGTACACATGGAAAATATCACCAAAGAATCAACGGCCTTGAGCTTTGACCTCCAAATTCTCATCAGTTCATCATTTTGTCCAATTGAACAACCAATCAGTGTCCTTAGAGCAGGAAGAGGTGGGAGCTATGGGTGAGACATCAGTCAGAAATGACTGCGTACAGAGATTAGCATAGATGCTAACAGCTTCAGCTTTATCAGATCTGGACCCCATTTATTTATTAAATGAAAAACAAATGACAACACTGAAAGCATAGGTAGAAATGATATTTTTGCTTTACTCCCAACATTACTTTTTTCTATGTAGTTGTTACGTTTGCCAGATGAAAGGAACCAAAAGCAGACTCAGAGGCAAGTTTCAGTCCGTTTAATCACAAAATAGGTTCCGTACACAGAAGGTCAAAATTGATGAGGCAGAGGTACAAAATCAGCAGGCAAAACTCGGGAACGAAAGACTAGGAAGAAGGTCAAAACACATGAGGAATGTATCAGGAAAAAGGATCGAAAGTATACTCACGTGGAAAACAAGACGGTCTTGCACAGAGGACAGGGAGTGAGTGGTTAAAATACAAGAGAAAGAGGCCAAACAGGAATCACCAGGTGCACACACTCAGACAATCAACACAGGTGAAACACATGATGATGATGGACAAGGAGAGGCAGGAAGGAGTGATCTGGAAAGAAGACACTAGGTAAGTATCCAAGAAAATAAAACAGGAAACAACAAGACTAGAAACATGAGGAAGAAAATGACTTAACCAGGAGATGTGACAGTAGTGCCTTATGCTTTGTACTTTACACTATGGCAGCAGTATACTACATTATCTGACTGACCTGTCATGAATGTGATTGACGAACTGTACTCCAATCACCTGTCAGATTTGCTTTTGACATGTTCTGCCCACTCTCAAACACTTTCTTTAGGCTGTTGCGAAGATGGACTAGTGAAATGTGCTGACTGGTCCCTCTGGTGTCTCACAGTTGTGAAGAAGTGAGTTTATATTTTGAAACTGGTAACCAAAAAAGTGCTTTCTGTTGTAATAAATAACAGAGTATGCATGTTTAAACATACTTACCATTGCTTAAATTTAGTTTCAAGTGTGTGCTATCAATTGTTAATGGGACACAATGACTTATTGATTAGCACTTGGCATAAAATGAGCTGAAGACATTGTGGACTCATTTTAGGTAAACTTTCGAGTAAAAGACAGGTACTGAACGTTAAATGGTAAATGGACTTAAGCTTATATAGGGCTTTTCCAGTCTCTCACTACTTAAAGCAGCTTTACACCGCAAGTACAGAGGTGAAAGTAAGCCGTAACGCACCGTAACGCCGTGCCGGTAAGAAATAAACAGACCTCTTCTACTGGAACGCACCGGAACACCTCAGAAAAGCAACTTTCACCCATGCATACAATGCGTGCCCTTTCTTTTTCAAGCGAATTTACCGAAATAAATGTGAAATTGATGAATAAATGAAAAAATGAATAAACATCTTCTTTGATGTGTTGTACTAGGTTTTAGCGCGCTGGACGAAAAATATAATTTGTAGGCTACGATACCCGCTTACTGTGATAGGTTGCAACTTGTCGTCGGCAGTCACTCGCTGTAGTGTAACGTTAATCCAATGTCCACTGATGCTGTGTTTTTTGTTTTTGTTTTTGTTTTGAAGACAACAGGGTAGTCATTTTTGCAAAATAAACAAAACAAAAATCCACAAGTAATAAATTGTGAGGTTTTACACTTCATGAAATACTCTCTGTCTCTCTGTCATGCAGCACCGCTCCTTCCGCAAACAAACACACGTAGAAGTGAGAAAACTCAATGCGTTCTTTTCATTGGATGGCTGGTTGCCTAGGTGATGGAAGCACCCCAGACAGTAAAGACAGGTCGAAAAATGCAAAGAAAAATTGACTCTATGTTCAAGAGAAAGAGGGATGACAGGCAGGTTGAGGAAAAGTGAGCGGAAAGTGCAGAGGAAGCACATGGAGCAGGTAGGCTATGCAGTAGACCAGCGATGAAGTCTATCCTTCTGTCAGAAATGGCTGACAATGTTACTAGACCAGAACACAACAGTAGGCTGTATGATTTTTTTGTGTAGTCTACATTTACTGTGGGCCTAGGCTGTAAGCCAGCTTCTGTGCACTACTACTACTGTTATTGTTATTCTGATGTTATCTCCCCCTAAATAAGTACTGAACCTAAAAAATAATAGTTTTGCCATATATCATATTATGTGTCTGACATCTTACATTATGCACTCAAGGATGTGCACAGCAGTCAGAAAAGAGCAGGCTTTATCAACATCTTTCTTGTATGATGCAAGCGCACGAGCTAAACATTTTTTTGAGTTGCACAGTTCCTGCAAGAATCTTATCTTACTTTCACCCCTGCGCAAGTAACATCCACCCATTCATTCCCATTTCTCTCACATTCACTCACTGATGGTTGAGTATCTATGACAGTTACCCCTTAGTATCAACTAACTCATTCACGCCCTTTCATACCCATTTACACACCACTGATGTAACTTGGTAAAGTGTCTTGGCCAAAATTGCAGTTTAAAGATCCACTGACCCTTAAAAACTATATACCATGTCACTTGTCATATTGACTAACAAACAAGACTCCATCTGGGATGCTTGAAAACACACCCAAAGAAGGTAATTATTATTCACGAGGGCCTCTGAGTGGGTGGGCATGTGTCAGTGTGGATAGGCCTGTGCACATCCAGGCCCTCTCACAGATTTAACCCTAGCTTTAAGTTTTTCATCCTTCCTTATCTTCATTCCTCAGTTACATACATCACACAGGGTTAAATATACATTCTGAACACACAAGTGGACCAGGTGAACAAGCACATGGTTAAACAGCAAGCTTATCTCAGGTCTTACTTTATGAAAGTCTGTTGAAAAGTCAAGCTAAACATATGGATGAGCAAGGATATAAAACATCCTACAGTCCTACAGTAATCAATGATTATCATTTTTATACAGCCCGGTACTAAATTATCCATGTCTTGGTATGGGTCTGTAGCCCTAAGTTGGGAACCTCTGCTCTAGATGGTCTACCAAAACAAAATGAAAAAGAAAAAAAGTTGTGGAGATACAGCATATTGCATTCATTATGATTTAGCATAGATAAAGCTAATATGTACCAGGAGCTGGCATTTAGCATAATGCTAGCGTATCATTTATCCTAACCACAAACAAATACAGTATAATACAGGAAATATAATGTTTATGTACAGTCTTCTTCCTGATGTTGACTAGGTCCTCTCCTCTCCTCCACAAAAACATGTGGCCTAACCTCAGCTTTGTTGGTTCCTGTAAAAACATTACAGCTTGTTTAACATGTCACTAGCTGGATATGGCATTATTGGCTGCTCTGTTATTGTTGATGCTTTCATTTCTCACGAGCTTGTCATGTTGTTATGGCTGAATATCAGCTGTGAGTCAGTTCTCCAGAGGCAGGTCATGAATACGCAGAGAGCTTTAAAGCAGCTGCCCAGCTTTCATATGAATAATAGAGAAATACAGAACAACAGGGGTATTAATGCAGAGTGTGAGGCTTGGTTTCACAATGATTATAACTGAACAGTAATATTACATTTACAGTCCATGGCTGCTTTTCATGTTTTGTTTCATTGGGCTCCTGCAGCCACATGAGGCATACGGCTCACACTGGCCTCTGCTGACAGCTTCAATATGTGTTCAGTCAGCTCTGTAGTTCCTATTGTTCAGACAGCCTGACAGAGACAGGGGGACAGAGGGACAGAGCTTTGGACATCATCCACAGGCTTTTAAAAACTCTCCCTTGTGTTTAACTATTGGAAATATTTGTTTTGAGAAGGTGGCTTTTAACGGGAGGACACAGCGCCAGCCTGAGGGTACAAATGCCGACAAACAGATGGTCTGCTGTGATTTGTGTCTTGGGTGTTGGTTTGGAGATACCATAGCTTCAAAGGGAGAAGATAATAGATGTTGCAGATTGAAGCTGATAGAAGACACTCAACTGTATGGATGCTGCATTATTTCTCATTTTTATACATTTATTTCACCTGGGGTTATTTAAAAAATAAGATGTCCAAAAGTTGACAAGAGTCATGGCATATTCAGATCATTTTGGAGATTTTTTTAATATTTTTGAGATCATTCCAGTCATTTTAAACCCATAAAATATCAATCAATTAATCAATCAATCAATCTCTATTTGTATAGTGCCAGTTCATAACAAGAGTTATCTCAAGGCACTTTACTAAAAAGCAGGCTAAAGTCATACTCATATTTTATAGATACACATATATGCATATATACAAATAATAAATATTTTTATATACACACGTGCAAACATCCAGACATGTATCCATCCAGGCAGAGACAAAGGGACTAAAAATAAGACTTTATGATAGTGCCAAACCCATGGATGCCCAGATCATAAATCTGTCCTCATCAAATTTGACTCTGCTGAATATAGAGTCAATCAACTAATCTTTATTTGTATAGCACCATATTTGTCTTTGTTGAATATGAACATATTATAGGTAAGCTCCTTAAGATGTGGTATCTCATTTTAAATAGGGACCTCATGTTTATATGGTTGTAAAGATAGTTAGTGCTGTATAATCAATACAACCATTGATAGAGAGATCAGTCCCATTTTAAAATTACTATCTATGATAAATATAATCTGGAGAGGAGAGATGTTGATTAATGTAGCAGCATCTGGCTGAAATGCCATTAAATTGGGTTGAACTGGTCTAAAAGTATGAATTTATGAACGATGACTTATACATACTGACTGGCAGTGAACATCTCAATCATGCTCCCCTTGCATGAGTGGGTTCTCTCCAGGCAGTCCATCTTCCTCCCACAGACCATAAACATACTCATTAGGTTGACTGGTGACTCTAAATTGCCCTTAGTTATGAGTGTGATAGTGAATGGTTGTCCGTCCCTCTATGTGGCCCTGCCCGGTGTCGGCTGGGATAGGCTCCAGCTGCAGGTTGTCAGAATAGGAAAATATTGCTATAAAACTCAGACCTTTATGATCATACTGAATGCATCATTGTGGCAGGCAGGGTAAAAACATACACTGCTGCACAGAGCAGAGGGAGTGGGTGTGGTCCAGCAGAGCAGCCAGAGCTGACTGCAGGCACCTGTTACCTGAATGTGTGAGGACAGACAAAGGAGCTGATGCATGGAGGAGAGGTTGGAGACAGCTGGAGAGACTGTTTTTTGCCAAACAGAACAAAAGTTTATGGGATATAGGTATCCCCGTGATGAATAAGGAGAGAAGGGGAAGTGCATGAATATCCAGGAGTGGGTGACTGTTTTTGCCATCTTTGCTCTGAGGAATTTTTTTGTTTTGTTTTTCTTTTTTGCTTTTTGGGAACCCTCTCGGTGTTTGGTGACATTTGAATTCTCTGCTGTCCAGGATTGCCAGTGGCCTTTGTTTCTCCAACCAATAACCTAGACAGAACCCATCCTCACCCCATGATTCCCTGCTCTTCGTACTAAGTTATTGCAGCTCTTTCTCTCTCTGTCGAACACACACTCAAACATATAGAGTTTCTTGATTTTCAGGAACAATTACATTTGTTTTTCTTTGTTTTTTTGAGTTTTGAATTAATGATCAATTTTGGACAGTTTGACTTTCGTTACTAAATTACTCTTTATTTTGGACATTTTGACTTTTGTTACTAAATTATTCTTTATTTTGGACATTTTGACTTTTGTTACTAAATTACTCTTTATTTTGGACATTTCGACTTTCGTTACTAAATTACTCTTTATTTTGGACATTTTGAATTTCTGCCTGCGACATTCCAAATATTTTTCTTTAATAGACTGGTTATAAGCTTTGGGCTTTATTTTTGATGAACTTCAAATTCTATTTAATTTTTGGACTTGTTTGCTAATCTCAAGTTTTGAATGAAGCTGATTGCTGTTGTTTTTTTCTCCTCAGTCTCTTAATTGCAATTTGCTTATGTTCTTAATTATTTTTGAAACAGTGCAAGATAAACTTAACTTAATTTTTTTTTTCGAAGCGTGGTTTTAGTTTAGCACTATGCCTACACCCTGACCATTTTTTTTTTTTTTTTAACGGCAGATTTAGCCATCTGTCTGGCACCCAATTGAGATCTATTTTACTATTCTGGCCTTCAGTAACGCTACACCATATGGAGAGAGTCATTAAGTGTCCCCTGCCTGCCTCACTGTTTATTTATGTTTAGGAGTGTTTCTCAAATAGTGTGCAACAACCCCCCAGGGAGGTGTGGTCACATATGAAGGGTGGTGCAGCTTGTCTGGGCAGAGGGCATGGCCAAGTTTGGGAGCTGGACCCCCTGAAATTTTGATTAGCCACACAAGATGCCAGTCAAAAATGTTGCTATCTAATTGTCTGTTTGCTTTGTTAGAGTTGGGGTTTATGTGAGAAAATCAACATAGGCTTTGTAACAAAAAACTCTCAGTGGCAAATTCCAGAGCATTTTTGCTATTTTCAGTCCACCTGTACTTTTGTAATAATGAATGTAGACCCTTAAGCCTTTCAAGAAGAACAAAGTTTAAAAAAAAACATCATTTTTAGGACAACCTGGGATATCAGAATATGTATGCTGAAATTATGTCAGATTGATCTTTGAGAAGTTGTATGAGACAAAACAAAAGTCATTATGACATTTTACTCTAACAGAACATTATCCAAACCACACACAGAATAATGATGAGCTAGCATTTTTCCATCTGAATCTTGTTCTGTCAAGCTTTGGCCTTTAGGAGAACCAAATTAAAGTATGCAAAGACACTAATGGTATGGATTATTTACACAATTACATTTAGTCCTCCAGATGTTTTTGCTCCCTTTAGTTGTTTGTGCCACTTTGGGAAGCAATTTTTGACCCACAAGTTGTAAAGAGTTACATAACAAACTTCATTTTTGACTATTTTTGGAACTGACAGGCTACTAATTTTTCAGTTATTGACCTTGAGCTGCTTCTGATTGAACTCTACCATCACAAAAGATCGGATAAGAAGACACTGGGCACATTTGATTTATCAATACAAAGACAGGAAGTTGTCACTTTCTCTAAAGTTCAAAATGGAGATCTTATATCACTGCTGTTTTTGTCTTGTAAAAAAAATGGAAAACAAAAGAATCCATCTCACTGGATCAATAAATACAAAAATTGAGAATAAAACACCTCCAAAGCCAGAACAGAGTGGGGATCAAAGCAGTTACCCATAATGCATCTGCATCATTCACACTGAAAGAACAACATCGCAGACATGTGATAAATAATTTAATCTCAGAGCGGCTCGACACATTGACTAATGTGTTTTGTTTTCTGTCATCAGTCATGATTCTGTTATCAAAAGATAATTCACATTATGATGTGAGCAAGCTTTGTTACAAAAATGTTCCAAAAAATAATTAACCAAAAAATCCTTGGTGTATAACTGAACATATCTTATTGATGAAAAAAACAGCACTGGTATCCTCACATGTGGGAATAAACAGCAGTAATCCTTTATCATTAGACTGAATTAAAAGTATGGATACCTGCTGCCTTAGGGTTTACATCAAGCATGACATGTGCCATGACTTTTGTTTGGCGCTGTATTAAAAATAAAGTTAAAAAAAAAGACAAGACTTTGTTTTTAAACACAAACTTCAAGAAACAGAAAAACATCAGGCGAGACCCTAAACATTTGAGCCAATTTACCCAAAAGGTCATCTCCCAAAGGTGGCATGTGGTTGGAAAGAATTCTAACAGAAGCACATTGTTTAAGTGCCCATATATGGTTAAGATTCCTCTCAGGTGATAAGATATAAAATATTAACCTTGTTTTTCATCGTAATTGGCTGAAGCTTCTGAGAAGTTGAGAGGTGAGGTTGAGGAGGCACTTTGAACATAAAGAGAAAGAAAATAGAGGGAGCGACACTCCTCATTAGCTCAGAGGGAGCGATCACATCTAATGATGTTCAGTTTATGGTGCAGTTCACACTCCATTCATTACAATGCTGCAAATATTTCATCACCTGCCCCCGTGTGTCCTTTGTAGCAGTTTGGTTACCCAAAGCCAACCTCTGGAGATTTTTCCCTCAATGTGGTGAACAGCTAAGGGTGAGGCACCTTCCTGTTGTCTAAGGGTCAAAAACCAAAACATAGCAGTACACACCCAGACAACATCTGATTGGCTTGAAATTTTGCAAGTTTTCCCAAAGTGACCCCAGTTTTGGAAAAACAGCAAAATTGTCATTGCTCATGTCTTCATGACAGCTGTGCACGAAGATGGCCATAGAGCAGAGTGACTAGACAGAACGGCTTAGCTGGAACATCCCATTTTTAAGGCTTCATGGCTCTTCTCCCACAAATATTCATGAAACACCAATATGTCCCAGTTTTGGACAGTTCATGTCCCTTTCTAAAGGGATATGCCAATTTTTGTTTTGTTTTTGTGTCTTGCCTCGCTCCCAAGTCCATGACAAGCAGATAGACGCCATTCTTTTGACTCTGCATGCAGTAACAAGGAAGAGACAGACAAAGCTCGCCCACCGCTAATTAGCTTAGCTCAAATACTGGGAGTCAGTGGGTAGCTTTAGCCTGCCTCTGCCTACAGTCATCATTGGGGCGACAGTAGCTCAATCTGAAAGGACTTGGGTTGGGGACTTAAGGGCTCAAGTCCCAACCGCACCATGTTTGGAAGTTGGTTTGGTAGCTGGAGAGGTGCCAACTGACTTTCTGGGCACTGCTGGAGTGCCCTCGAGCAAGACACTGAATCCCAAAACTGCTCGGAAGTGCTTCTTCAGGAGCAGCAAGCCATCACTCTGACATCTTTCCATTAGTGCATGATCATAGGACCTGTTTGTGCATGTGTATTTCAGCCTATGTGTGTGCTGCATGTCTCAACAGAAGAGTGGAAAGAATTGAATTTCCCATTAGGGATTAATAAAGTATGTCTTCTTCTTCTTCTTCTTTCTAAACTCTTCAGCAACTCTGAACAGTCCTGTGTGCTTTTTGTGACTCGTTTTTTTGCCCCTTCCTTTTACATTATCTTCTACTGTCTTCAAATCATCTTCTTCTACTCCTAAACAGAGGCTTTCTTTTATCAACCTACTTCCACGGTGTTTTGTGCTAGTGATGTCATGATCACGAATAAGTTGAGTCTTTTGAACAGCTCTTTTAAGTGTACTTTGAGAACCAATTCACAGTTGCTAGTGAGCCATTTTTTTGCGAGCCATCTTTAAATGCAAATGCCTGCAAATTTGCCATGCAGTGCTAAGTCTTTCTCTAACCTATCACTACAAGACCCTTAACCCTTACATACTGTTTGGGTCAAATTTGACCTGTTTTGACAATTGACAGCAGTAAAAATACCCGAAAGGTCATTCTTTTAGCCTGAAATTTGGTCACTTTTCCTGAGGTGACCCAAATTACATACAAATACGAATATTTTATTAATGTTTTTTTGTGTAGGTGCTACACATTTTTGTACACTGAGGCTGTTACGGGTCAAATTTGACCCGCATCTATTCAGATGGATTTTAGATCTACCAGTGTGGGTCAAATAAAGGAAAACTGTGGTTTTATGGAATCTTGAATCTCCATGTGAAGTGCTTTGCGTTCACACGGAGCTGGTATGAAAACAATGCGCGTTCACACGTATCCGTGAGAATGGCTGAAAATACAGCAGAGTGCTTGCCAGGCCAGTAGTTGGCAATGTGAGTTTGTAGTAAAACAGCAGTGTTACAATATGCATCTGCACACTAGAGTCCTTGGCGAATATGACAAATGTGTCTCCACTGGTCAGAGTATTGACACAGCAAATCCACATTTTGTCGGAGGAGCGATAACAAACCGAGCACAGTTAGCAGCAGACATGGTGCCCATTAGTCGGCCATAGCTGTTGTCGTTCCCAGGTGCGCGTGCTACCTTTACATGAAAGAGTACAGTGCATGTGATGTGTGTCCCCATTTTCCCTGACAACATCAATCCCTCTTTATACAGAGACGACAACGAAAACATTTTCAAAACTTTTCGCTCTTGACCCCAGTTTCAAAAGTTTGCAGATTCAGGCACTCCAGGCACTGTTCTTGTGTAAACGGAAGGCACAAACACAACGAAAACTCTCCATTTTCGTTGACGTGTAAACAGGCCCTGATCCTAGACCTGATCAAGAAGCAAGCATGAGAGAACAGTAGATAAGGAGATGAAGCTTCTGCGCTGCACAGAAAGACTGTAAAACAGTGACAGCCTGCTACAAATGTGGGAAATACATGTGCAAGATCCACACACGAAAAGTGTCCCACCTCACCTTTGATTGCAGAGACTAGTTCCCAAAAAGCACTTTATATCTTATGATATAGCAGTGACAAAAATGTTCAGTGGTTATATTATGATGTCCAAAAGTTCAAGTATGTTCATGTAATTTTCAAGGTCAATTACATATATTCAAATCATTTTGGCTTTTATATTTTTTTATTTCTTACATGTACTACATGACATTATACTGTGTAATGGATATTTTTTCACCAAAAACAAGTGGTGTCTTGTATTAAAAAATACACTTTCCCTTCTCTTTGAAACATTTACAAAGGATTAATCATTCATTTTAAAGAGGCATAGGGTATTTAAACATTCTGAACATGTTTGTTGTTGAATATCTGGTGGAAATACTTGCTACAGAGGAATTCTTGGTTCGGGTCAAAATTGACCCTGACCATACTGTGAAGGTACAGAATATGACAGTATGTAAGGGTTACCTCACATATAACTTCTCAAGTACTATCACAGAGGTTTTATCTTTAGGTGACAGAATTAATATGGGATTGAATTATAAATGCTGCTTTTAAAAGTGTTAAGTTGGATAACTTATGTACGGTCTTTTGGATGAATTGTAGGACTGAAAAATCCTGAAGGATCCTTTTGTACTTTGAAGCTCAACTGATTCATTGAGTATCTGTTTCTGATTCCTCTTAGACTCTCAGGTCTAGATTGTTTATTCACGACTCACACAGGTCAAGAACAAACCCACACGTACACATACTTTGAGAGTGAGCAGGACGCCCACTTACACTAGTTTCATTAATTTAATTTCCCTCACTTGCTCAGCATCCAGATTTTGTTTTTGTACTTTTGTGCTCTGTTTCCTTTCGCCCAGCTGACCTCTTGTTTTTGTTCTTCTTCTTTAATTTCTTTGATTTATCTGATTCCTGTGGTTTTCTGTCTGCCTGTTGAGATCCTATTCCCCACATATTTCTTAAGGGTTTTGTCTTCTGAAGGAAACAGTGCCAAGTTTCTTTTCAAATATTCACCCGAAGAACCTTTTTCTTTTACAGCAAAGTCTTGTCTCTCATGTTTCACTGCAAACATCTTGACATAAGGACACCATACAGTTGCTGTAGACATAAGTACTGAAGGTAAATATGGTCTCTAAGCCTTTCTTTTAATTGAGTCCATCCTCTGCCTCCTTCAGACAAAACCCTCCACTGCAGCAGCACCATTTATTTCTTGTCCTTCATTTTGAATGATTATGGGGGGGGGGGGGGGGGGGGGAGAAGGGAGCCATTAATTAGAAAGGAATGTAAGATGTCTCAATGCCAACCATTTGTCTCACAAGTGATTACTTAGAGAAAAGCTTTTTCTGTAAAATGTGGCAGAGAGCCATGGTGTGCACAGAGAGACGTACAAAACTAGAGAGAAAAGGGATGGAAGGGTTCAAAAAGACAGAGGAGAAAAGGCAGACACTGGTCCATCCTCAGGGATCCACTAACATTTTCAGTCAAACTGTAAGGAAAGAATCAAAATGAAAAAGAAAATGGTCACACTGTGATGAAGGAAGGGGTAGCGCTGTGGTGCAGTACGTAGTGCCTTATAGCAAGGAGGCAAGGTTGATGGTTTGGTCCCTGTATCAGGGCCTTTCTGTGTGGATATTGTTTGTTCTATACGTGCATGCATGGGTTCTCTCTGGGCACCCTAGAGATAGACCAAATTACTGCTTTTAGGTTAATGGGTGACTTGCCCTCAGGTATGAGTGTGAGCTTGATCCATTATCCTGTCTCACTATGTGGCCCTGTCATTGACTCGAGGGTGTACCTGCCCCTCGCCCAGAGTCAGCTGGGAAAGGCTCCACCCTGCCACACCAATAGGTCTGTTCTCAAAATATCGATACGGCAAAATATTGTCACGCACTCCTTGAGGATACATCTATTGATACAGATTGTACAGAACTGATACAGCCTCAGTGTTTGAAAGCTGTTGTCAGTACACTTTGGATAATGTTAACAACGGCACAGTTCATAGTAGAAGCCAAGCTACATGATGAAGCACATGTTTCAAATTTTAATTTAGGTCTACCATCTTTGAGGAGTTGTAGAATCATTGAAAACTCATCCTTGTTCTTTTTCTTCTTGTAATAAAACACAAAACTTGTCGGAAATTCTGTTAGAAAGTAGTCGATGTTCACAATTTATGTGAATCGGGACACATATCGTATCGTGGCCTCAGTGTCGGGATACGCATTGTATGGTGAGGTTGCTGGAAATACCCAATATGGAAAAGCAGTAAAAATAATGCATGCAATAAAGGTATTTGTTTGGAGGGCTAGTTGTAAACATTTATGCTTGGTATCACAGCATTCTTTTGGACAGTAGGAATGAAATGGCAGTCACTTCAATAAAACAAAACCTACTGTATTTCTGGCTATACAACTTTGGACCTATTCTTTGTAGCACAGCATTTGCTCTGTCCCTCAAACCAAAACAGCTCAGTTTGAGTGAAGAAAAGAATGAGCGTGGGCAAATTTATTTTTTAAGCACTGTCAGAAAGATTGAGAATAAAATAATAAGGTGAAACAACTCAGTCATTTGGAACCACATTAGTTTTTAGCAGTCAAACCTGGAACAAAAATAAAACCATTTGAAGAATTTGTTCAAAGGTTGTTGGAGCCCTTTAAAGCAACAAGACAAAAGTATTAAATCACTGTAAATGAATGCACAAAGTTGAACTTAAATGATGATGCAAGAGGACATCCACTTTGGTGTTCTTTGGCAGTGGGTTTGGTTTATGGGTTCAAAGACACAGACTTAATGCAAACTTTACTCTGTGAGAGTGGGCTGCTTCTGATTTAGCTGCTAAACTTTAGCCACATCTCTGTCCACAGTCTACAATGCTTCATGAGGAAGAAACAGAGACACTGGAAAAAATGAGACTGAGTTAACATTATTGTTTTTTTTAACAAAAATCCCCTCCCCTGTACAGGTTAATGTTGTACCATCTTAACCTGTACAACCAATAACCAAGTCCTCGCTGGTTAAGAAGGAGGATGGTGGGTGCTGGTTTGGCGGAGTGGTTAGCAACCAGGCACAACCTATATACATCCTCCTGCTGGTCCAGGTTCAAATCCAGCTTGCAGAGTCTCCTCCCTCTCTCCCTCCCCCCTCACAAGCCTGTCCACTGTCTCTTCTCGCCTGTCAATAAAGGCACAAAAATGCCCAAAAACATAATCTAAAAAAAAGGAAGGAGGACAGCCACATCAGGTCCATTGGCCAATGACATGGTTAGGGCACAAGGGAGACTGCAGCAGTGGAAGATCTTATATACATAGCCCCTGCAAACAGGATAGCTTTGCATTGTTTTAGGGTCATACAGGGAGAGGCTCTGGTTACAAACTCACTGGCCCTAACAGAGACTGTATTACTGTTGAAGCCCTCCAAATATTACACTCTAAAATGTAATAGCTATTCTTACTTAAATTACATTTGTGCACTTTACTGAAATCTTAATAACCTGTTGATTGAACTCAATCAATATGAGTAAGGAACCCATTTAGCTTGAAAAAATATTACAACTTAATTCCTGTGTGTAAGCTGGACTCGAAACTTTTTATCATGGTGATTGAACACTGAGTTCAGGATTACACATGTGCAGTAAAGCCAGGCGGGAGACAACTCTGCAGATTGATTTCGATGTTGGGGCACGCAGAATTTCTCTTAGTCTCAAGGTGAGTTATTTAACACATCTGCATTAAGCTGCAACACGGAAGTGAAACGCCAATCTTTTTTAACTACTAAACATCCTTTGTTGTGCTTGTTTGTATGTGAGGTGTGGGTGGCTCAGTTGGATAGTGTGCTTAGTTGGTAATCAAGAGGTTGCAAGTTCGAATCCAGAGCAACAAATGGTGAAAAGTTGTTGGGCAAGACACTTAATCCCAAGTTTCTGGTGTGTAAATGGTTGTAAAAGAGTGTGAATGTGTGAGTGGATACTGGTGGATAACTAACATAGGAAGTTGACATAACTCTCTTAATCCAAGTTAAAATAACTCAATAAAATTAAGTAAATACAGCAGGGTTCAGAGTACACAAAACAAGTAAATATAAAGTAAATGTAATCTAAGACTATTAATCATATTTACTTAACTTTTTTAAGGCAATGGGTTTCCAAAATTTTTTTTAAGTAATGCCAACTTGTTAGGTTTTAGAGTGTATGATGTCAGTATCAGTCAAAACTATGAGTGCCCGAAAAGCTCTTTTTTTTCTTCTTTTTATTTATTTATTTATTTTTGTTAATTCATTTTTGCAAACAGAAATATAAGGAATATGTACTGTACACATAAATCTCATACCTCAAAATTCATTTTTCCCACAAAAAAGACAAAAAAATGCAAATAAAATAGAAAGATAAAATTAAAATAAAACAGAGAAAACACATCATACAAAATAACAAAATTACACTGCCAAAAAACATAAAACACAGGTAATCCAGTCAAACCCCACTGTTATCATAGTCCCTTGATCGTAGATCAGTGTAAATTATTTTAAAGTCAGTATTCATATGAGAATGCCGTGTTTTTGTAAAGTCTGAGGTTCTGCCTTTGCTTTTGTAGTAAATTTTATCCATGACGGTAACTTGAAAATTCATTCCACCACTGGACTGTTGATTGAAGATGTTTTCCAGTTTAAGGCTATACATTTCCTCATGGCTAACATGGCAAGATCTATATATCTACATTTATAATTATTCCATTTGTCAGACATATTAGTTCCCAAAAGACATAAACAAAGGTGAAAGTGTAACAGTTACATGTCAGCACTGAGATATTAATGTGATAACAGATTCCCAAAATAATGACAGTAGGTCACATGACCAGAACATGTGACTGCCAGGGCATTTCTGACATTCTTAGTCGAGTTACTATCAAAAACATGGCAAACTGCCTCCTTGTGCCATGACCAACATTCCCTGAAAATTACATCAAAATTTTAAGAAAACCTTTTGAGTTATCAGTGAAAATGTGGACGATTCCCCTATCTAAAAATGTCAGCAAATCCTTAAAAATCATCCTGGAACTGCATCTGTACTTGGATCACCACTTTTTTCTAAAGCTGTGACCATCATATCCTGTAAATTTAATTTAAATCCAAGGAGTACTTTTTTGAGTCATTGATGAAAATGTGAAAAATTGCTTTATCTCGAAATGTTAACAACTTCTCTAACAATGTGCCAATTTGCTGACCCAAACACTTCCAGTCACTGTTCTTTACTCTTCTCATGGGTGCTTCTTCTTTTCAGGAATGAAAGCAGAGGTGAAGGCACCCTCACTGCTTTATCTCGAAATGTTAACAAGTTCTCTAACAATGTGCCAATTCCTGACCCAAACACTTCCAGTCACTGTTCTTTACTCTTCTCATGGGTGCTTCTTCTTTTCAGTCAGGAATGAAAGCAGAGGTGAAGGCATCCTCACTGCTTTTTATTTCCAATTACCTGCTTCTTTATATATTAAACACTCATATTTGGATCCCTTTTCTGCTTTAATTGTAGTTTTGTTTACTGAAAATGTCTGCCTATCAATGCTGATCCCTTTTGTTACATCTTTGTTCAGAAGCATACTGTGAGAACAAACACTGACAGATGAGATACCTTCAGCTATGAGTTTATTATGTTTACTGCATTAAGAAAATTTTAATAACAGTAGAGTAGAGCTCTTTAATCTGTAGATGCATGCAGATTTCACAGTTTGAATTGTCTTTATGGGAAATATTGTGTGTTGCTGTGCCTCCGTCTTTGTGTGTTCATGTGTAAAACCCCTCTGTCTGCCTGAAATTGGCTTTCCAGTTATGAATATGAACATGGGCTCAACTACAGAGAGGGGAAGTTATGAGCCTGCTAATCCATTCAGATACATGGGTAAACATTGGTATTAGTTTCTCATACACACAAGATGTGTGAAGACAATAGGGCTGAGAAGAACTGGCTTTGTTTTGTGCAAGATATTTGAGGTGCGAGCCAGTCGACCAGACTTTTTCATAGACTTGGGAAATAATAGAATGCCTGGGTGATGCTAGATAGATGGATATCATGAGGGAAATTAAAGCTTTCACAAGTAATTAACAAATCACACCTGACATGACAAGAAACATTGCTTGCATTCACAAAACCCACATCCACCCATTTACTGCATATATTAATACCCACTCACTGGCCATTTTACTAGGTACACCTTGCGTGGCAAACTGAGTACAGTGAAATTATTGTCATGTTCAAGAAACCAGTTTGAAGTGATTTCAACTTTGTGATATGGTGAGTTATCCTGCTGGAAAAGCCATCAGGTAGATGTGGACCTCTTATTCTTCTGAAGTTTGGACGTTATGTAAAACATAAATAAAAAACAGAAAAAAAATGATTGCAAATACTTTTTCACCAATGTTCAATTGAATACACTACAAAGACAAGACATTTATTTATTTTTATTTTGGCAAATATTCACTCATTTTGGATTTGGAGCCTGAAACATGTTCCAAAAATGCTGGGACAGGGGCATGTTTACCACTGTGTTACATCATCTTGGTTTTTATCAACATTATGTTAGAGTGTTGTTGATACATGGCTTTCACTGTGCATGATAGTTTTCTCTTGCACTTGTCCATGAACTGTGTAAACCGACAATGATTTCCCAAAGTGTTCTTGAGCCCAAGTGGTGAAATCCTCTACAGAATGATGTTGGTTTTTAATGTAGTGCTGCCTGAAGGATCAAGGGTCATGGGCATTCAATGTTGATTTTCAGCCTGGCCACTTAAGTGCAGAGATTTCTCCAGATCTTCTGAATCTATTGACTATATTTGATGAAAATACATTAGATTAGGTTAGATTAGATTAGATTAGATTAGATTAGATAGAACTTTATTAAACCCCTCAGGGGAATTAGGATTCCAGTAGCAGTTAAGTATTACAGATAAAAAGATATATATAAAAAGATAGATATAAACAAAAATATAAATAAAAATAAAAATATATGGTCATTGGCTGGCTGCTGCTCTCCTCCCCTGCTGTCTTCCCTCAGTGAGGAGTAATACAGTCTGATAGCCTGAGGGACAAAAGAGTTTTTCAGTCCATAATGTCCAGTAGTTTGTCAAGCGTCCTCTTCTCTGCCACCATCACCAGAGAGTCCAGCTTCATGGCAACCACACAGCCGGCCCATCTGATCAGTTTCTCCAGCCAGGATGTGTCCTTCTTGGATATACTGCCTCCCTGGCACACCAGAGTAAAAGAAGACACTGGCTACCATGGACTGGTAGAACATCCGCAGGAGTTTCCCACAGATGTGAAAAGACCGCAGCCTCCTCAGGAAGTACAGCCTGCTCTGTCCCCTCTTGTACAGGTGGTTGGTGTGGATCGTCCAGTCCAGTTTGCTGTCCAGACACAGGCTGAGGTACTTGTAGGAGTCAACAGCCTCCACCTAAGCTTCCTCGATCAGAACTGGGCGTGGTCTTGGTCTGGACTTCCCAAGCTCCTTTGTCTTCGAGGTGTTGAGCTGTAGGTGGTTTGTATGGCACCAGACAGCAAAGTCCCTCACTATGCTCCTGTACTCCTCCTCTTTGTCGTCCCCGATGCATCCAACGATGGCTGTGTCATCGGTGACCTTCTGGATGTGACACAGCTCAGAGTTGTAGCAGAAGTCCGTGGCATACAGGGTGAAGAGAAGAGGGGCCAGCACCGTGCCCTGGGTTGCTCCAGCGCTGTTGGACACAGTGTCAGTTGTGGTGTCCTTCAGCCTGACGTACTGCGGCCTGTCAGTGAGGTAGCTGGAGATCCAGGTGACCAGGCAGGGGTCCACTGGCATCCTGTTCAGTTTGTCCTGGAGCACAAGGGGCTGGATGGTGTTGAAAGCACTGGGGAAGTCCAGGAACAGAACCCTCACCATGCCACAGCTCTTATCTAGGTGCAAGTGGGCTCGGTGTAGCAAGTAGAGGTGGCATCCTCCACACCAACACCTACCCGATATGCAAACTCTTACACCATCCTGGGCGTGTTGCATCTGGGGTCTGAGGAGGCTGAGGAAGAACTGCTCCACGTCTTCATCAGGAGTGAAATGAGTGCCACTGGTCGGATGTCATTCAGCTCGCTGGGCTGGTTCTTCTTAGGAACTGGAATGATGCAGGATGTCTTCCAGAGGGTGGGTACTCTCCCTAGCTGCAGGCTAAGGTTGAAGATGTGTTGTAGCGGTTCTCCCAGTTCAGCAGCGCAGGCCTTCAGTAGTCGGGGACACACGTTGTCTGGGCCTGCTGCTTTCCTGGACTTATGGACTGTAGATGATGAAATACCTAAATTCCTTCCTAAATGAAGGAATTCTTCCTAAATGAATTCCCTAAATTCCTTGCAACTGTTTGATGAGAGAAGTAGTTCTTAAACTGTTGGACTATTTGCTCACCCAGTTGTTCACAAAGTGGTGAACCTCGCCTCATCCAAGCCCGGTGTCATTAATTTCAATGTGTTCTAACAATCGGGGCATTTTAATACAAAATAAACTTTTTCATGTCGTCTCTTTCAATATTTGAGTAACCCTTATTCAGCGTTTGTCCATAAAGACATTAACCATTTGCACTAAAATGGTTTTCTGACTGTAAACATGTTTATTTCATTTTAACTGAGTGTGTATGTGACTTCCTGTGCTCCTGCAGCCAGCCTCAAGTGGACATTCAAGAAACTCCAGTTTGTTTTAGCACTTACTTACTGAGTTCATTTTTTAAACAGAGGTTTGACAGATATTTCCAGTTTTTCACATTTGGTTCAATGATAGATTATACTTTTCCTCTGTTACTTTAGACCTTATGTCTGTGCTGGTGTCAGTCTGTCTTTCTGTCAGTGTTGTTCTTGTTTTTCTCCTCTTTATCCCCGTCTCTCTCTGTATCCATCTCTTCCTCCTCTCGTTCCTGTATTGCTATCAGCACCAAGTCAGAAATGTTCCCGTTATTGATGCACACCAATGCACAGCCTGTGACAGGAGCAGACAGCATGAAAAGAGAAGCTGCTGAAATAAATACATATGTAATGAGGGAAAAGAGGCTGCCAAATGGCTTGCCAATTTGTGTTTGTCAAAGGTTGAGCCTGGGTTTTATTGACGTATAGATCTATAACGGAGCCACTTCTTTAGTCATTTAGAGGGTCTGCATGAGTCTCACAGGTCTCTTTGGAGA
Source organism: Cetoscarus ocellatus (assembly GCA_037902135.1). Taxonomy (NCBI): domain Eukaryota; kingdom Metazoa; phylum Chordata; class Actinopteri; order Labriformes; family Labridae; genus Cetoscarus; species Cetoscarus ocellatus. Next base: position 317,320 of record JBAMNC010000366.1, read on the forward strand.
GCCTCAGGATTAGCGAGGTTCCTCATGTTCATAATTATAAAAAATTGGTCGTCCAAAGGAGACTTGAAGTCACTCCAGCTGTCATCATGGGGAAAATTGCATGCCATTTCCACCACTGGCTTTGCAGAGCTAAAAGATACTACACTCTAAAGCTGCCAAGCTGAGCTTTTCAGCAGCAATTTCCAGAGAAACTGCTCTTACAACAAGTCAGTGTGAGTCTCAAAAAGAGCTCTGCATTACTGTGCTAAACATCCTGTAATGCTGTATGTACACCTCACAGTGAGGTGATGTAAACAAAGAAAGGACAGAATGTTGTCTCTTATCAGAAATGATTTTTCTCGCTCTAACCACAAACCTTTGAGATATCAGTGTCTTAAAGGGACAGGATGATCCCAGGCAGGGGTCATATTGTGGTTTTTGGGATTCACATGCCCTTGAGTGTGTTTAACAAGGCCCCTCTGCATGATAGAGTACATCTATGCACAAGTACAAAAGTTTGCAGATCTCCTCCCTCTCCCTCTGTAAAATGCTCAATTGATGGTATTGAATATTACCAGATGAAGCCACTGACCCCCCCTTTGACCAGTGACCCAATCCCCGACCATGCAGGTTACTCAACCCTGTACAGGCCTCTGGTGTTATGCATTTTCTTGACAGCTGAGTACTTAAAGCACCTTTTACACCACAGTCTCACACTGATGGTGGCAGCTGTTATGTTAAATATCCATCAGCAAATTACATTTATTAACATTCATACATATTTACACACACCTGATGAAGCAGAAGGAACAATATGGGGTTAAGGGTCTTGCCTAAAATCAGCAACACGATGCAGGAGCTATGGGTTTAACCCAGTTCTTCAGCTCTACCACTGAAAAGCCCATATTCTGCTTTTCTGAGTTTTATATGCCTTTGAATGTCTGTAACATGTCTCCTTTGTGTGATAGCAACTTCTTTGCACAAGACAAAACGTCAGCAGCATTAGCACTTCCCCCTTTCCCCCCTTTTGTTGTTGTTGGTGTGGAGAGAGTGAATAGCCTGGTGTAAAGTATATCGTATTGCGCAACATATTGTGGACAAGCGTGCAATCATAAATTAGCACTTTTATTATGGTGTGCAATATATCAGCATTTTAGCACTTTAACATTCTGCATTTTGCACATTAAACAGCTCAGGGTCTTTTTGTCATGGTTTGTCTTTACCTTTTGTATTGTTGTATGTATGTCCTGTAATTTAATGTAAAGTTTATGATTTTTTTTGTATTTGTCATTGTGTGTGTTACTGTTGCTTTATGTATTTTATGTATTTTAAGATTGTACACACTTGTACAAATGCATTACATCAACCTGCCAGGGACTACAGATGGAAATTAGCCTGCAGCTAAAATCTGGCACATTTACACATCAATGTTCATTAATGTGCACTGTCCTCTATTAAATAAATAAATAAATAAAAATAAGATAAAATAAATATTCTATTCGATGACTTAAGAGTTGTTGAAAACATCGCAATAAACTGATCAGTTACCACAAAGACCAATCAGCCATTTGGAACAGACTGGATCCATGTAGGGAGGTGCCCTTAAGTGAAAAAGCTCCACCAGAGCATCTAAAGCCCCATTAAAGCCACAGTGTTTATGCCTTTGCAACACCTTCCCTCCACTCTGAGCATCACTGTGGTGTAACAGGGGATACAAGTCAACCCCCCATTTGCTTTGTCACCAGTGCTGGAATCAATCAATCAGTCAATCAGTCAATCAGACCTGATTTGTATCAACACCTTCCACACAAAATAATGTGGCATATTTTACTTAAAAAGATAAATAAATAAATAAAAATACGTAAGTGAGAGAAATTCCCAATAAAATTACAAATCTGCACCCATCCTCACAATCTACATTCAGCAGAAAAATACAAATACACTTACTCACCAACACATACACACACACAACAACATTATGAGGGGACCCTGAAGAAAGAAAAAAATACAGTCATGAACGACTGAGGAAACACAGGAGCTAAGACTAAACTGATAAGAAAAAAAAAAAACTGTGATAAGTGTTGAGTTGGCTGCTTCTTCAGCCATGTTAATAAACAACAAATTTTGTTACATCATGTGAATTAGCATCTTAATAAGCATCTAAGCAACGGGGACAGCTTCTTTCCAGTTGCTTCAATCAACAACAATGCATCTGTATTCCCACTATTGCAACGTAATATAAAAACATACATATTAAATGAAAAGTGTGTCATGAAACAAAAACATCACATAGGAGGTCACATAGTTCTTAAAAAAAAAAACAAGCTTACAGTTTTTTTGAGGTCACACACAAATAAATGTTAAATAAATAATATGAGGATGAGAACACAAAACATAGCAATAAAAAATAAGACAATGATAATAAAAACACAGGGAAAAAAAACAAAAAGTTAATTATGATAAGACATGGATGACAAGGATAATACCCAGAAAACAATCAAGAGAGATTATAAAACACAGAACAGTAACTCTGAGACTTAAACAGAGTAAGAAAATACAAGTAAGATAGTAAAAGAATGAAATAGAAGACTTAGAAGGTGGGTCTTGAGTTTGATTGTATAAATATGAGCAGTAGGTGCTGCTCTCAGGTCTTCAGGTAGATTGTTCCACAGACGAGTATTTAGAATAATGAAAAGATTCTTCTCTGTAAGTTTTAGTTCTTACTTTGGGAACTGTTAAAAGACCACTACCTGAAGACCTGAGGGCTCCACTAGGTGCATGTAGTAAAAGCAAACAGATAAATAAGAAGAAGGAAAACCATTAAGAGATTTATAAACTAATAGAATAATTTTAAAAATCTATCATAAGAATAACAGGTAGCCGATGCAGAGACTTCAAAATCGTTGTAATGTGGGCTCCCTGTCTGGTCTTTGTCAGCATCAATGCAGCTGTGTTTTGTGCCAGCTTCAGCATTGAAATATTCTCTTAGGAAGAGCATAAAAAAGAGCATTACTATAATCAATCTAACTGGTAATAAAAGCATGAATAAGAGTCTCTGCATTGGCTTGAGAGAGAGCTTGGTGCACTCTGGAGATGTTCTTTAAATGATAAAATACCCTTTTTGTTACATCTCTTATATGTGTCTCAAAACTGAAGTCTGGATTTAACATCACACCTGGATTTTTTAGCTTAACAGCAGGAATTAAAATACGGTGCCGAGAGTTTGTTCTTCAGTTTTCTCTCTCTGATGACCTGTACTGGTGATTAAAACCTGAGTTTTCAAACTCATAAAACTCGAGTGTAGATGTAATTTAATGACCTGAACTTGTATGTGTCTGTGATTATTGCTCACCTCACAATGGTTCAGTTTTGACCACAAATACCAATACTTTATATGATACCCCAGCCACAGAGGACCGAAAAATAAAGCCTGTGGACATTTTGCTTTCACTGGATCATCTTTAAGATATTTGGTAAAGCTGTTTGTTCATCGGGGTGGCTTCAGTAAACTTTGCTAGTACGATACAAGATGGCTGACAAACTCCTCTTGACCTACAGTTCAGTACAGACTGGCCTTGGCAAATACAACCAAAGGAAGTCTAAGGTTTAGTCTGGTCCAAATGAACTCTGGTTTTCTTTTTCCATCCATCCATTATCTATACCGCTTATCCTTTGTTGGATTTGGGGGTCAGGAGCCTAGCCCAGCTGACACTGGGCCCAAGTGCCCAGAGAGAACCCACGAATGCATGGGAGGGACATGCAAACTCCACACATAAAGGCCCTGTCCAGCCCTGGGATTGAACTGAAGACCTACTTGCTGTGAGGCGTGTGCACCACCTGCTCCACTACTGTACTGCCCAGGTTCACTTTATGGAACGGTCAACTTATTTGGGGTGGTGTGAAAGCTCAGATGAACACTAGTGTGGACCAAAGAACTGAACACTGGTCCACCTGAAAATAGTCCTCTGGGTCTCTTCGAACCTTGCATGGCAGCTGGATTAGCCAGCTACCATGTCTGTAATGAGGCAGATACATCTTGCAAAGCTTCAAGCTAGAATGACTGTCATGACCAGGCTTTTCAGTGTCCTTTTAAGGACTAAAAGGTGATAACATGAACATGGAGCTGAACACTTTTCAATGCACCAAGAGTGAAAAGTGTCCTCAAGCCTCTGACCAGTCCAACATGAATGTGACAAAACTCTCCAAGTCCTGTTCTTCCAAACCACTTTCTTTAAGATGTTCCCCAGATGGATGTGAAATATATCCCATGGGTATGTGAAAGAATCCATCAGGTGTGTCAGATTAATGTCTTCAAGTCTGTGCAGAATATAGGCACTAGAGGCTGACATTTTTTCGGGAATCCCACGGGTCACAGGATTCCAGTGGGATGAGAGTCAACTTTACTATTAATCACAGGATTGGGACGGTACAGGATAAAAAGTTAACGGAAGCAGACTGTTGTTTATCTGTGATCTATCTGTTGTGTAACGCCCACCGAGTTACACCACTAAAAATGCATTCATGGAACGTGTAGTAAGACACTCTGAGCATCATAGAGCTGAACGGGAACTTGACACAACCCAGCCATACGATCAACTACCCATCAGCCAATCAAAAAATAACATACAGCTGTATATCAGCCAATCAGATTTAGCACTGCTGTATCCGGGTAAGGTATGGTTGATCTGACTGCAGTGATGATAAGGATGCATACTTCACAGTCACAGTTATCTTATGAGTACAGTAAATTATCTCATCATTTGACTTTGTAGTCTGCTGAATCATGAACTTACTTATTGTACAAAAGAAAAACGAGAGCTTATTCTTATTCTTCCTCCACACCAACCATTAAACAGTAAAGAAAAGTCAAATCACATTGAAATGCAAACTGTGGTTACCAGGCATCACATTAAATCAAAATCATCAATGCTAAGTTAAGAGTTATACTTAGAACATGAGAAATGTTTGGCTAAAATTAAAATAAAACCTGTACACTTTTAGTAAATGGTAAATAATAAAAAAGGAACAATAATATTTGTATTATTATGTTGCATCATTACTTGATATAATATACTAGCATCACTAGGTAACAATAAGATCCCGTTAAATTGTAGGGGCGAAATAACAGCACCTGACTACTAATAAACCCTATTTTAATTTTCCAAATATGATAACTGCATAAGGATGGTTAATGATTCCCCCCCCCACCCCACCCCCATCGCAAGCAAAAATCTCACTCTGACCTGAGATCAAAATAAGACAGCCCTGTATAACTCTAAAACTGCTCCATGCCTGAAGTCAGCACAGTGCCTGTCTGCCTGAGAACTTTTATGCCCCATAATAATGATGTTGCATATATCATTGCCATGATATCATTGCATGTATCATTATGTGTTTTCACTCCTCCTCCTCTAGCTGAAGTTAGCCCAGGCGGTGGAGTTGAAATTCAAAATCCAGCTGTACCATAAGGTAGCCACAGCTCTCTCTCCTAGCCTGAGGAGTTTCTTGAGGACAACTCTGTACTGTCAGGAGTATGAGGAGGTCATCAGCATGCTGACAGCACTCACAGGAACAGCAGGGACAGAGGAGAGAGGGAGAGGCCATGTGGAGAAAGAGGGTGAATAACACTAGCATCAACAGAGCACTCAGAGCAATTCTAAATGTAATGACAAAATGTGTTCCTTTCATGTATTCAGGGGCATACATTCACACACACACAAATGTCAATGTTCTATAAATATCTGTGATACGGGGTCATGGGGCCGCCAGTTTGTGCTACAATACATGAGTGACTCTAAGTTGAGAAGCTTCCAGTCTCTTCTCGACTTCTGACAAGAGAGGATAGGTGGGCTAGTGCCAGTTGCCAAGAGGCTGCTGGTAATCCCAGCAACAAGTACGCCTTCTGAGCGTAGTTTCAGTGTTGCTGGGAGACTGATTGAGGAGTGGAGTTCTAACCTCAATCCAGAAAATGTAGATGCACTTTTGTTCCTACATAGCAACATATAAGGTTCCTGGACTCATTATGCAAGAACATGTTAGATGTTAGATGAACGTGATGAATCTGGTAGTTAGCACTAATTAGTATCTGGGCAGTGTTTTCTTGCAAATGGACAAATATTCAAATGTGAGTGGGAAAGTAGACTGATATGGCAGTTGTATTGTTATTTAATATTTGCATCATATGCACTTTTTTCTTTTTCAAAAACTGAGGTACAGTATGTGTTGTGAAGGTGATGTCTTCATGCTCTTTTGTTCTTTGAGGGCAGCTCTCTTGCTTGTTTCAGTGTTTTTTGTTTAAGCAATTTAGAGCATAAAAGTATTGTCAATGTTCAAAGGAAACAATTGCTCAATAAATTAGTGTAATAAACCCAAACATATGAGGTTTCATTTTACTAAGGTAGGCATTTTTGTTTGGATTGAGGCAATAAATGCCTCCCAATATTACCACAGATGAGCTGTTCCTGTTGCCATATCTTTTGAAATAAAAGTGCAGAACACTAAGTAATCTAAAAAAAGAATGGGGAGAAAATCAAATCAAATTCAATGTATTTTTTTCTGTGGGACTGGGATGTGACAGGAGTGAAAATCCACTCCCATGTCACTCTGTAATTGGCACACATTCCTTTGTGAATAACATGCAAGTGTTACTTGATGCAGCCTGAATGCAACTTTATATTTATTTCATCACCTGAAATACTATTTCGTCCTCGTTACCAGGTTGTGCAATTTAGGGTCATAATGCAACGGAAACATGAAAGGAAGATGTCTCCATTTGGACGTCCAAACGGGGATAAAAACATTTTCATGTTGAAAACATTCTCTGTGAAGATGGCATCATTTCAGTAAATGTGTCTGTCTACACGTAAATACTGAAAACACTGTAGTACTTATGCCTGGCCTGTAAGTGGCGCTGTAATGCTGCTGTAGACAGACACCAAAACCAGTGAAAGACATGAAGCATGCACATGCATTATGAGAAATGTGAAAAAACACTGGTTTCTGCTGTTCTCCATGTCCTTTTGTTGCTCACGGCAGTAGCAGAGGAGTAGAAGATTTCCCTGTTGAAGCCAAAACAGGCTCAGTAGCTTCTGCAGCATGAACGCAACACCATATTCCACCATTTTCAGATTTATCCATTCTGGGACCATATTCAAAAATGTGCATTTTCAGGCACCTAAAACACCATTTCTTCGTGGACAAATCTCCTATGCAATTAAAAACTTGTGCGTATACACCTGAATTTTTGTCTGTGTGGATGGCCCCTACAACTAGAGCCCTGACAAGTGGCGAATGGCAATGTGACACAATAATTGACAGGCTTTGGTCAGCTTGACGAAGTGCAGTGTGAAAGAAAACCAAACCAAGTAAAGACTGTATCAGTGGTACAGCTTCACTCAGCAAGGTTCTGCGTGCAAACTTGTCTCATTTATACATTCAAGTTAAAAACATTACCTTTTGTTTGGCAGAAAAGGTCACAATGATTTAGTTGAGTTAGCTATGTCTGCATGTGTTACTTTGGAGGAAAGATGCTCTTACATCCATCTGTACTCTGCTCTATAAGGCTGATCTGGTGTTGTCTCCTCCATTTATGTTCCTCTCAGGGGCATGCTGACATGTTGCCATGGATGCACACTGCTGTAGTCATGTTGCTGCTTGTTTGCTATGAAAAGACAAACACCAAAAAGAAAGGCTGTTCAGAGCTGGTTAATGCAGGGTTTAGAACTTCCTCTGGTGCGTGATTTTTTTGGTGCTCCAACCAAAGTAAGGCGGATGCTTCATTTTTAGACCACTTGAGACAATTAAAGGGTGAAAGGGGGTCTTGTATGCTCTTGTTGAAATCCATGTAGTGCTCACTTTGTTTATCTTCCATAGTGCAAGTACTGGGTGCTAAACTAAAATGTCTTTGGAGTCCAACAGGAAGTTCATACAGAATTCCATGTGCTCAATAAATTAATAACAAAAAAGAAGCAGAGTCCTTCAACAAGGAGGAGCAGGCAGTGGGATCAACCAGAAACCATAAAGACTGCAGATCTTTGAGCACTTCTCAGTTTTGTTACTTGTAGTCTATAGAAGAATTAGGATGACACACTCCTGAAACCTGATCAGTTTCATTCAACTGTCTGCTAGATTTGATTGTCCTGATGATTCTGCTCACCATGGCAGTTTCCACCATTCCTGAATTGATGTACCATAACGCTGCAATATTATGTATTATGCAACATTAGAGACTATAGTTCACAGTATGTTTGGTGTCTTTGAACGCAGCATGTTACAGACTCAACAAACACACTCCTATTCCGGCTGTGAAGCAGACTCTGTGTTTATCTGAGGAGGTAACAGTTCTGCCATCTTCATATCAGAGGCTCTCTGATCATGCTGCAAGCTACAAAATCTGTACGAGGACTTGATACAAGAAATGCAATATGATAACTTTCTTAATATTTATCATTACGGGGTGTATTTATGATTTATTATCTACCAAATGTATTAAAAAGTGTCATTTCTACCACCCAGTGATGCCAGTAGTTTAGTCTGTAAGCTATCAAAAGCTGTCTTTGACGTTCCCACCAGTGTGTGTGTGTCATATTTCTCCAGAGGAATTGAAATGAAATATTCACACTACTAAATGACACCATTGACTGCTGGATTTCAAATGTCATAACCAATCAAATTTTAGACCTACTGTTTTAAAAACAAACCACCAGGGAGCCTCTCAGTCAAAACAATAGCAAAAGATGTGGTGCACAGATTCACTGTTAGCTCCGCCCACCTCCTCTGCTTTTTTCAGTTAATGTCTTTCCAATTAAAAACTGCCCTCTATTGGAATTATTTTGTCTGTGTTTGTTGGTTTAAGGGTGAATTTTCCATAATAATGGGGAGAAGCTGACCTCCTAGTTTGCTCCTCCAGTTACCTGCAAAGCATTCTTACAACACAAACCACAAAATATGCTTTTGACAGCTTTTTCCCCATATTACGGAATTTCTTATAATTTATGTAATTAATATAGTGATTGGTTTTGTCAACACATCCTAGAGAAGACCATTTTTCCTCTGGGCCCCTCTAGTTTTACCTAAGTCAAGCCCCCTCAGACCTAAATAAAGAAATTGGATGCATTGCTGTGCAAAATAAACATGAATTTCAATTGTTTTGATAAATAAAATTGGGCTGAAGCACACACATGCGAGAAAAGACCTTTAAGCAAAGTACACTATTTATGTATTATCATCATTTAAGATAATAAAAGTAAATCAAATTTTGAAAACCTCACTGCTAACAAAGCTGTGGTTTGGATACTCCAGCACCCACCACGAAGTGAACTCTGGTCCACTTGGAAGCAAACAGAGACCTCATCTTTTAGTGGACCAGAGTTTAATTCTTTGTTGTTCATTGGAGCCTTCACACCAGGCAAAAAAACAGAGTTAGGTGTGAAAGCATCCAAAGTCATAGACAGTACGTATGCATTGTAGGATATGGTTGGTATCAGTATCACTTAAAAAAAAAAAAAAAAACTGCAGCAAAAAGCAGTCTTAACTCTGATTTGATAATGTACTGACAAAAGATAAACTTACACGCCCCACAAAGTCATGCAGCCAAAATGCATCCAGAGTGATACAGACACTAGAGGGGAGATGGCTTCAAAGTGGGTATTTTATCAATTACACCATTCAACACTGTTATTCATTAGACAGGGGTAAAAACTTTTTACACCAAGGGTCATATGCAAAACAAACTTTAGGAGAACCAGACTATGGTGCCTCTAAGAACAATATCTGTGGCTGAGTGGGCAGAGCACTTATCATGCATTGAGGCTCTCACCTTGTGCTGGCGGCCTGGGTTGGATTTATGTCCTGTAGCCTAGTTTTCCACGTGTCTTTCCCTGCACCTTTGCCCCTTTCAGACTCCTTCACCGTCTCCCCACTATCAATAAACGCTAGAGGCTAAAGGCTAAAATAAAACCTTGGGATCTGTGGGCCACTAGTGTAACCACCTCATTGTATTTGAGTTCGTAAAATGAATCAATGTAGGTTAAGATTCCTTAATCATTGAATATCAATGCTGTCAGGAACAAATCTCCTATCTCCAAAATTGCTACCTTTTAGAGGACAGATGCTACTACTGAATGAACTGAATGCACGGCGCAGTCCGGCGCAGCTAGGCGCACCCAGGCCTCCATCCTTCCCACTGGCGCAAGTAGCAGAGAGGGAGGAGAGTAGGCGTGAGTGGGTTTAACACAGCCAAATCTTCACCAATCAAATGAACGCCTCTTCTCGCCTTTAAATGTGCTGCGGGCGAGGCGCAGTGACAATTTCACCTTGGTGGCAAAGAAGGTCAGAGCCGCTGTCACTTTTGCAGCAACTGGGAGAGCGCAGGGGCCACCGGGCATTCCTGGTCTGTCATCGCCAAATAGCAGAACCTTTGGTGAAATACTCTCTCCCGGTATCTCCTCCTTATCCTCCTTGCGATAATGTACTCCATCTTTTTAGATCACGTTAAGAATAAAGATGAAAACAGAGAAATATGGGCAATCACGGGTAAATCCTTAAGACACCGAGTGACTTAAATTTATTCAGCGAGCGTCTCTCTCTTTTTTCTTTTCTTTTGAATTTCATGAGACGAGAGAAGCCAGATACTCCGTATCGGATGATGTGGCTGTTTGTGGTTGGATAAGAGATGTGAACTCATTAGTTTGCGTCAACCTTTCAGCTGCCGTCAGGTTGAGTTTCCATTATGACAAACGTCTCTGATCTGACATCAGATGTGACGGGAAAATTAATATAGACACAAATGTATGTGCTGGTTCAGACCTTAAATAGTGGTTGCTGTGATTGCTTATTGCATTGAAATGTGCCTGACACTCATGATACCTGCCTGTGAGGTTTTGGTGATGTGTGTGCACTGTGCGCCTGTCAGCCAAATTACCACTGCACGGGGTGCGCTTCGCCTGCGCTGAGAATAGACCAGGTTGGAGCTGGCGAGCTTTCAGCGCACCTTCCACGCGTTTTTTTTGGCACAAAATTGTCACTGCGCCAAGCTGAATCTGTCGACACCTCCCCCTCCCCTGCACTGTCACACCCATCTCGGCGCAGCCAGTCTACCAAATTGCCAAATTGGCTGCGCATGGTGGTGCGCCGGACAAAATTACTACTGCGCGGGGTGCGCCACCCTGAGTTGCACTAGGAAAATAGGGCCCTAAGACTCAATACAAAATCAAACTGCTCAAGGCTGACAAACATTATAGGACCTCCATTCATAAGACAACAGATAACACATTTTACTCTGAAAATTAGACTTTGAGACGGAGAAGACATTGAAATAAATGAGGGCAAGTACTGCTGCTCCTGTGTAGCCAAAATCACTTTGTCCTTATTAGTCAAGTATATTAGAATGGTAGAAGTATAATATTTATATTCTATTCATCCATCCATTGTCTATAAAGCTTATCCCTTTCAAGTGGGGGCTGGAGCCTATCCCAGCTGACGCTGGGCAAGAGGCGGGTACACCCTGAGCCAGTTGCCAGCCGATTGCAGGGCCACAGAGAGATGGATGACTCTTATGCTCACACCCATATCTAAGGGCAATTTGGAGGCACCAGTTAACCTAATAAGCATGTTTTGGTCAGTGGGAGGAAGCCTGAGTGCCCAGAAAAAAAAAACATACATGCACGGGGAGAACATGCAAACTTCACACAGAAAGGTCCTGACCAACATGGAGATGGAACCAGTAACCTTCTTGCTGTGGGCCAAATTTCAATTATTTTGGAAACTGCTGCAGGCCAAATAAAACCAGGCCATGGTTTGGACACCCCTGCATTTGGATCCATGCAAGAGTGTGTGAGCTGAAATAAAGATGCAATTTCATCTAAATAAGTTTTTCCCTGTCAGTTATTAGACAGTATTATCTGCAGAAAAGTCACTTACACATGCTGTTAGAAAGGCAAACCTCTTGGAGCAAAGCCGCTTCTGTTTGAGTAGCAGAGAAATTAAAACAAATGAGTAAATCCATGCTGTTTAATCAGGAGAGAAGCACATATTTGTGCATGTTAGTTGCAATTACTATTTGGGAATTTCGAACCGACACGAGTGTAGAATACAAACACACTTGGATCATCTTTATTTTAACATGTTTACTCCAACATCCTGTCAGACATCTACCTCAGACATCCAGAAAAGTTTTCTATTTCCACATCAGTGGGAAGGCAAGAAGCCGAACAGTTCAGATGTGACGGCAACAAACAGGAACAACAGCTCTCTTGTTACCTCGGCTGCATAAATGGATCTGCCAATACTTTTTGGGTTGGTCAGCTCAGTCTGTGTGCTTTAAAAAATGTATTTGTTTGTGCTCCATTCAAATCAGACAATTGTACATTTGCTCACACTGCACTGCTCTGAGCATGTCTCCCTGCCGGAGCTCTGAGGGGATTCAAGACTTCACAGTCGAAATTTTCCGCCAGAGAAGACATTTCTTACATGTGAGTAAAAAAAACATGTCATTGTGAGAATGCTCCAGCCATGTTTACTGCTGAGCCTAAATCAGCCGTGAAAATGTTGCGTGACTGTTTCCTTCACACATTATTCTCACAGATTCCCTTCATTCTCTGTCATCGTGGAGCATTCGCCATTTTTGTCCCCATTTAGCCCTTGTTTTCCAGGCTATCCAGGCAGCTGTTCCCCTGATTTCTCACATCATAAAAACTGAAGGAGGAAAAGAGAGACCTTTGATTCAGCTCATGTCCCTCGAGGATGACGCGAGTATTCAGTTTGAAGAATCACAGTGAATATAAGACGGTTGTATCTGTGCATTATCAAACACTCAGATCACAGTTCTGGTGATGAAAGTATTTGTTTCCACTACATCTGAGGTCGACAACTCACGGCTCTCTGGTTTTGGAGGACAAAAATGCAAAAGCCTCCTTTTTTTATTGCATTAAACTCTAATTTGCCGTTGTTATTTCTACATGTTTTAGCACATCCTTCAAAAAATATATATTTTTTTTATCAAATGATTATTTCTTTGTTTTTTACATCTTGTCAACTTTAACCTCACACAGAGGTCCTCCCATGACCTCTGTGTGACCCACAGCAGCTTGGAGGGAGAGCACGGTGCTGCTGCATCTTGAGCTGTGAGCTCACCTGTGATGCTGTTTCAAACATTTATGCAGCTTATGCAGACAATGTTTTGATGAACTGTCTCACTTTTAAAACAGCAGCTGCTGCTGTGAAGGGATGGAGAGTCAACTTTTTAAAACAGAGCTTTGTAAAAGACGAGAGAAATGGGGTAGACTATAAATTCAGCAGAATTGTGACCTCGTTTTGAAGTGGGGGAATTTTAACACAAAGATATCAGGTGGATGTTTTCTTAATACCATGTCTGCTGTGTGTGATGTGATGTCTGTCTGTCTCTCTCCCTCACTCTCTCATTCAGTAACCACAAACTCAGGTGTGTGCCCGTTACTTTGTTAATCTTCATCAGACGTATTTTTGAAAACATTTCAAGATTGACATGAAACTAAAAAAATAATTATTAAATTGAGATGAGCTTTAAAATCCCACAAAGAGATTTCAAAAAGCAACTCAAAGAGACATGACCAAGAAAGGCAGCAAAACACAGTTTTATCAGTTACTCAGACACGTACAGTACAAATGAAATGGGGAAACAGTTGTAAGTAAGTCAGTAAGTAAGTCATCAATTAAAACAGTGACATTAAGAAAGTCTGGATTCCAAGCTTTTCAATTCAGGTATAAAAATTTTCACATTAGATGTATACGTGTGTGTGGGTGGGTGTGTGCCTGTGTGTGTGTGTGTGTGTTATTTTTAACCAAGAGAGGAAAACTTTAACTGAATAGGTAAACTTATGTACTTATTTTCATATGTGAAATAAAATAAACGTTTGAATGGAGGTTTGTACCAGTCATTAACCTGTTTACAAAGTATATAATCAAAATATGTAAGTCTAGTAAGATTAAAAAACCTTTTAAATGTGCCTAAACTAAATAACAGCCCATAATAGAATGTAATGGAGCTTTAAGACAGTTGATGATCATAACGATTTATTTAGTTTTAATGACTTTTCTCACTAATGCTGATTTTCTGAGGTCTTATTTGGATTGAATAGGATAAGCAGAAATAAGCTTTAGGCTTCATCCTAATCCCTTTTTTGGAGATTTACTGACATTTTCTGTTAAAATATTTTGTTAAAGTTTGTTTTAGTAGGTGCACAAAACTGATTCATCCAGCCAGAAGTCAATCACTTTATAACTCATGAGTAAAGTGAGCATATAAACACATGAGGTAGATTATTCTCAATTGGTGGAATATTCTAATTATGCAAAAACACTCAGACAAAAAATGACACAGATATTTAAATTTCCCACAATGGGATGTGGAATCTATTCCCCTCTTTCCTCTCCTATTTTCAGCTTTATGTTCATTTTTTAGTGTCATACAAGAATAAAATATCTGTTTGACAGAATGGAAATTAGGATTGCTCAGAGAGCAAAAACCTCAATCAAAGGCATTTATGAGCCAAGTTATTAGTAAAAATGATCAAAATTGCCTCAGCAATGTCAACAAATCCTTAAAAAATTGATTCGGATTCGGATCACCACCAAAATCTAACCACGTCCCCCTTGTGTCGTATATAATATTATATATATATATATATATATATATATATATATATATATATATATATATATATATATACATATATATATATCCACAGAAGATGTCATGAAAATTGGTTGATAATTTTTGGTTATCTTGCTCACAAACAGACATACAAATGCAGGAAAAACGTAACCTCCTTTGCAAAAATATTTTTACATGTTTTCTGATGTATAAAGATAGAACTCCACTTCATCCTCCACTTGCTCCAGCTTCTGTTCATACATTCCTCTTTTTTGCAGGATGTAATATTAATAGTTTTTCAAGGAAAACAAGAAGAGAAACTGAATATTACTCTGGTTTGGACTGTAGCAACATGTTAACACAACCCTTTTATTCATAATTCTTGAAGTTATTTATTATTTACATACTTTTTTTGTTTTACGTTTTTATTTGATTATTATTATCATTTTTTATCATTTATTTTCATTTAAATTCCTGCTGCTTTTTCCCTTAAAACCTGTTTCTTACCCTTTTTAGTCCTGTTTTTATCATCTTTTCATGTCTTTGCCTGCTTTCCTGTTTATCCCTTATTTATCTTCTTATCCTTCATTGTCTCCATTGTGATGTTGTCTTCTTTTACTTTTCTACTTATTCATGACATTTTACCATGTTGTGATTGATCTTTTCCTCATAGGCACTTTATGAACTCTGTTCATGTAGTACATTAACTGTTTTATGGTTGCTGTCCATATGTTTTATTTCTGACTTTGCTCTGATTGACTCCTTTGTTTGTACTTTTTTTCCTGCC
Source organism: Cetoscarus ocellatus (assembly GCA_037902135.1). Lineage (NCBI taxonomy): Eukaryota > Metazoa > Chordata > Actinopteri > Labriformes > Labridae > Cetoscarus > Cetoscarus ocellatus. The sequence goes on from JBAMNC010000366.1 coordinate 332,715, forward strand.
CTCTTTGACTGCTCTTGCTGTTTCCTGTTTAGACTGATTGGGGATTTTCATGTTATTGTTCCCTGAGGCTTTTTTCTGTAACTGAGGTCAGTAAGATCAGATCAGGGGTGGACAACCTCCTCTTACCTCAATACATCTTGCGAACCAGTTTAAAATTTCCAAAAACTAAATCCAGAGAGGAGAAAATCTCCCCAAAAGTACATTAGTCTGATTTGCCACTATGACACCATACAGACAGGCAAAATGACTTAACACATCAAAAATGGAAATCATGTCTGTCATCGTCTTAATTTGCTGGTTTTATTTGGTTCCTTTTAAGACATTGTTCAATATTCTTGGCTTTAATTGTTCCTGTTCTATTGTGAAGAATTTTAATGCTTTTGGGAAAAATGCAAGTAAAATTTAGATAAACATCAATAACTGTTTTTATGTTTGCAAGCTTGACCAGGTTACTTTTGTAAGACATTTTATTACCTCCATAAAAGAAGTTATGTTTTTGTGGGTACTCATCCATTTGTTTGTTTGTTTGTTTCTCTCTCCATTCATCCAGAAAGATAACTCTAAAGCTCTTAATTTTTTTAATTAAAAATTTCTGGGAGTGTTGCTCATGGCACAAGGGAGATTGATAAAAACTTGGTGCACTGTAAATTGTAACTTGTTGTTTAAACGTAAAAAAATGAGTGCAAGGGCTGCCTTAAAATTTTACGTTAAGTCAACTGAACCAGTTAGCTTTTGTAACAAAACCAGATGTTATATTAACGAAAACCTGCATGTTGAGTTGATTTTTGTTTCAGTTTATTTGATTTATTTTTTTATATTTGTTCAACAACTTTGGTAATTCTCTCAACTTAAAAATATATTTCAGATCAAATTACTACTACTTTGGTTGACTTAGACTTGTTAGCTAATTGAACTTACAAATCATTCATTCATTCATTTTCTATACCACTTATCCCTTTTGGGGTTGCGGGCGGGGGTCCTGGAGCCTAACCTGGGGATCGAACCGGTGGCCTTGTTGCTGTGAGGCATGTGCACTGCCTGCTGTGCCACCATGTCGCCCACTTGCAAATCAGTTTCTTCCAAATAAAAATAACCTGCTGTTTGAACTGTCATCATAACTTTACCCGATGTAGTTTTATTAATCTTCTGAAAAGGTTAAAATGGTGATATCGTCCTCTGGTTTTTCTTGCGTCTTCATTGTTTCCCACGATGCGTCTTAGAGGTGGGGACGTGACATCATTGTTTAGATATGTTCAATCTCCACACCCAAACAACAAGCGTGAGTTTCAGTTGACATACATTGTTGATTTGTATGGACATAGTTTTTTAAGTTAGGTGTCTCTAGGGTAGTTGAAACCAACATGGATTATTATGTCCTAGTAACAAAAGTGAAGAATTACAATTAACAGTGGTGATCCAAAACTGGACAGGAGGGGGGATTTTAAGGATTTGACAACATTGCACAACAGCACGGTTTTCCACATTTTGGATAAAATCTCAGCTAACAATGTCAGAAATGCCCTTGTTGAGGTTTGTGCTCTCAGAGCATTTTCTGCTCTTAAAAGGTCTTACTGGTAAAATAAAGGTAAATATAATTTATGAATAACAACAGTATACTGCGTTACAGTTCATTGCACTAAAAATGTGCTTTTCTTGGTTTTAAATCTAGTTTGGGTCATTAAATCTTCTCAGTTTGGAACTTGTTAATATTAAAACCAATTCTGATAAAAGGCGGATATTTATAGTTTTGTAACAGTAAAGTTATAATCCATCATTTTTAACTTTACCTGAAACAATTTTTAAAGAGGTTTGCATTTATTAATCATCAAGTGCTTCCTGTTTTACCAGTTTTTTGTATTGATGGATGTATTTGTTTGGTATTGTTCCATATGTAATTATTGAGTTTATTAGGGTTTTTTTTTGTTTGTTTGTTAGTTGTTGGTTTTTTTTCTTCTTCTTTTAACATTATTTATTGTTGTTTTTTAATGTCTTTAAGACCCAACTAGGGACGGGCATTGCAAATTAGCTCTGGATATAGATGCTGTATGAAGCAACATTCTCTTGCTTCATACTGTCCCTATGCAAACTAGAAAAGTACTCAGAGAGCGCAGACCTCCACAATGCAGCTCGGTTACAGCAGCGGCTTTTCTGCTCCAATTGGAGAGCCGAGTCTCCACTCCTGTCCGTGTATGCAGAACACTGCTCCGTTGGCACTGCAAGGGAAGCTGGGAAATGTAGTAAAATAGGCTTGAAAAATGTTGACCTGAGTTTGCGAATACACTACAATTCCCATGATGATGTAAAAGAATGGGATTTGCCGTTATAAACTTCAGTGTTTTTTGTGACGTCAGTCTGGATCGGATCAGCATCAAAAGGTGATGGGGTCTTCCTTGGACCAAACCACATCTCTGGTAAAATTTTATGTAAATCCATCGAGTAGCTTTTGCATAATCTTGCTAACAGACAAACAGACAAACAAACAGACAGACCCTGGTGAAAACATAACCTCCTTGGCGGAGGTATCAAACATTTAATAATAATAAATAATTGATTGTCTTATGAATTGTATAATTTGATTAGTTACAACTTGGCCCCCTGAAACTGAGAATAACATTGATGTAGCCCTTGTGGTAAACACTGACTCCCTGCATCACATGATCATGTAACCATAAAGACGCAGTGACTTGAAGCTCAGGCAAGTCTGACCTCACAGTTACACCTGAGCTGACATTACAGCCAATATAAAGATGTTCGGAGGAAACAAACAAACAATATTTACATGCTTGATTCTGCACTTGTTTTTTATAACACTGGGATGACAGATGAGTTTGCTGCTGATACTAAATCTGTTCATGAGGTTGCAGTTTTGCTCCAACGTTCCTCTTTTTCAGTCTGTGGTGGTCCTCACTGTTGTCGCATCTTAAAAGGCAGTGATGTTGTTAAACCGTCTTCTCATTCACAGTCTCTTTTCCTTTTATTAGCCACATCGAGGCATCAGTATGAATCCTTGTCAGTCTCACAACGAGCTTAAACCTCCACAGGAGCTTTGGAAACAATGTCGTGTCACATGCATATTTAAGACTTTCCTCTCTAATGGGGCTCTCATTTAAATAATTCAGTTTGAAACATTAAAGATCAGATGTCATTTTACACACACTCACGGTGCTTTAAAGAGTAAAGTCTTGCTGCGAGTATCTGATAAAGCTACAGTTTAAATTTATGTCGCTGACTAACAAGAGCTTTTAAATATCTTTTCTGTTTACTTCTACCTGACATCAGTTTGAGTGGCTGTGGTGTCTGCCAGACATCCATCCAGTATCTAGACCAGGGGTGGCCCGCAGGGTGCCTTGAGGTGCCCAAAGGGACATCCTGAAAATAGTGTGTTACCACCATAGAGCTTGAAATAATGAGCCTTTTGTAATTTAATTGTTATTTTTTTTCAATCTTAATTTATACTTACATTAATAGTAACATGAGCTTTACCTTTTTAAATTTGCTGTTTTCTCTTGAACTGCAATCTGTGTGGGGTCAAACTTTACATTGATACCTAAACTCTATCACTAGGGGTGCCAGCTCGAGCCCCAAGTGCACAAAAAAACACAAAGTGTAACTGTTGTACATATCAGGGAAGTTTAACAGGTATATACATTATTTTAGATGCCTGTAAGTATGATGTTCTCTAGTTATCCTTTACAGGAATCATACAGTGTCATAAGTAGCCAATAAAATGCATAATTAAAATTATTTCAAGGCAAATTTATATCACTACGAAACATTAAACCAAACAAGGAGCCCTCCATGATACTCCTCATCTTTTGGGTAGCTCCCAGGCTCAAAAAAGCTGGAGACCCCTGATCTAGACCACCTTCCTTCTCCAGGTCACAGGGGGCTGAAGCCTTTCCCAGCCACATTGGACTAGAAGGATAATCCCTGGACAGGCTGTTATGACTAAAATATTTAACTTTATATCAGTGCAACATGACTTTGTATCAATGCTACATTTCTCTAAACCTTTACACACCAAATTGACCACTGGATATAATTCACTAGTCTATCAGAAAGTGCTCCGGGAGGGCAGAATCTTTCAAAAGCATCTCCAGCAGTAGACTGGACGATTGTTCTTTCGATCACATTTATTACTGGCCAAACAGATAAAGTAGTAGTCTGGTGTTACTGCAGCAGTGTAAAATACAACATGTGGACCACTTTGTGGAACAAATTTTCACCAAAACATGTCAGAAGTGTAGCAGAAAATACCCTTTCTATTGAGAAATGCAATCAGTGCTGTTATTTGATTTTCATTTAATAAAAAAATGTGAACCAGATCTGATAAAACTGCTAGTGAAGCTGTTAGCATTGATGCTAATCTCTGTACAAGCAGTCACTTCCTGCTGTCGTCTCGCTTGTAGATCCCACCCCTTCCTGCCCTAAAGGACTCTGACTGGGCCGTGCTGGTTTGGGCCTCCCAGAATTGAAGATTAGAGCTTGGCAAGATGGATCTGTCCGATGACAGACTTTGGATCAGGCCAGTCCATCTGCACTTCAAGGGTAGTGGACTTCACATTCTGTACATCATTTTCATTTTGCCAAATGTTTCAAAATGTTACAGAGAATTTAGACATCTTGTTGTAACATTATCTTTCTGAACATCCTTCCGTGCTTAAGGAGTAAGGTTAAGGCAGCAACAGTAACTGAAGGAGAGAATTTAGTGAAGGGTAAAGCCACAGGAAAGGAGGGTCCCAGGTGGCTTTCCTGTCTCATGACGATCGTGACAAGAGAGCATTTTTTCTATTATTTTGCAAAAGAAAGCGTGCATTTCTCCCAGAGCCTCTATCTCTCACACTATTCAAAGCTGATAGACATTTTCTCTCAAAAAAAGGAAAAAAAAAACGCCTCTCATAAACCAACAACAAATGAGCTGTCGGTAGAGTTACCAAGACAACAAGCACCATGATTCCTGATTGATGAACCACAAATGCAACCCAAACATCAGGAAGTAGCTGCTGCTGCATACTCTCACACGAAGAAGCTCCCCCACTGAAGCGCAGTGGTGAGAACTGTACTTTTCAGGGTAAATACAGTAAAACAGTGGTGTGTATTTTTGGCTAGAGGATAATCACTGAATTGGAGATGCATTGTGTTTGTGCAGTCCGTTTGGAGAGTCGACTGTGCATGCTTTACAAACAGCTAGCACTTTGCTTCAGCAAACTGGATCCCTGTGGGTGCAGTGAGAGAAAAATCATGCGCACGTTAAGTTCATATTTTAGGTTGTGCAAGAGTGGCTTTACATGATTTTTTTCTTTCCTTTACGCTAGCTGGGAGGCAAGAAAAAATAGAAAAAGCCCAGCAGCTTTTTGCAGCCGATGGTATTACTATTCCCTCTCTCACTCTCTGTATTTCTCCGGCTGTCTGATTACCTCTCACTCTTCTCCGGTCTGTCTCTGTCTCCTCTGACATCACAGAAGCATTGCAGCTTCGCCAGTAAGCCATGCAATAATGTTCACAGTCTGGATCTTACGCCAGTGAACCTCATCATTCGAGGAGAGCCTGTCACCACACTCACACCCACAGCCCTGTGATGTGCACACACGCGCTACACCGCCTCCCTTTTACCCCTTGCGTTGTCATGCTATCCATCTTGCACAGGAGCGCGGAGCGAGTGCGGCGAGAGGGAGCCTTACAGGAGATCTGGGACCCAACTGTCTTCACTCATTCCCTCTGCCCGCCGGTAAAGCCCAGGACGCCAGTTTAGAGCTTCCGCATACATTCCTCCTCCATCCTCTGTCCCTTTTCCTCCTTGTGTTTGTCCTTTTCCAGAAAAAGCCTGCGCATTATGCCAGCAGCCTCCTAACTCGGCTGGAGCACTAATGGCAGCAGAGGCCTTCATCTGGCAGGGGAGCGAGATCCTGTCTCCAGAGCTGCCCCCGGCTACACTACACAGACACGGATGTACATTAAGCCCCTCAAATACGCTCAAAAAAGGGGGAAATTCGATTTAAAAGAAGCTCGCATGGAAACAACAGGGGAGGGTTTGTTTGTGTTTTTGTTTGTGTCTCCTCTTGTCTGGACATGCAGCACCTTGGATATGAAAATTAATCAGAAAACATGATTTGCATTAAGGCGGTCAGACACTGGAGAGAGGAAATAAAGGAAATAAATAAGTCTGCAGATGATGAGCAGCATAGCGTCAGCATGTACAACACACAGCAATATGTCACAACTTCCATTCAAATTTAGACGTGCTGGGCTAAAATGATTGGCTCTTTAATTAATTGCATTATCATCAGCAAACACAGTGATTTTCTCCCAGCCATGAAAGCTTCTGAGAGAAGACAGATATAATGTAGCTGAGGCCACTCCACTCAGCCGCTGCAGGAGGGAATCAACAGGCACAGACCTGTCACAAAGTCACAGTGCCCCCTACTGGCTGGAATCGCAGTGACACCCCTGCAGAAAGCATTACCCCTGGCACTGCATCCAGCAGCAAGAAAAGCCAAAGGGGGTGGGCATTTGTGCACGCAGCCATGGGACACTCAGAGAATAGCATCCCTTCAGAATATGAAAAGGATTTTCTACCAAGTGTTTGGCAGTGCGTGCAGTGCTCATGCATACTCAATTTCAGGGTTGAATTTGATAGAAAACAGCTTTACATGATAGAGGGATGTGACTGTGTACTGTTGAGGTGGAAAATATTCACCCCCCCATGTAAAGCATTTGTCGTCTGCATGAGGAGGACCCAGAAATAGAGCGAGAGTGTCTGCACCACAAAGGTTTAGAGGTTTACTAGACATGGTCTGATGTGGTTAGAGGGCTTGTGTGAATGTTTTCAGTCGCCCACAAGACTGGATATACATTCTTTTTAAACATACAAATACAAATCTTTCCAGTTTGTTACCTTATTGTGACTAAATCTGGCCTAAAACTGGATCTACATGTTATTCTGAGTGTTCCTGACCAGTGGAGAGACAGACTCTGCAGACAGATCGTCTGGAGACTGATGCTGAAGACACTGAATAATGGAGGAACTGCCGGGACACTGTGTGTCAGCAGCTGTGAGATTTTACAGGGGTAGAGGGACATTTTGTGATTCGCAGCTGTCACAAGATGGACCAGAAGTCTCACACGGAAAAATGGTGAGGCAACAAGTCTGTCAGGAACTTCACTCGATATTAGGTTACAAAAAAGTTGACTCGCCATCCTCGTGCAAGGGAAGGATTGAGCATTGGAGCATCTTTTATTACAATTATTGTATTAATTTAATCCATATTAATTTTTTCTACTCATTTAGCTTCAGCTTTTAAGAGACATTCTATGTTTGCCGTTCCTCAAACCAGACCAATCAAAGGAAATAAATACATTTATATCTCAACATCTACAAAACTGGCTCAAACTAGTTTCTGTAGCATGTAAAAGATTAAAATGAAGGATTATTCCTCTGATTTGATTTGCTGCCAAGTCCTGTAAATGTATAATTTCAATATAATTTCTGTCTTAATCATTCTAGCTGTTAATGCTAAAATTAGAACAGTCTCCTTGTCCACGGTTGTTATTGTTTTTAACACCATATTAAATACATTTACAACCATAAAGAGAGGAGGACCTTCCTCATAGCAAGATGTCTCATTTCAAGGACTTATCTTTTAATGAATTTATATTCATCAGACAAACATGAGGACGAATGTATGGCTTGGGCATCCATAAATGATCATTATCATGAATTCTGTGATCTTTTCCAGTGAAATCTCTTTAATTCCTATTATATAATATGATATTCCTATATTTATTTAAAATGTTCCAGAAGCTCTGAGTGATTTGGGTTGATCTACGTGGCGGTGAATGACACAGAGTTGAAGCGGCTCTCACTGAAAATAGACTTGCTGTGTATTTCAGTCAATCCGGCTCGGTAGAACACTGCTGTACACGTCACGGACAGAGAGAGGTGCAGGCTGTGGACCTAGACTGATTGAAGAGACTGGGGGGGATTAGCTGTGGAGTGCACGACACGTCTGCGCAGACAGAGTATGTGGAAATTTGGGGTAACAGCAACATCCATCCTGACCTAACAGATTTATGAGTTAATGTTGTGAAGTAAGCATAAATGAGCCTCTAGTATCTCATTGTCTCCAGTGTCTTGCCATCCTCCTTGTCATGTGGTTCTGATCCACACATTGATTTGCACTCAAATACACTTAAAAGTTGCTAATGACAGCTAATGGGTCAGGTCCTACACACCCCCAAAAGTGTAACATCTGTTTGTGACCCTGCCTCTGTTCAGTCTAACATCCATGGCCACTACTAGAAGACCTTTAACTCGCAACCTTAAGAACAAAAGTTTACTGTCTGAGTCTTCAGATCATTTGTTTGATTTCATATGCATTAAATTAAAACTATATTCATGAAGATTTATTGTGAGTTTTCCATTTAAGCTCTGCCTCACAGGCTGTGCTCCACATATAGCCACTGTCCACATCAATACTGCTGAAGTAGGCATGCCAGACGCAGACTTGTTGTGCTAAAGTGATGCAGTTTGTTGGGAAGCGGCGGCAGCAGAATAAGCATATGGTTGAACTGGGCAGAGCATATGTCTCCAGTATTCATGCTCGAGTCTTTCTCCACAAACATGACAGACCCAGGCCAACATCCCCAGGCAAAGAGTCTGCTCCTTCCCTCTCCTTTCAAACAACTCCCCAGTGATAAGAGAGTGCGTTACATAACAGCCTTTTGAGCAAGATGTAGTAGAAATGTTGAAACAACACAAAGCTTATCTGACCTAAAAAGTACATGGAGTAAAAATCATGATTGTCCTACAATTTGTGTCTGTCCTTCTTTGCTCTTGTGTTACTGCAGGCATGTTCTCTTCCTGCTGACTGAACCTCCACTGATTTAAATATACAGTTTGCCTATAGGGACCATTATTTGAATTGCCTTTAAAACCCTTGTGTAACATTGATCTTTAAAGGTAGAGTTTAAGAGTAATCGCTTGAAAGTGTCCACTTATGAGAGATGGGCTCATAACACCCATCTGTTCTCCGCTGATGACTGAGAGCATTTATAAACCTGAGATGTATTAGAAGTCTGTTCTTACAGCATGTGAGCTATAATATTTATCAGTCGGATCAGGAAGTTATCTTGTGTTTATTAATGTCCCCATTATGAGGGCTGCAGGAAAAGCCAAGCCCATGACGGATACACAAATCTTCTTTCCATAACAAAGTTAAGCTCAACAGGGGAGTAACAGCAGTGAAAACCCTGAACGTTGTCTTCAGACAGATTTAACCCTATTAGATGGGTGTCCAAACTACGGCCCAGGGGTGCACTGTGGCCCACGGTCCACTTTTATTCGGCCCGCAGCAAGTTCCCAAAAAACAAACATTTGGCCCACACTTGAATATGAAGTTTGTACTTAACTAATAATGACAAACTGATTATTAAGGATGGGAATTGATAAGATTTAATTAATACCATGCTTATTAATCCAATTCTTTATCTATTCCCTTATTAGTTCTTGTGGATTTTCAGCAGAAAAAAGCAGGTCTACAGACTTTGCTGGTCAACAAAACCTAAGACATAGCCTTGCTTAGCGGCTGTTGCCGCCTGATCCAATGTCTATAATCAGGCCGATCCATCTTGCCAAGCTCCAGTCTACAACTATTATGAGTGGCCCAAAGCAGCATGGCCCAATCGGAGTCCTAAGAACAGGATTAGGTGGAGCTACAAGCAAGATGACAGCAGTAAGTGATTGCTCACACAGAGATTAGTATAGATGCTAACAGCTTTAGTAGCAGTTTTATCAGTTCTGGACCACCTTTCTTTAATAAATGAAAAGAAAAACAACGATACAAATGCCTCTATAGTAAGGGTATTTTCTTTCCACTTCTGGCATGTTTCATGAGAATTTGTCTGACGAAGTGACTCACATACTGTAGTGCAGTAGTTCTCGCCTACTGCATTATCTGATTGGCCTGTAATAAATGTGATTGTCCAATCATCTGCTGGACATGCTTCTGAAAGGTTCTGCCCTCCCCAGAAACTTTCTATGGGCTGTTTCCAAGGTGGACTAGTGATTGAACCATCTGCCTGGTGTCCCAGGTTACCAAAGACATGGTTCTCCTAATATTCAGTGCAATTCTTCCAAGATAAATAATAAAAGTTTCAGTTTTCTGCTTGTGTTTCCACCCTAGCTTAAAATCCCACTGGGTGTTTTGCAGCCAGTGCCGTTGTGTTAAATTAAGCCACTCTTTTGTCTGTCTGCTTCTGCACCCAGAGGACTGTCCTTGATGAGAGCATGACATTCTTGATTTGCAAGGCAGCCAGATCCTAATAACGAATTGATAAGGGAGTTGTTAAGCAAATAGACTAATTGTATCGATTCTCACCTGGAATTAGTTTTGAATTCCCATCCCTACTAATTATGGCTACATCGGAGCAGCAGTACTTGCAATCATTTGTTTCAATGTTTTCGCCATCTCAAAGTCTGATTTACAAAGTTTTATGTGCCTGTTATCATAATACACCTTTCCAGCTCCTATAAAGTTTGTCAGCCTTAAGCAGTTTGCTTTTGTATTGTGTCTTAAAGTGCAGCTAAACCATGAGCATCTTGACCAAGAGCCCATCCAGTGGTAGCCTGGGTCAACCAGGGCCCCTGAAATCTGATTGGCCACCATAAAAACTTTTATAATGACTGTTTGCCTTGTCAAGCCATTAATGGAAAGATGAGATGGCAGCTGTTTCATTTCTTCCTCAAAGCATACTCAGCAATCAAGGAGATCTTAACCTACATTTGATATATTTTACTAACTCAGATACACATAAGGCACTTATATCAAAGTGACCCACTCATTCTTTGTCATTTTTTTAGCCTTTCGACTTTATTGAACGTGGGGAGACAGTGAATGAGTCAGGAAGGGGAAAGGGGGCAGCGTAAGAAGCATGGGAAAATAGGCCACGGGACATAAAGGTAAGACCCTCAATACATTATAACTCGACCACTGGCACCACAGCCCAGTTGTCTTTTTTTTTTTTTTTTTTTTTTGCATGTTGCCCTCGGTGAGAAAAGTTTGGACACTCCTGCCCTACTGCATCATGTCTTCCTGTTATGTTGCAACACTAACCCCAGCAGAGTATGGCCAGTGAGCTCATAGTGAAATACTTCTTCTGAATTCATTCAACGTAGAAAAGGAACCATATTTTTCCTGCATTATGATGCGAGCTTACAGCATTTTCCATTGCACTTAAAAGATGTGTAGTTTAATCAGCTACCGTGTCAGCTGATGAATTCCAGCCAACTGTGTTCCTAAATGTCATTGTTAAAACAGCTGATAAAAACAGAGTGAGTCCTTATGAATGCCCCTTTATTGGGATTCAGAAACAAGCTTATGGCCCCCTCTGAATCTGTGTTATGGTGAGCTATATAATGAACATGTGTGCTTGCCCCCTTCCGGCTACCCTCAAAGGCCAGTCTGCATCTATACTGTATTACAAAAACTAGACTGTAATACAAAAATGACTGGGGACACTGCTGTATAGTATATATTTAACTGTCAGGTTGGGTGAATATTGCTTTTTTTTTCATTTTCCTGTCTTGCCTCCTATTTGCAATATTTTTGGCAAATGAGAAGCGTGGCTCACACTGGCAGTCTAAAAGCTCCAGCTTGCCGAAATGGAAATAAGGAAACCCAACAGGTGTCATAGTGCTAAAATGTACCCAGTGTGAAAATGCTTTCAGGCCATTCTGGGTAAAACTCATTACATTTTATTTCCCTGAAGTGCATTTTGTATGAATATTCCCAATGTAGATATAGGCACTTTGAGGATAAGCCCAGACAAAGCAAAGTCAAATATAAAATTGTTGCAAAAATGGTCCAAATGACTGTCAGAGCCTCTCTGGTGTTTATGTATTTGTACCAGCTCTCTGAAAGTATGAAAACTTAATAGACAAACAGCATATGGTAGCGTTAACCCTGCAGTCAGATTATTCTCTAGAGAATTACTTTTGCAAAGGAAAAACACCATCTCCTTACCAAGGTGAAGGAATTCTGTCGCCTCTTTACTAATTTTGACATGAAAAGACTCTTAATTAGGAGTGTTTGTGTCACACATGATAGCAAATTGTTTCTGTGTCTTCACATCCCAACAGGGAAAGAACACAGAGACATATCTGCAGACTTCATCCTTACATTTTCACTTTATCAGCTTAATCCATCTGAGAGGGCAGATATAATCAGCTCTGCTTCGCCTCATGCACATATCAAAATTGATTTATTTTCTTTTTTAATTGGTCTTTGACTATATTTTGTTTGGCAGCGCTGTTTCAGGATGAAAGGAAAATCAATAGATGATGCACATCTTTTAAAGTGCATCTTTGAAAGAAATTGAAGAGTGGATACTGATCTGGCTAACCCAGTTTTATCAGGCAGGTGGTTGTGCAGCTGCAGTTATAATCTCCAAAGGCAGAGCAGACACAGAGCAAGTCTAGACCACAGGTGTGACCCCAGGTACAGTCCTGTCTGATGAGGGCACGGCGTGACACGGCTCATTGAGGAGAAGTGTTCAAAGGAGTCAGGGCTCTGCATGTTTTGTGAGGAAACATATTCTCAAACACTCAGGAGCTTGTGTAAGAATATTTGGCTGAACTGGAAGTAAAAATTTTGAGTAAGATAAATGTTCTAAATGAGAAATGATCATTATATCTATACCTGGGCCCAGGGGTACTGCCAGAAATTCTGGGCCTCATGAAAAGAAATCACATTGGGCCCTTTTCCAAACTACTTCTCTACATTTTCTCCAACTAAGCATTTTTCATAACAATGCACAGCAGCTGGATCCACTTGACTCTGAGCTACAAGCAAGAACGGCAGGAAGTGACTGCTCGTGCAGAGATTAGCATAATGCCAACAGCTTCAGAAGCAGTTTTATTCGATCTGGATCCTATTTCTTTATCAAATGAAGAACAAACAACACTGAAGGCTATTCATAATTGAAAGTACATTTTAGCTCAATTTCTGCTGGCAAGCAATATAACTCAAAGATTTTCTGGGATGATGATCCAAGACAGACTTAGAAAAAGGACTCTTATAAACTATTTGTAAACAATGCAAAACATTTTACACATTTTTGCTATTAATTTAAAAAGTTCCCCATGAGTTTTGAAGACATTTTCTTGGAATGTTGGTCTTGGCACGCAGAAGAAGTAATTGACTAAGATGGTGGAGCCAAGATTTTTTTCATTATACGTTATGCTACACTTGAACATTAACCATAAAACATGTGGCGTTATTTTACAGTGATTCATAACCCTTTTTTAATTACATATTTAGTGCAAAATTATTTTAAAAGTGACTTTAAAATATTTTGCCGAGTAGCCATGTTTTCTTTAAATTATTCACAGAACTGTGTTATATGTCTGTGTGTACACTCATAGGTGCAGCTGACTAATGACTGATTTAATGTCTGTAATCAGGCAGATCCATCTTGCCAAGCCCCAATCTACAACGATTTTGTGCAGCCAAAAGCAGCATGGCCCAATCAGGGTTCTTTAGAGTAGGAAGAGGAACAAGCTACAAGCAAGAAGACAGAAGGAAGTGACTGCTCTTACAGAGATTAGCGTAGATGCTAACACCTTCATTAGTAGTTTTATCAGATCTTTAATAAATGAAATACATACAACACTGAAGGCATTTCTTGATACAAAGGATATTTTGCTTCGAGAGTTTGCTCTACTAAGTGGTTTACAATTTTTTTTTTTACACCGCGGCAGTAGCGCTTTCCAGAAATGAATGTGATTGACACAACGATCATCCAATTTCCTGATTTTAAAAGGTTCTGCCCATTCCCGAACACTTTCGTAGGGCATTTCCCTGATGGACTTGTGAAATATATTGATTGGTCCATCTGGTGTGTCAGGTTAGCAGCTGGGTACTGTTGGCCTTGGCATGAAGCAAGAAAAAAGCAGAGAACAGTTAGGAGCGGAGCACAGATAAATATTTTGTTTGAGTAATCATTTGGTATCGATATTTAGTAGAGTAATCAATGCCAAAAGAGCACTTGTAAAAGTATCAGTATTCTGATAATGCAGTACCCATACTCCCGTAAACTCGTGTGCAATCACAGTGAACACTTGAGCACAGCCTGACAAGACAAATCTATATCCACTTCCTGAAAGGGGGTGGTCGACACAGCTCCAGATTTACACTAAAGCCCTTTACACGCATACAACTCTTATATTATCAGGATAACAGGTTGAAGGGTAGTAGGGATAATAGGGTAGTCTGCCCGGGCATTTACCTCATATTGTTATCCACACTTGATCCTCTCAGCAGGGAGTATAACCCACTGGGACGGAATGATAACACCGGAGAGGAAAGCTGCTGTGTTTAAGCTCCATATCCAACAGCAGTGCAAGACAGCTCTATACGTACATTTGAGTTTGTGTTTCTCTCCTTATAACCAAACAAACTTCTCCTGCTACAGTGGTTGTTTTGATCCGTCCTGTCAAGTCTCTCTTTTCAAGTTTTGCGCCAGTCGCACAGAATGATGTCGTCGGCCCTTCACACATGCGGCTCACTTGGGTAAATCTGGATAAGTTCGGGGGTTCTTTTTGCAAGTGTGAATGAGTTTTTAAGACCGTTCTGAGCAGGGCTGAAACAGGAGGGAGTAAATGCACAGTTGAATCCAATATCTAAGTAAATTTTGGATTTTTTTTTTTGGAGCATCTAAAGCTAGCATAAACTTGTTAAAAAGGAGTGATATATGAGATCTTTAGCATCAGCACATGTTCCTATGAAACCAACAAAGCCACCAGGATATAACACCTCTCCCTCTCTGGCTGGAAAAGGAACACTGCTTCTTCTTCTCTGTATGTTTGCTCCAGTCAGCAGGTTCACATGGATGCTTTCCAACTTCCCCGCAGTGTGTAGGGAACAGAAGGTCTCTGCAGTAATGTGTTGCCATTTCTTTTACAATCTAGCAATTAACTTCACCCAGTGACAAAACAAAGATTTTCCTCAATGTAATCTAATTAGGAAGTGATTCGTATTGTTCAAAAACACCCTCGAAACCCCCCGTGGAGATTCAAATGATATGTAACTGAGGTTTAATGGGTCTTGTTGGAGATAACAAGCAGCAATGAATATTAATATTTTAAAAAGACAATAGCATTCTTTATGGGTTTAAAATTGTGCTGTTAGTGTGTAGTACGAAGGCTGCGGAGGGGCTCCAGCACAGCAGCAGCGTGACCTGCTGAGAGGGGAACAGAAGCACATGAGTTTATTGAAGCTCGGTGTCAGCGCTCAGACACACTGGATGCAGAAACAGATGCTGCACTTAGAGGAGCCGAGGCGACACAGAGAGACACAGATAAGCCACTGCAGCAGCCGCGCTCCCACGTTCTTTTTTCAGAAGGCTCTGTAATTATTCAGGGAGAGTCAGCTGAGCACCGTGCTGTTTGTCAGCACCGCTCTGCGTCACGCTCACACACTCACGCTGCTCGCTGCTGCTGTAAGCCACGGAGCAGCCGTACTGAACAAACGGGCAGCCGTGCCTCTGGAGCAGAAAACTGAAGCAGCATAAAAGTTTCTCTAAACAGGGATTCACACCAGTGACCAGGACACATATAAACTTCACACTCTGGATTAGTGATTTCCTGCAAGGTCTGCAGCTGCATCGGGGCATAAAAAAGGAACAGTTCCAGATTTTGGGGGGGTGAACTGTATGATGTATTGCCAATAGATGTGTGCTTTGTACAGTAACAGCACAGCCCTTCTTTGAAGAGGCTGCCACAGTTAAAGATTCAATGTGTGCTACAGTGTCTACTTCGGCCATACAGAATCAGCCTCTTCAGCCTCTAAATGTCTGCCAATTGCCAACCAACAATTCAGCCTCTGGGAGCCCCTCCTTCTTCTCTAGAGGTGTGCCTGAATTGTAATGATATTTCCTTAGCATTTAAAAGTGGGGGCACAAAAGTTATTCAGGCTCCAGGCCCACATTTAGGGACTAAATAACAATTGACTCTGCTCATGACTACAAAATAGCTTTGTAAAATGAAATGTCATATTTAAGTTCTAATAAATTTGTTTGGAGTGCATTTTCTCTCAATGTAAAAAAGGAAAAAATGATTAATGATGAGAGCTGCAGTTTTACAGCCCATTGATCACATCAGCCCCTGTAAACATTGCTCCTCCTTGTGGATAGACTAACACCTGCAACTGGTCTTAGTACAAGGCACTTTGGGATAAACCAGTCACTATATTGCCAATCGCGTTGGGGCTTGTCCCATTACTGACCTGTCACAGACCAGTCAAGACTCAGTCAAGGACAGTGGGGGGAATTTAACTGACAATGTGACATCAACAAGCACTGCAACTCGTCTTAAGTCAAAACATTCATTTCATGTTCATGCGCCAGCAGGCACATTGTACCAGAGAAAACCATAGCCATTCATGTTGATGGATAGCAAAGATTATTTTATAGGACACTAGAAGTGCTATGAGAGCACAAACCTCCTCCGAATGCAACACATTGTTTAGCAAGTTACTGTCAAAAATGTGGAAAACTGTCCTGTCTCATAATGTCAATAAATCCCTGAAAAAAATCCACATGTAGATTCAAAACACCACATCTAATCACCTGTTTTTTAAGCATGAGCAAAATTCCATGAGAATGTAATCAAACACATTTGAGAACTTAATGAGTTATCAGCAAAAATGTGGACAACTGCCCTATCTTGAAATGTTCACAAATCCTTGAAAAAATTCCTTGATCCACATCCAGATTCGGATCACCACATAAACTTCATCACTTCTTCCTTGTGCCATGACCAACATTCCTAGAAAATGTTTTCAAAATCTGTCAAAAACTTATAGAGTTATTGGCAAAAATGTGGAAAACAGCCCAATCTCACAATGTTAACAAATCCTTGAAAAATTCCTGGAAAATTCCAGATTCGGATCACCACAAATTTCCAATCACTTCTTCCTTGTGCTATGAACAACAATGCCTGAAAATATCATCAAATCTGGTTGTTAGTTTTTGAGTTATCCTGTTCATAAAACAAACGAAGAAACCCCAATGAAAACATAACCTCTTTAGACTGAGATATACTTGCTGTAAACTTCATGAATGCATGGATCCCCTGCGTCAATTCAGCTTGTCAGTTGTGCATGTCATCCAGAATAAATAAGACGCAGATAGGAGCTGCATTATACATCTCACCAGTAGGATCAGTGTAGAGGTTGGGAGATTTATAATGGGAACAGAAACAACAATAACAGAAAGCTTTAAAGACAAACTAAATAAAGACTGCAATCATCATCATGTGTGAGACTGCACAGACACAAGCACGACTAATCATCTGGCTGATGACGGATAAATTATCCTTTTGAAGTTGGGAAACAAGGTCATATACCAGGGGCAGTCAATAAGTAACCAGCCTATCCCATTTCCAATTGACCGAAACGATCACGATTTTCATGCCTTGTTTCAATACATGTTTTATACCTGAGTACAAAATTGCACGTGTATCGAGTCATTCTTTAATAAGATATCGAATGTCAAACATGGCTAGTGATGCAAAGGCATGCTTTTCATCTAAAGTTGAGTACCATGCCGTGACAGTGGTTTTCTGAAGTGTTCCTGAGCCCATGTGGTGATATCCTTTACACAGTGATGCCGGTTTTTGATGCAGTACCACCTGAGGGATCGAAGGTCACGGGCATTCAATGTTGGTTTTCGGCCTTGCCGCTTACGTGCAGTAATTTCTCCAGATTCTCTGAACCTTTTGATGATATTACGGACCGTAGATGATGAAATCCCTAAATTCCTTGCAATAGCTCATTGAGAAATGTTGTTCTTAAACTGTTCGACAATTTGCTCACGCATTTGTTCACAAAGTGGTGACCCTCGCCCCATCCTTGTTTGTGAATGACTGACCATTTCAGGGAAGCTGCTTTTATACCCAATCATGGCACCCACCTGTTCTCAATTAGCCTGTTCACCTGTGGGATGTTCCAAATAAGTGTTTGATGAGCATTCCTCAACTTTCTCAGTCTTTTTTGCCACTTGTGCCAGCTTTTTTGAAACATGTTGCAGGCATCAAATTCAAAATGAGCTAATACTTGCAAAAAATAACACAGTTTACCAGTTCGAATGTTAAGTATCTTGTCTTTGCTGTGTATTCAATTCAATATAGGTTGAAAGGGATTTGCAAATCATTGTATTCTGTTTTTATTTACGATTTACACAACGTGCCAACTTCACTGGTTTTGGGTTTTGTACATGATCGTTTAGGTATGTGCAAGCTCACAGCCCGTTGGGTTCCCAAATCACTTAGCGATGAGCAAATTTTCTTTTGCGTCTGGTGACTGTAGATGAGACTTGGATTCATTATTATGAGCCAGAGAATAAAGCTCAGAGTCGTCAGTGGGTAGGGCCGGGGTCTCCGACACCAAAGAAGTTCGAGAGACGCAACCGTCTGCTGGCAAGGTGATGGCTACAGTATTTTGGGACGCAATAGGCGTTATTATGTTGGGCGTTTTACCCAAGAGAAGTACAATAACTAGAGTGTACGATGCAAACTTGCTAGACCAGCTGAGAACCGCCATCCATGAAAAACGCCGAGGTAAACTCTCTAAAGGTGTTTTGCTGCAACAGGACAACGCGAGAGTCCACACTTGCAAAGTTGCAATGGATGCAGTAGAGCGAAACGGGTATGAATTAATACCACATCCTGCCTATTCGCCTGACCTAGCTCCTAGCGACTTCTTCCTATTCCCAAACTTGAAAAAGGATATCCGCGGATGACATTTCCGGTCTGACGAAGAAGTCGTGGCGGCAGTTGAGGACTGGGTCAATGGAAAGGACCCTGACTTTTTCGGTTCTGGGCTGATGGCACTTGAACACCATTGGTCTAAGTGCATCACACTAGAGGGCAATTACATCGAAAAAGAAGAGGTGGATCTCAACCGGAAATAAGTTAGGCTGGTTACTTATTGACTCGCCCTCGTATCTTGTATATAAATTCAATTGGTGACCAAATTGGTGACTTAGAGTAATGGATGACTGTGTCCATGGATGTGTGAGTGTTAGCTTGGTTTCTTTGGCTGTATTTTCTCACATATAAACAACTTATTGATATTATTTAATGCAATGATGGACAAAACACTTCACAGTGAAGCACTTAAGGGTACACCTTCTTCTAGGACATCAATAGCACAGTCGGCTGCAAGTCATCAGTCGGAACAGTAATTTATACCAAACATACACCTGGAC
Source organism: Cetoscarus ocellatus (assembly GCA_037902135.1). Lineage (NCBI taxonomy): Eukaryota > Metazoa > Chordata > Actinopteri > Labriformes > Labridae > Cetoscarus > Cetoscarus ocellatus. The sequence continues at coordinate 351,978 of JBAMNC010000366.1, forward strand.
GGTTCTGAAGGTTCATGGAGGAAAATATCATAGAAACAGTGAGCAGAAAATGTTGATGGTGAGGACTGATGCTAACAAATATTTGATGTTGATATTGTTTATTGATGTCTATTTTGTTACCGCTACTCTCAGAATTACCACCATGTTTGCAGTTTTCTTTTAAAACAACAGGTAGCTACAGTGCCCAGCATAAATGAGTACACCCCCTATTAAAAATAATGTAATCTAAATGAACAAAAGGACAATTTCCAAAGTTTTGACAAAGCTGAGTTTAACATAACATTTTTTTAACCATAAGATGAAAATAAGGGTAATATGATAACTAAAATTCAGCTTTGTCCCCACCCCTTTGATTGGGGTGTACTCATTTTTGCATCCTGATCTTAAATTGAGAAAAACACTTTTTGGTGTGCAACTTAATAAATCCTGTTTGTAATCAATGGCCCACATTTGGGGGTGCATTTTGTGGTATAGTATGCCATAGAAAATGTTGACTTTGAAAGGAAACTAAAGGTTTTCTGACAAATCTGAAGGGGTGTATTCATTTATGCTGAGCACTGTAAATACAGTCTGAGGTCTTTTGTGTTCTCTAGTGGTGTCCTTCAACAACATAGTCACATACAGGCAAGTATATAAACAAAAATGCTCATGATGCCAATGGACACAACACAAGGACAAAATGCCAGTATATCTCTGGATTTAAAGGGATAGGTTAACATTTTTTTTTTGTTTTCATATCTTGCCTCATTCCCATGTCCATGACAAGCAGAAAGACACCATTCTTTGGACTGTGCGTGCAGTACCAAGGAAGAGACAGGCAGAGCTCAACTGCTGCTAATTACCTTTGCTCAAACACTGGGAGTCAATGGGAAGTGTTAGCCTGCCTCTGCCTGCAGTCCTCAGATAAACTCTTAAGCAACTCTAAATGGTCCTGGGTGAGCTCTGCCCATCTGTGCACACACAGTCCAAAGAACGGTGTCTATCTGCTTGTTTTGGACTCGGGAGTGAGGCAAGACACGAATACAAAAAAAAAATGTTGGCATGTCCCTTAAAAGGATGAAGAGCTCAAACAGCGAGTCTGGGTGTCTTAGAACACAGCATTATCTTGGGTTGTCTGTTTTATTATAACACTAGTGATTGTGAACATACCATTGTAGTCATCAAAATGAATAAACTATGAGATTGACTTAAGGCACAATGTGACTCTGGCAAGACTCAAGCATTTTTTTGCAACTGCGTATGTTTGTCTGCAACTTACAGGGCCTGCATTTGTAAAGAGGGATTGATCCACTTTTCTCTGTTCTGCTTACAATGTTTTAAGTTCACCCAGGAGGGTCAGATGAATATTGAATTGCCTCTGATGGGCTGCCAAGAAGTTTTAAAGAGCTTTTTCTTAAAAAGAAGAAAAAAAAAGGATTTGAAGCTATACCCCCCTGTCTGCTGCCAGGCAGCGGCACCTTCCACCTCCTTCTACATACTGAACTCAATTAAAGTCAGCTTCTGACCCATTTCCTTTGCAATGAGCTCTGGGAAGTGCCTGACAAATGCAAACTCATGTCTGTGTGTGCCCAGAGGACTGTGGCTTCAAGGAACTCTCCAAGATCAAAACTCTGAGGTGAGAGTAATCACATGCAAATGTATTACTATTCAACAAGCTCCAAGAAAAAGAAGGAAGGAAACAGGTAGAGACAGGCTCTGTGTTAGCATGCCTTTGTTTCTCTACAATATAACACAGTGATTTTAGCTGAAAGCACACAGTAATCACTGCAGGTTAAATGTGGGTTAAAGCAGACCCTCAACATGCTGATTACCAAGACACTTACTCACCAACAGAAGCCTCCATGTAGAGTAAGAAGCAGGCTTCAAACAGAATCTATTAGCAAATGAAGTGCTAACGATTTCAGGACAGCAGTCCATTAAAAGCCACTTTCTTTAAAGTGTCAAAGGGAAACCTCGTGGGTGTGTGAAGTCCAGCTCTGCTCCAATCAGCTCCAATGAGGAAAAAAGAGAAGAAAAAACAAGAGATCTGGGCCACTGGGACGCTCCTGTGAGCATTTTCAGCGCTCCTTAACTATTCTAAACTGACATCAATTGCTGTGCCGGCGTGATCCCAGCGGACCTTGTTAGCTCCATTTAATGGCAAAATGAGCCAACTTCTGAGTCCCGCTCTGGCAGAGGGAGCTGTGAGTCCTGGCTGCTCTGTTGTATTAAGCGGTGAATGTAAAAAGATATCACACTAATTACTGGAAGGACACAGGTTTGGGAGAGCTAAACATTTGTACATTTGTTTGCACATGCAGCCAGTTTGTCCAGGCAGTCAGAGAAACACTTTTTTTATGGAGCTTCCCCATTTATTGCAGTAAATATGTGTAAGCATTATCTGGTTAATGGAGCATTAAGCAACCCAATCGTTTACGAAGTGTCTTTAATCTGCACTGTTTAAGGGGCATGACCTCTGATTCATTAATTACTGCTTTGTATTCACGTGGAAAGGAGGGAAAGTAAGTTATTTATTGATGCATATGTACATTTCTATTTTGATAGCAGGCATTCCCACAGATGTATGTGCCCAAGACTTCAGCCTGACTACATGGCCATCTAGGCCATACAGGGGGGAGAAACCAAAAACTTTCAGGGGCCCAGCTGCATATCCTGCATAACCTACAATGCATTTTTTGTTTCTGATTATTTTCTTAGCATTATTATTTATTCAACCCTTTAGTTTGAACACAAAATTCAAAACCTATAACAGAAGATAACCTGGAGTTCTGGTTCAGGATTTTTGAAGTGAGGTTGAATGAGGTCCATTAGCCTGAGCATTAGCCACAGTGACAGGATTCAGCTCTGCCTCTGCACAGAAAGAGCCATCATGAAAACATAGCCCTGTAGATAGCCATGTTGCTGCAAAAAGGGCCAGGTGAAAACAACCATATAAACAAAATAGGGTGCCATATTTAAAGTCAAAGTGTGTTTGCATTTGTGTTTGCGACCTTGGGCATCATGGGAGTTTTTGCTTTTTATACTTGCCTGCATGTGACACATGTCACTGAAGGACACCACTAGTGGGTAAAAAAAAAAGACCTCAGGCTGTGTGTAACTAACTGTGGTGTTTAAAGTGCACTGCAAACATGGCCCTAATTCTGAGAGTGAAAGGAAAAAAAGGATAAACACCAATCATCAATATCATCATCAAATATTTGTAAGCAACTGATCACTGGTGGTCAGGCCTCACCATCAGCATCATCTGCACTTAATTTCTACAATATTCTCCTCTGTGAGCCGTCATAACTGTTTTGGTTTATTGGAGCAATAAATGATCGTCTTAACTAATTACTTGCGGCTTACTGAGCTGATAGGTGTCTTAGTCAAAGCACTTGCAAAAAAGAGGGTGTACTCCCTACTGCTTTGTTGTGAAATGTTTTATTAAAAATGATGTCAAATAATACCAATCTGTAGTTTATATATAAGAAAATGCAGCTAAAAAACAAAGTCAACCATGGTGTCTGCTCAAAGTCACCAATTTACACGGTCACTCGTTGAACTCATACACATTGTTTTCCAGACTTTCTTTGTTTTCTAACTTTTAAAAAGAGAATTTATCAGTCATCTTTTATCATTTGTTGCGTGTGATGACCCCACATTGTTTTTGTGGCTTGTATTCTCCCAAAACTATTTTATTTAAGAAAAAAATCTGGGACCATGTCCAGCAATGTATAGCATTAGCGTCTGTCCCAAGTTTTTCTGAACAGAGAGAGAACTGAGCTGTGACGCTGTGGCACACATTCAGGCTCATGCCATGTACCTCACACAACCTCACTTCAAAAAACCCAAACTATCCCTTTACTGACTGTTTTACTTTCTAAATAGTCTGCTCTACATATTCATTTTTATTTACATATGGGTGATAAAATATGACATACAACTGGATTACTAATTAAATTATTATCAACAAAGTAAACAACATTTATATTGTGTTTGAATTCAAAACTCATTCATTGCCTCCGCCAAGGAGGTTATATTTTTGCTGGTGTACCGTAAAATACCAAATAAACGTTAAGTTCCAATTAATCGCCGAGTCCCAAATAAACGCAGGGTGTAGCAGCACATTTTGACAAATAAACGCCCCTTCCAAACAAACGCCGAGTCCAATTTATTAGGCACAGCCTACAAGCTACGGTCAAAGTTACAGAACACACCTGCAAACGCTGAGCTACCAACTGACAGTTGACGCTTGAAAAGTGATTTATTCAAAAAGAAACATGATCAGACTGTACCTTATCAGTGCGCATGTTTTATTTTTTCTCTCGAGACGTCCTGTCGGCTCCCTTCTCCTCCCTCTGTATGTCAACAAATGCACGTTGGTGTGAGGCACTCTATTTTACAACAGTGCAGTTACACTCAACGACCAATAGTTTAGGGCACTAGAGAGCAGAAAGCCGGACTCTTACATACTGGGGCTTTTAAAATTCAAAGAAGAAGACGTTGTCACTGCTGCTGCATGTTTCATCCAAAAAAAAAAAAATAAAAACCTTTGACAGCTCATTCTATTCCTCACTTAAAAAGAAGGTACCACTGTGAAGGACTAACAAACTTGATGACCTTCACAGTTAGTTATTGTACCCAAAACACGAACACAGACTGGGCAGAGGGACACAGTGTGAGACACAGCTTTTCACTGAAAACAATACAACAGCAGCTCAAAGACTCATGTGTCTGAGGTTTGTGTTTTTTTCCTCTTCATTCAGATCATTTTTGAGTTTTAACCAGAGTTTCTATTCAGCACTGGAATCCAGAAGTCGTGGTTAAAATTTGGTAAAAGAAATTATAAAGCAGCGAGAGTCATGACAACAGATGACACTCTTGTGTAGTTACTCTTGCACTTTTTCTTGCAATAAAGTTTCATATAGGTGGATCAGGAATAACTTATGTCTTGACTCTATCTTTCTCTAAGGCAGGAATGGGCAACATTAACATCAGTCGTGCTTTTCGAGGGCCAGACTTACAAAAACTGAAGAACTGTCCCAACAAGACAGTCAAATAATAAATATAAAGCCTCTTTTAGAATCTGTGATGCAAACATTTATATTTTCAAACTAAAAAGCAAATACTAAAGCTTAATTTCATGAGCTAAACATGGAGTTAAAATCAGAGAAGGTACATTTTCGTTCCTGGTAACTAAAGTTCATTTGACTTGTATTTTTTCCACTGAACTGGAAGAGCCAACTGAACTTTGTAATTTCTTGTAATGGCCAAACATTAACAAGTCATATAAGATTATCATATATATTTGTTTTTCATGTTTCCTTTGTACATGATGTTTTTATGGCGAATTACACTAAAACTAGAAAGCACTGGAAGAGCGCAAACCTCCATCAAGGTAGCTCACATGTTGCTGTTACATCTATAAGCAATAATTCCATGATAAAGTTACCATCATAATATGATTCCTTGACCCTGAAAACCCACAGCTAGAACTCAGAACCATGTTGATATCATTATTAGTTAGACAGTTATTAAGCAAAAACAATCGTACTCTAATGGCAGTTATCTGGATCACCACAAAATCTATCTAAATTTTTAAGTTGGGCCATTACCAACATCTCCTGAAAATTTCAGCAAAATCGGTCAAGTAGTTTTTGCGTAATCTAGCTAACAAACAAACAAACATACACCAGCAAAAACATAACCTCCTTGGCGGAGGTAACAAACAATTCATGGCAGATACTGACATGTTCATATCTAAATATTTCAGAAAACTGAAGTTGACTGCTGGGCTACATTAATTTGGGCCACCAGTAGCCCCACAGAGTTGTAATTTATCATCCCCAAATCTGATATCGAATGGGGATGCCTGGCTTATGCTGCATGTGTAAGCTAACTATATAACCTGACATGCAAAGCAAAGTATTTTGCAAGTCACCGCTCAGTGACTGAAACGATATGAACATTTCCACTGTTGGGGTTTTTCCTTTCTCCTCTGATTGTGACTCAGACATCTCAAACATGCTGCAGGGCTGCACTGCACCCGCTGTAACATGAGCCACCGTTGTGTGCAGAACAGAGAGACGTCAAACAAAATGAGGTCTGACACACCTACACAGTCTGGAGAGATGGTTACAGAGTGAAACAAGCTGCCTTCCTCCAAGTTTTCTTATGATAATGAGTGTTTGTTACAACACAAATTGTCGTTGATACTTTTCTTGATGATAATTTGAAACTATTCGAGAGGCTGTGTAGTTGAGCAGGTGAGAGAAAGATATCACAAAGGACTATATGCATTGGACAAATGTATGTACTTATATTTCTTTGTATTTTAGATATTCTTAATACAGTTCAGGTTCTAAATTAATAAAACAATAGCACTAATGGAAAAGAAGTTCACCTATTTGCTTTGGGGTGCCCAAATTATGTTTTCAAGTTGCTGATATTTATTGCTCATCTATGAGTGGATCATACTACACATATACCATCCATCCATTCATTATGTTTACCTATCTATTCCTTTCAGGTCGTGGGGGGCTGGAGCCTATCCCAGGTGACATTGGGCGAGAGGCGGGGTACACTCAGTACTGGCCACCAGCCATTTGGAGGACCACATAGAGACTTAGTCAACATTCACACTTACCCTCATACCTAAAGGCAATATGGAGTCACCAATCAACCTAATGAGCAGGAAGAGATGGACGATACGAGTGTAAAGAGAGCAGGGAGTGACAGCAGCTTCATTAGCTGTTTTATCAGATCTAGAGCACATTTCTTTATTAAAAGAAAAACAAATATCAGCACTTCAAACTTCTCTATAGTAAAGATATTTTTGCTCCACTTTCCACATGTTTTGAGGAGTTCGTCTTACGAAGTGACTCATGTCCTGTAGCACAGTAGCGCCTGCCCTAAAAATATCTGATTGGCCTATAGTAAATGTGATTGATGCAATAATCATCCAATCACCTGCTGGATATGTTTCATAAAGGTTCTGCCCTCCCAAAACACTTTCTACAGGCTCTTTCCTGGATGGACTCGTGAAATATATTGAACAGTCCATGCAGGGTGCCAGGTTAGGAAGCTGTAGTGGCCGAAGAAAACATACATGCATGGGGAGAACATGCAAACTCCACACAGAAAGGCCTGGACCAACACAGGAATCAACCCAGCAACCTTCTTGCTGTGAGGCACTTGCGCTACGTACTGCGCCACCATGCCACCCTATACATACATCAATGTTTAATGATTTGTTTAAGAAGCTGCTCTAGGCTATGTAGCTTTATAGTGTTCCAAGAATCTACAAGTGGCAAATAAACTGAGAAAAGGAGCATGTAGGTCATGCTTATCCAGTAAACATGCTTACTAGAGATGGGATTTATGGCTCTTTGAAAGGAGCCAGATCTTGAGGAGCCGTTCCTTTCACAGAGCTGTTCAAAAGACTGGCTCGTTCAGGAACATCACATCTTTAGGGAGTGCCAGGTGATGCTGGTGCTGAAGACAGAATAGTGGCCTGGTGTCTAGCACTACCTGATGTGGAGGCAGGACTAGCAGATTCAGTGGAGTTGGAGGGGCAGATAGAGACGTCACTCTCAATAGTGCCGGAGTCAGTCCATTCTTGTCATCTGACAGTCATACTGTTGTAGGGTGCTGAGTTTTCATGCCGCGTGTTATTTGTTGACCCAGATAGAAAAGATGTGACAGAAAGATATGTTTGTCTGTCTTTTTTACAAATGTTGCACTGAGCTGTACTTTGCCTTTCGTCCCCAGAGAAATGCGAATGCTTCTACGTTTCTGACTCTGACTCATTTTGTGGGGTTTTTTTTCAGTTTCTATCTCCTCCTCCCTGATAATACAGCCAAATGTCCTCAGTTGAATCGGGCGGCACTAAATAATATCTCCTCCATGAAGTTGCACAATGCGCATGTGTATAGCAACTCAAACTCTGTGATGTCATTAGTCATTCACATGAAGGCAGCATGCCGTGGGCAACTCAAACTCATGGGGCACACAGATGACACATGAAAGCAGCTTGGGCAATTTGCATTTAAGACTGGATTGCGAACGAGTGGCTCACTGACAACTTAAAATCAGTTCTCATCGTTCACTTTAAAGAGCTGTTCAAAAGACTCGACTCGTTTGCGAACGTCACATCTCTAATGCTTACACTTGGTCTATTCACAGGTACAAAAAACTTCAACGTCAAGATTTTAAATATAAAGCATAGTCAACCAGCTTATAAGTAAAAGCAGACTAATAAACCAAAGGAAACATTTCTCAAAAATACTGTTGTATTAGTCCACCGTTGTAATTTAGAAAAAAACTGACTCTTTCCTTCTTTAATTTTGTTTATTGAAATTTATCCCCAAAACTTCAAATTCATCCTGTTGAAGTTGTATTTGAAATATACATTTATATTTAGTCATTTTATTGCCCTGACCTTACACAAAATAAAAGTGCAGCACTTTGCCTCTTCAATAGATAGGTTGCTTTCACAGCTAACACACTGGTCTGCTTTTTTTTTTTTAAAATCATTTGGGGTGGTGTAAAAGCTCACATAAACTCTGGTGCCGATAAAATAACCACACAAGGACCAAAAGAGGCAAGCAAACCAAAAGGGGGTGAAATGTGGCTTGGATTTGTCTGAATATCACAACAGAAAAGGTAACGTAGCAATCACTGACAGTATAAAACAGAGTGTGGCTAATGTTAGCATTGCTAGCACCTCCAGCCTACAAATCTGTGCAGAATATGTTTATACATTCCTCCAGTCAATTTGCAAGTGTGACACAATGTGGTTTTAGATGTATTTTGGCACAGAATACTTCAGAACTCCTTGAAATAAACAATGTTATTACTCAAAGCAAGGTGTTCATTGCTGGCTACAACAATGGACGTGATGGCAGGAACAGAGACTGCAGCTACAGCCCAAGCTAATGATAGGAGGCTAGATTACTACATACAGGCTTTGGACCAAGTGACGAGGTGCAGAGTGAAAGAAAGCCAAACTAAGAGAAAAATGAAACAATTTGACTTTGGTGTTTAACTGGTAGCCCAGACTGAAATATGAGGCGTGTCAGAAAAGTTCCAGGACTGGCGTCACAAAAGATTGATTTAGAATCCAAACTACAAACTACAAGTTTTCCCCTTCTAAGTAATCCCCCTGGAGTCTAATGCACTTTCCCATCCTTCTCTGCCACGCTTTCATGCACTCCTGGAAGGATTCTTCCAGGATTCTCCGCAGCTCCGTCGTCGCGGCCTTTTTGACGTTGTCCACCTCTTAAAACCGGGTCCCCTTAATGACCCCCTTGAGCTTGGGGAAGAGGAGAAAATCACACGGAGCCAGGTTGGGTGAGTTGGGGAGGTTGCTCCAGCACAGCGATGTTCTTCTCGGACAGGAACTGTTGGATGCTCAGGGCATTGTGAACAGGTGCGTTGTCATGGTGAAGCAGCCACGGCTTGTCCTGCCACAACTCTTGCCTCTTCTCGCGCACTGAGCGAGGCAAACGCTGCAGTATCTCTTTGTACACGTGCTGGTTGATCGTCTGGCCCTGTGACTTTTTAGTTAGAAGTTTGGGTTTGAAATAAATCTTTTGTGACACCAGTCCTGGAACTTTTCTGACACACCTCGTACTTTATGGCCTTTTTTATTTATTTATTTATCTATTTATTTAATAGTTGCAGTTTTGAGAAATTTGAAATTGACTGGTGAGCCACACTAAGTGAGTGAGTGGTCCCTGGACTGCCATTGCCCATCCTTGTGTAGGGTGCTACATTGCAGTTTAATTTGTTTAATTTGTGTGTGGGGGCACAATGAAGTAATCAGTTAGTTAAAACAATTAGGACGTCTTTTTTTAACTAAATTTTGTGATGATTGTGTTGATTTTTTTTCTAATGAGTTCTGTGTTGAAGTCTCAACACTGAACAGGCTTTTTTCACCGACTGTCTTGGTGAAGGATGTTTCAAAGGTAAGTTGACTCACAAACATAATACAAATACTGATATTGCATTGGTCATATGAAAACATGTATGCATACAAATATAGATTTTTAAAAAGGAAGTAAAAAGAATAACCAGACATACACATAGCTTAACCTGAAGACAAAAATGTCTAGCCGAGGTTAAGGGAAGTCAGCCGGAGCTGAAAACATTGTCTTACATGGAACAGAGCAGCATAAGCTCAGGTCTGCATGTGGAGGTTAAGAGTTTGACAGCACCTCTCTGGATCTATAGCTCAACATCGTGCTGTTAAAGTGACATAAAGTTGGAGTTGGTTGAAAATGTAATGAAGATCTAAGAAAGAAAAGTCTTCACTGCCCTTTGGGGGTCTGGTTGACATTTCCTCCATCTTACCAATCAGATCAACACAAATGTCTCGCTGGTGGAGGCTTCTGCACTTCTGGCAGCTCCGGTGTGAAGGATGCAAACGTCAAACACACTTTTTTCTCTTTAAATAAATGATGCCGTTTGTCTGCATGGAGTTTGTGAGGCAGAGAATGGGAGAGAGATGCTGTGCACTTTTAGGTGAAAGGTGATATGCATCCAAAAACTTTTATAAAGATGATTTTTATCATGGATATTTAATACAATCTCAGAATCATTGGTAAAATAATTCCCTCAGCAAAGAGCAGAAGTACAAGTTCAACTTAAAATCTTCTGATTAAAGAACATTAGACAGCTTTTATGTAAACTCTGTTAACAAATGTGTACATTATAAATAACACTTCCCAATGTACAATAATTAGGCTTTACTAGGTAACAGACATGTTATACTAATTGAAAGATAATGAGGATAGGAGAATAGTTACAATGTAGGCGTTGTAAAGAATAATTGAGTTGTTTGCAGATGCTGTCCTTTCCCCAAATATGTGGCAGGAAGAAATTTCTGCAGAAAGAACCACTGTCAAAATATTGATTTCTGTGTTGTTCATGGTTGTACCATTTGGCCAACGTACTAAAATTCCCAATAGTCGTGTCGGACTGAATGAACAACATGTTTTTGAACCCTAAAAAAAAAACATTTTAAAGTTGATCTGACTGTAGAAGGACTCACAAAAGTGAGAATGACATCTATTACACACCATGGTCATGAGCATATAACACTTTGTAAGTTTTGCAGCTGGACACAGGATTCTTATGAGTGGTGCGTACTGTATGCATATCAGCACAAGCTAACACTTAGCTACACAAGGCTAAAAGAAGAGATAGATCTAAAATGGTTGAAGGCCTTCAGTTTATATAGCCCTTTTAGAGTCTTTATGACTACTCAAAGCTGCCTTACACCACAGGTCACATTCACCCATTCACACCTATTTGCTCTCACATTCACTCACTGATGGTTGGAGTTTCTATGTCAGTTGTCCATCAGTATAAGCAAACATATTCTGCACTTTTATTCCCATTTACATGCCACTGACACAGCAGTGGAAGGAACTAGGGGTTAAGTGTCTTGCCCAAGGACACATCAACATGTGACCGCCAGAGCTGATACCAACCAAGTGCACTATCAGACTACACCACTGATGCCTCACTGTGATCTGGATGGCTAAGGCTAACTTTCACACTGGAAGCATTTCGTTTTACTCGCGTAACGGCAGCAGTGTGTGCCTGTTTTCATTTCGATGTATCTCCCATGCAGCAGCTCTTGAGAAGAAGAGGCTAACCTATTTTTTCCTGTGAGCTGTGCTTTTCTCAGCCAAAACAGACAGGAAATGGCAAATAGAGCTATATTTATCTTAACCCAGCGGGTATGTATGTCCACTGGGGGAGAATATGTGACAGAAAAGATGGAAACCATCAAACTACTCTTCCTGTCTGCTTCTCAGAGTTAAAGCTTCAGTTTGCCTCCTCGGTGGAGAAACCACCCTTGTTCGTCAGAATGCTTTCATTCTGCATGTTTCTCAGATCAGCTATTTAATGAATAAGGTGGGGAGGTTTACTGTGGTTCTTCCTAAACTTTCAATCGAAACCCATTATTGGGGTGATATACATGGAGAGATAGAACTGTGACAGCAGGGAAATGTGCTGAGGGCGCATGGCCCTGGTGTGAAAGCTGTGGCTGCACTTGCCCGAGCTGACACGTGAAGCAAATGCACGCGAGCAAAATGCCTCCAGTGTGAAGAGACAAAGGGGACAGTGATGGATTTGAGCAGAAAAATAAAAAAGAGGGTAAACAGGCAAGAAGCTGGATTAGAAAAATTATTGTCAGGCTTTGTACATGTTGGCGAGGACTAAGGAGAACTGCAAGCTGCAAGTCAGACAGTGAGATGGCTTTTTATTTCCAATATTTTGATTCGTTGCATTCAGCCTATCATGCATGTCATAAATCAGCCTCTCTAATGCCCCAGTCCCACATTCCCGATTCTTATTGGTGATTGCACACGACTGTAAGGCTGGTTTGATCGGCATGATACGGGAAGAAATAACTGTCTCTCTCCCAGACACACCCCGTAAATACACCAGCAGTAACACTTCTACAGCACTTCTGCAGCCCTTCAGGAGCATTCGTCCCGCTCCAGTTAGGTCAATACAACGATACGAGGATTCCATGAATTTCCATCCTGCTGACATGACGTCAGCCCCGTTCGAGCCCCGTTCGCATTACATAAGCCCTGATTGAGCCCCGTCGCTTGCGTGGCCTTGAACGGGACAGAGTCAGGGCACAATCGAATACGTCCTTGTCAGTCATCCTCAGAAAGCTTTTAGGATTGAGCCACAGTCAGCCCGATTGAGCCCTGTACATGCCATGCTAATACCGTTCGTCTTAGTACTGCATTAGGCTTCCAACCCCGCTACACTGAGAGCGGGCGATTCAGTTTTGAACAGTTCAAAACAATCGGGACCCTTCCCTATTCCCCGGCGTTCGTCCACGATTGTACGACGCTGATCCAGATCAAGTAGTGCATGCACCACGACCAAAGCACGTTTCATCAGGATTAGGACAATCGTGCACAGTTGCCATGAGAAACGGGAACGTGTAACTGGGGCTTAAAGTGGCCTTTTATCCACAGACTAAAAGTCAAAGGCAATGGCTGCCTTAAAAACCACAAAAATCACAACATGTGCCCACCACACAGTGATAGAATGATATCATTTGATCATATTAAAGAAATGTTAGTTGAAGCATTAAATCAAATCACTCACCACTACACGACATCACTCTGTTGTTGTTTGTGTCTTTCACACTGATCTGCTGTTGTGGAAGGTTCAGATGAGCTGCTGCATTGAGTTGGACGTGGTTGGCATACTATCCACAACCTTTTTCCATTTGGTTTTACAGATGGTGTTTTTTTATCTATATTAAGTCTGTTGTCAATGGTTCTTTGTGCCAACTTAATTTGTTTCTTTAATGGATACGAGTCCTTACTGCCGTGTCCCTCAACAGTGTTGCAAATACTGAAGCCCTTGGGAGTCCATGGATATGTAAAAAAAGAAGAGGAAAAATGTTAAAGTTATTGAAAGAGAAGATGTGCCAAAAAGAAACGAAACATGTGTCCTCTGCAAAGCTGCAGAAAATAATAAAGTAACAACTCTCTCTTGTTTGCTTGTATTTAAAGAAATTTACTGTCAGTCTGTTTGAAATTTTCCCAAGTGATCTTATTAGGGGATTTGTCATCTCTCTCTCTCCTCAAGCCAGGTGTTTTTTCAGCCCTCAGGCAGCTCCAATTAAACATCATGTTCAGTGCAGCTAAAGTAAACATTAGAGTACAGTAACAGAAAGCTGAAGCCACAACCATCTACAGAGGAAACTATGGGAGGACATAGGCAGGTATTTTTAAAAACTGAGGTTTTCCATGCAAAAGCTGTTTTATTTTCATATTCCTACCACCATATCTGACTGGTGTTACGGTTTAACTTGTCTGTGTTAACTGTTGATAGCAAGTGTGTTGAGTTAATATTTCTTTTTGAGTTAATATGATGATCTTAATCAAATCCTGTTATTAAACACTTACATGGGTACTATTTTTGGTTTCAAAAGTTGTTATGACCACAGCAACCACAAAGTAAGCAGCCATGGGTCACCAGTCAGCACTCGTCCAAAATGTCACCATTGTTTGTATCATCAGAGTGTTTTTAATCCAGCACCACAGTGAAGAAGTGCCATTTTCACTGTCTACATGGAGACACAAAAACAGTTTAAATCTTCACTTTTCCAAAATATGCATTTTTAGTGACCTAAAATGCAGTTTACGTGTGGACAGAAGGACAAAACCCACAGAAAAAGTAAGTTCTTAAAAAACTGCTTACGTGTGGACATAGCCTTCATCTGTTGCCATTATCTTCTTGTCTGAAAATAATAATTGTTTACATGTCGTCAAACTTGAAGTCTTGTTTAGGCCTTCAAATTGGTTTGGGCCTGCTCTGGTCACGTCCCTACAGGGGGCTCTCCCTTGCTGGTTTGTCAGAAAGCAAACAGATCATGGCTTCAACTGAGTTCACAGGGGCTGAGTCATCCATACACAGGCCAATAAAAAGGAACATTTTGAGGGTCAATTAGGAAAGCTCAGTTAACACTTTTACATTTTATTTATTATGTAGGGATAGATAGATAGATAGATAGATAGATAGATAGATACTTGGGGAAATTTGTGAGGGAATAGGTAAAGGGCCCTGGAGTCAAGATGTGCTCTGTAGCAGGTCTTAGTGTAACATTAAAGGTCCCATATCCTGCAACATCAGTTTTCTTTGCTTTTAATGTTGTTAGTGGGCCTTGGGAAGCAGAAGAACATGACACCTTTTTCTAAACCCTCAGTTCATTATGCTATGCCCTGTGAAACGCTCTGTTTTTTACTTCCTGGGGTACCTGCATGTGTGTTTCCTGCACGTCACAGGCAGACACCATGACTGATTTGAAAGTATGCTCTATGGCCACTCCTCCCTCCCATCAGATATCATTTGGGCAGCCAATCAGAGCAGAGCTCATTTTCATAGCCTCCTACAGCCTCCCCACCCCCTTATATCTGAGTGTTTCCAAAAGGGAGGGAAAATAGCTGCATCTGATCCTCTACAGAAATAACATTTTTCATTTTTATATTCAACTTAAATCAAATCCTTGCTTAATAGACACCTAAGACATGATGTAAACAATCAAACACAGCAGGACATGTGACCTTTAAAAAACTTTACAGTATGTTTAGTGTTATAATAAAGAATATAAGCACGTGTCTTGTCTTTTATCTGGTAAAAAGAAGACCAGTGTGGCTGTGTTTCCTGCCTGCTTAAGCCTGTGGGAGATTCGAGGGGACACAGGCGAACGTGTTGATCACAGCTCGATAAGCAGCGCTCGGGTCATCAGGACTGTCTTTAAATGAGACAGGCTGACGGTTACCACGGCAACAGGCTGCAGCGATGAACAAACAGGGGATCCCCAGACAATCATGTATGCGTCTGTGTGTCTGCACATTATGTTTGCATGTGTGGCCGTGGGACTTTGTGTTTCATATCTGAGCACAGGCTGCTTTAGATGAGCGTCTGCTGCATGTCTGGGGGAGAAGGTTTGGAGGCCTACCCAAGAGTCTGTGACGGTGTTCCAGTTTACCTTTTTAAACCTCCAACAGCTGAGTCATAGGTAGTGTTTCTGTCATTTTATATTAAGCAGAAAGTGACGGCAAATATTGTCTCAGACAGAAGAGATTACTTTAAGTTCCTGTCAGATATGAACGGCTTCATGTAATCCAAGTTAAACCACAGGAGGGAAAACTCTCTCTGCATATTAATCTCACTGAGTCATGGCCCTGAATTAAACTGCATAATCCTGTGAGGAGCAACAACTACGACTAATAATAGGTCTGTAACACAGTGTCCTGATGTAAATCTCTGATTTGTTAGGGCACTGTGTCGTGTCTAGTTAGTGCTGCACAGTCACTGAGGCTAGTAAAGAGAACCTGACTTCTGTTTATACAAGACTGCTCTGCATGGACACGAGGAGAGAAGTATTAAAGCTGTGCAGATCAGCAGTGGCCTTAGTATTCATTCCTATCTGATATGTAGCGTCTGTAAAGTAAACATGGCACATTTTACCCAGAGCACTTTGTAGACTGTCCTTGAAAACCATCAAGATTCAAGATTTAAAGTTTATATTGTCATGTGCACATTAAGAAACATGTTTCTCTGCACTATGAAATTCCTGCTCTGCTGTCCCAGTGAATTCCAGGTAGGAGGTAGAAAAATAATAACAAGATTTGAATAGAGTAAGCAGCAGCAAGAAAATACTGTACAAATATAAACAAGACAAAGATGGATTCCATCTATATACGTGCATAGAAAGATAAGTATCGTTATTAAAAGAATGGAACAGAATGAAACAGATTTCTGTAAACATGTATTTTGTGCAAAAGTCTGACAGAAAGTGCAAGAACAGTTTTATCAGTGCAAATTGAGCTGTGTGGTTGAGGTAAACTGCAGACTCCTGTCAGCTGTTCAGGAGTCTGATGGCAGTGGGAAAGAAAGAGTTTTTCAGTCTGGAGGTCTCGCATTTCACACTCCTGTACCATCGGCCTGAGGGTAAAAGTGTGAACAGTCCATGTTGGGGTGGGTGGGGTCTCTGAGGATGGGGACAGCTCTCCTGTGGACTCTGCAGTGGTAGATGCTCTGCAGAGAGGGCAGTGGAGTCCTGGTGATCCTTGCAGCAGTTTTTAGACTCCCTGCAGGCGTTTGCGGTCCAAAGCAGTAGTGCTGCCCTACCACACGGTGATGCAGCTGCTCGGGATGCTCTCTGTGGTGCAGCTGTAGAAGCTGCTGAGGATCTTGGGCGACATACTGAACTTCCTCAGCCTCCTCAGAAAGTACAGCCTTCTTGACCAGCTGAGTGGTGTTGAGTGTCCAGGTGAGGTCCTCGCAGGTATTTGAAGCTGCTCACCCTCTCCATCTCAAGCAACATCAACTTCAACAACATAAATAGACAATTACTGATTATCTTCTGTCTTTGTTTTTGTTAAATGGAACTTTTGATAAGACAACTTCATATGATGGTTCAAGATGAACAGTATAGAGATCTCTATGTTGGTTACACACTAGAGGATTTTATGCCTGCCTTTCTCACTGATTTCCCCTCTAAATGATCAAGGGAGAAGGATGCCAGGCTCGTTGCGACCAAGAACTTGTCTAAATAATTCTCTCAAGTGTGTGCCATCAGTACTATTTTACTGCCCGAAAACTAGGTTGGAGCCTCACCGATCTCATATTTTTAAAAGAATGCATCGCCTACAGTGTCACACTTGCAAAAAATGGTGAGAGCAATCAGACTGGGAACAGTTTGCACCCCGATATTCAAATTTGAAAATAACACAAATGAAAGCAAATATTAACACAATTTTACCCTTTTTTTCAGACAGGATCTCCCTGATATTCTTTTTACCATCTAATCATTTTATCCTGTTTTCTGTTCTGTTGAAAATATAGCTCATGCAGAGATAGCCTGTTGAGGACAATTCTTTTTCACAATGCAAAGACCTTCTTGAACAAAAATGCAGGGATTTTTGCCAAAGCATTACAATAATATAAGAATAAGACTATTTTATAGCACTTGCAAAAAAAATGTAGCACAAAGTGCTTTACATGGATAGAAACAAAAAAAAAAACACGCAAGACAAAAATAAATAAAGCCAATTAACAAATAAACCCATATTTAACAAAGCAAAGAAAAAACATCTATATTAAAGACCTTGATTCAACAAAAGTGCAGGAGTTGGCAACTACAGGAGTGAGGAACTTCATTAGCTAAATTCCTTCAAAATAAAATGATCAAATACAAAAAAAATAAATAGTTGATGGTAGAATTAATAGTATTGTGATAGTAACAAATAAAAAAAATCTGGATATAAAAAAGGTTCATGAGTCAAATTAAATGAAAAAAAAAAACATGATATAAAAATGTCAAGAGATATTTGTCCTCAGGTCTTCACATTTGGTAAATTTGGCCAACTTAATCTCACAGTTCTGTATTTCTCCCAGTAAATATGAGATCTTTTGAATATTGCTTGTATATTCAAATTCTCTGTGTGAGTGTGTTTCTTTGGAACAGTTTTCTTCTCTCATAGCCTGACATTAAGATTTTATATGAGGAAGTGGAGCTGTGCCTCTACCTGCCAGGTGTCAAAGTGGGGACAGAGTCTGTCCTCCTCTGGGAGCCAGCTCTTTTTGTGATGACCATCACTCTAGTAAACCTGTGGTCACTGACTATGTAACTTATCAGGACTTTTCATTACCTCTACCAAGGAGGTTATGTTTTTGCCAGCATTCATCTGTGTGTTTGTTTGTTTGTGTTCAAAATAACTTGAAAAGTTCTGAACGGATTTGGATGAAATTTTCAGGAATTGTCGGAAATGGGATATGGAAGAACTGATTAAATTTTGGGGGTGATCTGGATCACCGTCTGGATCCAGGAATTTTTTAAAGGATTCTTTGACATTGGGAGACAGGACCATTTTCGACATTTGTGCATATAATTCCACAAAAACCTACCTTGGCGGAAGTTTGCGCTCTCCGAGTGCTTCCTAGTTACGTATTCAAACTGGCATTTAAAGGCAGAAAATCCTGAAAATTCTTGAATATTCTGTAGTTTTAATCATAGCAGAGGTGGTTGAGACAAGTCACTTTTATATCTGATGTATCAAATCTCTATGATTTTAAACACAAAGAAAACAAAATAAATTATTATTGTTTTTAGAGGATCTTCATCCTTTTCTCCTGTGATACTGAATAGTTCAGCTATTGGAGTTGTTCAGGATTACAGGTATCTTGGTACAATAATTGATAACCAAATAATACAGAATTCTAACATCACTGCAAGATTTCCAAAGGCTCAGCAGTGTCCTTAACTTATAAGGAAACTGAGCTTTAACTGCTGAATACTGTTTTATAAGCCTCATTGAAAGTGTGATAATTTGTTTGTATTGAGTGCTGGGGTGGAGCATTTTCCCGACAAAATAAGCACAAATTGGAAAAGATTATAAAGAAAAGGTACAAAGATAACTGGGGAACAAATGGACAGCATCTCTCATCGGACAAACACACACACACTAACAGGCAAACAAGATCACAGCAGACCCCCAGCACCTCCTTTGGTCTGGATTTGAAGTCTTAAACCTTAGGACGCGGGGACAGAGTGCCCAGGATGAAGACTAGAAGAGGCATCATATCCGATATACCACGGAGCATCCAGCTGCTGAATAAACTCTGATCTCATGACATGAACTTGGCGCACTGCACTTTAAAGACCCTGACAGTGATCTGGCTTACACTGAGTCATGTAATGCTTTATTGATGTACTGACTTATTAATTCATTACTATCATTTTAATTCTTTTCACTCTTGGCTGTTTGGTTTTACTATGCACTGTACTGTGTGGCTGCCTTTGTACGTTGTGTTTTTTATGCTCTCTGTGCAAGACAAATTCCCTACGGGGCAAGAATTGTTTCATTTATTTTAAGAGATTTATGCAGAAAAAAAGCCAAACAAATTGATGTATGGTGATATATATCAGGTTTTGTACCTGTACATTTTTGGCTTTAGTAGTAAGTTAGAGGGATGTACGGATGTACGTCAAGAAATTATGGGAAAAAAAATCTTGGATCTGCATTCAGATTTAGATCACAACCAAAATCTAATCACTTCCTCATTTAGCCATGACCAGCATTCCCTTACAATTTAATCAAAATCAATTAAATCTTTCGAGTTATCCTGCTCACAAACAAACTAATAAATGCTGGCAAAAATATAAACTCTTTGGGGAGGTGGTAATGAAATGTATTAAGTGTTTCTCAAATGCAGAGTGTGACTAGAAGGCATGGTGATTGTTTGTTTGTTGGTTGGTTTTTGTTGTTCAGGCTTTGATGTGATGTTATGAACTAGGGAGGGGAGGACGTCTTTAATAGTGGAATATCTGCTATTTATTTATTTATTTATTTTGACTAAGACTCACTTTGAGATCTGATGGTCTAGAGCAGTGGTGGCCACCATGGGGCACATGTGTCCCTTCACCTCACTCAATGTGACCCACCAGTCATTTCCAAATAAAAATTGGAAATATGAAGAAAACACTACAACAACTGCTAAATATGATCCATCAGAGTAACCAGCACTATATAATGAACAGATAGTTTGCTGGTACATGCTTTGACACTATGGTAAGTGTCTTCAGCCTCTTGGTGACCCTAAATAGCTTCAGACAGAACATGAATAATGAACAAGAGGAGCTGAGTGCGCTGCTTCCCCTCACACACGGCTTCTTTTTTGGGAGTCAAGATTAAAAGTTCAAGAACAAAGAGCAGTATTTGAGGATCAGCAGCCGAGCACACTTTCAGTAACTGTGGCACCGCTGCAATGAACCGGAGTACAGCTCCCAGTGGATATTTACGGAATGCTGAGTAGATATTATTCCAGTCCTCCTGGAGGTTTGAGGGGGATCACGGCTGCGAGCTGTAGCTGTACCACAGTGGCTGTATCACAGTGGGGAGGGTGCTCACGGCTGCTGCAGGGACAGAGGGTGGGAGGAGACGTGCCAGGTCCTCCATCTTGCTCAGAGATGTGAGGATGATTTAGGAGGCCCGTCTGTGCCGGGGTGTCGGGAGAGGGAGTGGGGCCGAGCAATCCTATTACTCCTCAATGACCCTGCCTTAATGCACACACACACATACACAGGCCACACTGTGTTCAAAGACAGTCTGGCAAAGTAATGACGGGAGCCAGAACAAAAGTAACCATAATACATCAGGCTTGGATCTTGTCCACGTCTGACTACAGCTACAGTACTCGCTTTAAAGGTACAAAATGTAGGATTTCTTCGAATTAAAATCTTGAATTAATTAATCTTAATATTGACTAGTCCTGTATTATGAATTAGTTCAATCAGACATGAAAATGAAAGCATTCATTGCAGCAGGAGCACAGAGTTTGAGCTTGGCGTCTAGGCCCCACCTCCTCACTCCCCGCAGATTTATTTATTTATTTTTCTCACCTGGACCATTTGGGGGAGTTGTACCATATTGGCATGGTCCATTTGCATATGAGAAAGAGCATATCGCCATTTAGTATAAGATTGGTAACCTGACACATCAGATGGACGGTTCCATATATCAGTCATGGAAATATTTCACTAGTCCATCTGGGAAAGAGCCGTTCGAAAAGGTTTTCAGGGGTGAAACCTTCGAAAACAACTACAGCTGGTGATTGGACGATCGTTCTGCTTGTCACACTCATCACAGACCAATCCATATCAAGCCAATTCAATCCTTAGGCTAAATTTTTGCATTAAATTATACCACACAGATGTATCATTTACCACTTATATGTGACATGAACCTCGTCAACGATAATCCCTACCAAGTTCTCCCGGTAAACTTCTGAGGAGAGCATATTTAAACAGATATCGCTGAGTAACCATGACTACCATAGACTAACCGGCATCGTCAGCGGAGGACTTCCATATTCTCTCCCAGTTCCCCACGATGATCCCCAGCTTCCTGGCTTCTCTGATTTGATCGTCCGTGAGGGCATCCAGCAGAGACACGATTATCACAATGGGGTTTGGAGTCCTTCCCATCTTTTTCACGACCAGAGGAGCCTGTTGGAAGATCAAACTCTTACCGAAACTGATCGGGAGAAGAACGAAAACATTGTTTCCCATAAGAAAAGCTTTAAGTGACGTTCTTCGCTCTTCATTTAAAGAAGAAATTGAGTCCATTTCTGATACAACTGCAGATATTACTGCATCCACAGAGACTGCTTTAGAAGCCGCCATTGTTGCCACACATGCAATCACTTCCTGTTGTCGTCACATCTGCAGCTCCCGCCTCTTTCCCCTGACTGGGTGGTTCAGTTTTTAGCTGAGTGAAGTTGTAGATGATTGAAGCTTGACAAGATCGACCTGTGTGATTTCAGACAATGAATCAGGAAGCTCCACCTGATCTGCAAGGTTGTAAGATTAGTCCTGTATAGATAAAGACTTCTTAAAGCAGCAATATGCAAATATTTGCTTTTGTGTCTCTCCAGAAGCCTCTGAATGCCTTTGAGTGTCTTTGCACTGTCATAAAAATACACATAAATCCTCGTAGACCATTGACCATTTATTGGCTTTCTGATTGGTTAAATGACCAACTGATCAATTCATCAAAACTAATTGGTCAATTCCTCTTGCTGTAAGGCACATGCACTAACCTGCAGCACCACTATGCCACGTAACTTTAGTCGCCAGGTAGATTTTAATCAAATTGTGGCTGCACCTATGATCACGCAGCCCACACTCCCTCCAGTTAAGTTACCATGTCCCCCTGGGGGAGAGCCCACTATTTGAGCAGCGCTGTGGTAGCCTGAATGTTCCAGCTGCTCGATCATTAGTGTTCTTCCTGCAAACAAGTTATTCTTGGATTCCAGAAGAAGTGAGTCTAGACCACCTCTTCTCTGCAATTGCAGCTCGGACGCTCTTTCCTGAAACAGTTTGATTCACATACGTTCAAAAAAGCATGGCCAAAGAGAGGACGCCCACGTGTTAAGTAACAACTCCAAACTATGGAGAGCACTCTTATTAACTTTAAATTTCATGACTTAAAGTAAAATAGCACAGATTTCCCTCTCAGATTCACAGACTAACCACAATATTATTGACAAGTCCACAGTGGATGTCCCTTTTCTGTACTTTTTTGTTTCAGGAGAAAAGCTGCTGTGATATGAAACCAATAGTATATTTGTTGCCTTCCTGTCTGTGTGTGCAGAGTCCCAAACAGTGGAGCAGTGTAGTCACAGCCCAGGGCACCTATCACAGACCATGAAAATAATGGTCAGGTTTTATATGCTTTTTTATAACTCAGAAAGTAAGAAAGGTCCCTGGATGCCCAAGTTCAACAAGTACAGATGGCAACAACTTGAAATAGGATGCCTGTGACACGGAGACACATTATTGTTGGTCATGGAGAGGGGGAAAGTGTTCTGACATTTCTTCAACAGACTTTATACAAAAAGTTTTATAAAAAAAAATGACTTACTCCAAACAAGAATCACATCACAATGAAACACACAGATGAAATCTGATGCACTGTGGCTGAATATAATGTACTTGGACATAGTCTCAGTGATGACACATGTTGATTTCTATAATGACGCGCTCACAGGCCATCTCATTAGGAACACTTCGCTGGTACCAGCTGGGACCCTCTGTTGCCGTCAGAACTACTTTGACTCATAGATTCAACAAGGTGCTGGAAACATCCTCAGAGATTTTGGCCAATATCTACATGATAGTTGCTGCCAGTTTGTCGGATGCATTTCATGGTGTAAATCACCAGTTCTATGTCCCAATGGTTCTCTATTGGATTGAGATCATGTGACTGTGGAAGCCACTTGGGTACTGTGAACTGTTTGTCAAAACCAAGAACAGTTTGAGATGGTTTAATGGCTGGAGGTAGCCATCAGAAGATTTGGTCACTGTGGTCATCAAGGGATCAATATGGTCGACAATTATGGTCAGGCAGGCTGTGGCATTAAAAATGATGAAAGTGTGACATGATATAATCCAAGTACACCAGGGCTGAATATCTCACCAACATCACAATAAAATATGTAATCTGATAACAGTAAATCAGATTGGTTTACCATAAGTTCTGTGACCATGGAGACAAACGTGAAAATCAAATGTAATGTAAAACTAACAGAACTTTAAAAAAAATCACACACAGATCAACAATGAACAGGCTTTTTCACACCTGGATGTGGTTCAGTCAAGCCTCGGCTATTAGAGGAATAGAAATTGAGTATTCAAAGAAACACACAAAACAGCTCTTAACATATTTTATTTTATTCTACCAGATATTTTTTGCTCCATTTAGTCATTTGTGCCAGTTTTAGAAACATTTTTTTGGTCTCAAATGTTATAAAGGACCACAAAACATCACTGGAACTTCCTTTATGATTCTTTTGGGAAATGATGGATAGCTCTTGTCTCGTGTTGACCTTTGGATGCTCCTGATTTGACATTCTCTTCAAGGAAACAAGAAAATAAGACAATTTAATTGGTCAAAGGACCAACCAGAAGTTGTCACTTTCTCTATGGGGAAGAATGCAAATCATGGTTGGATTACAAAAATAACTTCGAGAGATAAATTTAGCCTGAAACCTTCCACAGGTGCACAGCACAGGTGTTCCCAAAGATTCACTGAAAGGTTCCAAAGATTTGTTTTAATAAAAATGTGGGTGCTACAGCATGTAGGGCACCTGCAATCCTATGCAGGGATGGGCAACTGGCAGCCCTGAGGCCACATGCAGCACTCTTCTTCACTAAATTTCCATCAAATTAAGAATAGAGCATAAAGAATACAATATAGGAATCTGCCATGAATTAGTTTAATATGTTTTTACAATCAGAACATGCACAGACACCAAATTTCTTTAAGCATGTTAAATGACTTTAGATAAAATAAACTAAAAAAATAATACATTTTAACATATAAACATAATATTTCTGTTATTTCTACCTATTATTATCAATGTTTTACAAATAACAATCTTTAAGTTTTAGTATTTGTTTGTTTTATATATATGCGATAGTTACTTACGGAAGAGGATTAGAATCTAACTTTAAACTCAGAACTCACTTTTTATTTTCATATTTGCCCTAATCCTCTTCCGTAGTTATTCCTGTAAGCTCCTATTAATAATAATAATAATAAATTTTATTTAGGGGCACCTTTCGTGACACTCAAGGTCACCTTACAAAAAGTATTAATAAAAAGTGCATTAAAAAAGGCATAAAAACAAACAATACCATACAAAAGACAATGCAAAGATCAGAGGGAGTAGGAGAGGTTGAACGGATGGGTTTTGAGTCTGGTTTTAAGGAGGGGTAAGGAGTCAGTGATGTGGAGGTCAGGGGGGAGTAGTAGAATTTGGATATGCATTCAATGACAATTAAAGGTTGAAAATGTATATAATCATATGTAATGACAGACTAAAAAAAATTCTGATTGTTCTGATAACGACGCTTTAATTGGCTTAATCTTCCTGTCCAGCTGTTTGAATTTGATTAAGATCAAAACTATGATCAGTGATATATTACACCCAATAAAACAATACATTTTCTCTTTAAAAACAATCATAAATAATTGTACATGTCTAGTTGAACATTCATCAAAATTTGGATCTGCTTGGTGCTCTAGCATACATATATGTATATGGCCTTCTCCATCTATAGTTGCCCATCCCTGGTTTTAAGGATCCAACATGTTAAGACACTGAAATTCTTTAGAGATCTTCTTCTGTAGGTCTTCGGGGATCTTTTTACTGAACAGCACCATGAACGATTACCAAAAGCATGTTTTACAGCTGTTGCCACAACATTTGGAATCTGACAGATTCTGTAAAATCCAAATTAATATCTGAATCAGCAAGGAGGGCATGACGATATAACGATCCATGCTGTCTTGTTACTGAGGACAATGTTTGATGATACTATAGTGTGGCAACAGAAACTGAGACTTGTTAGATCAGGAAATATTTTTCCAAAGTTTTATTTTCCAATTGTGGTAAGCCTGTGCAAATTGTAGCCTCAGTGTCCTGATCTATGCTGACATGACTGGCAGCCTGGGTGCTCTTCTGACCGTCTGCTTCAAGATTCAACATGCCGTGCTTACAGAAAAGATCTTCTGAATATAAAGCTTGTGAGAAGTGTTTGAGTTACTGTTGCCTTTCGATTATCTCCAGCCACTCTGGTCATTTTCCTCAGATCTCTGGCATTAACAAGGCATTTTGACTCAGAGAACTTCCACTCACTGAATATTTTCTCTCCACTTTTAACCATTCTCTGTAAATCCAAGATGATGGTGTTTGAAAATCAAGCAGATGCTCAGTATGAATTTCAGCAGATTGTCTTGACCATATCTACATACTTAAATGCATTGAGGTGCTGCCATGTGGTTGGTTAATTGGCTCTTTGCATAAAAAAGCAGTTATAGCGGCAAGTGACGAAGAGGTGAGGGTTAGGGTTAGGGTTACCTTTCCTGTGAAAATACATTAATGTACCTTTAAAAAAAAAAGCAAGCAAACAAAACGATTCCCCTTTCAGCACGAGAGCAAACAGAGATGACAAGCAGACACGCAGAAATCTATCACTTCACCTAAAGAGCTTTTAAATGCTGTTAGACTGCATAATGTGGACCAGAGGGTGAATACATCATCCAAGTAGTTCTATAGTTGAAAAAAAGACATTTTAAATGAATCTCCATCATTGATATTTGCCTCCACTCTGACAAACTACTCTTAAAATGGGGCAAAGAGAGAGCTTACAAAGATAGACTGCAACTCGAACTGTGGTAAAATTATAAGAAAACCAGCAGTGCTCAGAGAGCCCAAACCTCCACAAAGGTATTTCTGACATTCTTAGTGTCTTATAGGGAAGACATTGAAAACTGCACCACCTTGTAGTATTAACAAATACCTAAAAAACTTCCAGGATTTATGTCCAGATTATGATCACCACCAAACTCTAAAGCTGCATACACTGACACTTTTTGCCAATTTTTACCACCGTAAGTCACCTACATCCCTTTTCTTGTCCATTCTGATGCTTGATTCTAAGCTAAGCAGGTTGTCCTAAACCACTTTTACAGAACACGTGCTCTGTACAAAAAAAACAAAGTCCATGAAACTCAAAATTTCAAGGTAACTGTCTGCCCTCTAGAACATTTTTGAGCTGAGAGAAGAACTGCTGAAAACCAAGACTCTGTTTGGAAGGACTTGAACCCAGGACAGTTTCAGTATATTTTGGCTGTGTTGTTTTCGCTGAACACTGTTAAACTTGCACACCAAAATATTCTGTCTTTATCTCAACCCTGTGTTCAGAACTTGGCCTGACCACGCCTGACTTTAAACCAATTGTTCTAAGGTTTACCCACTTAAGTTAAGAAACTAGACCAACTAAAAATCACATAAAAATCTTAGTAAGGATAGTTGAGATAAATACTTAACATAACACAACAAAAATATTATGTTTTGTGTCCTAAAAAATTTATTTGATGCCAACACATTTCATTATTACAGTGTGGCAGCCACATAACATTGAGGACAGGGGCTTTACAGGGAGGCTCAAAAGAGGAAAAACAACCACTGCTCAATAAGATAATTTGGCAATCTATCCAGGGATTATGACAGCTGTTTGTTTTGGATGCACATGGAGACTTTTATGAACATCGAGTACACACAGCAAAAATGTCTGCTGATGGAGACGTAGCGGGTTGGAAGGATAATGTTTTGATAATGTCAAAAACCTCAATGGGAACTGAAGGAAATGAGAACATCCACGTCACCTGTGGATGCAGGTGTGTAAATGTTGGTCTTATGATGCCAAAGTCAGTGAAATAGAAGCATGACTTGGTAAAAACACTTCAGGATTTTTCAGGATCAGAGGACAGCAGTGGCTGATGTGTGTAAATCTGCTGTCTGTGGCACTCATCATGCTGATCCTCCTCGCTGTAATGGACATTTATACTTGTACAGACCCAAATCAACATTTTTCAAACTAGGAATACAAAACAGAAGACCCAAATGAAAGTTTATCCTCAAAGTTACGTATTCTGCGTACACTGATTGTTTAATGGATAAATACAAAGCCATGTTTTTAATAATAAGCTTACTTTGCTAATGCTAGCATTAGCATAAGCCGACAAAGTGCTCCTGTTGCATATGATAGTTTAAGCTTCAGAAAATGACTTCACAGATATAAAACTGACATGTTAAGCCTTGTAAGAATAATCCACTACACAGCAGTAGAGAATTATGGTCTGTTATGTAGGTTTAAAATCACCACAGAGACATTTCTATGTATTTAGCGCAAATGTCATGTGACATGACGTGGAAACAGTCAGTAAGCAGTGTTGTGGGGTGATTTAACATATGTGTAACTACCTTACAATATGAAGAAATCTGATCCACTTTGTACAGCTCTAGAAATCCTCTGCGTTTCTAAAAACACTCAAGCTCCAAGCCCCTCTACTTGTATATAAATATATTAAAAGAGGACAAAGGGATAATTAAATCTTTTAAACTCATGTTTGATTGAATATTACAAAGATATTTAATATTAAAAACGGATAAACTAATGTCTACATTCTGAATTTGACAAGACTCTTACGCCGAGATTAAAAACTTCTGCATCATTTGTCCTGATAAATCAGTAAATAGAAAAGCACTGATGCTCACACTGAGTCCTTTATGATTGTGTCACATCGTCTGTAGTCATCTCAAAGCTTCTTTAAACATCCATTAGAGAGATTTATTGGCTGATGATATGACAATAATTGGTTCAACGATGTCAGCTGTGCCTTATCTGCAGCAGAATAATGGAAAGCATGGATCTAAGCTGTTTGTCATTCTTCATTCAAGCTTTGCACACTTATCAGTCTGTAGACTTTCTTCTTCCTTTAAGATTTAATGGAGGCTTTAATTTGCTGTAATTATTTAATGTTATGTCATCATAATGTTGCTTCCCCTCATCATCACGATCCATCTCTGCTCCTACAGTGGCCTCCTGTGCTTTGCCTCCCCCGTCACCATGATAACAAGAAGAGGCCAT
Source organism: Cetoscarus ocellatus (assembly GCA_037902135.1). Lineage (NCBI taxonomy): Eukaryota > Metazoa > Chordata > Actinopteri > Labriformes > Labridae > Cetoscarus > Cetoscarus ocellatus. The sequence continues at coordinate 380,512 of JBAMNC010000366.1, forward strand.
CTCTCTCTCCTGCCTGTTTATCTCAAACACAAACTTACTGCTGCACGACTTTGATTTGCTGCAATAATCTTAAGAGAGATAGGGCAGCTTTTACACTGTTTTGCTCCAGTAAACAAAAAAATTTAACACAAGAAGCCGTTGACTCACTGTGTACTCTTATCAGCCGAGGCTTGTCTCTGGTTTATATGTTGAAGGAGCAGAATGGGGAGATTGTTCAGACCACTTATAGATCCAATGGATAAGTTAGCCCATGTCTGACGTATTAGATGGCACAGTTAAAGCCAATGTTGAGAAACTCTGACCAAGTTTTCTAAAGCGCAAGGCGTTCAGCATGCAGCACATTGTCTGCAGTGAGGAGACATTAAAGCAGTTGATTTTTTATTTATCAGGAGAAGAAAACACTGCTGAGAGCTGTCACCGCTGTCAATCCATCACCATCACAGGCTGAGCTTTCCTCTGGCAGAGCTGCTCAAACTGAGGAGACACAGGAAACTAAACAAGAAATTAGAGCATTAACAGAAGCAGTGTGTGAGGATTCCTCCTCCTCTGTCCTCACTCTCCCTCCCCCCTCCCTTCCTGCTCTCCTGCTGCATGTGAGGAGGCTCTCTCCCCTGGAGCCTGCTGAACACACCTGCAGCCACTCCAAGCTAATCAGCGCTCTCTATTTAAGACACACCGTGGCTCTCTTCAGTTGCGGTGGATTCCACTTCCTATGTGGTTTGTTCAGGCCGTTTTCTCCTCATTGCTAACTGTGCTACTAGCCCTTGTGCTGGCTTTTAAGCCTTTTGTCTCTGTTCAGGAGCTCATGGTTGTTTTGGTGTTTAAGACTGAAGACTTCAATCTATTTTTGCCTCATCTCTAATCTTATTCTCTGCTCCCTTTTTTACAGTGTTCTCCACGAGCCCTCACCACCGCTGTCACTGTACATAGTCTCACCTGTTCACTTTGGTTGCCCTTACTCCTGGATTGTCCCTGAATAAAATCATTGTCAACTTTACCTGCCTCCTCCTTGAAGCTTTTGGGTCCAACAATAAAAACTCTGGGATTATTCCTCAACACAGTGAGGTGATAGTATTTTTACATCAGTACACTAACAAATAGATAGATAGGTACTTTTATTAATACCGTTAGGGAAATTTGTGTATCCAGTAGCAATGGTTATGGTAATTAGAAAGCACTCAGCGAGAACAAACTTCTGCCAAGGTAGCTATTATATTGCTGTTAAATCTATAATCAATAATTCTGTGATAAAGTTACCATCATAGTTAGACAGTTATGGAGCAAAGAAAATATTTCGCCAAAATCTAATCATTTTTAGTCGGGCCATTCCTAACATCTCCTGCAAATTTCAGCAAAATCCATCCTGCAGTTTTTGCATAATCTTGCTAAAAAACAAACAAACATATGCCAGCAAAAAAATAACCTCCTTGGTGGAGGTAATAAAAGGTCCAGGTCATGAGGACCAGTGGCGGCCGGTATATTAGGGCACTGTGGGCGGAGCCCCGCCTGAGCTGCGTGAGGCTGCGTGAGCCAAAAGAGATGTCTGCTGTCTACCAGCAAATTATTATCAAAATAAGGAAATCACGCTATAATCTTAATCATTCCATTAAACGTGTATCTCAGTCCGATAGCGATCTCTCCGCCCGGCCTCAGGTCGGAATCAGAACGTCTGTGCTCTCACGCATGCTCAGATCACAGTTTTGCATTAAAAAGTTAGCTTATCCTAGTCAAATAAAAAACCCTTAAGGGGCGCTTGCAACCAGTGCCCAAGCGTTCCTTATTTGCATAACGTCAGCATGTTCATAACCAGATTGGTCACAAGCAGACGCACAGCTACAATGCGTCTGACGTAGCTGGCTGAGGAGAACATAACAGGAGAAGCTGCAGGTGAAAGAGCTCGGACCTGATCAGCCGAACATCATAATTAATCAGTAGTCCAAAGACAGTGGGCGGCAATACACTCGGTTTTACTCTTCTGGCTTTTTTAAACAGGTTAAATGTAGATCAGGCCCAATGCTTTTAATCATGCTATATTGTGAGAAAGTGAGAAACACACCTGAGAATAGGCCCTATATAATATAATAGTCTGCTTTTATGGAGGTGTTGTGTTAATTTGCATAGTTGTTATTAAATGAACACATATATTCATAGAATATATTGCTTTGATATATATTTATTAAGTCTTATATATTGGAAAGCTGTCTCATGGCCACCTCCATATTGTATTAAATTGGTGCATTCATTTTTTAGGTTTGTGACACTATCTTTGGCCATGCAAAAGATTTTGCAGGGTAATAAATTTGAGAATCTCAATTTTAGGCTTTAAAAAGTCTTAAATCTGTCCATTTGCAAAGTGGGCTTAAATTATTAATGTAAATTTACAGCTTCTTTTGTTGCCCCCTTTTTTGTTTAATTACTTGTTAAACTAACTAGAACTAAATTAAAACAAAAACAAATCTGAAAAACTAAATCAAAACAACAAACAATTAAATTTAAAAAGTATAATAACCCTGACACACACTCACTGACTCCATTGTATATAATACATTTGTTATTGATTGTTTATGGGCTGTTCTGTGGCAATACATTTGATTAGTTTGAAAGCAATTCTGTGACTGCAGTTTTCCACAGCCTACTTTTTCTGACTTTGTGTAGATCTTAAATTTAATTCATAATTGTCTTAGAAAGGTCTTTAAAAGCCTTAAATTTGTTAAAACCCGCAGAAACCCTGTTTTTGGCATAAGTCTATTCTGGATTACATCCCCCCCTGGAGAAAACTGCACCAGCCGCCACTGTCATGAGCCACTGCTTCTGATCAGGTTGTTGTTCAGTCTTTGGGAACCAAGGATCTTCTGAATTTTTCAGTCCTGCAGCAGTGAGATGAGTCTCCCACTGCTGCTGCTTCTCTGTCCCTCCAGGATGTTGTAAAGAGGATGGGTACTGTTGTCCAGGATGGCCTGCACTATGCTGCGCCTCCATCTCTCCACCACAGTGGAGCCAGCACAGAGCCGGCCTGAGGAGGAGGAGCCGGCTCTGCCCCCTCCGGGACAGGGCATCTGTGTTCATAGACCGGTCCAGCTTGTTGTCAAGGTGCACACCTACATACATATAGGTTTGCCCCTCTTCAGTGACCCCCCCTTTGATAGTGACTGATTGAAGTGAGGGCTTAGACCTCCTTAAGTCATTGACCAGCTCCCTGGTCTTGGAGGTGTTCAGTAGGAGGCAGTTCTTAGTGCTCCAGTCACTGAAGGTCCTTGCCAGGTCTTTGTAATCCTCTTCCTGCCCATTCTTGATACACGCCACCATAGCAGTGCCATCAGAGTACTTCTGAATGTGGCAGGACTCGGACCTGTACTTTAAGTCTACTGTGTACAGGGGAAACAGGAATGGGACCAGAACTGAATGGAGTCCCCGTGATGCTCACCGCTGTTGCAGAAACACAGTTTCCCAGCCTGATGAACAATTAACTGAATTAAGAGCCCCAAAAAGAAACGGTTCTTATCCAGTAATTCTTTTTTTAATCCTTTTTCAATGACGACTCAAATTTGTCTTTTGCCTCCAGTCGTCATCATTCATTCTCGAGTTTGACCTAAATTATGTTAAGAAAGTGAACACTCAGAATTTCTTAGTTACATAAATGTAATGATCGATCTGTCTGTGCAGTAAAAAGGCCAAAAGGTGTGTCATAGATCGCAATAATGATGAATATATATGTCAATATCATTTACAGCATTGTTAATCTTATCAGCTGTGGCATGAAGTTAAGAAAAGATAGAGAGACAGAGCAAGAAAATGAGCTAAAAGCAACAAGTAAACAAACAGACCGGCATATGAAGGGAAAGTTATCTTTGTATTCAAGTTAGTTGGGGGGGGGGTTGTTGGGGGCTCGACTCCAACACTTAGGGCCCTATCGTATGCCCAGTCCAAGTGTTTTGGCTTGAGGTGTAAGTGTCTTCCCAAATGTCCACATGACACAGGTGTTATTTATATGCCATGCCCCCACATTGTTTAAAAGTAGATGATCAAATGGTTCCCTTTGTGCCTGGTGTGTGTTTATCTAAAAATGAGGAGCAGTTAGGCGCAAAGCTGACGTGTTCCTAATCTGAGGATGAAGAAACTGACTGTGATTTCAACTTCCTTCTACCTGGTCTAAGGTCTAAAGTTTGTGGCACAATATCTGAATTGTTTGAGGACACATTAGAGAGAATGACACACATCCGCAAGATCAAAAAACAGCACATCCCTACTCTTAAATTACAGAGAATTTGTTGGAAAATTCAGTTTAAAGGTCATTATTGGATGGAGAGCTGAGAGACAATTTTTGCATGGCTATATTCTCGTGACCTCTAGCATGTGTAATATGTCAAGAAACAAGAAAAAAAAAACATGCACAGGATTAAGATTCTCTGGAAACACGGAGCTTCATTTTTGATATTTGTTTTCTTACCAATTAATCTTAATGATAATGGTGCTCATAGATAATAATACAGGCTGTGTAGTGTGTTTTACACACACATCAGGAAAAGGACCAATCATTCCTGCAGGAAAAAGAGGAAATAAAACACTTAAAGCCAACAGTTAGTTGATGTACAATAGACGGGTCTATTGGAGACATAAACCTGCCTAATCATGCCAGCTTAAATTTGAGATTCAAATTATTACCTCCGCCAAGGAGGTTATGATTTTAGCCCCCTATGTTTGTTTGTTTGTTCGTTAGCAAGAGGGTTAACTTATGGTTATTGCAGAAATTTTCGGGAGATGTTGGTAATGGCCCAAATTAAAAATGGTTAGATTTTGGTGGTGATCCAGATATTAGCGAACGATCGTTTTTGCTCAATAACTGGCAAGCGAATGATATCAACATGATTCTGAGTGTTAGGTGTGGGTTTTCAGGGTCAAGGAATCTTATTATGAAGGTAACTTCATCATGGAACTATTGCTTATAGATGTAACAGAAATATGTGAGCTACCTTGGTGGAGGTTTGCGTCCTCTGAGTGCTTTCTAGTTCTGACTTCAATCTCAGAATTCTGTCTTTTTTGAGAGTTCTTACTTAAATGTTAAAATTCTGACTTTAATTTCAGAATACTGACTTTATTTAAATTTATGACTTTTAACTTCTTCAGAATTCTGACACTTAATCTTTGCAGAAGAGTTTTTTCCTCACAATTCTAAGATTTATTCCTTGGACTTTTGTCTAGAAATATGGCGTAAATCCCCAGAATTTTGACTCCAATCTCACAATTCTGACTTTTCAAATAAAAGTTAAAAAAAATTCAGTGACCCTGAATTTTATGTATTATATTCTGAAGACATTGATCAATACTAACCAGTAATTTGACCAAACTACTGAGAAACTTTCCTACAGTCACTGAGGCATCCATCAGTTAAAAGACGACAGACTTTAATTTCTGATGTTTTAGCTATCAGCTGAAGACAAATGATTAACAAACACTTAGACCAAGAATGTCCATGATGATTTTTTTTTATTATGAGAGAAACAAGACTTTACATCACCACTGCGGTGAGAATAAAACATAAATAAAACATTCTTACAAAATGTTGCAATAATTCAACAAAACATATTTTTTACATTTGATTTGTTTTATACATAAATCATATTTACATATTATCCTTTGCCCTTTTTTGTGCATCATTGGGAATGAAACAGATCTGTACCACATTTTAGAGCACAGACATTTCCTCTGTGTCAAAGTGGAGGTATAAAAGCTCTCCTCTCTCTCCTGAGAAGATGTGGGGTTCTACTTGAGTGCATTTTATCGTTAAGATTTAAGGCTATGCAGGGTTCACCTGACGGACACACTCGTCTCACAGACAGGCCTATCATCATCGGGGAGGGGGTTCATTTTCCTCATGGTGTCTGCTGATTGTCCCTTACAGAGAGGAAGGGAGAGCTCTGGCGTTCTGCGCGGTAGCTCCCTCCAAATGTAGGACCTGTTTTTTGTTTTTTTTTTTCCTTTCCCATTAAAGCTGCTGCTGACTGGTTTCACTGAATAACCAATTACAATATCTGACAACTTATTTGTTTCTGCAGTCAATTACAAATGCTGCGGGGAAAATGTCACCAAGCCTGAGAGCCCACGCTGATCACATTATCTCTGACCTGCTGAGAAAAATATGTCCGCTCCTTGCTGCAGGTGGGAAACATTTAAAAAAAGAAATTAAAAATACTTTAAGCGGGAGGGAGGGTATTACTAATTTAGTCATAGGTGCAGTGCTCCCTAGTGGTCAAAACACACCTAAAGCTACAGAGGAATAAACAGAGCCTGTATTTCCTCTGTGTTTCTTTGACAGGATTACACTGAAGCCATAAACAAAAGACATGAAGCAACTAATTGGCTGGCCTCTGTAAGCCTCTTAGAAGACACACTATAATAAACCGGTCCGGACATGAAGTCAAATCCTCAACGCAGACGGTGAGTTAACAAACAAGCACTTAAAGACAAGACAAAAGAGGAAGCGAGGAAGCCGCTCAGTGGCAATGATTCAGTGGAAACTGGGTTCTTTTCAACTTGTTTGCTTTTGACTTCCCACCTGTCCAGCAGGCAGTGTGTGTGGCCCTGAAAGTGAGCACAAAGGGGCTAAAACACAGGCTTAAAACAAAAAAACAGGTCACCCTGGTTACAACACATAAAAGCTTTTTATTCTGAATACTAAACAGAAATGAAGCTGCAGCTGCTTTTATTCATCTAAACTCATTATCAGGCTTTGGATCATTGCTGCTTTCATGAACATCAGTGCCCTTGGTTAGACGAAAAAGTCATCAGGAAACAAAGATCCACTCCAGTGCATGCATGGACTTGAATATCCCATTTTTGAATTTCCTGTTTTTTGTTTGTGAATGTGAACATCAAATCCCCGTTTCAGGGACCATAAGCCCTCATCCTGATTTTGAGAATCTAAAATTTACTACCTGGAGGACACAGCAAGAAAGCACAATACTGTGTCATGCTATCAGCAAATCTAAAACAGTGGCAGTTGAGGGAAAGAGACTCTCAAAAGAAGTAACAAAGAAACAGAGTTTTGTCCTTCAGTAATGAGAGAATTCAATATTACTGAAAGTTTACCACACATTCTTTGTTAGCAAATGACTAAAATCTGGAAGAGGTAGAGATGTCACAGTACTAAAGTTGTGTATTCTGATACTCCACATCCATTATCTATACTGTTTAAGGCCCTGGTTCCCAACCTGGGGTCTGAGGCCCCCCAGTGGGATGCTAGAGGGTCTCTTGGGGAAAGGCTTTGTCAGCTTTGAGGTTGTAAAAGTTCATATACAATATACACACTGTATATTACTTTGAACAATGACAACCCACTACGGTCATACTGTCTTTGAATGTCTTCTCAAAGAATGTGCGCATAAAACCTATTTTAACATCATTTTAACCATGAAAACAAATTGTAATTAGAGTTTCTGTACACCCAGTTATCTAAGTTTATTATATTTGATTATATAGGTCCACACGGGGGGAACTACTCTTCTTAGGAACAACAAGAGAGGGGCTCCAAGGAAAACAGGGGAAAAAAGGCGAAAGCCCATAACTGCAGACACTGGGCAAGAGGCAAGGTACACCCTGGACTGCCCCCAGACAATCGCAGGGCCACATAATGAGACGGACAACCATTCGCACACACATGCACACCTAAGAGTCACCAATTAACCTAATGAGCATGTTTTGGGTCTGTGGGAGGAAACTGGAGTGCCTGTTTAAAACCCAGGCAGTCACAAGGAGAACAAACTACACACAGAATGGCCCTGACCGACACAGGGAGTCAAACCAACAACCTCCTTGCTGTAAGGCACATGTACTAACCTGCTGCACTACAATGCTGCTCCAATTTTGATACTTTACTAGTACATATTGAATTTTATTTCAATGCCATAGCATCAAAGATGACCTAAGAATACCAAAACTAGCTGATTTAGTTATATTTGATTTCGAGCCTGTTCCTTGGTAGAGTTACTCAATGCTCACCAATATTATCTACCGTTACTGGTTGTAAAAGGACAAACAAATCCAGTTTTCATTAAAATAATGGATTCCAAACCATACAATATTCCTACTGAATTAAAATGTATAATTTAGAAGATAACTAAGCTTTGAACTTTGAAGATTACATATATGTCTAATTTCAGGTAGATCCAGTTCCAAGATGATTGGCTTTGTCCCTGGTCAGAAAATGGCAGGACCAATCAAATCCTTTAGAGAGAAAAAGGGGGTGGCTGCAGGTGTGGCCTTACTAGAAGCTGGAATGGGAATTGATAAGATTTTATTGATACCAGTGCCATAAATGATTCTGCCTATCGAGTCAATTCTTGAACAATTATCAATTCCTGCTGATTCTCTGCATGGGCAAAATTTGGTCTAGGCTGTCAGTAACAACATCAAACACATGACACTTCTGATATTCAGTGCTGTGCTGCTTGGATAAAGGTTTCTGGAAGATGCTAGTCTTGCCACTTACTCAAAGTTGGGAAGTAAGCCACATTTTTGACCACTTTGGCCCCCTGTCTGCAACGATTTTTGATTTCTTTGTTGTCAAATCTGCTGGCTGCCTCTGGTGAGAGTGGGACGTCCTTGATTTGCAAGGCATGCAGAACAAAGTGGGAGGACCTGATAAGGTAATTGAAAGGTAAAAAGACTAATGATTGTTTCTTTCAGGGAGCTGTTAGTGATTCTCAACCGGAATTCATTTTCAATTCCCATCCCTAACTAGAAGTGGCTACAACACTGGGAATAATGGAGGCCTATGAGGAGATCAGAGTGGAAGCTGCTGTGACAGCAGTTTTATCAGTGATGGAAAACATTATTTTTATTAAATTACAGCAAAAAAACAACACTGAGTGTGTCTTGATGGAAAAGATGCAGCTTCTCTATACCCAACAAGTTTGATCAAGACCATTTTACAGATTATTTTTGCAACATTTCTTTCATTTCTTTTTTTGAAAAGTTTTAGACAAGATTCAAGAGGACAACATTAAAAAAAATAGTTCATGTTCAGTCAATTAAATCCTTTAATTTTGGTCATTATGTTTTTAAAACCTCTTTTTTCCGGCTGAGTTCAAAATAATATTTTGGTATTTCATTCATGTTAGCCCATAGTTGATAGATCAATTTGAATTAAAGTAAATTAATTAATGAAGATGTTGACATCCCTTAAATGATGGACTTTGACATGTATTGGGGTATTTTCTCTATGAGTCTGTTTTTATTGATATTTTACTGACTTTATTGATGGATATTTAACATAATATATTTTGTCAGCACTTTAAAGTATAGTATTTCTATTCAGGGATATAAATTGCCCAAATTCTATGTGATCATGTAAAGGCTACATCCCATATCTGATCAAAACCACATTAAGACTCATAACTGGGATACTCAAGTCCAAGTAAACACACTCCTTGACTGACATCTCACACTGATTAGAAAAAAAAACATCAATTTATCAGGAGCAAAGTGCTTAACAACACTGATGAGTGTTGATTTGAAATGATCAGCGACTCAGAGGAAACCTGCTGACCACGTTCAGTCATTCAACATCCAAACATGGACGCACAACATTGTTTGGTGTTTTTTTAACCTACATCCTTTTCCCATTTTCTCCACTTTCATCCACAAACTACCAGCCTCGACTCCCTCAAACCATCAGCGTGTGCGTCTCTCACAGACATAATCCATTTGTATGCTACCTGCAGAGATACATGCAATTAAAAAAAACCCAGGGAAAGCCCCGCAGGTGGGCGCTGGCATGAGAGATGAGGGCTGCGTTAAAGCCCACTGACAGGCAGATAAAGCGGGGATCAAGTTAATATCCATCCAAGGCTTGAAAGCACACCCAAGGATATGAATTAAGCTGTTAGACACAGGGTGGTACAGTATGTCTCCATCCTTTTGAGTGAATAGACCAGAATATCTGAAGAGTTTCACTCCAAACATACAGATATTTATCCTTCACCCACGAGTGGCAGCATATAGTCGCCACAGATGGTTACTGACAGCATGAAGCACTCGCTCTGTTCCTTTAGAAACTCAAAATTAACCCACTTAATCACATCTTCTTCCCAAATTGTGGCTTAAAGCAGCAATTTTCCTTCATGTGGATCTATAAAGAACGATTTCTCAGAGGAAAACCATGGAGCGAATGCTGAAAATGTCAGACTTGTTTGATTTGCGCGTTACTAGGACACTTAGTCGAGGCACATTTCCCTCTGTGCTTTCAGTCCTCTATTGATTGTCAATGAAGATGTTTGGGAGTGAAGAGTTTCCAGTGACACATGGAGCTTGTTGACATTCATATCTGTTGCCAAGTGGTATTTGGGTTTGTTTACGTCCTCGTATGTTCGTGGGGGGGCTCGGGCGTCTGTAAACGAACAGAGGAGCCACTTTATGTGGGAGTGGGTGCCAGGACGGACTGCTGAAAAAGGCTCATAACAAACACGGAGACTGAGAGGCAGCCGAGCCTGTGACACACTTGGCAGAGCCTGTGAGGCAATCTACTGTGAAATGCTTTCAATTTGATCCTCTGTCATGAATTTATGATTCTACAAAGTGAAGAAATTAATCCTTTGTCTTGTAACCGTGGTGTCTTTGGAGGAGGAAGCAGGATTTTTGGAGACAGAATCCAGAAAATGTCCTTCTTATCAACGTTGTCTGTTTCTTGTGTGTGGATTCCCTTCAGTGTTTTACGCTCTCACAGGTAAAAGCAGTATTTGATGTGAAATGACAAAAAAAGACGTTCTGTTTGTTTGATTGTGTGTAAAGTGAAGATGCTCTGTGTCGTGTCTCAGGAAATAAACCAAAAGTCTTTCAACGTGACATAAAGGTGCTTCAAAAGTCTGTGGTTCACTGTGAAACAGTTTGTGGTTGATCGCAGGAGTACTTGGCAGTAACACATTCCTCTGGAGGCCTGTGATGGGTTGATAACAGTGATGATATTGGGGAGGAAGAGGAGGCGGAGAGTAGATCTCTCAGCAGAAGAAGATCTCTCCATCCAAAGGTTGCTCAGGGAGATGCTGGGAGTCTGGAGGGAGGAGAAGAAAGGAGTCAATGGCTGCATTCAAAACCACTTAGTGCATATTGCTGTCAAAGGCAGGGTGCAGTGTTCACCACTAGAGTGAAGTCTTAAACTTGGTGAGTAGTTATTCTGCTGTTCTTGGAAAGGACCAGAAACAGCTCTGAATCCATGTCTAACATCTTACCTTTTGATCAGTCACTTTTCTGACCTTGCAGTGCAGCTGCATCTGCCTGATTTAATGTCTATAATCAGGCAGATCCATCTTACAAAGCTCTACAACTACAACTGTGAGCAGCCAAAAGCAGCATAGCCAAATCAGCATCCTTTGAAGCAGGAAGAGATGGGAGCTACGAGTGACACAATAGCTGGGAGTGACTGCGCATGCGGGGATTAGCATAGATGCTAACAGAATTCGTTTTATCAGATATGGACTACATTTAGAAAGCACTTGGAGAAAGCAAACTTCCACCAAGGTAGCTCAAATTGCTGTTACATCTATAAGCAGTTGTTCCATGATAAAGTTACCATCATAATATGATTCCTCAACCCAGAAAACTCACATCTAGCTCTCAGAATCATGTTGATACCATTATTAGTTGGTAAATGATCTCTCACTAATGGCGGTTATCTGGATCACCACCAAAATCTAATCATTTTTAAGTTGGGCCATTACCAACATCTCCTGAAAATTTCAGCAAAATTTGACCTGTAGTTTTTGTGTAATCTTGCTAACAAACAGACAAACAAACGCCGGCAAAAACATAACCTCCATGGAAGAGGTAACTGCAGTGAAATCACTTAACGATGGAAAAGACATTTTTTATCCACTTCCAGCATGTTTTGCAGAGAGGTTTTTTTATGAAGTGGCTCATGTTCTGTCCTTTGCACCACAGCAGTAGCACCCACCCGCGATAATATCTAACTGACCTGTAATGAATGTGATTGACCGAACGATCATCCAATTACCTGCCTGATCTGCTTTTGAAAGGTTCTGCCCATTCCCAAACACTTTCTATGGGCTCTTTCCCAGATGGACTCACGTAATATATTGAATGGTCTATCCAGTGTGTCAGGTTATCACTTCTGCTTTCTCGCTGCGATAGACTTTATCTGAGTGTTTTCCAACAAATCTCAAGTTAAGCATTGATATTCTGACAGAAAGGAACTTGTTTTTGCATTGTTTCAGCCTGATATATACTTTCTGGCAGCTTAACAAGATGTCATTTTCTGATGGTAAAACACAGACATTTAAATGTATTATCAGAAAGTTGGCAGAAATCTTCTCAAAAATTCAACAAAACCTTTATATTACTCAAAGATAGACTTTTACACAACTGGAGGTCAAATAAAATTGAAGGATCTCTTCATCTACAGAGTACGTATGAGGACTTGTCCTCGGTTATACAGACCAAACATGCTTCTAAAAAGTCTAGGCAAATGGTGATACAACATCTGTATCTTTGTATTCTAAATAATTATCACTACACCTGATCAAATACTTTCATACAAGCATAGTAACAATCAGACAATATTGAAACCTCCTTAACTCATATTTTAAAACATGATTTATTTGCAAGCTCATGCAGCAGAAGTATGGTACCTACACAGAGTGTCACAGCAGCATCTCTAAATGTCCACATGCTGTTTCCCACAAATCTGACTCGTGGTTGTCACTGCTTAAGTCAACATTTGGGTAAAAAGGGGCAGTCTCAGCTGAGCTCTCTGGTGAACTGAACTGTAGTAAATATAAAGAAGTCCAGATTCAATCTCATCTCACATAAGAATAAAAAGACATCATAAAACTGACATCAGGATATGACAGCATAAACATTTAACTTTAACATGGTACATTGGTCATTCATATTTGTTCATGGGTGACTGCACAATTGATTTTATAACATGTGAAAAGTGCTTTTGTCCAAGTTTTGAGTTTGTGTAATTGCATATTTACACAGTTCTTTTAGACATTTGCCAGAGCATGACAAACAAGAAATTAAAACAAAACAAAACGGACAACAAATATACAAAAATGCTCGCTGCATTGAGGAAAAGGCGATTACTTCTGACTGACTTTTTCTTCATTGGCCATGTCATTGACATGCCTCCCCTCTCTCTGAACCAACAACTCATGCTTGTCTCATGTCACAGAATGTGTTCACTCCCCCTTCTGTACCCCTCAGGGCATCCACAGGCTGAATAATTCAATCACAAAGATCTGCCAAATTCTGAGGGGGGGTCTTGAACATTTCATTCGAGAACAAAGAAAGGCGTGAAGTCAGGAGACCATTCATCACAAACTCAAAAAACTGGAGGAAGCACTTATGACACGTTTTACGAAACTGATTGCTGAGCAGTCATCCATAACTGAATTTGAGTTACCGATGTATCAAATTAAAGTAAAATCATTCAGGTAACATTCCCATTTATCAGTTTTATGATATCTTTTTTGGACTGGGAGAGATCTGAGATGGAAACTGGGGTTCCTTTTATTCAACTCACACTGTAGAGGGCAGCCATTATGCATATGTCTAACACAGTATGTACAACGTTCATACTTTGTACCAAGATGTCAAGATTAGGACCCTAATTAATCCAACATGCTACTGTACTCCACTGGATTTTCGCTGTAAAAAATTGGTCCTAGGGCTTAGTTACTCATTAAACATGGGTTATATTTATCTTTCTGAGAGCTTTCGCAGTGCCAGAGGCTTTAAGGGGTTAATCAATCTAACTGTGTTCTTCATCCTCATCTGTGTCTAATAATGTCCTCTCCTATTATCCCAGCTGCCACACAGCCACCTCTAACTCTTCCTCTTCTCTGATAATCAAATGTCATGTGTCTAATCTGAAGTGTCCTTGACAAAGACACTCATCTCCGACCTGCTGACTCACCGTAAGACTCTGAATAATTAAACTCTACCTGCTGTCTGTGCGCTGCCTCCTTTGCCCTTCCTCTTCTTCTTCTCCTTCCCATCTTTGCTCTTGTTCTTGGCCAGCTGCAGCAGACTTTTGGAGATCTGGTTGTTGCCTTCACTGCTCTTGAGGTTGGCGTTGCTGGAGGTAAACGGATTGAGGCCTTTAACTTTGGGCTTGGACTTCTGGGATGGAAGTCTCGGCAGAGTAGAGGAGGACGAGGAGGAGAGCTCCAGAGGGTCCAGCTCCAGAGGCTGAGAGCCGGCTGGGACCTGAGGGTCATCCAGAGCTGATGATGGACTCTTCAGTGAGAGAGAGATGGAGGAGGGGAGAATAAATGACTGTACACAATGTCTTTATGATGAGCTGAGAAAGGTGTTTTTGTGCACCTCAGTCATGGTGGCGGCCATGACAGACAACATTTAAACTGCCTTAACCCTTTGACTGGTATTGTAACCGTATGGTTGACTTTTTGCCGCCATACCACTGTAAAACTCTGAAAGTCCATCTTTGTCAGATTTTCCTTATCCACTTCTCTGAAGAACATTTGTGCCACCAATATGTATCCACTGGGTGGCGCTGCTGTACATGAATATATTTGTTTGAAAACCAGAATAAATCGGAAGTGAATCGTTGTTGCATAGCTCCTCAGAAATGTAACAGTAAGAGCATACATCGGAGTAAGAAAAAATCTTTTCACATATTTCCAGATCCTCTAACAATCATACTTTAGTTGAAGAAAATAAATGATAAAGATGTATCTATGATTCCTCAGAAAACTGGGTCAACTGCTACATACCTAAATTTTGGTCTCTGTGATGTTTTCATATGAAAAAAACAAAAATTTTGTTGCAGAAATAAAAAAAAATTCATTCACGCCCAGGATAACCCAAATGGGCAAACCAACCAGCTGGTTGACCTGCATATCTGCTTCCTGATTGGGTAATCTGAAAAATAAAAGATGAAATTTTGCTTAATGAAGAGGGTTAATTCTTTGTGGCATTGGTTCAACAAGGTTCTGGAAACATTCCTCACAAACTTTGGTCCACCGTGACATGACGGCATCACGCAGTTGCTGCAATTCAGTTGACTAGACACTCATGATAAGAATCTCCTGCTCCAGCACACCCCAAAGGTGCTCTATTGTTTGATATCTGGTGACTGTGGAGGCCACTGGAGTCAGGCAATCAGTTTAAGATGTAAGCCTGCCGAAAGTATCAGAACATAGGTACAATGTGGTCATAAGGGGACGGACATGGCAGCAACATTAAGCTGTGGCTTTAGTGCTTAATCGGTACTAATGGTGAGTTTCAACCAAGTAGTCCAGTTCAGTATGATACGCAAGTATTGGTGTTTTCACAGTCAAATAAGTCGAAAAGGTATCCAAATAACTGACCCATGCTATCCATTTTTTTGGCAACTCTCTGAGTGTACCAAACCAACCCAAAAGTGAGGAGCTAAAAGCGCTGCAGCCTGTTGATTGGTCACAAAAATCAGCAGTTAAATGAAAAAACATAGCTGGCCATATTCAAACTAAGCCATGGATTTAGAATGATTTGTTCACTGCAATTTATATAATTATGTAATTTTGCAATTCAATATAAACATTTAGTTACCATTTAAATAAACTGCAAAAATCAACATATCTTAACATTAAATTAGTAATTACTAAACAATTAACTTACTTACTTATTAAAATGCAGTACTTAGAGGATATCAGGGGAAAATTCCAAGTCAACTGCCCACAAGCTATATAATATGTTTGTAGAATTAGTTAATAAGGACTAAACAATAAGTAGCTTGTATGCTACACACTATCAAGCCAATAAGAGCCTTGAATAAAACATGGTCAAAATTTCCTTTAATTCTATTTCAGAGTGACAAAAGTTCAAGCCTTAAAACAACCTTCCATCCTGCTGAAGTGCTTAAGTGCCATTTAGCCGAACACTTCTCTCTCTCTCTCAGTTTATTGAGCCTCCTGCTGCAGCTGAGGATCCACACAGAGGCAGTGTTCCAGCAGGGAGCTAAACATCACACCATCATCTTTATTACGTTTTTAAAGAGTCCCCGCTCACCTCAGCCAGGCGGAGCTCCTCCATCTTATCCAGATGCCTTTGCACAGCTTCTCTGTCCCGCTCCAGCTTCCTCTGAGCGTCCCTCAGCCGCTCCAGGTCCCTCTGGTACTCCTCCTTTTTACTCTGCAGCTCCTGCTTCGCCTCCTCCAGTTCCTTTTGCTGCCTCGAGACCTCCTCCTCCTGCAGTGGTTGTGAAGTACAGTGATGGATTTATTGAAACATTCACAGCAAAGATTAACAGCGTTAGTTATATAGTGTGAACAGAGACGTGATGTACATTTGGACTTGGGTTCTGCTGTGATCAAAAGTAATTTTATGGGAAGAGCTTTAGAGGCAATGGGCTCCTCCAGTGAGTTGTGTTTAGGACTCCTGTCTATTGCCTTATTTTTTCATCAACAGGAGTATTAGTATTGTCAAAAGGAATTCACAATTCAAAACACTTGTACAGAATGACAGCTAGCATTTAATTTGCACAAGTGTTATTATCATTGAAGTTTTACTTGTACAATGTTGTATAATCTTTTTAACATAATAGCAAATTTTAGTGCCATTACTTTGCTGTTATTAACCCATGTAACACCAAGCTATTTTCTGCTGCTTTTAGTCCATCTAGATTTCTTTTTGTAACAATGCATGTGGAGCCTCAACCCTTTCAAGCACTATCAAATTAAAGACATCTTTGTTTTCTGGACAGCCTAAACTATCAGAATATTCAGTCAACAATGAAGTCAAATAGATGTATTTACATTAGTTTGACCAAAGAGACAAAACAAACAAGCAAAAAGCAAACACTATTCAGATATTCTCCAAGACATTATTTTCCAGCCAACAGTTACAAAGGGTCACATCATATTGTTAGCACTCTATTTTGAGGTCTTTTTGGAGCAGACAGATAACTATCCTGACTCTTGTTGGCCTTCAGTTGCTCCAAATTTAACACTACAGTCAGGAAAGCAAAAGAGGAAGAAGTTGGGTGCATCCAATTGGTCAGTAGACTGACAGGAAGTTATCACTTTCTGTAAAGGTCAAATGGAAGTACAATAGCATCAGTGTTACATTTTCATTTAGAAAATATATATAAAAATCACAAACTATGGATTTTTACTGTGGATTCACATGCAAAAAATTTCAGGAAAAAAAACACTCCCCCTTGTGGAGGGATTATAAACTTTTTAGTGAGGGTTCATATAAGCCCACCATAGATCTGCTAAAGGATGATCTTCCAAACACAGTTGTTTCCATACAGATCAGTTGTGCAGTTCCGGTGACAAAAGGAAACAATGTTTGTGTTATAGCCTTGTGGCATTGGAGATCCTGCACACTGCACATTTGAACTGTGTGTCTTGACTGCTTTTACTTAAATCAACTATCTGAGGCATTTTCCCACCACTTGGAGGATAATTTTTAGTAAATAATCTACAAATAGATCAAAAATATATCCCACCAAAAATAAGCTACTGGAGTTTTATGTTCTTTATCAAGTCAGAGATCATTTCTAATCTTGTGTATTATAACATGACTTTATTTGAAAGCCAGTATTTTGCCTTTTGTTTATTATTCAAAGTGGCTGCCTGAATATAAAAATGAAACATAAGATGTAAAAAAAAAATGTAAATTTGAAAAATCTGGGAACAACGATCTTGTTCCATTAATTTTAGGGATGTTAAAGTGAAATTCAAAGGGGCTTCAGCACCCCTAAAACTGCCCTAAAATTAACTATGGATCTGATGTGCAAGCATTGCATGTTTTTAATCTTATTTTGTCTTGATAATCAAGTTAAATGCACATTTTTCTAAATAAAAGTATGATCACTTACTACTGCTTTAGAGAAAAGTTATATTAGGGGAGAAGACTAGAGCACAAATCTGACTTACGGTTTCCCTTCCAATAAACAATATAACAAAAATACCTTAACTTCTATTATGTTAAACTTGGTATTCCTGTGTCAAAGAGAAAACAGAGGACATTTTGTTTGTAATTTGTTCATATTTGTTTTATTGACTGATTTTTGTAAACACTACATTCTGTTTTAGCTGGTCAATTTACTTTTGAAATGCCCAGTACTAATTTTAGTTTCAGCCAAAATGCTTGAAAATTTTAGTTTTTTCTGTTCAGCAAGTTCTCATTTACACTCTTTACCCTGCTGTTAACTCATAAAGCCAATATATCCACCTAACTCAGGTTCAGATATTCATTTCTGATGACTGCTTAAGTATGTTACAATCACTAATGTTCAAGGAACCTTCTAGTTCTCATATACTTAGTATCCCTGATCCAGCTGTAATTTCAGTTGGTTTGAGATGCTTTGTTGGAGCTCCTGCCCCTTTAAGACTTCCTTCCCCATGTGGACCCACTCCCCTCTGTTTGGTTGACAGAACTGCTACGTGGTTATTGGTCTGTTTGGCACCATGTTGTCAACAGCTCTGCGTTTATTTGCGTCTACCACAAGTCAATGGGCTAAAACTGCCAAAGAAACAATGGTGACATGCAATGCCAACAAATCCTTAAAAAGATTCCCGTGTCTACTTCCAGATTCGGGTCACTACCATGACCAACATTGCCTAAAAATTTAATCACAATCTGTTCAGAACTGTTCACTAACTAACTGACAAACAGACTAACAAACAAACTCCAGCAAAGACCCAACCTCCTCGGTGTGGGGTAATGAGAAATGACAAAGCACAACAGCCTTCAGGAAACAAACAGCTAATCCACAGAAGTGCGGTAAAATAATGCAAAGTACCTGTGTGTGCACCAGCCCCTCCCTCTCCATCAGCTGGTGCTCCCTCAGCTCCCACTCCCTCTCCTTCCTCCTCCTCTCCTCAGCGTGAGCTGCCTGCTGTCTCTGCAGGGAGGCCAGCTCCTGCCGCTGCTTCTCCAGGCTGCGTTGCTTCTCCTGTTCGATCAGCGAGCTGGGCCGAGATGATGGCCGTGATAAAGACGAGCAGGAGGAGGAGCGCTCACTCAGGGCCTGCCGCTGGTCTTCAATGAAGCTGTCCTGCTGGACGACCACCGCCTGGGTGAGACACGAGCAGAGCCACGGGAGAGACATCGATTAGTCCAGACACATCACTCACGATAATGTCTCAGGGATTGGCTTTGTCTACATGTGCTGAGCTACTGCACCTGGACATTCTTATATTTGTCTTTGATTCACCAATTCACTGTTTGCATCCTTTAGGTGTGTGCTAATATTGAGCCTCATTGACCAGGAACACTGAGTAAATGAGGCCCATTTTCTGGTGGCCATCTTACCTGCAGAGTGCTGAGCAGGAGGTGCAGGTTGGAGACACTGTGGAGGACCTCCTGTTGGGTGAAAAAGAGACACAACATGAGCATCTCGTCAACATAGAAGATAATTCTTGTTACTCCACGTTTGGTCCTGTTTGAAACTGTTGGCTAAATGTTGTCTTGCTATCTGCTGAACTTAACTTTGCTTATTAAAATGCACCATGGACGGCAGGAGCGTGTCAATTTAACTGTTGACTTTTCCTCTTAATGGGCTCTATTGAAAGTTTTTATGCAATTTGAATTTACCAGTCGCCTCTCTGACAATGGCAGCATTTTACTGACTTGAATTTAAAGATGATGTGACCTTTTCTCCATTCAGACACTGACAAAGAGACAAGGCCATGGAACTTTCAGCTGTCACCAGTGTTTACCAGGACAGAAAATGCTCCAATTAAGACTCACTGGAAGGGAAGAAAAAGCAGCTTTTATGAACCAGAACTTCTGCATAGAAGTTGGAGGCATCAATTCAAAAACAGCAGGCTGTCCATTAAAAGTCTGTTTAACAAAGTCAGGGTAGGATGTTGTCAAGAGTTAAGCCGCATTCACACCAAATGCAATTTGGGCGACCACTCTCCATGCAAAGTCAGTGTACAGCTGTGATCAGCGTGACCAGCCCTCCCACGATGCAATGGATGCAATCTGGGGGACTTGGTGAAATTGCTGTGTTGCTTTGGACTTGTGACCAGGTCGTGTCGCTCGGTCGCCAAAGTTGAAAAATTTGAACTTTTTAGGCAACATCCCGTGTGGCTGTGCCGCAAAAGTTAATCAGCGATGTATGGTTGTGTGACGACACCCACAACTGTTTTTGTTCTGGATCACAGAGTGACAATCCATGTCTGTGTGGAAACATTAGTGAGGACATTAGTTCTGCCTTACTCAACAGAAGTGTCAGTTCTCTGCGGTCCTGTCCTTCCTCATCTGCATCAGCTGCAGTGTTTTGTGGTTGGTAGATGAGTGAAAAGGATACAGTTTGAATAATGTCAGCTAATCCATACAAAGATATGATATGATATGATCCCGGTGAAACTCCAGTGGTTCTGATGTCATCTCGTGACGCAACAGTGACAAAATGAGCTATTTTATGGACAGGCAACGCGGCTTTGGGGGGCGAAGTGATCTCGGTTGCCCAGGTTGTGTTCAATGTGTACGGACCTTAAGACTGAATAAACTAATCACTGCAGTTAGTTTTTTAACTCCATTTAAGACTTTTTTTCTGTTAAACTTACCTACTGTGCATTTGAGGGTCTGAGGATAAATAAAGTGCATTGAATTGTTCTGTATTCTAACATATGACATCATATTGTATCCCGTTTGACCTCATTGTATCATATTTCACTGCATTAAAGGCTTTTGTATTGCACTGTGTTGTATGGTATCACATTTAATTCTTAATATTGTACTGGATTTTATCCTACTTTATCAAATTAACATATTGTACAGCATTGTGTTGTAATGTATCATTTTTAATCTTATTTTATTTTGTCATATTGTACTTTATTGTGCTGTATCTTACCAAATTTCATAATGTATTGCATCTCATTGTATTGTTGTTTGGCAGTGAACAACAATACATATTGTATCCTATAGCATTGTATTGTATTGTATTGTATACGAGATGATATATCACAACATTGTATAACCTGAAGAATGTAAAGTTGTCTTAATAATGTCGATTGTGGGGTTATTGTATCTAATCAGCAATTTGATGCCACTTTCACAGATTTGGTCAAAGGTTGAGATGGAACAATGTTCAGATTTTCATTTTTTGATGGATGAATTCAAGTGTAAAACAAAAGACATTATTTAGTTTCCATTTTCAATGTTACAACAAATCCACAGAAAAGAACAAAGCTTGAAGTACACAGCATTTTCAGTGTTTTTATGTTTATAGGGATAGTATGAAGCAAGAGAATGTTGCTGCACACTTCAGCATTTATAGCCTGAGCAAATGTGCAATGCCTGTCCCGAGCTCAGCCTCTAAAGACATAAAAAAACAATGAATACTGTATAAAAAAACAACAACTAACAAACAGAGTAAAACAAAACAAACACAACAATACAAATGCTGGTAAAACAGGAAGCACTACAAATCTGAGTCCTCTTTAAAAACTGTTTCAGGTTGAGTTTAAAATGATTCTGGTCTGGATCCAGTTTAAGTTCTGATGCCTTGAACACAGAAAGCATTTTGTCCCGCTGAAGATTTACAAAAGGGTACATAACATCAGCTGCTCTACGTGTTGCACACCCCAAAACTCTGAGTGGAGCCACAAGGTCACTGAGCACCTGAGGAGCCTAAAGGTTTAGACATTTATGGATGAGTTTAAGATTGCAAAATTTAATGAAGTTATCAAGGTTAACATGTTCAATTTTTGCAGTACATGATAATGGTGTGACCTGATTGGTTTCCTGTCTAGGATTTTAATTGCTTGGTTGTAGATCATCATCAGTATGGAAGGTGCTGCTTGTGACCAGGACGTCACACAGTAACTTAAACCGGAGAAAACCATGAAACCATGAGTAAAATACTAATTATATGACACATTAAAACTCACTTCTTGCAATAAAAACAGAAAGTAAATACTGAATTATTTGATAGACAATAAACTCTTGTATGTAGACCTGCAAACACAGAGCCATATCTTTTTAAAGTAAATATCTTGGGGCCAGTGTATCAATAATTGGATTGGGCATGCCAAGACAACAGCATATGACAATATCTATATTTTGTTTTTCTCCTACATCACACTTAATCATAATGAACTGTACTGTGTGCAATTTTAAGGTATCTTATTGAACTTACCACTTTAAATCTATTGTATTGCCTTTCTTCTATACTATTAAATCTTTTTGCATTGTATCACATGCATCAATTTCTTGTGTATTGTCATGTTGTATTGTATTGTGTTTTTTGTATTGCACATTACCACATTGTTCCTGTTTATTTGTATTGCATCATATTGTATTGCATCACATTGTGTCCTATAATACACTGTACAGTCTCCTCTAATGTAGTGTGTCAAATTTTGTGATACTGTCTCATATCACATCATGTTTTATATGATGCTGTATTGTACGAAACTGGATTTCATATCATCTTGTACTGCGTCTTATTAAATGAAATCACATTTTTTTACGGCATAACCTGTTGTATTAAAGTTTGTCTTACTGTGTTGACTCTTTTTTTGTTTTACCCTGCATTGTATTCTATTGTTTCACATTATCATAATACTGCAGTGTATTGAATCATCTTGTACAGCATAGTATGACACTGTATTGACATGTTTCTATGTTTATCTTGTAATGTATCGTGTCTACAAAACAGTGTACCAAAAAGGGTTAAGATTTGAGAACTCCCCTAATTGAACATAGTTACCTACAGATTATTTATTTTTTGCAAAATGACTTTTAGAGCGGAATGATTAACAGATGTATTTTGGTAGACTTTCTAGATGCAAATTTTAATACTGACAGGGTGGCATTAATACAAAAAACACTGAAGGTACTGGGTTTCTCTGCAGCACAAAGGAAGCTAAAAGTAGAAACATTTCTTTCATAAAGACATCTATAATGGAAATATAGGGACTAAAGACAGACTTGTGTTGTTTTTTAGCTGAGATTAGTGTAGCAGCGTAATCTTGGGTTATGTTTTAAAAAGGATTTTGATGAATTTAACTTTTCCTTGTATCATACAGGAGTTAAACATTCAGTTACAATAACAATTACTAAAAAAATAACTATAACTGCTTTTACTGCTGTTTTAGCATTTACTTATATTTCTGCTGATAACAAAGACAGTAAAACTGATTTAGGACAGTTCACTGGAGTTTTATCTCAACAGCAGGTGTAATTAAATTCAGGATGAGAAGTAGATGTTACCTCACTGTTCCTCTTCAGCAGCAGCAGCAGGTTGGCATTTCCTCCCTGCACACAGACCAAAACACACAATAAGTACAAAAACACATCTTACAGTAACATTGTGTATATGGCTCATAAACCTGAATACTGTATGTGACCGAGTGGATGTGATTAAAGCTGCAGACGTGGGCGTGCAGTTAAAATCTAACTGAACTTCACGATAAGTATGCAAAGATGAGGCAGTAACACAGCAGGTTTGCTGTTGGGTTTTGTATAAGGATGAGGACGAGCTAAATTAAAAAAAAGGGTGAATATTTCAGAGGGATACTGAAAAAAAATTATATTAGCTCTGCATTTTATCATCAGTTTGATTTCTGAAAATGTTTCCTTTTAAACTAAAAATATCTGAATTTTGGCTTTGGACTTTGGATGAAGTGATATAAACAAAAAGGATAATGGGAACACTTAAATATAGAATCCAAAAATTATTATGACTCTTAGAAAGCATGCATTTGTACATGATATTACAATCAAATATCAGTATTACACACTTTTTTAATCCTGATTTAATCACAAACCAAAGCGTAATTCATGCTCTATGCAGGATACCCATACAAATTTGCACTTTTTCTGTGTTATCTGTATTTAGTGCTTATTTTGTCATTTTTGTCAATTTCCTGGAAACCTAAAGAGCACAACCAAGCCCTGCAATACCAAGTGTTCCTGAGGGGGCAGTGTTGAGTAATGTGGCCAACAGTTCAATAATAAACAAACAGAATGAGGAAGAAAACTAAAAAAATGAGGCATTTTTGAGGAAAGATTGTTTAAGTTGATGTAAATTATAAATATAAATACAATTTGAGCTCAAGACACCAGAGACGAGCTAAATCAATGGATGTTAGGACAGGAGACTCATCTATAATGCTTCACCAACTAAGCAGATCTAAGTCTCTTAGAAGCTACATGATCAGTGATGATTACAATGTTAAAAATCTTCACAACAGCCATGAGTTATTATAGATGTTCATGTTTATCACATTTCTAAGTGTTAGCAAAGGGGGGAAAGCTAACATTGGTCAATTTGATGCTATATAATGAAAAAGAGATGTAGCAAGAGCATTGTCACAGATTTCATGTTAGTGCTGTAAAGAATTATCATTTTTCTTTGTATTTTTTGGTTATTTTCAGGAGTGCCACTCCTGAGTCCATGACAAGCAGATAGACACCATTGTTTTGACTGTGCATGCAGTAACAGGGAAGAGACGGGCAGAGCTCGCCCACCGCGAGTTAGCTTGGCTCAAACACTGGGGGTCAGTAGGTAGTGTTAGCCTGACTCTGCCTACAGTCATCAGATAAACTCTTCAGTAACTCTAAACGGTCCTGTGTGCTTGTTTTGAGTCATTTTTTTTACCAGGTTATGTTACAGTTACTATTTTTAGACTAAGATTAGCACTTAACGTCTTTTTCAAAAGAAATACATATGAGTCTAAACCTGCAGGGTAAATACGCAAACGACCACGGACGTGCTTGTAAGTAGGTCAACAAAACCAAGCACGCCTGAAATGGTCTAAAAATAGATTTTATAACATACGGAGGGAAAAAAATGACTCAAAACAAGCACACAAGCCTGTTTAGAGTTGCTGAAGAGTTTATCTGATGACTGTAGGCAGAGGGAGGCTAACACTACGCATTGACTCTCAGTGTTTGAGCTAAGCTATTTAGCAGTGGAGGAGCTCTGCTTGTGTCTTCCTTGTGACTGCACAGAGTCTAAAGAATGGTGTCTATCTGCTTGTCATGGACTCTGGAGAGACTTACATCACTCAGAAGGGTACAGGATCTTTTCATTTTGATCTGATCATGAGTCAGGTGATATGGGCATTCACGTGTGCTACTTTCTCTATTTAAAACAACTTACAATAAAAGATAAAACCTAATGAGGTGATCCTATTGGATTATTTGAAAGAGAATGTCTCATGACTTAGAGGCAGACACATGTCGTTGCAAATGTCCTGTCTGATATATTTATGATTGTGGGCAACTTTGACTAACTCAGCTGTAAAAATGCGTTAGCTTGTGCTTCTTTATGTTTTTTAATCATCTACCTTGTATGTTTTTAGTGTACAGGTGCTTGTTTAAACTTTGAAAACTGACACTTTAAAATCTCAATCAAGTAGCAAAATCATTACAGTGTTTAGAGTTCAACAATCTTCAATCCTGTCCCTTTGACTCAAGACTTAATTTTGAAGAAGTCATTCACACCATGAGCACAATTAATAACTCATCAATCATGATGACGGGAACACCTTAATTAAATTTAATTAAATTATTTGTCAATGTGTAGAGTCAGAAAGGAGGTTTAGTTAATTTGGAATGCTTGAGTATTGATGCAGATTCTGGGTCTAAACACTCGTCTGCCTACGTTAAAATATTACAGATTCTGTGCTCATATCAATTTTCAGTATGATATTAGTCTTGATATCTGTGAAGGTAAGCAAAGCTCGCACCATGCTTGCAGTTTGTTAATATTTAAGCTGAAATGAGGAAGACAAAATAAAGCAGAATGTCTACTATGTAGTGCTAAATTGTCCAGAGAGGGGTCAAAAACTGTCTGATGGAAATAAACCCAACTTTCAAAATATCTTTAAGAACTGGAAGTACTCATATTTGTACTTAAAATTGGTGAGTACACAAATGTATGTACTTCAACCTGGTTTAAGAAGAAGAGGTATCAGTGCAGCTCTACTCTTAACTAAGTCTTTTATTTTGTGTGTAAATTGGCAAAGAATAACCTGTTAAATGCTGTTAAACTCCAGTTGTTTAATGGAGCTTATGTTGCATGTGCAGTAAAACAAATGGCTTACAGCTCTATTTTCATTAAGGATGGGCTAAATGTTGCAATCTTGTTTCATTTCAAGGAGAACAAGCAATAGCTAGAGAGATATGACGCTTAAATTAACTTTGCATTGCACTCCTTACAATCCCTCTGACTTCAGAAACATTTCATTTTTCCACTGAAGCTCTCTGAACTTTGGCTTAATGCCATGGGGGGGAGGTGAAATTATAATGAGATATAGTAAAATCAAGCTCTGCTCTTTTATTCAGATCAGAAATTAGAGAAGAACGGCCGAGTTGGTTCAGGGAGTAAAAACTGCTTCTGTTAATCAGTGCCATACTGTTGCTTGGATCCACTAAAACATTCAAGACACCATTATGTGCTGCCCAGCTGCTGGATATGTGCAGGATAAATGACCACAGAGGCCAGAATCCAGTGCAGAGCTACAATAGCAGCACCTAAAGGCAGACCATTCATTTTCATCCACTATTGAATTCTTACACAACTGATGGTCGCTATTAGCAATGGGACCTGACAGGAAGAGTCAAGAGGCTAATTCACTAGAGGGAGGGAAGCAGCTAAATTCATCTTAGCGCTGTTGTTAATGTTGGAGGACAAATGCACCCCCACACACACAGCCTCAGGTTCCCATTGAGGCATGGGGGCGTAGCGGCTACAGAGTCAAGAGTAATTGGCTGCTGGGATGCCGACCTTCTTTAAAACGCTGTCGGACTCCGTCCTGCGCAGATCTCCTGCCGCATCCTCGCTCTCTTCTCTGTCTCCACCTGATGGAAAGGGAAACCACAGGAGACAAGCATGAAACAGCAAGAAAAAAACATTTTTATCTACGGTGAGATGGTATAAAGCAGGAGAAGGCCATGGTGTGAAATATTTTCAGCCTTTTATTATCCAACTATTACAAAATGGGCCCTTTAAAGGTTTGTATCCCATGCCAGGGACTCAATATAGTTTGATGGTGTAATCACAGTTTAATCATTGAGGATCATTTCTGTTCTCCACTCTGACATACTGCAGTTTAGGCTAATAAAGAGTGTACTAAACATTTTATTGGTGTGCAAAATATATAAAGCCATTATTGATCAGTATAAAATTCCTTCAACAGGTTTTATGAAAAGACATTTGAGAAATATATTAGTGGCCATATTCCTCGGCCAGGTATATTCAATTCCAGTGAAGTTGGGACATTTGTAAACATAACTAAAAACAATACAATGATCCTTTTGGACTTACATTTAACTGATTATACTACAAAGACAATATATTTATTGATCAACCTGGTAAACATCATTGTTTTTTTAGTAAATAATCACTTATTTTGAATTTCTTTGCTGCAACACATCCCAAAAAAGCTGGTGTGATGGCCCCTGTCATGGCCATTGAGCCAGGTTGTGACACTGAGACAGGAACATGTTTACCACTGTGTTAAATCATCTTTCCTGTTTTTTCTTGTCTTTATAGTGTATTTAACTGAATATAGGAAATATGTTTTACACAACGTACCAACTTCATTGGAATTGGGATTTTTATAATGATGTATCAAGAAGGGACCCCGGGATGGTTTTTGTGGTAGTGCTTCTGGTGGAAATCTCACTATCTTAATGGAGAGGGTGCTTTGTAACTGGATCACAGATCACAGTGACCTTTACCCTGTCACTCAAACATCTTCTCAGTTTATATTTGAATCAGAGAAGACATTAAAGCAAGGTATGAAGAAAAGCCTTTGGGCTCAGTCCTAAGCTATGGGGCTTTTAAGCTCGCAATGAAAACTAGCAGAAGAACTTGGACTTTTGACCTATGACCTCCGTGAACTATAATGAGTTCTTTCCTGAGTTGCAGTAGACATTTGTTCAAAGTTCTAAGCAAACCTCTCAGAGTGCTCTCCAGATCTTAAGATCACAAGTAAGTGATGACTATGAAAGTCCACTGACCATGACCTGTAACCTCCAAATTCCGATCAGATCAGTGGAGAAATGTGTGCAAAATTTGAAGAGAATCTTTGACATGTTCTTGAGATATTGTATTCATTACAGTGGTCCAGATAGACAAAAGGAAAACCATAAAACATGACATCTCCAAAAGCCACCCAGAGGCATTCAAACTGGAAAGGAAGAAAAAAGGCCACAAATTGTCTGTGTGGTTACAACATTGAAAGGATTGTGTGGCTTGTTTTCTTCAGTCATTTTTTACCAGCTGCATAAAATCAAATGGAAAGAACACAGCATGACAACTGCACACCATGGCATCTCCTTTTGATTTGTGAATGTGATATTTCAGACTCAATTTTATGTTTTTGCTGCTATTGAGTTCACGAGCCAGAGTGAACATGTATAAAAACATGGGGGGTAAGAAGTGCTGTGTCTCTGTGATTGTTCAGAGGTAATAAAGTCCTTGAGGATGAAATATTTTAACATCCAATCTACTCAAGATCTGACCTTAAATTAAAAAAATACAATATATGGTAGAATATTGTCAGAATGTCTTCTGACTTCATCCTACCAAAGACATGCTTGTGAGGTAAGATTGTTCTAAATTGGCCTTAGGGGTGAGCATACTCGGTTATTAATCTCCTGTGTCAGCCATGTGACTGGCTAACAATCAGTCCATGGTGTACCCATGTTTCTTGCCCAGTGACAGTCGGGACAGGCTCCAGACTCCCTAACCATGTTTTCTAGCTCCTCCTGGGGGATCCTTAAGGCCCACTTATACTAATTTTACGTACGAAAATGTACATATTCTTTTCAAACGATGTTTCCCTCACTGCTCACATACTTCAATGTGTCCTTTCTGTTGGCATTGCTGTTTACTAATACATCCACCAGGGGGGGCTCGAACAAATCTGTCTCACACTGACCTCCACTTCGCCTTCGCTACCAACCAACTATTTAATTGATATCCAATCTCCTCTCAGCTGTTTGTTTGCATTTGTTTATCCCAGTGTCCAGGCGAAGTAACATCATACAGACATTTGTAATTTCTAACTAACTCACAGAGTTTCTCTTCAAAAAGTTCAACCATTATTATTTCTTCGTCGTGTCTCACTAGAGCTACGTACTCGGTAGTAACAGCAAAACTGCCCCACGGTTTCCAGTGGTACTGCCCGTTTGGCCCGTATCTGTAAGCTTTATGGAAATGTGCAGAAATACAGAAGAAATGAACGCAGAGCACGGACAGGAGGCTTCGTCCGTATCTGGATCCATATTTAAAGTTGAGCATAAATGGGCTTTAAGGTGTCCCCAAAAAGAATAGGATATGCTAACCTTGCACAGCAGCTGGATCTGCCTGATTCTATGTCTGTAATCAGGCAGATTCATCTTGCCAAGCTCCAATCTATGATTATGAGCAGCCCAAAGCGAGATGACCCAATTAGAGTTCTTTAGAGCAGGATAAGGAATGAGGAACGATATTTTCGCTTCACTTTTGACATCTTTTGACAAGAGTTTGTTTTACAAAGTGACTCACGTTCTGCAGCACAGTAGCTCCCGCCTATGACATTATCTAATTGTCCCATAATAAATGTGATTGATAGAACGATCGTCCAATCACCTGTCAGATATGCCTCTGAAAGGTTCAGCCCTCCCCAAACACTTTTTATGGGCTCTTTCCCAGATGGACTAGTTAAGTATATTGAATGGTCCATCCTGAACATTTAAGAGAAATAAGAGCACTGACGACTCTTGTGGCAGCATATATGATTATTCTCTCTGTTGCCTGTAATGAGTGTTTCTTTAGCTGGGGCAATAATATCAAACAGCTCGTCAGACAAAGAGGGCAGAGGAGGTTTAGCATCTTTGCTCTACATCCTCGTAAATGGAAACAAAATGAAGCACTGAAATTAGGGATGCACATTATTATCAGTTTGATATCGATATCAGCCTCAAAAGTTAAGTATCATATCAGCTGATATTTAAATTTTTGCAGACATTTACAGCCTATATATCTGCCACACATATCGGCCATATATCGACCGTAATATCAGCAAATTACACAAATGTACAATATTGATGCACCCTCTCATCAATGTATGGGTACATTTAAAAATCAAAAGTTTCATTTTTGCAAAAGTTAAATGCTGTCTTTCTTGTTTTACATCTGTTCCTCTCAAAAATATACTTTTACACTAATAGAAACAAGTCAATTTAAGTACAGAGCTTGTGCT
Source organism: Cetoscarus ocellatus (assembly GCA_037902135.1). Lineage (NCBI taxonomy): Eukaryota > Metazoa > Chordata > Actinopteri > Labriformes > Labridae > Cetoscarus > Cetoscarus ocellatus. Next base: position 410,694 of record JBAMNC010000366.1, read on the forward strand.
CTTAACCAGAAATATCAGTATCGGTATCGGCAATACTGAATTAAAAAATACTGGCACATTGGATATGGGCAAAAATCCAATATCGTGCATCCCTAACTGAAATCTGTCTTTGTAATTAGTTTTGTGGGTATCTGACATGTTGGTGCTGGGGCCACATCAATGCTGGATTTTGATACCCATCCCTATGCTGGAACCACCTCAATTGGCTCTCTTCAAAGCAAAAGGGCAGTTTAATGTTGTGCTTCTGCTGGATATCGGAGATTCTCACCCTGCCTCTAAGGCTGTCACAATCCAGGGGAAACTCAGTTTAGCCTGTTGGATTAGCTATCAATATTAAGGGCTCTTGACCATAGGTAAGGGTTAAAACCTCAATTATTCAACTGATGATCTAAACCATATAAACTTTCTTTAAAAATAAATAACTGAGAAGTAGAGCTACCTCTCATTAGGTTTTTTCCAATAAAAGTTATTTTTAGACTCATGGAGTCAATTGAGAGGAGGTTATAAGTCAAACATTCACTGAATCCTTCACTGATACCAACAGAAGACACTGATGTCCTCTAAATTGTCTCCACCTAAAACTGGATTGGAGTTATCACCAGGCACACAGCCATTCAGATGAACAAACACAAAGTTTACAAAGACTTCCTTGAGAATTTTTGCATGCTTTTATACCTTTTAGCTCTGACTCAGAGAAGATTTATGTTTAAGAATCAGGAAGTCTGGACCTCCAATAGCTCCATTTCTCTCACACTTCCCGCAGAGTTTCACTCTGAGCTTGAAAGCCACTATTTCTGAGGTATTGCCCCCGGCAACTTCTCCCTCAGGGTGATCCAGTTCTGCTGTCCAAGTCCTCGTCTGAAATGTTTTATCTAACTGCACTAAAGAGGGGCAATGTGGGAAGTGCTGGGTATGGAGCCTGCTGCTATGTGTTCACTGAAGATCAGTTTTAGTGCGAAAAAGAGGAATAATTTACCAGGGCCTTTTAAACCCAGGGCTGAGTTTTTAAAGCACATTTTAGTACTTGGGTCAGGAAGTTATGGAAACAAGAAGATTAGGGTGCATACATGCTGACTAACAGTTTTCAAAGATGAAGTCTGGGTGAGACTGTGGACAGTATGCTTATTTTCTAAAAAAACAAAACAAAACAAAACAACCAATAAGTTTTCGAAAAGGAATAGAAAAATTAACAAGATAAACTGATCTATTTTAAAATGAAATGTAGCACTGGGCCAGATCCCCCATGTCAAGACCTCAGCAATAGCTAGAACACATTTTTCCGCACTAATTTACGTGGTTGGCCAGTTTTCATTGGCCTGTGGCTACTTCAAGCCATTGGGCTTAAACTGTAAATGAAACAACAGTTGGATGTCACATTGGTAGGTCTTATCAGGGGTGCAGGATGATGAGCTGCTGCATACAGCTACTGGCGCCGTAAAGGGGAGGAGAGCGAGAGATTCAGATGTAGACTTTTTTTTCTTGTGAATACAAGTACTCTTTCAAGCAAAGGACACATGTGAAACACACTAAAAGGAATATAAAATTAGAAGAAGGATAATTTGCCCTAATGACACATACAGACAGCTGTTGTTTTCAAAGGAAGGGGACAATTTGCTTTCCAAATTTGACTGAGAATGTAAATAATATTCTAAAAGATACAGTAATTCATAACAGAAAATATGTACATACATACAGACAACAGCTTGGTCACTTGGAAGCCCTTCCAGTACAACAGAGCTCACTGCAGACATGATGAAATTCACCATCTTTTTTTTCTTGTTTTTCTAATTCAATTCTAATACCCCAAACCTCAGCTTTTACTGTCATTTCACCCTCTTCATCTTGGAGCACAGTCACAGCAAGAGCTCAGAAATTGCTAGAATACATTTTTTCCTCACTTGCTGATGTAAACACAGAGCGTTACACAGACACTCCCAGCAGGTATTTTTTTTTTTCCCCAGAAATGTGGTTGTGTTTTTCCAGCACCTCTTCCTCACTTGACACGTCTCTGTGGCCTCATTTCCAGTGACATTTTAACATGTGATATTTATGCCCCTCTGATTTGTTTTGTCTTTACTGTACATGTTGCAGAGGTGTAATGGGGAGATAAGTTTGTTTTCCCTGCTATGCTCTCTCTGGAGGCCATAACAGAGGCACAACTGCTGTGATAAGGGAACACATGGAGCCAGTAGGGGAGCATTGCACAATGTGTGTGCCTACGTGTGTATGTGGGGCTTGTACATGGCATACTCTCTCACACCCCTGCAAAGCCATGATGCACTATAAAGTGACACAAATGTAACAGCATGGCACAATCAATAGGACCATTTTAGAGCATAATGACTGCTGAGTTTAAATACAGCTTTTAAGCAGACAAGCTGTGGATATAACCTTGCAGTGCAGCTGGATACTCCTGATTCAATCCCTGTATTCAGACAGATCCATTTTGCCAGGCTCCACCACAACAATTATGCTCCGCCCAAAGCGACACATCCGGTAAAGCAGGAAGAAGAGGGAGTTATTTGTGAGATGACAGTAGGAAATGACTGCTTGAACAGAGATTAGCATAGATGCTAACAGCATCAGAAGCAGTTTTATCAGTTTTGGACCACAAACAATGGTCAACAGAATTGTATACTTTCCCTCCACTTCCATCATGTTTTGGTGCGAGTTTGTTTTACTAAGTTTTGTAAAACAAATTTTGTACTTTACACTGCGGCAGTAGCATCCACCTTCTACAATATCTGATTGGCCCATAATGAATGTGATTGATGGAACGATCGTCCAAAAACATGTACAAACACCTTCTATTGGCTTTTCTACCAAAAAGACCAATGAAATACATTGAAACACACCATCTGGTGTGTCAGGTTACAGTATAAAGGGCTTGTGTGTTTTGGCTCTTAGACAGTATTGTTGCATAGATATAGCATAATATATTATGTTGTTTAGAAAAATGGAAAAACTGAAAATCTTCCAAGCAAACCATTGCTTCCTGTGCCAAAGGTATTCTATATGTGATGTTTATTCAAAATAGGTAGTTATCATTTATTTATTGTGTTCTATTTCAGGTGTATTTTTGTTTGACTTTTTCCAAAAACAGGTACTTTATATATATATATATATTTTTTTTTTTTTACACATTTTAAGATGATGTTGCTTGCTGTAAAAAAAGTGGATATTTAGCTCTCATGGATTTTCATCTTCATTAGAAAAGGTGTAACAGTTGGTCCATATCCCCCTCCTCTTCACCAGACTCACTCTTACTGCTGTGCATCTGGTGACTGTCAAAGCCTCCAAAGGTCTCAGCCCGACGTGGCAAACACACCGACCCCGTACTTCCTCCCTCCTGGACGCTTGCCATTGCCCCTCCCAGACTGCCGTTCACCAGCGCTTGCAGCGTCTCCACTGTGAAACACACAAAGAGGAACACACACACACACAGAAACATCAACATGCAGGTCAGTAAGTGAATTATCCAGGCTAACTGTGTTACTGTTGTGCTCTGCACTCATGAATCCTAGCAGACACTTCTGCCTTCAACCTGGTATTGGCTCCTGTTGCTTAGCAACTATTGACAACCTGTTTGAACCTCAGAGCTCTGCCACTGAAACTTTAAACATCTTTACCATCAGAGAAAAATATATAAAACTCTGAAAATGCATTTACAGTATTGTTTCCACACATGTCTGCAGATAACGCAGCGGTGTGACCTTTCAGGAGAAAATAAGGAGAAACAAAGCTGTTTGAGCTGGATGTGAATTCACAGTAAACACAATAACCGCACAGAAGAAACAACATTACCGCTGCCAATTCTCATATCAGATAAGGACAATTATTGCTGCAGGCTTTGGAAGATGGAGCTGAAAAATCCATTCTGTTCTGATGCAGAGACCTTTCCGGCTACTTTTAAAAGTAAAAACCTCTATAGAAGCTCTCTTTCATAAATCTTTCCTGTATTAAAACTGAAAACTATTCTTAGCTGAATGTCACTTATGCAACTTGTAAACTAGAAAACAGATTCTGGGGATTTTGCAACCATATCCATGTTTTCATGGAACAGTCTCTGCCTGCAGCAGTACTTGGAAATCAGTGAGAGTAAGCAGTTTGATATGCAAAGCTTCTCTGTCTTCACTTTGTTGATCAAGTCTTGAGGTTGGAGTTTAGAAAAGGCTCTCATAAACCGCAAAGCTATTAAGTCACATCACATTGCTTTTACAGGGTATGTACAAAAAATGGTATTCAAATTAAAAGGCTTTCTTAAAAAGGCCATAATATGTCTTTACTCAGGTTGATATAATCAGATTCAGAGACTGCTGGTGTATTCTCACAATAACCAGTGCTCAAAAAAACCTCTCTGATCGAGCTGTGCTCTCAGCCGGCTTGAGACACTCTTTTCAAGCTCCTGCCAGTTTAGGGTGCTTGGCTCCTCCGAGCCAATGGGCTTAAACTGCCAATAAAACAACGGTTGAATGCTGCACTGGTTGGTCTTTTTAGGGGGGCCAGGATGATGGGCCGTTCATGCAGCTACTGGCACCGTGCAGAGGAGGAGAACAAGAAGTAAAGATGTAGCAGACTTTTTGTCTTGTGAATAGAAGTACTCTATGATGCAAAGAGACATGTAAAACATTTTATAGTGAATATAAAACTATTTAAAGGATCCACATTCATCTGTTCTTCTTCTTTGAAGGGGAGTTATAATACACAGTTTTATTTTTCAGTCTGCTGCAAAATTTCAGAGGTGGTGTTGCTGAGAACATCCCAGGTCTATAAAACTGTATCCATACATCCTCACTTGCATCCTTTACTCATATCTTAGTGCCAACCACCAGAGAGATGCATGGACTGAAGCAAAGCAGAGGAGAGAGGAGTCACTGTCAGACACAAACCTCCTTTCTCTGTTTTTATGATTTTCAGTAATACCTTCCACACTGCTAAGTGGGTTTTATCAATTTTTACCAAATAAAAGTGCAAAAAAAATCATTTGTATTCACAACAATAGAGTATTCATCCATTCAGTAGTAAAGCATTTATTCCATTTCCTGAAAGTAGCAATTTGGGTGATAGGAGACGGGAGACACAAAATGTCCTTTCCTCCAAAATTTCATGTAAATTGCCACAAAAAGGACGGAATAAAGCAGGGACGCCCGGGATCAGGCTTTGTTATAACAACTGGTTAAGTGTTTGGTCAACGAAGCAGTACAAAAAGATCTCAAGGAGCAATTCAGTAATATATTCTACAGCAAGTACATCCTCATTACACACTGTAATGGCTCATTACTTGTTTTTCATTTATGTGAAATAACAGCATTATTGACTGACTGACTGACTGAAGAAATTGTACATTTTCATCCAACAGGCAAAACAGTGCAAATGGCCTCATAAATAAAGAGCCACATATTTAGGAACATTAACTCAGTTACACAATGTAACCGATGTAATTATTCCATACTGATAAGAAAGCAGATCATTTCCTCCCTCAGTTAACATCTTTATTCAAAGTTCAGCCAAAATCTAAATCTCCATCTACACAAATTACATTTAAACACATCATGTACTTAGCTTTGTCAAACTCATTTTACTGAGCCAACTTAAACGCATCACCATGTCACCAATTGGACCAAAAATGCATCACAATACACAACACACATGGTTTTGTAGGAATGTGAACTTGTTTAGCTTGACTGATAACCTTTTATTTTGCTGGTCTGATTGAAATTTTAAACCAGACTTAACGCTGAATTCACATTTTTGACCAAAAAAAATTAAAAACTGTTTATGGGGATGTACAGAGGCAGCCACTTTAATTTTCCCCTTTCAGCCAAAAGCTTGCCGAGTTCCAGCCAACTTCCAGCCACTGTGGGTTTCCCCCATCTTCCTGGGATGTGCCTAAACTTTGCCATAAGCATGCCCAATGATGCATTTGCAGGGTGTCTCCATGACATTGCGCTTTCCTCACAAAACACGTACAGTGGGCTGCAACCTTTGTCGGTAATAAAGTAGCTATGCAGGGGATCTCATTGTACGCATGCAGGTGGACAGGTCCCATCATGGACCTGCCATGGTCCAGCCAAGACTCAGTGAAGGAAAGTGGGAAAATCTACATGGAACCACAGTTTTTGTAAGTAGATGATGGAGCATCCACGTTTTTCCATTGTACCTTAAGTGTTATACATGTCATGTGCATATGTATGTGTTGCTGTTGTTACTGTTAGCAACTTTGCTAACTGGGCTGCTGCCTTTCTCAGCTGGGACACTCTTGAAAAAGAGATTTTTAATCTCAATGAGTTTCTTTCCTGGTTAAATAAAGGTTAAATAAAATAAATAAAAATATTAGTGACTAGGGGTATTCATAATTGATCAACTGGTCATGTGTTTATCGACCAATACTGATTACGTATGAAGACATCTGCCTTGGCTGTACTAGTGTATCCTTACTCATGACTCCTCTCCTCAGCTCCTCTTTACTCTGACCGCTATAGGAGCTTTTAATTTACACTTAAGATGGCAGGTCGGGTCAACACCCAGTTTGACTGAGGACAGAGGACCCATCCTATAAGAGACTCTTGGCACAGCTCGTCTTTCTCCAGGTTCTTCATCACTGTGTACAGTAACTCAGAAAGTTCACTTTTTTATTCATGTTGTTTTCCTCTCATACACATTTGATGAACAGGGCTGCCAAAGCACCAAACGGAGCAGAGATATAATCCTGAAAAACACTCTGACTCGTTGAATTTCTCCCACATTCTCTCCTTAAGTTTCTCCAAAACACAAACTCTCTGCCCCTTGAAGTACTACCCTCTGAGCAGGCACCATGCAAGGATGTTTGTATTGCCAGCTTTACCACTCTTACACGAGTTCAACACATTTATCAATAATACAAAGTGACTCAAAGGTATTGCCTGCATAACCACAGCGTACAGAAAGGCCAAAACTGCCCTTTCATGATACAGGGGGGTTTGTGTGGTGTAAGAAGTTTAGCAAAAGGGCCACGGACCCCATGTGGTGTTTTCCTGAAGCTCTGTTGAGATCAAACAGTCCACAAATTACCCTCCATGTATATCAGGGCAGAGGTGGATTGTGTAGCGAGTGCTCCTCCGACTTAAGTAAATAAACAGGATTAGTTGAGATTAAAAAAATGTAGAGGACTGGTGCTTTTCAAACTGTCCACATATTTCTGTAAAAAGAAAGATTTCAGGTTTGTTCGGACCAAATGGGACCTAAAAAAAGATGGTTGGATATTTCTTTGAATTGCATTATAGATCAGGGATTGAATGACTGAAAACTTGTGCTAGTAAAGCCTTTTTGACAGCATTCAAACCTGCAACACCATGAAATCCACAAAAGTGATTAATAACGAACAGGCTTGTTCAGAGAGGATGTTCCAGCAGCAGCCTCTTGATTAAGTGCATGCTGGCTCAGTGACTCAACTTCCTGGAAACGGTCGTCATGGAGAAGAGCCATGTTAATGTCATTAGTAAAAGGTGAGTGCTTTTCCCACTCTGATGAGTCACAATGGATCTGCTTATCTCTGACGCCAAATTAAAGATATGATGTTTTGTTTTTCTTTGCATGAGTCATTCTGGACAATATCAGGAGAAAGAAACACGGATTTAGTTGTAGGAAACTGAAAAAAAACCTATAATCAAAGTGAGGGTATTTGTATAATTATTGCAAAAAAAAAAAAAAACATTTTATCCCTCTTTCAGTCAATACAGCAAGAACACGTGGTTTGGATTCTATAAGTTGGATAAAACTACTGCTCTGTGTAATATTGCACACTAGTGTGTGCATATATATACATATAAATAAATAAATAAATATATATATATATATATATATATATATATATATATATATATATATATATATATATATATATATATATATATATATATATATATATGTATGTATATATATATACATATATTTATACATATATATATACACACACACACACACACACACACATATATACATATATATGTGTGTGTGTGTGTGTGTTTATATAAAAATAATCATGATCAGTGATTGAAGTTTATTTGGGTTTATTGCCTGCCACGTTTCATATTTTAACAAAAGAAAATACAATACCTGCTGTTTCTGTCTTATCATACTCTTAATCCTACATTATTAATTCATTTATCTTTCCTAAAAGTAAAACATACAATATGCTCCTGACTCCACCCTCAGATGCAAAATACAGGCAGCTACCACTGGCAGATATACAGAGAGAGACACTTTCAACTCTGTAGCCTCCTCCTCTCTCTTCTCTCCCTCTCTTGTGTAACTCCTGATGACTTACAGTACTTCATCACCTGATGAGGAAGTTATTTTCTACCCAGAACAATTGCTTGTGTTCTACCAGTATAGAATCATGTCAACTGATGGCTGCACTCAGAGATCAACAGCATAAGTTTATATTAAACAGGAGCCGATACTGATGTTGCACTGATACTGATGTGCAACACTGGTGATGAATATATCATTCAGCTAACAGCTGGATGGCTAAGCTTTGAAAATTGACCTCAAATAATCAAATGGAAATTGAGATAAAGAACTTTTGACCTTGCCCTCCTTTCATCTCAGTTCAATCAACCTGCCAGTTAAAATCCCTCCTTTAAAAGTGCATCAGCACAACACAATTCATACACACGTCCTGGTACTGTCTTACCTTCCTGCAGGGCATCTTTTAGGACGGATGCCCCCCTGGGCAGCTCCTGGCTGCTGGTTGACCTGAAGAAGGGCTCGACCTGCTGCTGGACCTCCTCGCCTTGGTTCAGTCCCTCCCACATACCCCTGAAGAGACGCACCTTCTCCTCCAGGAGAGACATGATCTCTGTGTCCTTCTGCCTCAACAGATCTAACAGGCAGAGACAACGAGTAGACAGTGAGGAGAAAATAACATCCAAACCCTGTCATGTTTTTGTTTTTTCACACATGTCTGTCTCACCTCTCATCTCCTTTGCTTTACTCTCAAGTTGTCTTTTGTCATCTTCTGTCTCACTGGGGATCCCTTCATCCTCGTCCTTATCCCTGTCCAAACAAGGACACAAACAAAACACACAGAATGTGAGACAGAATATAAACAAGATAAAATATCTTCATAACAAGTGCATCATTACAATTCTGAATCCTTTACAAAATCTGACATTGATTTTTAGTTGGGCCGAATGCTGAAATAACTTTATTAAATAAAATAGAAAGTACTTTGTCTACTTTAACATCCCAAGGCAAAAATCTGTGTGACTCACATGTAAGAATATACAGTTTTTCATTTAAAACACAAGATAATGAATAAAGAAAGTTAGAAAATAAGAATTAAAAACATTATAAAACAGTAAAAATGATATAGACATTCTGAAGACAATAAAACAGAACAAACAACAGACAGAATAGAGTTTTATTTAGGAGGCATATGACTCTAGTTTTAGAACAAGGTAAAAGAAAAGCAGAAGTGTGTAATTGTTTGGACATTATTATGGTCATATCCTCAACAATATCAACAAACAAAATCTTTAATTGTCTGATGGACGAGTATGCCTTAGAAAACAAACACGAATTACTCTGAAATATACATTCTGCCAAAGGTTGGTATTAAACAACGAACAGATGCATTTAAGTTTATGACGTTAACACTATAAGATTTTTGACCATAAAATCTTAAAGAAACGTCTGTTCAGCTATTGAATCTTAGTTTAACAGCTGAATGTAACTTATACTGTGAAATAAGAACACTGATGCAGATTTGTAAAAAGTGAAAATTTAAGCTCTGTCAAACAGAGGTCAGCTCAATCATTTTGGGTGGTTTTTAAGGTTGACAGAAAAATACAAACACTCAGTTTGTTTCCATCCGATCACTTAAGAAAAGGTCAAATTATTGAGCTATCAGACTTAGACTTGACTTTAAAAGCTAATATTTTGCCTTAACTGGGGTTCATATACTTGTTTTTGATGGCTGATAGAGTACATTCACAATCCTAACTCAATACATCATTCATTCAATACAATTCTAGATTTTTTATATTCTTAATATTTATCATTTTTGCTTATCTTATATCTGTATATGGATTCAATTGCACTGTCCTGTTAAATCTGATCTTGTATATGTTTTGTACTTATACTTTACATGTTACTATCTGTTTGGACTAAAAAAGGAGAAGCTCTCCAATCTCGTTGTACATTCAGTATAATGACAATAAAGGGCATGCTATTCTTTACTATTCGCTCCGGCCTTGTCTGTTCTTATTGGTAGACAGAGCTGGTCTGTGGTGATTGGTCAGTTCAGTGCCATTCAGGCCAATGATTTAATGGCTTTGCATTCTGTCCATGCTGTCCATGGTCCACGCTGGAAAACAAGCCGTTTCAGGCAGCTACTTCCTCTGTGAACGGGGGGAGGTCCGAAGTCACATACTAAATGTATTGTGCACAGAAGTACTCTAACGAGAAGGAAACGTGTAAAACACACTAAGGGGTATTTAAAGTAGGAAATGCATAATATAGTCTCTGTAAAGGCATGCTATGTAAAATTCTGCCACCAGGGGACTCTCAAGTAAACAAAACATTAGAGGAGTCAAGATGTAATAACCCAGTCACCCCCACATGCCTTCAATTCACCTTACTGTTCTTTACATTCAGGAATCCATTAGAAGAAGCATCAGTCTATGAGGTACACAACTGAGCAGACAACCAGCACTTTGGTTTCATGTGTAAACTTCACATCATGGGAGAGAAAAACGTTCGTTTATGTTTACAGCGCGCAATATGAACTCGCAAAGCATTCTGGGCATGCTTCATGGGACGCAGGAAGACACTTTCAGAAGCATTTATTTCCCTCAGCAAGTAGAATTTATCTGTGAAACATAAAATTTGGTTTGTCAACCCGCGTACTCAATTTTGAAATAATTGTAACACTGAAGGACGGAGGGGACAGCAGGTCTCCATTCAAGTTGGGGATGTATATTTATGGGGACATGGGGGGAGTTTGGGTGACAGAATGGACAGTATACAGAGACTGAAGGTGGTCTGTCACAAATAAGCAGCACTAAATATGAATGTGATACAGGAATAGGACAGCAGTAGAAGCAGGTCATGCTAACTTGTCAGGCAGACATTACGACATGTTCTCACAGCAATTAACAATAGTTGCTATTACTCAGCCTCTGTCATCTATAAAATTAAAAATTACTCTGCCTTCGAAAACTGAAGGAAATAACTGAGGGTAATGCTAGCTTTTGACAAAAATGTATATAACATAGAATCAATTAATTTAGTACCAGACATAAAAAATAAATAAATGGTAAACTCTATAAACTATAACTTTAAGATTTTTTCAGATCAATTGACAAGAGCATAAAGTGACGCTTAAAACAGTAATTAATTCAGCAGAAGTCAGTCCAATTATTTTAGGTGATTTTAGGTCAGAGAATCAAAAAAACCAGTCTATCTTCATACAATTAGAAACAGTCATATTGTGTTATTCAGACTAAAAGGCATGGGACCATGTCCGCCTGGCTGAAATTGTTCTGAATATAATTTCTTAACGTCAAACGAAGATGAGATCAATATTTTCTTGCATGTGTAGACAACACTTGCCAATGCATTCTGTACACACTCTGCTGTCTCCCTATCAAGCTTTGAGCAGAAAGTCTAACAGCATAAATGTTTTGGAGATGTCACATTGTCCTCTGCCTTCTGCTGAAATGGTCCTCATAATTTCCCCACCGGATTTTCCCAACCAGCTTAAAAGGGGTCATATTATTATTGATTATAGGGTGCTTTATATCTGCAAGCATCTTCTCAGTGCCTTAAATCTTTGGATCCTGTTTTTCATGGAGCTTTAGTGTTCATAATATATTTTAAGCTGCCAACTCATCATTGTAATCTGTATGAGTGAGTTAGGAGGCCCTCTTTGACCATCCATAGACTGAATCATTGGCACATCCTCATTTATAGGGCAATACTTGGCCTTCTTCCCTCATACTTCAGTGTTTTCATGTAAAGTTCTGGAAGCTCTAGTGTTCCATCTGTGACTGAGTCACAAAACTTACTTCTGCTATCTGTCCCCAAACTTTGTCTTGAAATGGACAAAAGAAGTTGTAGATATGTTGCTCCTGCAGACTGGAATCAGCTGCAGGACAATCTGAGTCTTGGAGAGCTGATCTCTTTAAATCTTATTAAAAGCAGATTAAAGTATTGGGGGAAGATGAAGCAGGCTGTAGATGCTTTGACTGGTGATCTTCTGCTCCATGACTCTGAATGGAGTGGTTGATATTTATGTATTTGTGTTTGTCATTGTTTCATGTCTTTAACTTTGTGAATGTGCTGCTGCCTGTCTTGGCCACGGCACTCTTGCAAATTAGATTTTTAATCTCAATGAGGTTTTTCTGGTTAAATAAAGTTTAGTAACTTGACACACCAGATGGACTGGTCAGTGTATTTCACTAGTCCATCCAGGAAAGAGCATATAGAAACTGTTTGGGAATTGGCTGAACCTGTTAAAAGCATATCCGCAGCTGATCATTCCATCAATCACATTAATTACAGGCCAATCAGTTATTGTAGTTGGGAGCACTACTGTAAAATACTAAATAAAAGCCCCTTCATAGAACAAGCTCTTAGAGGAAGTGGAGTAAAAATAGCATTTCTATAGAGAAGTTTGTAGTGTTGTTGTTTGTTTTCATTTAATGAAGAAATGCTGCTGAAACTGTTAGCATCCATGCTAATCTCTGAACCAGAAGTCACTTCCTTCTGTCGTCTCACTTGCAGCTCCCACCTCTTCCTACTTTAAAGGGCACTGAGTGGGCCGTGCTGCTTCAGGCAGAGCACAATCGTTGTAGATTGGAGTTTGGCAAGATGAACCTATCTGATCACAGATATTGAATCAGGCTGATCCGCTGGCACTACGAGTTCAAAATTTGGTGCAGGTAAACTCGGACTAGGACAGCAGTCCAGTTCAATACCAAAGTGGAGTTCAAACCATAGCTTAACTGCATAAAAACTTACTGCCTGCCTGGCTTTCACAAAAAAAGTATTAAGAACATTTTTGGCTCGAGTTAAAATGTTTGTTAATGCCGGATCATTTCATCTGTAAATACCAAAGCCTATGAAAACATGTCATCCACAGGTTTGTTATTAGTCAATGCAGGTCGGACTACAAATGCAAGTCATACCTAACATGACGACAATCACTAAATCTGCGTGTATATTCTGCATTTTGATGAAAAATAGCACTATTTCATCAGCTTAACAGTTTTCATTCAAAATGCTGATTGAAAATAATAATCCTCCTTAGCCCAATGTAAACTCAGTCCATACGTTCAACATTCAGAATGATGAAAACACTTACCACTGAGCAGAGATAAGAAAACCCAGACAAGGCCACAGACAAATGATGATTTCTTGGAAAAGACAGAGCACCAGCACTAAAGTGTTGTTGTTTCTATCTCCTCCTACCCTGCCAATGGCCTGATCTCAATTTAGCATTTTGACAGAAGTCAGACAGGGAGGGAGAGAGAGAGAGACAGAGCTCTCCTTCCCCGCTGGCTGCAGTCAAATAATCCTCTGCTCAAAGCGAGCTGCCCTTGAAGCCAATCCAGCATTAGTCTGTCCCCGAGTACACCCCATCCCCAGGTAGAGTGGTGTTAATCCCCCTGACAGCAAAGTGCTCGGTCACAGCTTACCATTTATTACAAACTACAAGAACTGGTCGGGGTCTAACTTCTGGTTACAACACAGATATACAATAAGTGAAGTGTAAGAGGGCAGTGTTGAATGTAAAGCAGTTTGAGAGCAGAGCTGTTCAGCTGCAGCTCAGGTTATATTAAAGTGAAATGAAAGGCCAAGTAAGGTCAGAGTTTTAGTTTGAAACATGTAACAACTGGATAAAATGAAGCATTACACCCTCAACCCAATGCAATAAACTGGCTGCTTGGTAGGGCCAAGAGGTGGGTGATGTGGATTGAAAATCACATCCTAATCTGTCCGTTCTGATGATACACAACACGTATCTAATTGAATAAAAAAAGATCGCTGTCACAAGACTAAAATTTTACACTTTGATATGATTAAGATGGGAATAAATGAGGATCTTTGAATACAAATGACATTACCAATTCTGGTTATATATCAAATGCTTAATCAATTCCCTTCTAAATTTGATCAGATTTTCTACTTTCTAAAAAAAAGTTGGCCTACACAGGTTTTCAATGTCAACAACACCAAACACATGGCGCTCCTGATCATTTAATCCATTGCTGGATCAAAACCAATTTCAGCATCTCACTGGTGTTTCCAAACTTGCTTAACAAACCCACACATCATGAGTAAAATTAACCCACACTTAAAACTGCTACCACCTCTTATCCGCCATGCCTACTGCATCAATTTCTTTTAAGTTGTATGTGAGGACTTCCTCCTAAAAATTGGATTTTGATCATTTTAAAAGCAGCCTGGACCTCAACAGGTGGTGAAAATTATATTGAACACTTGAAGTACTGAGAACAGGTTCTCAACAAGAACAGTATCTCAGTTTCCATACTGTGATATGGTATGAAAGTCAAATAAAACTGATATATTTTTGACAGCACGGCAACAAAATGAGTCCTTAACACCTTACTGTTTATTTTTTGTATTTTCAAACAGTGTGGGAGACAAATGCCCACACATAATAAAAATATTTATTTAAAATAAAGAACATGAAATAAAAGTTCCCTATTTTGACTGAACAATATCTGTTGGTTATCTCGGGGTCAGTAAGGGCCTGCATTGATTTTTGCAGAAGTTTTGGATTTAGCCTTCAAGAAAAAACGAGACAAGTTTAACAACAAGTACAACTAAAATAAAAGACTTGAACAGCAGTCGACTATTTTCTTGGTCCTGTTTATCATTTAAAGCCTTTCATAATGCATAATAAATATATAAGCATGTTTGTAAGGTATTAAAATGTACTTACAATGCAGTAAAATTATAGTTATAAGCAGTCTTGTTAATCCATAGTGCTATAAAATAGTACTCATGGGTCATTATAATATATATATAATGAGTTATAAACATACTTGAGCCACTGAGGATTTGAAATATGGTGATCACAAAATAGTTCGAATTAAATGTGAAAAATCAAGATAACAGCATTTTGTTTGCTTCCTTGCGTTTAGTGAGCCTTAGTTTTTTACTTTATTTGACTCATGACCACTCAAGGTGACTTACAGTCTAGTCATGTAGTGTTTATAAAATGTTTTAATTGATTATATGGATTACAAGAATGAGAGTTTCAATAAACTTTTAGCTTTTTATTAAATACAGTAAATGACCTGCATATATGTTTGATGGATATCCAACACTGTTAATCTTTACAGTGTTTTCATCTAGCACACTAGATGCATTCTTATAACTCAATAAAAACACTATTAAAGTAATGACTTATGATTACTATTATGAAGCATTATAGATAATCAGGAGTATTTATAACTATATACAGCATTATACAGCATTATGAGGGGCTTCAGAAAAAGAGTTACCATTTACCATTTACATAAACACCATACAGAATAATTCTGTTTTGAGATCACTGTCAGTACCTTTCTGGACAATCCATTTCTAACAAAACAACAATCCATTTTTATATTGCTGAGAAAAGCAGATATATTTGTTATCAAAATAAACTGAGTGCAATGAATTATCATTCCTTGCATTTTATTTACATCTTGTCAAAGTAAACATACTTTTTGTCTCTCTTTGCCATTAAAGGTTTATGTTTAGCTAGTTCATGTCTTTGTTATGATAATAAGATCATCAAGCAACAATTAGAATTCCTTTTTTACTGACAAAACGAACACTGATAGGCAGATAACTGTCAGTGTTTTTTTATAGTAAACAATCTTTTTATTAAGCTTTAGGCCTGTAAAGTAATTTTTATTCAGTTAATACATTATTACACTCACCAATGGCCAGATAAGGTCAGAGGAAATATGAAGTATAATTGTAACATAAAATTAACTATATCTAAGTAAACTTAATTTATTACAAAGTATCTCATTGGAAAATGTATTAATTTATCTAAAAAAATTAATTTACCTTTAGCCCTGCCTTAATACATATCAACTTGGATCATTCGAGAATTGGCACAAAGGCACTGAAGTTTTTTTATTTCAAGTAAAACAAATCAAACTCACATGGACTGCATGGCCTCTTGGATGAGCTGCATCCAGGTGTTGCGTTCCTCCTTGGAGCTGGCCAGGACCTCCATCATCTCCGGCTTCTCGATCCCGGCGGTGATGAGGAAGAGGCCGCGCTCCTCGTTGGCCACCTCCCTCACGATCAGCTTCTGGAGGGAGATGACGGTGGAGCGCTGGTCCTACAGGGTGGAGGAGAGGAAGGGAGGATGAGAGGGGGAGAGGAGGGGAGGGATGGAAGCGACAAGTAGGAGAGGGGAAAAAAGGGAAGATGACGGAGGGAGGGTCAAGGAGAAAAGGGGAGGAGGGAAGAAGAGGATAGACGGAGGGAGGGATGATAGAATGAGGGGAGGAAGAGACAGGGAAACAGATAAATTACAAGAGCAACAATTAAGAGGGGGGTAGTTGATGGACAGAGGGACGAAGCAGAAGTAAAATAAGATCCTGGTAAATATTCTCATTCAGATGAGACAGCAAACCTCTGAAACCTCAGCGCTCACAATCGCTGTCAAAGGCACCGCACAGCACTCTTTTACTTTTGCTCTGACAAGTTAAACTCTGACAGCTCTCAAACCACATCCCAAAGTTTGCCCGAGGTTTGAAAGACAGAGTTAAACAGTTTGTGTTTGTCTCTCCATTGCATCTAAACACTGATAGGAAAAAAAAAAAAAAAAACATTCCTCTGTAAAGACATGCTTCGGAGACTTTTTGTCACTGAAATCAAGCTGTTATCCATCAAAATAAACCTTAGTTTATGTCTTCTTGTCTTTTTTTTTTTTTTTTTTTGCTTTTGTTGATCACAAATCGATGCTGCACTGATTGGCAGCTGGTGTCAAGTAGAAGAGAGTCTACAGGCCTGACAAAGTAAAGACTATAGTCTGATCCCAACCAGTGCAATTCAACTCAAATAGCTTTACATGCATGACTGTTGTAGGGCTTCAAAGCCAAAGCATTTCATCAATCCTGACCCCCAAAACTAAGTACCATCTTCCTTTTGTTTGATTGATTGATTAATGTCTTTATTTTGAGCAAGTCATTTAAAACAAAACACAAACAGTTGAAGATGTCAAATTTTACCTCAAATCAGGTTCGTATATTACATTTTCATGACTACTAGAGTATGTTAATCACTAATGTTGAAAAAACCTTCTGTCACAATAGCACTGAATGGATGATAGTCATGTTCATGTTTCCCAATTTAGCTTAAACACAGCAAAAGTTCATGTCAATTATTTTCACTTTAATATTGTTCTTGGAGCAATAAAATGATCTGACACCTTGGATTGGCTGTTTCACATATTCAAGAGGTATATTCAATGACCCTCTCAGCAGAGCATTTCAGTGCCATGTTGTCAACAACTGAATTCATTCGGCAGTCTATGCTCTGCACTCCAAGCCAATGGGCTTAAACTGACAGCAAAATAATGGTTGAAGCAAAGCTTCAAGCTCTTTTTGGAGGACACGGGCTGTTTCAAGCAACTACTGCCACTATTAACAGGAGGAGAAGGAGAAGTCATGATGCTGTTTCTTTTGTCTCGTGCAAAGAAGTGCTCTATCACGCAGAGAAGACACAGAAAAATTGTGCCTTGTGAGATTGGTGTCTTTATACTTCTTTTTATTCATACTGTAAAGCTATACTTCTTTTTAATTCCTCCGCCAAGAAGGTTACGTTTTTGCCGGGGTTTGTTTGTTTGTTTGTTTGTTTGTTTGTTTGTTTGTTTGTTTGACTGTTTGCAAGATTACGCAAAAACTACTGGATGGATTTACATGAAAATTTTACCAGAGGTGTGGTTTGGTCCAAGGAAGAAGCCATTACATGTTGGTGCTGATCTGATGTAGACTGGCGTCACAAAAAAACATTACAGTTTTTAACGGCAAATTCCATTCATTTACAGCATCATGGGAATTGTAGCTTATTGTAAACTGACGTCTATGTCACATGTCGCATGCACATTTCCCAGCATCCCTTGCAATGCCAGGGGAGGAGTTCTCCACGTCGCTCAGTCTGCTGTCTCATGGAGCAGTACATCAGCACTGAAAGCTGTGCATGCAGGGTTCTGCTCACAGACACAGGAGAGGAGGAAGACACTCCCGATGGAGCCTCTTAATCACTCGAAACAAGGCTGCTGAGAAAGTCAAGATGGACATAGTCTGTCATAGCAGAGGTCTGTGTGTGTGTGAGTAAAAACTTAACCCCCAAACTCCACATAGAGCAAACGCGCCGTGTACCGAAGCGCCGTGGTTTTGCTCCGACTGACAGGCTGGCAACAGCGCCGCAGCGCGCACAACATTAACATCTGTACAAGCAGCAAATTGGTTCAGTCAACAAGTAACAAGACCCAATACTTACTAGGTCACTCTACTGGATGATATTTATATCAACAATAATCACACTTTTTGCAGATTGATATTTTTAATTCCACAATGTGTGCATAAGATAAATATAGGACTATGATGTTGGGTGGAAATCAAAATTTATGGGTGGAGCTGAGCTGCTTGGCGGAGGTCTGCGCTCTCAGAGTGCTTTTCTTGTGTTTGAAATTTCCTTAGCTCCACTTTCTGTCTGTTCCAGTTTTGATCTCAGATGATTACACACACACACAAAAAAAGTGAATTTAAGCTTTAATCTTGAATATAACTTCCCTCTCTTACACATAACAGTTTCTAAGGGATGTTTTGTTAACAGAGGGAGAAATTAATGTGTGCATGAGTCCATGAGGGCTTGAGAAGGTTAAAAACAGAGTAGTGGGTCATACTCTTATGAACTTTGCCCTTTTGGCTTTAATGGCTTCATACTTCTTTGATTCTCCAAAATAAAGCCTGCCTTACGCGGGTTCATATGGTTGTCTTTCAACAGCTCCTTTCATTGTCCCTGATCATTTTCATGTCACCCCCCCGACTCTCTTTTCATTTTTCTCTTACTGTGTGTGTTTGTGTGCCTCATGCCATGAAGCTGCACGTCACATAAACATGGAAAACATGACTCAAATATTTAATCACAGCTGGGTTTGATGCTTTGGTCGAGAGTGGCTTTTTATTAGGAGCAGGTACCTTTAGGCTAAAGGTAGGGAGCCAAGGAGGCCTTCAAATGCTAACAGCAGCAAAACAAGTGTGATAGGAAAATGTGACACCAACACCCCTGCTATTACTATAAGATCTTTGTTTGAGGGATGGGGGATTAGCCTAAAACAAGAGGACCATTTTAAAAGACTAAACAACGTGAAGAAATGAGAGTATGACCTTACCAGCATGGCAAAGATGTATTTTTGGTCCTTTTCTTGAAGGAAGACGATGGCATCTGATAACAGCAGAGCATTGACATCTGGAGAACAGTTAGGAGAAAGGTGTTGAGAGTTATCTGACACAGGGTTGTCATGGTACCATACTTTAAACTTAAAGACCATTCTAGAAAGAAAATAGGACGATAATGCTAATTGTTTAAATACAGCAAAAAGTCTTATTCAATTTTACACTAAAAATCTCCAGGGTCTGATGTCAACAATTGAGAGCAGGTTTATATACAGTGACTTAATTGCATAAAAATAAAATGGCACACCATTTTTGTGCAATTTAGAATGTGCAGGAGCTTTCTTGTAAATTTTAATATACAAAACCCAATTCCAGAGAAGTCGGGACATTGCGTAAAACTCAATTAGAATCTTTTCAACCTTTATACAACTGAAGACACTACAAAGACAAGATATATAATGTTCAAACTGACACAATGTATTGTTTTTGTTTTGGAAAATATTCACTCATTTTGAATTTGATGCCTTCAACACGTCCTAAAAAAGCTGGGACAGGGGCATGTTTAACTCTGTGTTACATCACCTTTGCTTTAAACACTCAATAACAGGTTTGGGAACTGGTGAAGCTTTGTAGGTGGAAAAACTTTCTCATTCTTGATGTACAACTTCAGTTACTCAACAGTTCGGGTTCTGCATTGTAGTATTTTGCGCTTCATAATGCACCAACATTTTTAATGAGAGACAGGTCTGGACTGCAGGCAGGTCAGTCTAATACCTGCACTCTTTCACTATGAAGCAAAGCTGCTGTAACAGGTTTAGAATGTGTCTTGGCATTGTCGTTCTGAATAAGACGTCACTTGGGTGGCAGCATATGTAGCTCCAAAACCCACAGGTACCTTTTAGCATTAATGGTGCCTTCACAGCTGTGCAAGTTACCCATGCCATGGGCACTAACACCTGGAAGACACAATGTCCATGATCTCCAAAAACCATTTGAAATGTGGACGCTAAGACCACAGCACACTCTCCACGTCACGTCAGTCCATCTCAGATGATCACAGGTCCTGTTTTTGTTGATAAACAGCTTTCGCTTTTTAACTTCCTCTTTAACAGTAGTTCTAGCAATGGACCGAAGTCTCCCTGAGCCCAGGAGATAATGTCCTTAACAGAATAATGTTTTATGCGGAGAGTTTTTGGTCTTGCTGCTTACGTACAGATATTTCTCTGGATTCTCTGAATCTTTGATAATATTATGGACTGTAATGAAAACCCTAAATTCCTTGCAATTGAACATTGGACTATTTGCTTACGTGGTTGTTTACAAAGTGCAGAACCTCACTCTATCCTTGCTTGTGAATGACTGAGCCTTTTGGGGATGCTCCTTTTGTATCCAATCACGATACTCACATGTTTCCAATTAATCAAGTCACCTGTGGAAAGCTCCCAACAGGTGTTCCCCTGTTGCAGCTTTTTTGGACAATGTGATAGGAATTACATTCGAAATGTTTGATTTGTTGTCTTTGTAGTGTATTCTTTTGAAATTAGGTCAAAAAGCATTTGCTCTCCATTATAATCTGTTTTTATTTACAGTTTGCACAGGGGGTTGATTTGTAAACTCATTCCTCTTCTTTGCATATGACTTATAATAAATAACAATTTTAAGTTTCAAACAATACCATTTGTCATTGGTTGCACTACATGTAATCCTGCCACCAGAGGGCTCCAAATCCAAAACAAAAGCAAAGACATGATGTCAGCTCTGCCCCACTCAGCTGCTTACTTACTGCTTTAGATTGAGGTTTAAATTTCATGGGTTGATTTTCGAAGTGAGGGATGAAGCTGATTAAAAGTGGCAATCCCCATTTGTACTGCAAGCTACTCTCCAGACTCTCTTGCGCTTGCTTATGCCAGTTTTGAGAACAACATAGTGATCCATCACCATAACAATCTGCTTAATGTGCCTTTAAAAATGACATACATCATATTGTTTTTGAAGTGGGTTAAAAAGGATCGAAGTTTTAAATATTTCAACCACCTGGAGTGTTTGAAATGTTTAGCAATATAAATGTGATAATAGGTGAGGCCCTCCTCACCTTTCAGCCTCCCCTGACTGTTCTTCAGCTGCAGCACTCCGTCATGGATCAACCGCCTCCTCAACAGATCCTCCCTGGCAAATATCTGACCGCTCTTCATCATCATGATTGACTTGCTGTCTGTTCGGATGTGAAATTCTTTCAGGCGCCGTCTTTTGTCGTGCTCGTTCACCTTGCTGTCAACCGCTGCGATCACCTCCTTCACCAGTCGAACAGCCTCCGTCAGGTCGTCATAGTCGTCCTCGCTCTCTGTGTTTGACATGTGACAAGAGAGGTCAGAGGGGCAGCAGAGTGGAGGCAAACTAAATACAACACTTACACCATACCTGACAACCAGGACTGGGTAAAATGGACCAAAATCCAAGTATTGATATATTTACATCTTTTAAGAAGATGGCAGTACACCATATATGTGTTAATTTGTTTTTGTTTAAAGGAATTACCTGAAAGCTGTCAAAATATCAGAATTACACAACTTTGACATGACTCTAAGGGAAACAAATACCTTGGCAACAATACTAGAGTTGCTGGGTAATTTGTCATTTTTGCTTCTCAAAAATTGGAGACGAACCCGCACACACAATCTAAATCGTACAAAATCATTAGTAACAATTTTGTTTTGAGTGTCTCAACCTTTTTAAAGCTCATAAATTGCATTTAATTTCAAATAAGTTTCAAATGATAAAACCTCTGTTTTATTTTAACGGTCTGTGGCATCAAAAAGCAGAGACGTAATGATCTTCAGTCATTTTTTTATAACCAGAAGAAAGACAGTGGCCTATAACATGTACAATAAAGTTTGAGGACCAATGACCTACATCATTAACTCTGCCATAGTGTAAAGCAGAAGAAAGCGTTACTTGTTTGGCTAGGTAGAGTTTCATGGGTGCATGAGGTATACGTTCCCCAGCCCTGCTATTGACAGCTATTAAAGTAACTAATGTTCCCTGCAGACTTGCTTTCTGAGTAAACTTTTCGTTTTGTTGTGTCTCCCGTATGAGGATTTAAAGTGCATAGTCCTATACTTAAAACCCACTTAGTGAACAACTTTAATGGAGTTAGAAACCACTCATACACTCCTAGAGACATTCAGAGTCTGATAAAAGCTTTGCATGAGCAAACAATGAAAGAGCCTGACCAAAATCCAAAATCAGTCACCCTCTCTCTAAAACCCCTGCTTTTATTTCAACTCAGCTTCACAGAGAACAAAACTGTGTTCATATTTTGTTACCACAGCGTGTTTCAAGCTCGGTACAGTGTCAACTTACTTCAACACACATCAGTTTAACTTTTGTGTGTGTGTGCTGCACTGCTGACGTGTTTGTGTGCTTCTTTTGGCTTTTAAATCATGCAGTAGTGTTCAAGTTTATGCTGTTCTTAGAGTAAAGCGTTTCTGGGACGAGTCAACCCCGTCCTCACTTCATACCCCCGTACTTCTTCCTAGCTTGAGCGGTTGTTCCTTCTCTTTCGTGTCACAGCCGCTCTTTGATCGTTTTGAGATTCATTATGCCATGTGACCTTGAGTATATTCTAAACCCTAAGAGCTGTGGAACAGTCAGAACTTCAAATCGAAGCAAATGTAATGCCTAATGTTCAGCCAAAACTATCCTATAACACTTATTTTAAGGCATATCAGACCGTCAGGTAATACAAGAAGATGACTAAACCACATGTAAGAAATGAAGTTATAGACTGTGTAAATGATTATTAAAAGTGTGGCACATTTTCACTGGCAAGGCGTTAGTAAGGACAATTCATCCTTCTGAGACATTAGCCAGTGCTGACTGTAGAGTCATTTTTGACATGTTCTTGACAACTTCAGCAGATAGTTGGAGTTTTTCTGAAAATGAAGGGCCACTCAGAGATTTTTAGTTGGAAAAAAAAATGTTAACACTGACCAACAGGAACACACACGGCAGATTTCAGCTTCATCAGGACTCTGATGAAAGTTGGTCAAGTTGTGCCAGAACATCTGACTTTAGTTTAACAAATTTCATTTTTTACCAATAATATACTGTTATGGCAGTGGGTAATACAGTGAAGCGGTTGCCATCACTTGCCTCCAGAGCCACGGGAGTAGGGTTTGCACCCTTGCGCCCTTTAAACTTCATTACACGTAAACACCTGTTACCATGGAGAAATAGGGTAAAAGTTGCTGGTGCTGCAGGAAGAATGAATGGCGTAGTGCTGACTGGCATGTGCTTCCAAATCTAACCTGATCATTATTAAAACCTCCTTAAGGACCCTGTTTACATGTATTAACATCGGAGACTATCTGTTTTAGGCATTCAGACACCAACTTGACTGCACCGTGTCATTTTCACTATGCAAAACCAATACGTCTGTATGGAAGTGAAATGAATGAGGGCAAATCAGCCACAAGTTAAGTGTAGAGCAGTGACCCCTTAGAGCCTTTCTCCTTCATTTCGTCACAGAACACACAATGAAACAGCAACAGTGATATCAAGTTTTATGAGTGTGAATGGTTGTCTGTCTCTCTGTTAAAGTAGTGTTTCCTCAAAGGCTAAAAGCATCCACATTGTTGACTGTGAATACAGAGTACTGGATCAAAACACTTTAATGACATATGAGAGACTTAAAAGGTAACATATTGCTAATTATCACGGCCATGTTATGTCACAGAGTTTGCCTGTTTCTTTGTTTGCCAATCTGGGATCAAGACATCTCAAAAGTTCTCGACAACTTTGAATGAAATATAGGCAATGTTGATCATGGCACATGGAAGATAGGGGTAGATCTGGTGGTAATCCAAACATGGAATTTTTTACAGGATTTGTTAACACTGCAAGACAGGGCTGATTTCCATGTTTTCCACAATCACAAAAAATTTTAGAAATGCCATGAATTTTAATGGGAACTTGCACCAACTTCAGACCAAATTAGATTAAGCATTTCCCTTAAATTCAATTTTTGTGTTTAGCTAAGCTACCCAGCTGCAGGCCATGGATCTATTTCGAGGTGGTGGATTTGAAGATGAATACCCTTCTCAAGCCTAAACTTTTTTATTCATGATGAAACTTATTTCAACTTTTGTAGAGCCAGTTATTTTTCTCTTAGCCTCTCGAGCCACTTTATCTGATCATGCTTACAACATCCAGTTGTCATAAATAAACAGAATATTTCAATGTTTGGTTCACTTGGAGTTAAAAGACTCCAATTAAAATTTGTTTAGAAGGAAACAGTCTGAATTTTTCACTGACAAAAGCCCAGGAGTCTCTGTGTTCCTGATTTAAATTCAGCGAATGTTATTTGGTCTGGACTAAATGTGTGAGATTTCTCCCTGAAGTGAAATATTTTCCTCCTGTGGTTTGTGTACTTTCGCTGCTCCTGAGCACCAAAATACTATCTTAAACCTGCGAGACTGCCGTGTTATTTCCACTCAGCACTCTGTATATCACATTTGGCAGGAGAGAGTCTTCTTTAAGCACCTTGGGGATTAAGTCACAGCTCCTCGTCCCACACAGAACTATAAACAGGCTTTGGGGAAGGATTAAAGAGAATGTACACAGTGGGAGGCCGGCTGACGAGAGGTGCTTCAAATCAGATATAAAAATGTGGAGAAATGTTTCAGCTGCACCGACTAGGTTTCATCTTTTGCTCTAAATACGGCCTGAGAATTTATGCAAATAATGTAAATGAAAATAAAACCATGTGCGAAAAATTGAACTCATCAGGGGGTTTACAAAAACAATCAACACTACAGTGCAGGGAGTGTTGTAAAGGTGACACAAATCCTTTTTCCACCTTTTGACACAATAACCTGTGGCAAAAATAAAATATCTGAGCTCTCAAAATATAATAAAAAGGCAATTCTTTGAAAATAACAACCACTGAACACATACATTAGTCAATTAGAACGGGAGAGAGATTGAGGCGGCTTTTACAAGGACAGTCTTTTTGGATTTACACATGAAAAGCTTTGCAATATTCAGATTTCAATGGTGGACTGGATTTCTCCCCTTTCATGGTATTGCCTTATTCAAGGATTTTAGTTTGTTTGAAGGAGTTACTTACCTGTTTATTTGAAGTATTTTAGATCATATTTATTTGTCTTTTTCATTGTCTCTTGGTTACTGCATTGGTATAATGAATAAATTCAGATATTTCATTTCCTCAATTGAAATTAAACCTTTTTCCTCATCACGGGACCTATATTGATCATGTGACTGGTCCAAAACCTTTGAAGCAAGTAGTGTGGTGGCCATTTTGTACCTGCCCTGATGAAAGCCTTCATGGCATGATTTTCACTCAGTAGCCCTGAAAAAATAAAGGCTTTTATTATTGATCGCTCAGAACTTTTTTAGACATTCTAATAAGAAGGGACCTTGAAAAGAGTTATCACTTTTTCAAAAGAGGAAGGTGAAAATCTCTACAAGTTTATTTTGATTGATCATTTCTCCCCTATATTAGCATCATTAGTAATGCATTTCATGCCATTGTAAACACAAAGTTTTGTGAGACTGGTGAAGTCAAAGACAGACTGTGAAGTCGGTGTCCCAGGAAGACAACCCCTCAAAAAGACCAGTTCCTCACTCTTAAATTTACTGAGAAACTGTAGCCTTTCATCCAGAGGAAGAGAGGATTTTTGCACTTTGTTAAATAAATAAATAAATCAGGTGTTCCAATCACTTCCATGGCCACAGGTGTATAAAATCAAGCACCTAGGCATGCAGACTGCTTTTACAAACATTTGTGAAAGAGTGGGTCGCTCTCAGGAGCTCAGTGAATTCCAGCGTGGAGCTGTGATAGGATGCCACCTGTGCAACAAATCCAGTCGTGAAATTTCCTCGCTCCTAAATTTTCCACAGTCAACTGTCAGCTGTATTATAAGAACGTGGAAGTGTTTGGGAACGACAGCAACTCAGCCACAAAGTGGTAGGCCACGTAAACTGACGGAGCGGGGTCAGCGGATGCTGAGGCGCATAGTGCGAAGAGGTCGCCAAATTTCTGCAGAGTCAATATCTACAGACCTCCAAACTTCATGTGGTCTCAGATTAGCTCAAGAACAGTGCGCAGAGAGCTTCATGGACTGGGTTTCCATGGCCGAGCAGCTGCATCCAAGCCATACATCACCAAGTGCAATGCAAAGCGTCGGATGCAGTGGTATAAAGCACGCCGCCACTGGACTCTAGAGCAGTGGAGACGCGATCTCTGGAGTGGCGAATCGCGCTTCTCTATCTGGCAATCTGATGGACAAGTCTAGTTTGGTGGAGGGGGGATTATGGTGTGGGGTTGTTTTTCAGGAGCTGGGCTTGGCCCCTTAGTTCCAGTGAAAGGAACTCTGAATGCTTCAGCATACCAAGACATTTTGGACAATTCCATGCTCCCAACTTTGTGGGAACAGTTGGAGCTGGCCCCTTCCTCTTCCAACATGACTGTGCACCAGTGCACAAAGCAAGGTCCATAAAGACATGGATGACAGAGTCTGGTGTGGATGAACTTGACTGGCCTGCACAGAGTCCTGACCTCAACCCGACAGAACACCTTTGGGATGAATTAGAGCAGAGACTGAGAACCAGGCCTTCTCATCCAACATCAGTGTGTGACCTCACAAATGTGCTTCTGGAAGAATGGTCAAAAATTCCTATAAACACACTCCTAAACCTTGTGGACAGCCTTCCCAGAAGAGTTGAAGCTGTTATAGCTGCAAAGGGCGGACCAACGTCATATTGAACCCTATGGATTAAGAATGGGATGTCACTTAAGTTCATATGCGAGTCAAGGCTGGTGAGGGAATACTTTTGGCAATATAGTGTATGTACACATCTTTTTCCTCTTATGAAATACTAAAAGGAAACAATTATATATAGTTAAATCATACTCAGTGCATTATTATCTTTTTGTACTGTGTTAAAGATTTAATTCGTACTTCAGGTCGAAATAGTGGATATGTATTTTGAAAAAATGCCCTAAAATGAATATGAAATGTACATAACCAACTTAATTTGGGCTCAGGGTATGGAGCTATGTGCTTCACTGTAAGATTGGGCATATGAATAGGCCGCAGCCAGAGAAAAATCAAGGCCCATCACAGTAGGCAGAACAAAATGTAAAACAGTTACAAAAAATGATTGTGTTATTGAGCCATGGGTCCTAATGGCTTGTGCATTTACACAGCAAAGGTAATCTTGCTGTGTCTGTCATGTCGGCTCAGTCAGTTGGCACAACAAGAAAAGTCATGCTGCAACTCTAAATTTCAACAAACCCTAGTACAGCCTATGAATGCTTCAGGGAATTTGATAATGAGGTTATACCAGCAGTCAAGTCATTTATTAATTACTTCATATTTGGATGAAAGATGTCTCTGTTTCACAGAAAACTGAATTTAAGGGGAGGGAAACAACATTAGCCTCAGTATGATAAAACAACTTGCAAAAGTAAAGTTCTGACGTACATCTCCCTACGACACTGAAGGCCCTACTACTTCATTATGCATCTGATACATAAACAGTAAAATATAATGCTTTACTCATGAAACAACTAACCTTTAGTGTGCTGCAGCATCCTCTGGATCAGCACTGGGTACTTTGTTATCCTCTGAGTCACCAGTAAGATGCATTCTGGGATACCGAGCCGCCGCACAATGCTGCTACTCATCTTTTTCTGGAAGAACAAACAAACAGTGCTCCAGTGAAATTTACACAAGCGGCAGGTGTAAACACAAGAAAAACTTTCACAAACAAATGAGAAACCTTGAAACTGTTCTGCTGGAGAGCAACACAGTGCTAATACTTGAGACAGGGCTCGCTGTGATTATAGATATTACTGTTTCAGAGGGGGAGAAGATGATAACCTGACATGAAAAGAAGCACCGATGCTTTAAAAACTAAAACAAAACATTCTCAAGGGTTACTGCTTTAATACTAATCTTTTCAATCAGGAATTCAAAAGACAAAAAAGAACAAGAAATGAAGCAGCTGATGACTGGCACAATAAGAGGTGCTTTCAAACCGTGAACAGTGCATCTATTAGTCATCTATTCAAGAACAAACAATCACGTCTGGAATACCAGACATCTTGAGGGTAAAAGAGATACAGCACAAAAACAGTACAAAGAGGAAAAAGTTAAAGGCGTGAAAAGAAACGTCTCTGAATTCTAAGAGTATTGTTAGAGAGATGTTTGAAACAGTAAATTATGAGCCTTACTTTGATGAAGGCCTTGAAGCGTTTGTCTTTGGTCAGCAGGTCCTTGTAGAAGTTCACTGCCTCGTTGTGCCGGCTGCAGAATCGGCCATAGACCCTCCTCATGCTTTCACCATTGGACCCCGAGAACTGGAGCAGAATTTAACAGGTATGAGTGTACGAAGACAACATTGAGCAAACAGAAAAAATAAGCTTACTGCAAAGTAGCACTGTTTATAGCAGGGCTTTAATATCCAATTTTAACAGCTTTGTTCAGTTTAAAATCTGAACAGTGAGTTGGAAACTGTGAATCATCAAACAACATAACAACACTGAACATGAAATCTGATATTAGTATCCTAAAGTGATGTAGAAATTCATCCATTTTACTGAAACCAAAGCTATTTTCAACTCTATCAATTCAATTCTCTTATCAATTCCTGTAGATTTTCTGTATGGAAAAAAATGGGCCGACACAATAGCTCAGTGTCATAAATGGGAAACACACTCCTGATATTTAAAGCCATTCTGCTGTGATAAATGCCTTGGTAATCCTTTCTTTTAGAGACTGCTAATACCCAGGTAATAACCTGGTTATAAGTTGTAATAACACTGGTAAATAACCAAGATTATCAGCACTCATCAATTACCTGGTAATAACCTGGTAACTGTGGAACAATATTAGGTAATAACATTGATAATAAGGAGGTAATAACATGGAAAGTACAGTTGACTTTACTAGAAAAAAAAAAAACCCACTATTACAATTAAAGTCAGATAAGTACCATGTAGCTCTGACTGGATTAGGATGGTAATAACTTAGATGTAAGAGTGTTAATAACCAGGTATTTAACTGGTAAAACAGATACTATTCTAGTGCATTTTCAAGATATATTTTTAATCAATCAACCTACCAATCAATCTTTACTTGGAGAGTGCCAAACATAACAAATATTACCTCAAGGCACTTTACAATAGATCAGGTTATTTTTGACTTCCTACTTGCACATTAGAAAGGGTACCAAAAAGCATACCAGGGTTATCAGTACTAATCAAAAAGCAGGTATTCATCTGGTAATAAGATGGTAATTGTGGAGAATTAATAGGTAATATCACCAACAAGGAGGTAATTACATGGAAAGTCAGGCTGACATTACTCGGAAAAACTCCACTATTACCATTAAATACAATTAGGTACCATGCAGTTCTGACTGGATTAGGATGGTAATTACTCAGATTATAGTGTGTAACGTACCAGGAACTTAGCTGATAATAAAATGGCAATTTGTCCGGAATTATTGCATAATACCACTGCGATGAGAAAGTAATTACATAGACAGTAGAGCTGAAATAACTAGGAAAAACCTCCACTAACAACCAATACATTCGATTAAGTACTGTGCATTTCTGAATGGATTAAAACGCTAATAACTGAGAAATCAATGTATAAATTCTAAGAAACAAGGAAACACTTCATGAAAACATCTCCTTTATTACCCTTTAAATACTGAAAACCACTTTAATTGTAAGAGGGTCTATGTTGTTCATCAAATTCTAAATGATATCATCCAAGTCAGAACTGCATGTTTTCAGACAAACTTTTACGTCATTCGTGGAGTTATTTCCTCATTATTTGATCTGTACTGTCTAGGTAATTACGTTCTTATCACGGCGGTGTCATCCCATATTCCATACATACATACAAGACAACTAACCATTTTGTTAAAAGCTACATACCTGGTAATTCACACACTGATATGTGAGTTATTAGCATCCTTATCCAGTCAGAGCTACATGGTGCTTAGCTGAATTTAATGGTAATAGAGTGTTTTCTAATTAATATCAGCTGTACTTACTATGTAATTCCCTCTGTATTATGTACGTTATTACCCAATAATGCCCAACAACGACCATCTTATTATTGGGTAAATACCAGGTTATTAGCAGACTGTAAGAGGAAGGGTAACCGATGTCTTTGCATGTTGCTGTTTTTTGAGTTTCCACCCTCACTTGAAATCACAGACACTGAATGATGTGCAGTTGGCATCATTTCATGTAAAACTGTGCCACAAATTAGACCACTTCATCTTCCTGTGTCCCATGATTACAGCTTTGACCCCTCAGTTGTAATTTCTGCAGTCTGCCTCTGATGAGAGAGTGAAGCCCATGATTTGAAAAGCAAAGTTTAGTCAAAGGAATTGATACGGGCATTTTCAAGCACTGAGACTAATGATATTGACTCCTTCAGCTGTTACTGATTCTTAACTGGAAATGGATTTTGAGTCCTTGGATACTGAAGGATAATGTCATGTGAGCTGAGTTCGACAAGAATTTAAGTCTACAGCGATGCACATGGCTGTGTGAGGGTTTACAAATACTTTAATGCTGAGAGCTGAATACTCAGACTGACAGTCCTGATGTGTGTAAAGCAGTTTAAAAAAAAACAAAATCACTTCGCATAACAATATTTAGAAATAATGTAGAATGTAAAATAGGCTAGGCTGAAACTCAAATAGTTAGTTATAATATGTAAATAAAATGTTAATACTTAAATATGTTCATGTTGGTATTTACAATACTAAAAACAAAGACAGAATGCCGTCCTGAAACCTCAAAATGTCTTTTACACAGCTGAAAATGTCTGGACATTTTTTGGATGGGCTGCCCTTGAAATCTGTAGATGTTCTCTTATGGAGGCTTTTAACAGGAAGATATTTCTGTGTATGTGATTTGATTTGTGGTGCACTTTCATAAAGCAGTATTAAGTAACACAAGTGATTTTAACTATGATTATGCAGCATTAAAAGTGCATTATGACATGTTAACATGCTGATAATGTGCTGATAATGCCTAATAAAGAGGGGCTTCAAAGAAAGTGTTACCAATTAGTGCACAATACAGTGAATAGCATGTAGGAGACTTTTTATCGCTTTATTTCTTTTACAATTTTGATACTTTTGTTACATCTGAGCAAGAAAATGATATAATGTATAGTTTGAAGCACATGGTATGGAAAAAGTGTCAAAATATAGAAAATTTAGACCACTTTACTTTGCAGGGGTGTAAATATTGTGCCTTGAAACAGCAATATAAAATGGGATTGAGTAAACTTTAGAACAAATCCAAAATGGCAAACAAAGCAGCAAACTATAATGCATAGATGCCAGTTTTGCATTTAAATTAATGCTACAGGCAATTCAATTTACTAAAAGTATAAACAAATAGAGGAAAACAACTTGCTGCAAATAAAAAATCAAGAGGCAGTTTTTTTGTATGCACAAGCCCAATATGAGTGTGCACTAGCAGCAAGATCCTAATTTCTTGCTGAAATTTTGCCAGAGAGATTGCTGGGAAATTGATTTTTTTGTGAAGCTGAGGTTAAAATTGTACAGTTTGCATTCACACCAGTAGCTCATCCATAAAATGTCCAGTAGTGAGTTTTTTGCTTGTGTAAAAACAGCCTTAAGTCACACTTGCACCTGTTTCCCTTTTTCCCCTGTGCCTCATACCTGGCTGACCAGAATATCCCCTATCCTGTTGATGATGAAGCCCCCCTCAGAGCTGCCCCCCTCCAGCTGGCTCTCCTTCTTCCTCTCCAGGAGGCGAAAGAGGAGCTGTGCATGGAGCTCCAGGAGCTCGTCCAGAGCGGGGAACAGCCTCTCCACCGTCTGCGTCTCCAGCTGCACCTCCTTCTGCAGGCCTTTACTGTACACCTCTGACATGATCCGCAGCGTCCGGATGTGATGCATCTCTGTCTGCATCAGCTCTGAAGGACAGACGGGGACAAAACAGCTTTATAAGAAAAAGATTGAGATCAGAACATCGGTATTATTCCAACTTCAAGGTTTTTTAAGAATTCATGACGTTTACTTCAGTAACAGTGCATCTTAACAAAAATATGTGCTTTTCATCAAATTTATTGCCAGAACAAGACTAATTAAAATCTAGAGACATACCAAGGACTTTAAACAGAAACACAAGGTGTCCCGATATATAATAAAATAAGACGTTATGAAAACAACTCTCATTCATGCAGATGTGACTGAAAACACTGATTAGTTTGCCTTAAATCATCAAGGCTACATCCAACACAATCTTTGATTCAATATCACAGCTTTATGTAATGTGGCAGATCTTTCAGACATTGTAACTTCATTTATATGCATCCTCCAACAGGGATTCTGATCGATTATTACACCAAACTAGTTCTTCTAATTCACTCTTTGTTTTTCAAGATTATTCATCTGAATTTTAACAAATATTTCATTTGCCTGTTGAAAAATTATAATGTTTGCTTGACTAAAAAAATAACCTGTTACTACAGTATCAAACTATTTTTTTTTTTTTAATACTTTCAATTCGCTGTCCACTGCAATCAGAAGCTGTCCTAAATCTTCACCGGAGCAGAAAAGATTGGTGTCATTGGCAAATACAACAAAATTTAACCATTTAGGAACTTTGCAAAGGGCGATTGTTACATCTCTCAGAGTGTACTGCAGCAACTGAACTGATAACTATTAAAGAAACACTCCTGACTGCTACAGACTTCTCACATTTGTATTTGTTTAAAGGTCCCACGTCCTGAAAAATCTCTTTTCTTTGCTTTTAATGTTGTTAGAAGGGGCTTGTGGAGCAGAAAAAAAAAAGAAAGCTTTTACTAAACTCTCAGTTCACAGAGAAATTTTGCGAAACCTCCTTACAGAAAATGCTCAGATTTTTACTTCCTGGGGTTTATGATGTCATAGCGATACAGCCTCCACCTACACGTGTGTTTACTGCTCATCACAGGAAGATACCATGACTGTTTCGAAAGTCCAGCCTGTAAGACCTCCTCCCCCTCCCATCAGACATCATTTGGGCAGCAAATCAGCACAAAGCGCAGTATTATAGCCTCTCGTGGCCTCCCCACACCCTCAGAGCTAAGCGTTTCCCAAGGGGAGGGAAAAGGGCAGCACTTTATCCTCTACAGAGACTAAATTTTTCAATTTTTATTGAACTTAAATTGAATCCTTTCTAAATAGACCCCAGGCATGATGTCAATGCTCTAATACACAGGACATGGGACCTTAAGAGTATTCATTACTGCAGAGAACATTATTGGAGACCTCATTGTTCCTCACAGATTTAGATTTTCCACTGAATTTGAGGGGTGATGAGATGCTGTGTTCAAACCCCCACAGGGAAATGCTGAGGTGGTGGATGGTTAAAAGTGAGGCTGCAGTTTTGATGCAGGCAATGCTGGCAGGGCAAAAACTGCAAATCTTGCATCTTAAATATCCTGCTCATTTGTAACGATTATAAGGTTATTAATTAATGTGTTGTATAATGTTTGAAATCAGAACAGCTCAAGCTGCCTACCCAAACTGGCTTGCAGACTTCATCCCATTTCTTTTGTTGTTAAATACAAAAGAATTTAAGACTAAGACGAGACTGGAAGAACAACCAAATATCAGTGTTTGGTTCCATTTTGCCTCAACTAAGAAATCAGATCTCAATAAAAACACGTTTTGTAAAAAATACAGTACCATAAATGACGTCTTGTCTCTTCACCAGCTCCTTGTCCAGCTGCTGCAGGTACTGCGGTTCCACACCTAAACTCCACGAGTCTGACTCCAACTCTTTAGCATCAGCCTCGAACTCGCCCATCAGCTGCCCGTCCATCATCTCCGTCCCTGCACCAACAACACAGAATACACGTACAATTCAAAAGTTATCATCAAGAATTTTAGCAATGCTGTCATTATTTTTGAGAAACTTTAACTCTCAGGGAAATCTATTATTATGTTTGCTTTGCCTTAACAGAATGATTTGGTGTGAGATTTGTTTTTTCTGCAGTAAGAGGTTTTCATGAGACTCGTCATCAAAAAAAGTGAATGTTTGCATCTCTGTGTCTGAAGTTTAGCTCAAGTGGATAAGCTGAATAATCACTCTGAGTTTAAACACTGTGGAATTCCCTTGAATTTATCTGGTGAGCTGCATGAGTGAATGCAAACATCCAGATTTTCAATCCAACTTATCTACCAGATTCCTTGTAAAACTTTATATAAAGTCAGGGTGAGCTATGACCTTGCAGTGCAGATGGATCCACTGCACTCAATGTGTGTAACCAGACAGAGCAATCTTGCCAAGCTCCAATCTACAACAACTGTGAGAGTTCTTTACAGCAGGAAGAGGTGGGAGACATGAGCAAGATGACAGCAGGAAATCACTGTTTGTACAGAGATTAGCATAGATGCTAACAGCTTCAGAAGCAGTTTGATCAGATCTGGACCACATTTCTTTCTGAAATGAAAAACAAACAACAACACTACAAACTTCCCTATAGAAAGTACTTTTTCACTCCACTTCTTACATGTTTTAGAAAGACTTTTTTTGTGAAGTGGCTCATGTTCTGTCCTTTAAAGAACTGCAGTTGCAACCATTCACAACATTAACTGAATAAGATGTAATGAATGCGATTGACAGAACAATCGTCCAATCACGTGCCAGACATGCTTTTGAAAGGTTCTGCCCATTACCAAACACTTTCTATGGGCTCTTCCCACATGGAAGTAAAACATATTAAGCTGTCATCAACTGTGTCAGGTAAGGTGAGCTAATGTATCAATAAAACAGAAAATATGTAGAAAATATGTAAAAACAGCTTCATAATTACCTCCACCAAGGAGGTTAGGTTTTTGCCGGCGTTTATCTGTCTGTCTGTCTGTCTGTTTGTCTGTTTGTGTTCAAAATAACTTGAAAAGTTCTGAACGGATTTGGATGAAATTTTCAGGAATTGTCGGAAATGGGATATGAAAGAACTGATTAAATTTTGGGGGTGATCTAGATCACCGTCTGGATCCAGGAATTTTTTAAAGGATTCTTTAACATTGCCAGACAGGACCATTTTCGCCAAAGTGGACCGAAGCTGCTTGGCGGAGGTCTGCGTTTTAGTAGTATTTTCTTTACTGCTTGTTTGACAGTGTTGTGAATATGTCTTCAGACCCCAACACCCCCAGAATCACGTAGGCAGCATTCCATCATAACATACAATCATCAGGCTACTTTGAAGGACTGATATGTTGATATACA
Organism: Cetoscarus ocellatus; assembly: GCA_037902135.1. Classification (NCBI taxonomy): domain Eukaryota; kingdom Metazoa; phylum Chordata; class Actinopteri; order Labriformes; family Labridae; genus Cetoscarus; species Cetoscarus ocellatus. Next base: position 446,421 of record JBAMNC010000366.1, read on the forward strand.
TTTTTTTTTGCTTTCTGGTTTGATGAAATGTTAATAAAGTGAAGGGATAAATGAACAGTAGCCAGCATGTGGTGTTTTATTTTGAAATGTTATAATACGCTCTGTGCCTTCAGTGTCTGCCTTCCAATTCGACAGTACAGATTGTACAGATTGATGTAGGAAGTGGACTTAACCAAAAACAAACTCGGCACAGGCCTCCAGCTGAGCCTGTGCAGTTTTGCTACGAGCAAGCACCTGAAATGGATCAGGGTACAGGATGTGCAATTCTAGAGTCGGTGCAACTTGCTCTAGAGTGCATGGTGTAGAAAGAGTACTGTCCCGACAGACTACCTAAAATTTAGGGGACACCTTGCAGACCCATCTTGCCAAGCTCCAATCTACTATGATTACGAGTGGCCCAAAGCAGCACAGTCCAATCAGAGTCCTTTAGGAGGAGGAACGAGCTACGATTGAGACGACAGCAGGAAGTGACTGCACATACAGGGATTAGCTTAGATGCTCACAGCTTCAGTAGCAGCTTTATCAGATCTGGACCGCGTTTCTTTATTAAATGAAAAATAAATATCAACACTACAAACTTCTCTATAGTAAGGACATTTTCGCCCCACTTCTGACATGTTTTGATGAGAGTTTGTTTGATGAAGTGGCTCATGCTCAGTAGCACAGTAGCTCTTGCCTACAACATTATCTGATTGGCCCGTAATGAATGTGATTGACGGAATGATCATCCAATCTCCTGCTGGATATGCTTCTGAAAGGTTCTTCCCTCCCCAAACACTTTCTATGAGCTCTTTCCCAGATGGACTAGTGACATATACTGAATTGTCCATATGGTGTGCCAGGTTAGTTACACATAGCAGTCATGCAAGGGCAAAAAAAAAATCATAACTTCTGATTCTGAGACTCCTTTTCCACTCTGTCTTTTTAGTGTAATATTTTACTCCTCAGGAGCCCTCTTCCCATCTGACCGAGAAAGTGTCCTGTTGTGAGGTCATGTGTCAGCAGCTAGTTCAGTAACATGTCAGGGCACCCTGCAGTCTCCATAACTCCTAAAGGATGCCTTTAGATAAAGTACCGTCTATGAGAAAAGTCTATTGAGAATTTCAGCTCGACAGCTTCTGAAATGTGGTTCACACATGCATCTCACAGTTGTCAATCAGGAGGGGGGGGGCGGGGGTCTCCTTAAGCAAGACCTGATAAAAACACATAAGTGACAGGCAAAGCAACAGAGGTAACTTTCGCCAGTTAAGGCCCTGTGTCCCTGGGCAGTGTATTTTGCGTTGGCAGTAAACATCTTCAATGCAAAACTCAATGCTGTGCAGCGTTCTCTGCCCTCAGCACCCTGAACAGAAATACGCCCTTAGGGTCAGCTGAATGTGTTGATGCCCTACCAGCACTACAGTTAAAAACAGCTAAACTTCTGAGAGGGCGTGGAGCTTGTCAAAGTCACTCCTCCCTCACTGACCAATCAAAATCGAGATGGGATGGGACTTCTGCCACTCACTGTTTAAACAAAGGCTTGAGGTGAAAATGAGATGCATCACATTTTCAAGGGAACTTTCTCCAGGTCTTTAGCTTCCATCAATGGTCACACATGATTTCTTGACTCTGTGTTCATGTCTTCAAGGTGATATTTTGGTGGATTTAAGAAAAATTGAGTGACACAAATGATTGTAAATGGTCATACGGGTGTAACTGGGAGACCTGGATGTCAACCCCTCACCTGGCAGCATTACGTGCTGGTAAGAAGCGCTCTGAAACTGAAACTGAGGCTGAGAGCACTTTCAATGGGAAAAACACTCCCTGTGGACACAAAATGGGCATTTCTGCCTTTATATCATATCAAGGTGCAGTGTGACATAATCAAACCTGCCCTCGATATATGCATTCAGTCCACAGGTACACACCAAGTACAGGGAATATCCCAGAAGAGTCTTCTGATTATATCCTACAGTGTTCTCACATAAGCTTACACAGACTTCTCATGAAGGTTCTACAAGGGGGCTGACAGGAGCATCTCCAGAAAAAAGTGAGAAATTCTGCTGTTTGGGTTCACAGATTCATCTCACCCTGACAGACTCAGCGTGTTTTCAGATTGTTTCAGTGTAGAAGCAGCTTCAGAATCTAAATCTAAACTGATTTGGAGCTGTCTGGGACAGTGCTGTGCTGGGTTCGTGGTAGTGTGTATTTGTGTGGGTGTGTGTTTGTGTGGGTGCAGTTGTGTTTACTGACCTTCATCAGTGAGAGACTCCATAGACTCCGTGACCTGGTTTGTCCTGTTGAGGGAGTCGGTCGACTGTGAGAGATACCGCAGGCCTTTGATGGGCATCTCGTCAAACACCGGGCTAACATGGAGACAAAAAAATACATTAACATATAAAAAAAACAAACGTTATTGTTATCTTTTATTATATTTTTCAGAAGACGTGTACACACACACTGAAGACACTGTAGTTGAAGGAAAAGCACAAATAAATAATGACACCATTGTTGTAATAAGAAATTCTGACTCCAGTGACAGTTTCACACTGGATACATTTGACTGTACCTGTGTGTCTGTAGTGGGGCATGTGTGTTTTCATTTCAGCAAGCATATCATAAAGTCAGAGCTTTCAGACTGCCAGCATGAGCTGCACATCTCACACTGTTTCCCACACCAACAATCTTGAGAGCTGGAGTCTCGCCTATTTTTACTGTACGTCATGCCCATGTCTCAGCCATGAAAGGCAGGAAAATGCCAAAAAAAGACACATTTACCCTGTTTCAGCAGGTATTTATGTCCACACTGATAGAAAATGCCAAAAAAAAGCTCCATTACACTTTTAGCCTTTCAGGGTTATAGCTTAGTTTGTCCTCCTTGTGTAGAAATTATCCTTGTTCATCCAAAATGCTTTTATTATAAAGATTACCTGGGTTATTATTCAATAAATCAAGTCCTTACTTCCATCAAGGAGGATATGTTGTTGCCAGCTTTTGTATATTTATTTGTTAGTACATCCATTCATCTCTGAGCAAAATTTGGGAATGTTATTCATGGCACAGGGGAGAAGAGATTACATTTTGTTGGTGATTTGAATCCAGAAGTGGATCCAGGGATTTATTTTGGATAATAACTCTGGTAACAGTGTAAAAGATGCTTTGGAAGAGGTTTGTGTTTTCGGGGTACTTCTAGTTTGTGTTGACATTTGTGATGTTTCCGAAACCTTCAGTTGAAGCTCTTTACTGAGGTGAAATTTAAGGAGAGCTAGAGCTGTGGCAGCAGGGCGATGCAGCTTCAATGTAGCACACACACTTGCCTGGTAAAAAAAGCCATAGTGGTGTGAGATAAAGCTGACACATGGATCAGCCGTATGCATCCAGTGTGAAGCTACAAGTAAATATGACTTTGTAGAGGGATAAGACTTAGATTAGATCAAATAATTTCTTATATAATGTTATTTATTAACAATTTATCTTCTAATTACTTTGTGCTCTGGTGGAGAGACTGTTTTGTTTTTAACATTTTAGTCAATTCTTAACCTAGGTAGACCTATAAGCCCTTAAAAAACCCCTCTAAAACTGTAGTATTTTAATATTTATTTAAATCATGATTCAAGCCCCTTTTATTTTAGCCCCTGAAGCTGCTGGAAACATGCAAAAAATTCATTTGAAAGCTTGGACCCCTGGCCTTCACTGCAAATAATTTCCTTTGCACTTTAAAGTCATTAACATTGTTTTCATCTTCAATCAAATCAAAATCATAAACATGCTTCTCCTAAACTTTCATTTCCAAACAGTCCGCCTACCCAGCATCACGTCTTTGCCACAGTTTACCGCATATACTCGCCCACAGGAAACGGATTTAAAGCTCTGCACTGTGGAGTGCTGCCCTCTAAGCTTGAAACAGGAAAGCACGGAGATCTTGAGAGAACCACAAGTGCACAAGATAACTGTGGGTTTACAAAGAACAGGAAGAGCAGCATGTAAACAAAAGGTTTTATTTCCTGCCTGTTACTGAGTCACTGTAGGCATCAATATTGTTACCTCTGCCATGAGGTTATGTTTTTGCCAGCATATGTTTGTTTGTCTGTTTGTTAGCAATATAACATGAAAACTACTGGACGGATTATGCTGAAATTTTCAGGAAATGTTGGTAATGGCCCAACTTAAAAATGAATAGATTTTGTTGGTGATCCAGGTAACTGCCATTAGAGTATGATTGTTTTTGCTCAATAACTGTCTAACTAATAATGATATCAACCTGATTCTGAGTGCTAGATGTTGGTTTTTAGGGTCATGAATCATATTATGACGGTAACTTTATCATGGAACTATTGCTTATAGATGTAACAGCAAAATGTGAGCTACCTTGGCAGAGGTTTAAGCTCTCTGAGTGCTTTCTAGTTTTCAATATCTCGCTGTATTTTGAAATGTCCAGCAGACTCTGAGCACTTATTTTTCTGTGTTGAGTCAATGTGCTTGGCAGAGCCGAAGTGGATCCAGCTGAAAATAGACTTGCCGTGTATTTACGGCAAATGGTGGATGGAGCCAGGTGTAGGCTGTGGACACCAACTGATCAAAGGGACTGGGGCTGATTTGCTGAGGAGTTTGCGGTGCTTGGATTATGTGGAAATTGGGGGTAAGACACAGGGGTTACTTAAAGTCTTAAGGTTAAAGTGCCTCTATGTGACACGTGAGTGCTGAATACATGAAAATCTCACATTTTAGTTTGTTTTGTTCATGTATTTTTATTAATTAAGTCATAATAATTTTATCATCTAGGTTTTTCATTAATAATGAATTCACTACTTTTATTTAAACTGTTTACCATTTATAGTAAATGCTATTCCCTCGCCTTTCAGTAGCATTAACAAGCCCCGCCCCTGAAGTTTTCTAAAAAATGCACTGAAAAAGGAGAGACTGACAGAGCGATTTTAACCCATAGGTTAAATAGCAACATTCTCACACACACACTCCGTTGCTCACCCAGCGATGTTGCTAATAGACAGACTCTTGGAGAGGTTGTTGCCGTGGAAACTCATGATACTGGTGGGTCTTCGTGATGACGGGATCATCAGGGATGAATGGTCTTCTGGGGTCAAAATGGCCGACCACGGACGCTCCCTCGTCCCTCCAGCTGAACCGCAGACAGAAACATCACAGGTCATGAATATTTTACTCATCTGTCTGTGCTTTACGTAAGTTTTTTTTCTGGTAACCAGAGGAGAAATCTTTCTTATCATTTTTTATTTAAAGGATTCCTGCAAAAGCTGCCTCAGTGGTGAACTTCTTTCTCCATACTTATTGATTTAAGTTCAGTTCAGCGACTCTTCTGCTGAAAGATTTTTATCAAATGACTTCCTTTTATCAAAAAAAAAAAAAGAAAAAACTGTTTTAAGTCATCCCATCTGTGAGGTGAGAGCATTTGTGTACATCCTGGGAGAATCCTTGAACCCTAAAGTGACCAGATAACTGAATTTGTAGATATATTTTATCAGTTTGTAATCACACAGGCAGTGTTTCAAATATTGCTGAGGGAATTCACAACAGATTTATTTCCTATTCACCTTGAATCAGTACAGAGGGGCCAATAAAGCAAACACTGTTTCCTCTCCATCGAAGAAACTTTGAATTTAGTGAGTCCCCTTGTCTCAAAGCTGCGGTGAGAGGAAGGCTGTTCAAACTTCTTAAACTTTCAGAATCCAATGGTTATAACATGCAGTAGCTCGAAGTTTAATGATTGAAGATATGACAAAAATTGAATATTACCAAGAAAACAAAGATCTTCAAAGCTGCTGAGCGATAAAGACAGAGCAGCAGAGGTCCATTTAGACACAGGTGTACAAATAAAGGTAAAGGAAGTCTTTCAGCATCTCAGTGATGCCAAAATCCATGATTATTATGTCTCAAAGCAGCAGACAAAGAGCAGAGGAGGGATCAGGATCTGAACTGCACCAATGTTAACTTCATCCATGGAAAAAAAAAATGTATAGTAACTTTTTAATAGAGGAAACTCTTTTCATTAAGCTCACAAAGTGAGACCCGAATTTTTAGTGTGGAAATGTTTTTTTTTTCCAGTGATACAAAAAAAGATTAACAGGTTCTACTGTAAAACAATTGTCTTTCTATCAACAAATAACAGAAAATAATTGATAGTGGTATCAACAAATAAATCAATCAAGACACTTATGTAAATACAAACAAATCTTTATAAAAATACTACACAAAAAAGTAAAGTTCTCTCAGTAGCAGTTTTGTTTTTGTTTGTTTTAGTAAATGTACTGTATAGTTCCTTTAACATTAGTGTAATATAGTTTTATCAATTTAACAAGCAAACTGACTAATAAAGTTAAAAGAAAAAATACATTTCAGCAAAAACTAACGGCTAAAATGATCAAGTTTTTCCTAACCTAAACTCAACTAAAATGCTAAAACATTTTCTTGATTATGCTGATTTTCTTTAACTTCTAGCAGCTGCATGCTCAAACAATCTTGATAGCAGCTCGCCCTGGACTAAAAGTTACTAAGTTACTCAGAATCACTTTGATTGGTTACTGCAAGCTTATCGCTTTTAATAAATCAACTAGTTACTCTAAAATTAGTATGAGAAAAATTTTGCATTACAAGTAACTAAGTAACTGTGCAACACAGGTTTCCACTTAGTTTGACCAGTTTTATTGGTGTTAACATATTTTAATGTTCTGTCAGGTCTGAGTTTCAATATTTTCACTTTCTCAGTTCATTCAACTGTTTTTTTTTTTGTTTGTTTGTTTTTTTAACTTTATTTTTATTGCAAAACTGGCAACACACATAAAACTTACATTTCGACATTTAACTTTTTTTCCTTTTACACTATCTTTTACCATTTTAAGCTGTAACCAGGTGTTTTAATGGCATGTTTAGTGAAATATACATGGACTAAGTAATCAAATAAATCAATTAATTAATATAATTAGAAGAAAATAAATAAATAAAAATAAATTAATTAAAAAAAAGGGATAATAGGGAGTCAAGAATCAAGAATTATATGGTAGGAGAGAAGGGAAGGAGAGAGAAGAAAAAGGGAAAATCCAAGAAAGTGGTTGTGTAGTGTGTTCTGGTATATACTCTCTACAATCTTCCACAATGAGATGTGGGTGGTCTTATTGCAGAATTATGCCATTAGGTATCGCCCCCAGTAGTGCCACCCTAGGATCCTCCATTATATCCAGACCAAATAGCTCCTTTAAGATCTCAAATATCTTCCCCCAAAACATTTATAATTTTGGACATAACCAAAAAATATGTGCATGATTCCCAATACCTGTCCCACACTCCCTCCAGCAATTATTTGAATGTGTTGGTATGAATTTGGCAATTATAACTGGTGTCTTAAAAAAACGGCTAATGACCTTCCAAATATTTGCATCGGTCACTTGATGAGCTTCAGTACATATTTCTGTCCACACATCTGGCTGTAAGTCAATATTCAACTCAGCTTCCCATTTCTCTTTTATGTGTAATGTATTATACTGACTCCATTCAACAGTTTTGATTGATTCTTTAGGCAGTTGTGTCGAATCAAAAAACTGCATAAATAATGTGTTTTATTAATATCATTATTACTATTGTTGTTGTTGTTGTTATCATCATTGTAATTATAATTATTATTCTTTTTTTTGGAAAAAGTCAAGGTTTAAAAAATAAAAAGTCATTATGTTTTAGTCTGTTGGTCTTGGTTGCACATATTTTGACTTGATAAGTCACATTTTAAAATTGGTATAAATATATTTCACTCTTGTAAATGAACTACAGATATTTTACTACCCTTCAATTTACCACTAAAATACTGATACACCTTGAATTAAGGACTTTGACATGCAGTGTAGTATTTTGCTCAGTAGGTTAACTTTTTTTAATTGCTGAGACCTTAACTAATACTCCTTTACAAATATGTTCACTTAATACCACTATCAAGAAGTGACTAATCTTTCCAACAGAACGCTACGTCTTAAACCTGTTTTTCCTCAAAAAAGGTAAGAATTCAGATTGCCTACCCTCAATACACTAATTTCTTTTTATCCTGTTGATGAAAGTAAAATTCCATTGAGTCAGAGTTTAGACACCAAAGTATAATCTCAGCTTGTTATTGTCTTGTTTTGTTATTTTTTAACATTTTATTTTTTGGTCCTTAAAATACAAACTTTGTGAATGACTATTGAACTTAACAGAAGTTCACAGGAGGATGATGGGGGTTTCTTTACACTTCACCCCATCCTTTCAGGAAGGTGAGAGTATTTTTTTGCTCCAAAAGAATTCAACTGAATCTCACCACTTCTTATGGAAGTTCTTGCTATTACAAGGAAACACTTGGGCAGAGCTTGAAACAGATTTGTTGTGCTTTGTAAACAAGATTGACAAGTTGGTAATGAAGATGTCCAGGAGAAGGGTCTGACACTCACATTTGTTCCTCATTGTGACGACAGGGAAAGAGCTTGAATCTGGTACTGCAAACTGCTGGTTGGGCAACTGTCCAGAGAAAAAGAACAGAAGAATAACACAGGAGCTCAAATCAATATGGTCTTCAGGAGAGGAGAAACAGGACTGGATCAGTGGTTGGAGTCACTCTGGGGGAACTTTTACCTTCATCTTCACCTTGGCACAGACGGGCAGGCTGTCTCTGCAGCCCTTATGGACGGAGGCGTTACAGTCTGGAGAGAAAGCAACAGAGAAGCTGGGTGAATAATGTAGGCATGGTGACGGAGGTGACGGAGGGGTAAGGAATGATGGGGGCAAGTAATTCTGACTGGTTTTCAGAATCGGCCAGGAAACTCCACCAGCCGGCTAATGAAAGCCAGACTGGAGCAGAGAGCGTGATGCAATCGAGGGGTAATACTGCTGCTGGACGATGGAGGGAAAAGAAAAAAAGAGAGAGGCTGGTGAACAACACACACACACACACACCCATGCACACACTAAACACACACACACACACACACGTGGGCTGCGGTGCATGGGAAAATGTTTTATTACACAAACATCCTCAAATCATTACATGGAAACAAGGGTAATCAGTTGGCTCGCTAATATAAGAGTTTCTCACTGATCTGATCATGTAGAGTAATTCAAAGACGAAAAACCAGCCTGTACCATGCACAAACCCCTATTTCAGCGAAGTTGGGACATTGTGTAACATGTTAATGAAACAGATTACAATGATTTTCAAATCCTTCTCGACCGATATTCAATCCCCACGATATTAAATGACTAAAATGTAATCGTGAGTCCATTTTTACACTTAGTGCTGTTGATAGACTGTTTTGCATATTGCAATATGAATTTTATTACAGTACACTGTACTCTGGGAAAAGAAATGCCAGGTAGAGTTGTCCTGCTGGACTACATTTGCCAGTGAAGTTTTAATGTGTTTGTTCTCTTTTGACTGCAACAATCAGGAGTGCATCATTAAAAGACAATTACACAAAATGACAAGCTTTGCTAAAGCCTTTACTCAATAATCCATTATCCCAGCAGGGGTACTGTGCTTGAGAGATCTTGTTGCAGCCTATAGTTTATCGAAATTCACAATTAAATATTTTTACAGAAAAACATGTGACCAAGGCATGTTTACAACCCCTCCCTCCAAGCTGAAGCCACCTCCACTGCCTAAGATGCGGTCAGCCAAAGCTCATGATGATTTACCCTTAGGTGGTTTTCACACCTAAAGCTTGGTTGTTTTGTTCCTATTTGGTTAAAAAAAAAAAAAAAAAAAAAAAAGGCTACAAATTTGCACATTTCCTTTGGGCCATTTAATGCCCACACAACAGTGGGTCACGTCGCAAAAAAGGCAGGGCTTGCCTCATATAATTTTGTCACAGCCCCCTTGCTATGACTATGAGTCCATGAAGCTAGTAGGCTCCATTAGCATCGCAGTCTCGTGAGACCATAGAATTCTTGTGCCTTGGAGTAAGGTTTTGACAAAGCAGGCACAGCCACAGACATAACAGGTGTAGGCTGAAACAGCTAGTATGCAAAGCTAACAATAAAATTAGTTGTTGTTTGATGGAGGAGTGTCAAACATTTTATGACATTTTAACAGATTAACATTTTTACTAATGTGTAAAATACCTTGGGATGTAAATAAATTCAGTCATGAAGAAGGGACAGCTTTAATACTTACAGCAGACCACAGAAGACAACTAATAGCTAGGGCTGAACGATTCATAGTTTTGTGATCGAAATCCCAGTTTCAGACAATGTGATCATGTGATCACCGAAGCTGCAATTTTTTGCAGCGCTCCTGACTGACCCAGGAGCAGCTGTGTCAACTATTTACTAGTGGCAATGTTGTCACAAATCAGCGCTCATGTCCAAAAGCATCAAAGACTGACTTACTGGTTTGGCATGGCTGGCTTTTTTCCTTTATTGGAATTGTTGAATTTTGTTTATCTTATTATTACTTATTTAACGTTGTTTTGTTTTTATTGCATTTTAAATAACTTTTTTTTTTAACATAACACAATAAGGGTTTTTTGCCCCACATTTTTTTAAGTTAAGACAGTCAAAGATGGTTCTTCATTTGTAATAACTGCCATTGGTCAAGGAGTTTAAAGAGTGTACATGCAAGTTTCATGTTAATAAATATATTTGGAAGCAATTCTTACCTGAAGTATTTATTTTGCCTTAGAGTGATAGCTTTAAACGTTTGATGGTATGATGTAGTTTTCTGTCCTGTTTGTAAATGTTACGGTAAACATTGTGAATATTGCACTGAAGCTTGATTTGAAGAAAATCGTGAATCGAATTAAAATCATAATATCTGCCAGAAAAATCGCAAATAGATCTTTTCCTAAACTCGTTCAGTCCTGCTAATAGCATGGTAACTTATTACACTAGAACACTATAAAAGTGTCTGTGCACAGACAGTGACTCTAGTTCCAGAAAGACAGACTGATAACAACATCCAGGAGCAGCATTGATTGCCCTCATTTGCTACATCTGAAGGTCTGAGTTACAGAGAATATTGTGGTGGTAATCTTCAAGCACCTACCAAGTTCCTATAAAGTTTGTCAGCTTTGTGAGGTTTACTCTTGTTTTGAGTCTTGGAGGGTCACTCTCATCTTGACCAGGGGAAGCCTGGGCCAAACAAGGTCCCCCTTGGATCTAATTTGCCACCCCAAAATCTTTTAAAATGACTTCCTGCCCTGTCAGTCCATTAATTGAAAGCTGTGATGTAGGCTGTTTGCTTTTTAAAGCATTTTCAATAGTCAAGGATATTTTAACCTTCATTGGACAAATTTTTGCCGACTGTTATACACTTAAAGTCAGAATATCGGAGTGACCCAGCCATCCTTAAATTTTTTTTTGACAAAAAAAAAAAAGTTTGACATCCCTGCTCAATGGGATCCAAAACATCAGCTTGAACTAGTACTTTGTTCTCAGCTTGGTTGCCTGGTAGCCATAATGCAATTATAATCACAGTTACTGCTTATCCTACTACAACAGTGCGATGAGCTTACTCACCACCCTGTTTGTGCCAATTGCTGGATCGATTGTATCCTCACTGCAAACAAATTGCTCCAGGGGTTGACTGGAAGCGAGCCTAGACCACCTCTTTCAGGTAAGCTTGTGCGGTTGTTTGTGCCAAAACAGAAATCGACTGCTGTGTTCACAAAGGGACACCCACTTATATCTGAACAACTCTCCCAAAAGATCCAGGTGTGAAAACAACCTCAAACAGTCTGTTCTGAGCAGGTCTGAAACCGAGGGGTTTATGGGCATGCCCAAATCAAATATCTGTGTGGATTTTTAGGCAAGGAACTTCAAAAATATCTTATGGGGACATCTAGGTGTACACTGGTTGAAAAAAGGTATAATATATGTTAAATTTGGAATCAGGACAACAGTTGTGGTTGTAAAACTTCAGTGGGTCAAACTTATTTTGTTTTTCTTTTGTTTGTTTTCTTACCCAGTTGTCTGATGCTTTGTAAAATGTTGTAAAGCTACAGCTCTTCCCTAAGGAATGACTCAATTAAAAGTAAAACAACTGATTATAAAACTCCCTTTAAAAAGCACAAATGCACCAAAACTTGCTCATTTACAGTAACATGAGCAAATATAATTTCTTCCCTTCCTTCCATGTTACACAAATGAAACCCGCTGACCAACTACAGACTTTGTCATCCACATTTCCGGTGCGAGGATTACATCAACACCCTGACGCTCACAGTGAGAGAGGAAAATAATTCTGTGCATCTCAGAAAGGGCAGAAAGCCAGCATAGCTTGCTGAGTTTTTTATTTTTTTTTTACTTCCCTATATGCCTAATAAACTGTTGTTACTTTCAAAACAAGTTGGGGAAAGAATCCGCCTGGCAGATTATGTAATATATCTAATCGTAGCAGAAGCAGCCGAAATTCCTGCAGTGTTTCCCCTCTAAAAAAGGTTTTACTGGGTATTTTACTGCTTCTCTAACTAATTCCAGCTAATCTCACACAAAGGATCACTGTTTTTGTCTGTTGAATGGACACCAGCCAGACATCTGCAAGTATATAACCCTGAAAAAAACACTTCAACTCCAACATTATGAGCCAGACCAGCTGAACAGAACAGGCTCTGTTTTCAAGTAGATTCTGACTATTGAGAGTATCACTGAGATCCATGGCAGGGCTGGTTTCTCCTTTTTGAGCTTTTTTTGGGGTTGCGCCAAAGACTTGTGCAATGAACTACATCCTCTTTAAGGCTGTTGCTGCTGCTTCAGTGGAAAACAATGCAGAAAAAATGTCTGTGCTGAGACATTAAAAGTGACTCAATGTTTTTACGACTTTGTACAGATCATTAAGCACATTCACCTAACACCACAACACAAATATTCATAACAACATCTACAGTATGTGTTGTGACTCTTTACCAATTGGGCTTGGAATATAAATTTGTAAAACTGACCTGTTTTTGCTCTCGGTCACTTAAGAAACAAAACATAACACCAAACTTCCGTAAATCAAATTCCATATTTTACATCTTTGATTATATAATTAGCTCTATGGCCTACATGCACTGGCAAAGCAGTTGTCTTAAATTCAATGTGTTTACATGTACAATTTTGTCAAGTCACCCGTGTAGCTAGATTGAACCATAATTGGACTATCATCCTTACTCAAGACAAAATCAATCAATTGACTGAGATATCTCCAACCTTACAGTAGGTGATTTTAGAGCTGGGCAAGTATCAGAGAGACAGTATGAGGGAATTCTACTCAAATACTGTCTTAACAACACTGTAGTCCAGCTTCTTGCTCTGTCATTTTTGGCTTCATCCAACACTATCCTTCTACATTTTTTAAGCCTCAGCAATTTTATCAAAAGGTAAGACTAACCAGTTTCTTTTGAGCTCAGCACTAGCATATGAACCAGAGGAGTTGCACCACAAGGGCACTTCTTAAGGGAGAAAAAAACAAAATCACACTGTGCTGAAAGCAGGCATCTGGTCACTCAAGGGGAAAGGGATAATGCCATTCATCATGGACTGTTATATTTGCTCTGAAACAACTACTTCAAGGGAGAAAAGTTAAATATTTTTGCTTTAAATACACATATATTCACTCCTCAAAGAAAGGCTGAAAATGTTATTTCAGTGATGAATCCTCCCCCTTGATAAAACCAGTTGGTATTGTGTTCGATATAAGCCTGATTACTCACTAGTACAACGAAATACATCTGGTAAGGATTGTGCATTTGTAGAATGAGCACCACAGCTAAAGGTGTCGGCAGCACCCCCACAAAAATCCCCTACAAACTGGAAGCTCTTTTTCTGTCATGTAGAGTGCCAGCGTTATCTTATGTCAGCCCTGGTGCTATTTCCAAACCAAGGACCAAGTTCCATAAAACTGGTGAAGTCAAAGACAGACCAGGAAGTGAGCACTCCAGGAAGACATTACCCAAAAAGACCGGTCCCTTGCCTTTGGGTTCTTGGGAAATGTTTTGGGTGCTATCCAAAGGTTTTAGCTGTGTTGCTCATTCCATTAATGCACGATTCTTACAAACTGTACCTCAAAGTAAAGCTGACTAATCGGGTTTTTCAATGATATAAAGTACAACACCAACTGGTATGACCAAAGGGGAATGAGAATTGACTCAAATAACTTTTCCAAACTGTTTTTGAGGAGTGTATATCAGATCAAAACTTTACTGGCTTTAATCGAGAGTCTAATCCACTGTCATTAGCCTGAAGACAGGTACTTAAAGGGAAAGTTCTGACATTAATCTGAACATGAGCCACAGTGAGAGAGATCAGCTCTGCTTCTTTACCAAAACAGTCAGCACAGAAGCTAGGGCCATATATATGCCTGCAAATAGTAGTTGTAGTAATTCAAAGAACTTGGGGTGAAAACAAGCAACAAAAACAAAGCAAGTTGATTACATGTTATATTTAGAACATTTACAAAGACCTACTTTTACACTACCAGAATGGGACCATATTAGCACACAAACAAACTAACAAACAGAAACTTATAGACTGACTTACTTGTACAGTGGAAACCCCCCTTGCTGTTGAAAGCCTTATTGCACTGAGAGCACTGGGCTGTGGGGCCCAGGGGGACTGCTGTGAATGTATGACCACTGGGTGACTTCTTGTCCTTCTCCTTTCCTTCCTTCTCTTTCTCCCTCTTCTCTCGCTCCTTTTCCTGCAAAGGTGAAATAACCAACATTAGAAAGATAAAACCAGATGCAGCAAAAGAGGAATGAAAGTCTGCGTTTGACATTTATCACCGGCCAACTATAAGCTAGAAAAACAGTTAGACTCAGAGCTTAGACACCTGTCAGGCAGACTAATGTAACAGGCGTGGTTACAAGGCTTCTCAGTGTTTGACCAGTTGTTGGGGTTTAATTCACATCTGAATCCAGCAGAGCGACATTATTACTCTGATGTGCTGCTCAGCAGGGGGGCTTTGCATATTAAGTGATGCATTATTTATGCTGACAACAAATTGTCTAATTAGTTGACTGCTCTGAATGTTGTGCTGTAATGCTTGCTTTAAGAAATTGGATTATTGTTTATTAAATTGCAATTTGCTAAATTTGTTTTAAATTTCATTTTTTCTGGATTTATGAAATTATTTTGAAGGGACGGTGGATAGAGCGTGACTGAGAAGAAAGAAACTAGGGAGAGGGAACAGACAAGCTGAAAAAGGTGCAACAGACAAGATTTGAACCTTTGCCAATCTCTTCACATGGTGTGAACAGACAAAACCACAAGGTCACCTCTGCCTCAACAAGTTATACTTCAAAATGCTGCAAGTTTACTAGGGGTTTGCATTGCTGGAAAAAGGTTGCAAATAGTCTTGTTTTTGATACAAAGTGTTTCAAAGAAGAAATTCTCAACTGATCCAGCCTCAGGGCCCATGACTACCTAAAAATCACTTACTGATTTCGGACAATTCAATGAAAACTAGACGTGCTACAAGAGCACGAAACTCGACCAAGGTGTTTCTAAAACTGTTAGGGGAAAACTGCTCTATCTTGCACTGTTGAAAAATCATTTTAAAAAATCCTGGATCTGCAACCGAATCACCACCAAAATCACTGTTTCTTTGTGCCATGTCTAAAATTCCCTGAAAATGTCATCAAAATCTGTTGAGATCTTATTGAGTTATCAGTTAAAATGTGGAAAACTGCTCTCTCTTGCAATTCTAATCAATGGTTAAAAAAATTCCTCGATCCGCATCCGGATGTGGATAACCACCAGAATCTTATTACTTCCTCTTCCTGTGTCGTGACTAAGATACTCTGAAACTTTCATCCGACATAAGTACTTAGATTTTTTAGTAATCTTGTTCACAAACAAGCAAAAAAACAAATACTTGCAAAAACATGACCTCCTTGGCAGAGCTAAATACTGATGCCTAATTGACGCCAGGTCTTAGGATCTGTGCGCCAGCCCAAGCCTTCATAAGTGAGTTAAAGTCTCCCCTCAAGAAGATCACTGTGCTACTTACTTAGTCTGAACTACTTTTTAGTTCAGAAAGTATTTGATTCAAAATGTCAACATTCATCATGTGTTTCATTCATTCATTGTAAAAAAAAAAGTCTGACATCGTGTATCGACAAACCAGCTCATTGCAGATCGAAGTTAGACCGCAGATATACTCTCTACACTCATGGAGGAGGAAGTCACAGCTTAAGGCAATGACAGCTGAAGGTATTGCCACTCATATTTTCTTAGTTTTAATTAAATTATTAAACTTTATTTAGCCAGGTAGATTCCACTGAGATTTGACATGTCTTTTTAAAGGGAGACCTGAACAAGAATGGCAGCAACACACAAAAAAAACTTGTACAATACACAATCGATAATACTGAAAAACCCTTCTGATCTTCAAGACATTTCTCTCATTGTAAATATCAGACATGCATTTATGATCATGAAAACTTCTTTTGGTTGACTGATTAATGTCTATATTTTGAACATGCAAATTACAAACACATCTTCATACAAAAATAACTTTGTCAATCCATTTATGTATATGTACGCATATATGTGTATTTCATATATATGCATTCATATGTATCTATAAATGAAGAGTATGGCTCCAGCCTTGTGTCTTGACACAACACTTGTTATGAATTGCTGCTATACAAATAAAGATTGACTGATTAATTGGTGCACTCAGCAAGGGTACTGTGGAGCTCGACAGAATAAACAAGTATGTGTACATTACAATTTAACACTATTATTTGCATCTCCCGGTCTTCCACAGAAAAGTTGAAAATGTTTGTGAAACCAAAACCTTTATGTGTGCTCAAAAAACACTGAAAAACTGCATCACGCTGCGGCAGAGAACGACGCCTGGTAGAGAAGCTGTTGCATAGAAAAACAATGGTTTTAAGGGCGATGTTTTTTCAAATGTCACCGCCCCCTAACTTGTCACTGCTCAAATCTTTTGGTAAAATACATCTGCAATAAAAAGGGCAGAGCCTTGACAACACATGCAAACTACGGTCTGCTGCTGCAGTATTTGTTTTAAACCCATATAAACACAAGCTGTCCGACTGGATTACAATATAAAGAATATTGTTGATCGAAATTATGAAAACTGCAAATCAGTGATTTAAACACAGGTCATTCTTTTGGGTTTTTTGGGGGGCATTTTCTAGGACTTTTTTTGGGAGTGTAGAGAGGTTGGATGACTTGGAAAGGGGTAGAGCCTAACGGAAGACATCAATCATCAATCAATCAAACTTTATTTATAAAGCACTTTTCATACATTAAAAATGCAGCACAAAGTGCTAGACATGGCAAATGCAGCTAAGACAGCCAGGCTGGCCTCACAAGGCAGGAGCCTTTATATTTAGTATGTGCATGTTTGCTACCAGCTTTGCCAAATTAGCACCCCTTCAGATCATTCTTGACCCACTCACAGCGAGTATAGGGTCCAATCACATGACCATCCAAGGGTTTGAAGAGGTGTCACATGATCTGTATCAGTTTCACATTGAAGCTCTAATGTGTGAATAGAGACCACCCCTTCTGGCAGCAGTGTTAATTTTGACAGCACTTTTTAATGTAGTTTTAGTTATAGTCTTTTGTCTAAAATATCTTTTAGTTTTAGTTATGATTTAGTCATCTAAATTGTTTCAATTTTAGTCTAGTTTCAGTTGATGAAATTTCACATTTTAGTCGACCAAATCTACTGTAAATTTAGTCGACTAAAATATGAAGTGTTAAGTGTAAGGCATTTTTTTAATGTTTCCTTGAATTTCTGAAGTCATGTTTTACACTTAGATAAAATGAAACACCTATTAACCCTTTACTGAATGCTAGTAAATTTTGAATGTGTAAATTAACTAACAAATTTAACTTTTGTGTGAAATGCAATCACCTTTATTTAGGCTACCTGGCAGAGCATCTCAGTCACAATACCAGAACAAACAGTGAACCTGCTCTACATGAATATATCAATTATAAAGAAAGTAGCTCTGATTGAATTGCTCCACAACTTATCCCGCAACCACAAAGCTAAGGCAGTTGTGATTGGATGTCCCTCTTAACTCATCCAACCTTTCCACACAACCAAAGTAGCTGTGATTGGATATATTCTTAACTTGTCCCTACTTTCTACATGACCAAATTAGGTCTGATTGGATAAAGTCTCTGTCAAACATTTTAGTCTAGTTTTTATTTGTTGATACGTTTTTATTTTTTAGTTTAGTTTTTGTCCTTGTGCACTTGTTTTTATTAGTTACTCTCTAGTTTTGGTCAGGGGAAAAATGGTTGTTGATGAAAACTATGGCGAAAATAATTAGTCAATAGAATTAACACTGTCTGGCAATAGATAATAAAAATCCCCATGGAACTAATTTCACTGGAGGAAAACAGATACAACACTCCAATGTTTTTTTATAAGTCCCTTATTTAATCTTTGTCAAGATGAATGAGCAGTGACAGTTCAAACGCACTTGACTACTGATGGAGACACCCAGTCTGGGAACCAAATCTGTGACCTTTCCACAACAGGCTCGTCTTTCTGCTCCCTCTTCATTCACAGACGAGGTCATCCTCAGATGCTGGTCATCTCCGTACACTGAGTTGAATCACAATCCCATAAAGTGATGCTGAGAAGAACAGTGCTCTCATTCTCTTGGATTTGCATCACAGAACCTCCGCCCAAACCCAGAGGAAATGGGAAAATAGAGTTTCCAGCTCGTTTTAATGGCTGGCCCTGGGCCTCTCGGTTTAAGGAGACCACAAAGCTCTGACATGATGGAGCTGATTTTTGAAGAGCTACTTCAAGATACCAGAAGGCTGACGGGGGCACAGAGAGGTGCAGTTTTTATAGACATTAAAACACTGAGCTTCCATTCTCACTTCCTGCATCAACAGCTATCACACTTGAAAGGTGCAGCGAACCAACTGGAGTCTTTTAACTAGAGCAGAGTTCACCCTTAGTAAATGAAAATGTGTTTCAGCCACATTTTTGTCATTTTGACCCTCAGCAGTTTAAAAAGGTATTAAAAAGCACTTCAAGTTGATTAAAAGACTGTTATAAGACAGGACAATAAAGGAGCAACATGAAGCACAGTGAATGGAAAATGTAAAATTCATTATTGCACATCTACATTTGGACAATCAGCTTTTTCCATTAAAGGCTGTAAACTCAATGGCACATCACAGACTCAAATTAAACTAATCACAGATATCAAACCTTTCAGGAGAAAGGTCAAGAGCTAGTTAAAAACAAAACAGAGCTGTAATCATTTTTAGATTGTTGTGGTTTTTTATATTGCTAATTTACAGTGGTTAATGAAACTTATGTAGTATACACTAATACAGCATTTATTGTAAATTCACGTGAAGTGCTCTGCATTTATATTTTGAATTTTGTACTTTAAAACAAGCGTAAAGGGGCTAAAGCACGTCTTCAGCAGGTAAAGATGCTATGTTCTGCTACCTGATACCAAGAAAAAACACTCCATCACATAGTTTGTACCATGGCATGAGAAATGCAGGCTCTTAGCACTGCTGCAGTCCTGGATCATAGAGGTAGAAGTCTAAAATCTAGGGATGCACATCAGCATGGGTTCAATATCAGTATCGGCTGATATCAGCCTCTTTTACAAACATTGGCCATACACAAATAAATATGAGATGAACATATCTTAGTTTTCAGGTATTTATTTTTGTGTAATACCAATTTAATGCTGACACCCCCTGCTGATATAGAGAAGAGTCTTTATTCTCTATATCAGTAAAAATGACCTATTTGACAAACTGTGATCTGTTTTCATGAGAGAATAACACCAAAACGGGGATCCAACGCTGATCAAAGTGGCAACTGGACTGGTTCAGATTCTTGAAGATGTTTTGTTTCCTCTCCAACAGCCTTCATCAGTTGAAGAAGGCACTGCTGCTATTTTGATCAGCGTTGGATGACTGAGACCAGCGCAGACACCAGATTAAGATAATTAGCAAAATATCAATATTAGCATCGGTTAAAGTTATTATTATTTTAAATATCTGTATTGGCTTGATTTTCATAATCAGAGCATTAAACTTAAATTGTTGTATTTCTTCTCATTAATGATTCTTTAAATTTACTTTCATAAGCTCGAGCAAAATTCTACCAGAACACATATAAACACTCAGGACTTTTGAGCATTTTGCTGAAGACTATTTTATAGCTTGGCAATCAAAGCTTAAGCAGTGGGCAAAACAAATACAAGTACAAAGCTAAAGCACTCATTGCTTTTATATTGTTGTAGCTTAAGAGATTTTGCAAAAAGAAACGAAGGACATCTCTGAGGACCCTATTTAGCCCCACCAAAAAGAAACCTAAGCCCTTTTCACACATGCAACCCTGCTATTATCAGGATAATGTCCACCCGGGTTAATTCCCTGACATGGATGTGCACACTTGTTTCTCTCAGCAGGTAGTTTGTTCTGATGTTCGATGTCATTTAGCAGACGCTGTTGTCCAAAGCAATGCACATCTGAGAGTAAGTACAACACAAGCAAGAATCTAAACTGAGGGGAACAACATTAGTCAGTGCAAAAAACTGCTTCAAGTCCGATTGGACACAGGTGCTGCAATGAAGTGCTACAGGAAGTGCCTTTTTTTTAACCAAGACATCAATAGAAAACCTTCTCAAGTCACCTTGATATCATCAACTTCATCATCATCATCATCACTAAGTCCTCATGTCAGTCATAGTAGGCATCAAAATACTCAGTGTTGAGTTCTTCACAAAGAGCTGGGTCTTAAACCTTATTTCTCTACCAGAGGAGGTCAAACTGTGCCCTGCTGGACGAGGGAGAAGTAGGGGAAGGGGCGGGGGGTCGACGATAGGTATGGGGCGGAAATCAGTGTTAATAATAAAGCCGGCAAAGCAGCAGAACGTTATGCCATGATCACAATTAATATCCTAACTAAATATGAAGCAGCGTCAGGACGCACTTAATAATTTAACCAGAGAAAAAGAGCTGCAGTGTCTTAGCTCCGTATCCAGTAGCAGTGCGAGAGGCTCTTGTGTGTGAGAGACCCTGTGGTGGTCATCTTTGAGAGAGGAACTGCAGTGGAAACACTGCTGCTGCAGTCAAATTAATTTCTCCTGCAGCTGCAGTTGTTCTTAGCCATCCTGTCAAGTCTCCCTTTTCTGGTTTCCAGCTGATCACACAGGATGATGTCATCAGCCCTCCCCACTTGCCCTCGGTGATTATTTACAGCTATGTTCACACACAGGCTCACCCAGACCTTAAATGGAAAAAGTACTAGGGGGGTCAGGAAATTACATGGGTGAAAAACTCAACTGTCTGCGTTCATACAAACAGCCCCTGGGTACAGTCAGGTTAATTTCAGGGCTATTATTGCAAGTGTAGATGTGGTCCTAGAGGTGAAAATGGTGAAAAAGTCTCTAGTCCTGTAATTCAGTAATGCAGGAACACATTTTTCTGCCTTTTAACACCTTAAAAGAAACTTGATTTGTACATATATTGTGAATTTGCCCAAGGGTATACTAAAGTTTTAAGGAAACGCTAACATATTGTAGTTCATTTTTTTTTCCTGTTTTAGACAGTTTCACAGCCTGCATTATTAATTCTTTCATTTTTTTATCTTTTCATCATTTTAACTCTTTAACCTCTTTTAGTTTTATTTCTTTTCCATCATTGTATTTCCTATTTCCTTTTATCTATTGGTAGTTTGAGCTTTTTCAATTTGCTTCCTCCTTCTTATCTTTGGTGATATTAATCTTACATTTATTTTGCTCTGTTTTCTGTCATTTGTGGCTCTTACGTGATTTACCACTGTTCTGTTTCAACTCTTACACTTTTGGTCATTGTATCCCTCACATTTCTCTGTTATTTCTCTTTTATTCTCTTGTTTATCTGTTATTTTTGTCAGTAAAGTAGTTTGTAACCCTGTTTTGGAAAGTGCTAAATAAATAAAGTTTATTATCATTATTATTAGACACTTAAAAGTGCTTATATTTTAGTAACTTGCTTGGGTTAAAAAATTAGTCCTATATAGACCTGAATCTTTACTGTAAAATTCTTTAATTGTAAAAAAACTTACATGCCCTATCAGTTCTTCAATAAATATTCATAGAGATAATGACAATTATTCTATTTCGTGTTTAATCATATTATATGATATCATAAACACATATATAAAGGACTTTAATAAAATACTGACATACCTTCAATGAAGGACTTTTAAATGCCTTAGAGAAATGTACCAATTAGTTAGTGAATGGACATTAAATGTCTCACAGCCCACCTCTAACATTTAAGTCTTGTTGGTAGGCAATAGTAAATATACATTTCATTACATTTTCTACTAGCATAGTTTCATATTTACATAGTTAACATCGCTATTCTTTTTCTTGGTCATGGAAAAATGTTATTTAACAAACATTCGGTCATGTTTCTTTACAACAAAAAGAAACCCAATAAAGTAATCTTTACCACATTACAGCTCATTTGATATGAAACAGCATAAGCCAGACACATAACTATAAAACACATTCTTCTAGCTACAGCAGGAGATGTAATATCTTGTGACATCCAAACCCTAGCTTTAAACAAAGAGACATTGGGCTGAAACCCAGTGTAACAGACGATGACTTCACTGGAAAAAGACATCAGCCCACAGGCAAACACAGTTTCTCTTTAAACATGATATTGTGACAGTCCCTTCACTACAATTTCAGCAGGGGGAAACCGGAGCTCTGTCAGCCTACCTCCACCCAACCTTTCCATCTCAGCGAGAAGCCATGGCTCCCTGTGAATCTCCTGCATACCATCCCGGGCTCGCTGCGGCCGAGCGGCTCAAAGCTACAAGCGGCACTGAGGCTCCATCAGGAACGCAGCAATGAGGAAGTGACTGGTTGCTACAGGACGTGCGATTACTGCAATGACCTTTCAGCCGGGTACGGACACGGTGTCAAAACAACACTAACTAGATCCTCTTCTAGAACATTCACACCCCGAGTCTACAGTCAGAAAGTATTCAGGGTATTTGTGTATTTCTGAGACATAGATCAAAGTTGTTTATCACTTTTTGAAAGCACAGAGGGCTGATCTGGTGGAATTCAGCACAGGGATCTGATGTTTCTTTGCAGTTAGTGAAATGTCTGTGGATGCTGAGGTAGCAGTTAGGGCTGGGAAATGGCATCAGCAAGGGTGAGCTTGGGGGCATGGCCATTCTTGAAATATCATTGGCTACTCAGTGAGTAGCTCTGGCCTGATAGGTAGATGGTCATCAATGAGTCAGTGAAAGCAGCAGAAGATGTTTAGACACTTGAACTCCCAGATATGTCATTTTATGATCTTTTTCCTTTAGGAGCTGGAGAGCAATGAAGTAAAAATCTAAAAAAGGTTAAAAAGACAGATGCTTTCTTAAGTGGCAAGTTCACTTTACACCAAATACAATTCATCCCCTTACTTTTACATTTTAAATACACATAGTTATTTTAAATATATATTAAATGGTACAAAAACTGCATAATTGATTGCCAATATTAGCGATTTCCCCCCCTTTTTTTCTATATTTTGGGGCCCAATCTGGCCACCCCTACTAATAATTTCTGGGAGCGCTACTGCAGACCGGTGGTACTTGATATACATTTTATTTTGTTCTGTTCATTTGTCAAAATACCAAAATGATAAATGTTGGCACAAGTGTAGTAGAAATCAGTTTAAATATACACCCCTTTCATACTGCAGCAACAGAAATAATAGTCCTTAATACCAAATTACAGATTTGTTTTTCTCTCTCCTTTAAATGTTCTTTAAAAAAGTTAAGGGGCATTTTCTCAAAGGAGACAAGGCACATTTCTCTGTAAACTGAGACTTTAGTAAAAGTTGTCATGATCTTCTGCTCCCACAGACACTTCTAACAACATTAAAAGCAAAGAAAACTGATTTTGCAGGAAATGGGACCATTAGCAAAAAGATTGAAAACACTGTCAGTTGTAGCAAACATAATTGTACAACTTGGGGTGGTTTAGTATTGCAAGAACCTGCAACTGATGATACAAATACTCCTTAAATTAATCAAAATGAATAAAAAAATAATTCTCATTTTATTGACTGAACATTTCAAATAAACTCCTCAAAAATAGTTTGGAAATGTTTTTTTTGGCTGATCATTTCTCCCCTTTCATAACACCAATTGGTTTTGTATTTTATATCTGTGGACAGCTGATTAGTCGCCTTGACAATGAGGTAAATCCTGTAAGGACTGTGCATTCATGGGATGAGCAACACAGCTAAATGAAGCTTTCTTCAGGAAGAAGAAGGGGTTTTGGCACTTTTTTGGGGATGCCACCCCACACATTCAGCTGTGTTGCCAATTCCACAAATGTATGATGTTTACAAGTTGTACCTCATTGTAAGGTTGACTAATCAGATTTTTAAAAAAACAAAATATAAGCAACATAGATTCACTCGTTGTCAGTGACAACATGATTGTCAGTGGTCCTTAGAGTAAACAATTACAGTATTTTTTCTATTGAACTCCTCATAAGTCCCTAAACAAATATGAACATCACAAATCCATGGTTTCAAAATCTCAGGACAGTTTGGTAAGGCTTTTACTTTTTACTTGAATCATGCAATGCCACAATCATCATTGTTGCTCTTGAGCTGCAGCAGTTTGTGGTGAGCTCCTAAAGAATCCTGTCACTTTAAAAGCAGAGTGGGGACCAAGGTTAGAGATGAGATTATCAAACCACAGGCAGATCTGTCTTCCTGTTTTACTTCCCGTTCACCCACGTGTCTCTTTACAAGAAGCTGCAGAAGTGCAGACACATACCAACAGTCTGAAGTGATTCTGCCCCGTCCTTTTAGGCTCAAACATGGTAAATAACAGCTGAGTCTGAACTCTACATGCTGCCAAATTTGCTTACCAGGAATAACTCTTTTGTTATGAGTACACAAAAATTACATCACAAGAAACTAAAAGCCTGACATGACTTTAAAGTTTTAGAATTTTGATAGGATATCAAAGTTCAGCGTCATTAAGCATCCTTGAGAAATAGAGTGGGAATAACCATCTCTAGTATTTGAAAATCTTGATCTGAAACAGCTTATTTTATATATAAGATGATTTCTTAGGACTGTATGCGTGCGGTTGCTATTGCATTGATAGTTGAAAGTACATATAATGTGTGTGTATGTATATATACATATAAAGACACATAATATCTTATGAAGAAAGTTTTTGCTGTATTCTGTTTACAGGGGCTTTAAATATCTTTCTTTAAAATAACTAATTGCCTTTATTTTAACAGTCTGGTCTTGTAAATGTTTGGTTGCAAAGCCTGGTGGCAGCATTTCATCAGATTCTCAAGTCCATTCTGCAATCCAAGTGGTTGTTCCTTTCCTGTAAGTCATAAAACCTTTACATTTTGTGTTAGGCAGAGCCTTCTGTGTGGAGTTTGCTTGTCTCCCCATGCATACATAGGTTTTCTGGACAACCCAGCTTCCTCCCAAAGACCCAAAACATGCTTGTTAGGTTAACTGGCAACTCTAAATGGCCCTTAGCTGCCAGTGTGAGTGTGAATGGTTGTCTGTCAGATGCATAAAGCCTTTCGCCCAGTGTCAGCTGGGATAGGCTTCAGCTATCCCTAACCCCAAAAAAGGATAACCGATACAGATACAGTAGATAATGGATGTTGGTAACATCTCAGAAAAAGGGTCTGAACTGGCAGGGAGCAAAAGTTCCCTGCACAATGTTTGCACAATGTACTTGTGCAATTTAGACAGAATAATAAAAAGATACAAATTTTGGGCTACCCTACCTTCTTCTTAACCTTTTACTTTATGTTATTTGCTGTATTTATTGTCTGTGATCCCCATGACAGAACTCCATGTCAGCCTTAAATGTTTTAACTGTAACATGAAGTATACTTGTCACAACTCACACAATAGCTTCAAATGGCTGCTACACAGGTTTTTAAAGTGTCTCTGCATGTCTTTTTATGTTGGGGTTCCTGTGAGGTTTGGCTTTGGTATTTTGGGAGGGTCTATGTTTGGGTTATTTTGCTGTTCAGACTTTATTGATCTTGTTTGGGTACTTTTGCTGTTGGTTGTTTTGTCCTCTTGCTTTCTTCTTTTGTCTGCTTCTGCACCTTTCAAAGCACCTTATAAACTCTTGTGTTTAAAAGGTGAATTACCTGCCCTAACTCAATGCAAAAAAAAAGACAACTTGAACCACATTTTAAATCTCTGACACGCTTGTGACCAGAAACTGTGAAGCCACGGCACCAACAAATTCTGATTTGCCCTCAAGCAAGACATGTAACCCCCAGCTGTTCAACTTTGGTGGCTCGGAGGCTGACAGAGGAAGATACATGCTGTTCACAGTGAGACCCTGAGCAAACATTTGAATATCTTTAAATATGGAGCAGCCTGGTCATTACTACTTGGCGGAGAAAACGTCTAAGGATTAAAAAATTCTCAGACAACCAAAATGTGAAAAAAAAGAAACTTTAAATATGAGTCACTACATGTTAAATATATTTCACCACATTTTAAAACTTACCCTGGTCTTCTTGTACATCTTGTTTTTGAGGTAGCTGAAGGTCCGGCTGACTTTTGTCACATTCTTGCCCTCAGTGTCGCTTCGTAGAGGGCCAGGCTCCTCCTCTGATATGCTGGTAAACACAAACAAAAACACATATTAAACGCTAAATACTGATGCAAGATTTCTGTGTTTTGCTCTAAAAAGCGTCTTTGACAGTTAAAGAATTACGGCTTTGTGTTTTGTTAATTGCATTCCTAAAACCTCAGAATGCCAGAAATACCCAAATATTATACTGCTTCTGAAATAAAATAAGCATCGGACTAGTGTGATATTCCTCACAATGTGGACTGGGGTCATAATGGCGGATAGCCACAGCGTATATCCATGGCAACAGTCTTAGCATTATAAGCACAAGCATTCATGCCACGCCCACCCAAAGAAATTCCTGGGCCCCTGAAAAGCCTTGTAATTGGCCCAGGGTGTATCTTAACATTATCCGCACTCTTCACATCAGATCTGTAGTGTCAGTGCTATTTTGTACGTTGGGCCTGTCTCCACCAGTAGGAGACCTTGGGAAGACCCAGGACAGCCTTGGTTTTGTAATTAACAGATACTCAATTGTAAACAGTTGCTCGGATCCAAACTTAAGGACAGCAGGTTGAACTAATCCACCTTTTATAAGATAGTAGCCATCCCCACAGAACTAAAGAAAAGGAGAATCAGGTCTAACATTCTGCAAAATAACAGCCATTTTATAGTCATTCCACACTCCATTTCCAACTACAGTATGCATTGGTAGCATGTAGTAGGTGGTTTTGAAGATGGCCAATGTTTGGAGGTAGTATGTAACAGGACTTTAAGTTGGTCATTATTTAAAGTGTGCCAGACTCAGCCAAGATGATTCTTCTTCTCTTTTGATCACTCACAGTTGGCGACCAGCGTTTGAGTTTAAGGTCAATTACTGCCACCTACTCTGCTGAAGTGTGGTCCAGGATAAGACTATATTACAAGACAAGTCTTATGATAAATGTCCCTTAATACAGCTGTTCATTTTAAAACCTGTGGGAACATGGCCTGAATCTTTTTTTTAGAATTTTAATAGAGTATCAAAGTTCAAGAGTCATTAGGAGTGGTCGCTGTAACTTTGCTGTGAAGAGACTGATTGGGAGGGAGTAAAATAGTTTTGTTGCCTTTGAGTGGTCGACAATTAGTATTTATTATTTTAAAGGATGAGTTATTTCTTATATCATCAGTGATTGACTTTACATCCAAATTTCAACCCCCTTAAAAACATAACTGCTGATATTTTAAAAAACCATGTACATATGTATGTATGTATGTATGTACACATGATTAACAATATCATATGAAGAAAGTTCTTGTTGATTTCTGTTCCCAGGGGCTTTAAGAATGAGAACAAGGCTGTGTGCTTTCCACAATGCCTAATACAGTTAGTTGATCTTGAAAACAAAACTCAGTGATAGCTCATCTAAAGCTAACTGCTAAACTGTAGCCTCCATTTACAGGTGGAAAAATAAACATCTTACAGGTGATTTAATTGGATTTTCATGACCTTCACAACTATTTCTTTCCTGTAAAACGTGTCTCTGCAACAATTTCAAAATAGTACATTAATAGAGTTCTTATTAGCATTCCTACAGTGATGTAACACAGAATCTAAGCTAATGATAATGATGCTAATGCCATGGTTCCTCGCCCTTTTAACCTTTTACTTGTTGGTGTTTTCATAGCAGCAAACAATATGAGAAGTACCCTGGTCAAAATGAAAATTGTTGAATTTTTCTACAAATCAGTATGACATCTTGGTTATATCTCCCAAATGTTTAACTCATTTTTGCCAGTTCTGAATACAGCAAAACTGGCTCTCGTTTCCTTTTCTCTCAAATTGCCTCTACCTTTCCTTATCTGCTGTGACATAATTGTGATGCCTTTACCGAATTGGTCTGACAGTTCTCAGGAACCCTCTGTTCAGTTATTGGTCCCTGCTACAGGAAAAAGCCCAGTCTGTGTGTCAGGTAATGTGCATGTGTAGTGTTGACTTTTACCTGTATGCGAGTGACCCAGAGGCACTGGAAAACGACCTCATACCTGCAGGAATAAAAGCAAGAAGTGAGTAGTTGAACACAGATTCAGGATTTAGTGTATCTGTCATCTCAGCAAGGTATCTCCTGGCTATTCAAGTCTCTATTTGAGGCTGCAAAAGAATGGTTGGTGTAATGGAACTGAGAAAATTCACAAAATCGTGTTGATAAAGAAAGATTTCCCTTTTAAGCTCAGACTACAAGTTTCCAAGTGGAATTTACAAGCACTTAAGTTACAAAGCAAACAGCTGCCACCAATCAGGTCAAGAATTAAACCTATTAATCATTATTGTTTATCCACATGAGAGAATAAATACAAGGGTACAGCGAGGACAGGACAAAGAAATTATAAGAACACAAAAGTGCAGTGTTAATAGAATTTTGAATAAATTATATTCTCCACTGACTGTAGAAAGAATGCATTGCACTGAACAATTAATAGTCGACCAATCAGAAGAGACTGGGCCCAAGTGTGTGTGTGTGTGTGTGTGTGTGTGTGTGTGGGGGGGGGGGGGGGGGGGGGGGGGGCTTAAAGTGACAAGAGCTCTTACAGCATCACAGATAGAGAGAGAATAGAGGTGCATTAGGAGAGAATCATGGAGGGTTTCTGAACATTAGCAATTGTGAATGCACTTAGTCATCATAAAGTATGGAGTTTAGGCAAAATATGACCACATCCAGGCATGTGCTGATATCATTATCAGGATATGAAGAGATCACTGTAAAAAATGCATGTATTTTTTAACATTTTTTGTAAGCTATGTTTTCTTTTTCAGGTACAGCTGTCAGTGTTAGAGATACTGTGTATTAATCAAAGAAAATGGTGTTCAATGTCTGATCTCATTCAATGTTCTCAGATTTATTTAATGCATTTTCCAACCAATTTACAACTAAATAATGGAGATTGTGTGTCATGTGATATCAAAACAGTATTGAGCTGTGAAAATATTTTGACAACCGTAAAAGGAAATCTATTAATACAAGCCTCCCATGTAGAAAGTATTTTCTCAGAAACGTGCTTTTTTCAACCACTTCTGCAAACATTTTCTCACATAGCTACATTTCATTTTATTCACTGCTTGTTTGCCATTCTGACAAAAGTTCTATAAATGTGGTCTAAGCCTGCGTGCGTGATGCAGAATGCTCTTAAACTCAAGTCCTAGTTTTCTGTCTTTTAATGACGGTCAAAAGGCTACATTTTTAATTAATCTCTAACCTTCCTATGTCGGACTAACTTGTTACTTGCTGAATGATGAATACATTTTACATCCTTCCAAAGAAGGGACTTCTAAACAAAATTTCTTTTAAATATGTACTTGTCTTCATGTGTTTTGCCTCACTGTGTTGCAGGATGTGCAGTCAAGGACAAAAAGGATGCTAAAGAAAACACATAACAGATAGGGAAAAGAAAAAAAGAAAACTTAATGTCTCTAAGTGAAGTTGACAGGGAGGAAGAATGGGTCTCTGAGTTCACTTGCAGTGTTTGTGTAATTGCTTTGGACTCTCTCTCTCTCTGTGATTGTGTTTTTATTATGGTGAAGAGACTAAACAAAGATATATCCAAGAAAAGGCCTGAAAGTTCTTTGCCGAACAAATCCAAGGACATATGCTGTTTCCTTTACATGACTCACAAGTACAGCACCTTTTGCTTATGCATGGAAGGCGTCTTTATATAACTCTACATCAAAACAAGCTGTTTTCAGTTCTACCATCACATTGAAAGCTTCTTAAAATTAAAGATAAGGGGTTGAATGTTGTGTAAAATATCAGTTGCTGCTAAGAAATTGAGCTTCATTGTCCTAAATTATTTTATTTTGTTCAGTAACTGATGTCACAGTATACCTCCAATATCTACAGAGCTTACCACTTTCAGGGTCTTTTCCCAGCTGCCAGTGGGTGACTGGTCGCAAGGCAATCACAGAGGTGTCATTATGACATAAAAAAATCTACCTCACCAAAGATCAATTTAGAGTCTCTAATGAGCCAAACAGGCATGTCCTCAGTCTATCGGAGGAAGATCCTGTCTAATGGGGATTTGAAACAGGGACCTTCTTGTTTAGGTTATTGATCAATGGGTTGTTTTAAAGATAAACTCCATGTGTGCATTAGTGTTGGGGAAGGCCAGTGCAGAATGACTGTTGGAGATCAGGAGCAGGAGTTTTTACGCCAAGTTGGTGTGGCATTTGACAAAAAAGGAAGCTCTGTCACTGATTAGATGAGAAAAATATCAATTTCTATGCAAGCCAAAATACTGATTGAGAAGATTAGGATACGCATCTTGTATCCATTTTCTTTCAAGCAGAAATCCACTTACAGTGAGCTGGCTCAATGACGCATGACGGGCAGCCGGCAAAAGGAAAAAAAATCTGCATACATGTACAGCAAATGTCTCTTCGTCTGAATCTGAATGGTTGTGGCTTTGGAACATTGTTGCATAATTTTGAGGGAAAAATGTCTTTAGGATACTTTTAAAAACAAATTACTTAGGATACTAAACTAGATCTGGTGTAATTATATTGTAGTTTGCAAAAGTAACTTAAGGTGATTGACAGCAAAACCTCCATCGAGGCATTCCCTACATAGTTTGGCATGTTATTGTCAACATTGTGCAAAACTGCCCCATCAATAATCATAACAAATCTTTTAAAATATTCCCAGATCAACATCCAGCTTTGGATCACCACCAAAAACTTATCACTTCTTCCTCGTGCCATGACCAACATTTCCTGAAAGTTTCATCAAAATGTGTTCATAACTTTTCAATTAATCTTGCTAACAGACAAATAAACAAAAAGCAAACACCAACTAAACATGACCTCCTTGGTAGAGGTTATGAGTAAACCATGGATCACCACAGGGTTCCTCCTCCGCGACGGCCCTTCTTCCCGTCCATCATAGCTATTATGACCAAAAGCGATGAGCAAAACCACACTGTTCATCATAAACATGATCATTAATATACTTGAGTGGCG
Source organism: Cetoscarus ocellatus (assembly GCA_037902135.1). NCBI lineage: Eukaryota > Metazoa > Chordata > Actinopteri > Labriformes > Labridae > Cetoscarus > Cetoscarus ocellatus. The sequence continues at coordinate 477,974 of JBAMNC010000366.1, forward strand.
CGGAGAGTAACTGAAGGTTGACATAGTTCTCTTTCCTTGTTCCTAAAATTCAACAAAAGAGGGATATTTCCACAGTGTATTGCAGCCCTCTGTCATATGTTTTGCCAACTTCCCACATGCACTCACATGGCTTTGTTTACTTCCCCTTGCACGCAGGTCTGTGCTGATGTGACAATAGGTAAGAAGAAAACAGAGATGATTAGCAACAAGATGAAAATGATACACAGAGGTTTTTTATCAGTGGTAAGTGGCTATGACAACAGACATTAAATGTTTCACAGCAAAATATTTAGTTTTGAAAATCATAAAAATCCAATTAAATCACCTGTGGGCTGTTTATTTTTCCAGCTGCAAATGGAAGCTACAGCTCATTAGTGTCAGTTTTTAGATGAACTATCACTTTTTTGAGTTTTGTTTTGAAGACAAGAGACAGAGATCAACTAATTGTATTAATAGACAAATATTACACATTGAGGTAGATGGACAGTCCCTGCCTTTACTTTTAAAGCTTACAAAGCCTTTTTACAGTAAACATTGTCACAGCTCTTGTCAATCACATTTATTTGTATTTTAATGTCCCAAAACTAAAACATTAAGTTACATATTACACCAAAAAGGCCAGATCCAGCTGTTTCAATTTTTCCCTCCGAGCCAGCTGCCTGTCAAGTTCCAGACAGTTACCAGTCAATTACTAGGAAACTTCCAAGGGACTAAATTCCTCTGGAAACACGCTTATTCATGCATTGGCAGGGTGTTTCCTCCTGGTGCTTCCCTGACAAGATGACATAGCCTCAACCTTTTCCTTGGTTATTAGAGTAACTGCCAAATCAACATAGAGGAAACTTGACACCACAAATTCACACAAACATGACCTGAAGATCACAGATTAAAACTTCTGGCAAGAGGCAGGCTCCATCATGGATCTGCCATGGACCAGCCAAGACCCTATCAGAGAAACTGGGAAAGTTTTAAGTGGCTGCATCTGTAATCTGAGTATTCTTACAGAATATTACCTCCACCAAGGAGGTTGCGTTTTTTGCCTGTATTTGTTAGATTGTTAACAGGGTAACACAAAAAAAAAAAAAAAAAAAAAAAAACAGACTTTAATGACAGTTTCAGGAAATGTTGGTCATGGCAAAGAAAGAAGTGATTCAGTTTTAGTGGGGATCTGAAGATTGACGCAGATCTAGAATTGTTTTTATGATTTGTTAACATTGGGACTTAGGGTAGTTTTCCACAATTTTGCTCATAACTCAAAAAGTTCTCAACAGGTTTTGATGGGGTTTTTTTTGGAGAATGATGGCTATGGCATAAGGGAGAAGTAGTTACATTATGGTGGTGATCCAAATCCAGATCTTGATCCAGGAGGTATGGCAGTTTTCCACATTTTTGACAATAACTATCCTTCTAACTAGCACTTCTAGTTTTGTAATAAGTTTCCCCCAACACTGCATACAAGTACCTTACGTGGCAGATGCTACAACCATGGACACTTTTAGGCCTTGTCCACGTGGAGATGAAAAGGTTTTAGTAATGAAGGTTCTCTGTAAAGACAGCATCGTCTAAAGAAATGTGTCCATCTACACATAAACACTGAAAACACTGTAGTACATATGGCAGGCCTGTAAGTGGTGCTGTCAGACTGCTGCAGACATACACCAAAACCACAAAAGAAGACATGGAGCATGTGAATATATCATGAGAAATGTCAACAAACACGGGTGTTAGCTACAGTGGTCGTAGATGAGCAGAGGATTTTACTGTAAAAGCCAAAACAAGCTCAGTAGCTTCTGCAGCACAAACAGGATACCGTATTCCACCAGGGTTCATGTGCCATTTAAGGAAGAGATGGGGCTATGATGTCATTGTTATACCGTGTTATACACATGGGAACACAACGCCGGCATTTTCGGGCACCACTAACACAGTTTCCAAGGCCTATATGATTAAAAACTTGTGAAGATACACCTGAATTCATCTCTGTGTGGACGGCCCCTTAGGTGATCAGAATAAACACAATAACTGTTAGTTAAAAACAGAAATATCAGATCAGTCCAGACTGATGACCAGTGGAGGGAACACGCTCTGTTGTTAATGTGTGCAAGCAGTTTTTACAACACTTTCCTCTGAGTATACACTGTATGTTTCCACGTTACTCATAAATGAGTGACTGTGTTGACTGGTGACTTTCACCTGAATGTTTGATTGTTTCTGAAGCAACTGTTGAAAGAAGAAAGCCTCCTCATTAACGCCTATTTGTTAAGATTTTCATCATAATGTCATAATATTCTTATCAGATATGTACTCAAGGAAAAAGTGAAAAACTACAATTAGCTGCTTATCACCACATTATGAATGATCATCATGTTTCATCACATCCAAAAACAATAGCAGCACATTTAACACTGTACTTTTCTTTAAGGGATCTGGTTGTCTAACAGGAGCAGCTACAGATCTGAATCAACATCTGTATTCTACAGCACCTCACTTCACACCAAATGACTTACTCGAGCTATCGTCATCACTAGAAGAAGAGTCCCCATATATGAATTGAGATTTAGATTTGGTGATGATGGGGGAAAGGTTGAAGGAGAAAGAAATTCGCCTCTTACGTCTCAGGCGTCCCACAGCTTAGGGGGCAAAAGGAAGGAAAAAACCACAGCAGGAAATGATTAGAGTGATTAAACCTCTGCTGATTAAAATCGAATAACTACAGAACAACAGTGAGGACGTGGGCAGGAGGTAAAGGATGTAGAGAATCTTCCACACTTAACTTTTTATCTGTTAAAGAAATAACAAATGTTTGAAAGGCCCTGCACACACACACAAATGTTTTCACACATTCTAGAGATCCAAAAACTTAATGAGCCAACAATAATGACACAAAGTAAACATATCCCATCCAAAAGGTTAAAAAATAATCACTAGTTCAGACCAGTCACAACTTAACGCAGCTTATAAAAGTCTACACATGTTTAAATAGTAAAATAAGTGAAAATACTTGTGTAGGTGGAATATTTTTACCTTGAAAGCCTGTTAAAATGAGATTACACCCCCTGTGTTTCCTAATTGTCAATTGGTTATTTTAACATTTGGTGCTAACCTTAAACATCTCCTTATATTTCAAAATCAGAACATTTTTTATTAGTTTTGCTTGTGTTGGATCATATCTTTGTGGTCTTAGTAGTTTGGTAAAAACAGAAAACTTGTTTTGAGCTTTTTAAAGAAGGTCTTTTTTTCTTATGAACTGATGAAATCAACCACTTTTAACGTTTGTAGAGCTTTAGTTGCAAAAAGGCATTTTCTACCTACCTTTAATTAATTTTCTCCAAACTTTCTTCAAACATTTTAAGGAAAACCAAACCAAACGTCATCTATGTATTGAGCTACTTTTAAAAAAAAGTGCAACCCCTTTTTTTTTTCTTCATGACTCTGGACAATGTATCTTTTCAAGGTTAGTAACAAGGCATGTGCACAATTAGTAGGCAAAATGATTAATGTCAGATTATTCTGGAGTTAGCCACTTCAGTTTTCACCCTTCCAGCCAAATGCCTACCGAGTTCCAGCAAAGTTCCTCAAATCTGTGATGTCAGTATCAATATTCTCTTGCTCCTCAGTCTGATGGTGCCTTCCGAATTTTAACAAATACTTATAAAACAGATTCTACATTCAAGACCAGAGAGCTACCTTTAAGGAAATAATTTCAAGGGACAAAAAGAAGGAGCAGGCAGAGAAGTATCACCAATCAGTTGTTGCATCTGTTAACAGCTCGCTAACATGGCAGCAAACCTAAGTGTGACTGCGCAACTTTCAAGTCAGGATCATCTCATTTTTTCTCTTTACCCTAGGACAGGCAACTGAGGATTTTATAACCACATTAAGAGAAAACACAGATGTATTGATATTTTGTTTGTTTTTGGTTCAAGACAAAAAATAAAAATTAGTCGTTACCATACCATTGTTAGACAGTCAACAATGGTAAAACAGTAAAGTCTACTCTGGCACCCTAAACCATTGATCTGTTGAGCTTTGTCTGAAGTCCCATACAAGTCGCAAGTTTCTGTGATATTTGAAATGTATTAAATATTTACTACTAACAGCTACTGTGTGGTCTTACAGTCTGGCTTAATTTAAGTTGATCTTGGAAGTCAGATTCTACAAGTTACAAATTAGATTTGTCACTGGTCATAATTTCCTACTGGGAAGTCAGAAAATCTTCAGCTACCCCGTCTTTACTCGCTCGTATCTGGAACGGGTTCTGAGGTAAATGGCTAGTCACCGAATGTGCACATATTAAGGATTATAACACTGCAAATTCATTAAACCACTCCTATATTTGTGGTCTCCCTTGTTCTTAAAATCAGTTAAAGGTTAAAAATCCCATCCTGTGTTGCCAGCCATAAATGCTCCGCCAAAACCTTAATGCAGCCACAGCCCATTACAGCCACTGTAGCGCCAAACAAGGATATTACCGTGCTGTCATAGTGCTCTAATACCTGAGTGAAGACAAAGCTCACTGAATGTTTTGTATGGTGTGGAAGTAGCATGTTTTGCAGCATTTTGCTCTGGAAAATATGGATTAAGCTAAAGCACTAGATCAAGGCATCAAGTAAAAACAGTCACTCCAGGCGTGTAATTGTTGACCTTCAGTACAAAAGTTAGCCACATAGAGCAAAACAGCCTTAAATTATTTACCCACTGATGCTGTGATTCTGTGTCAAATAAATAGACTTTCTAACAAGATGTCAAAATGCAATCAAAAATGCTGAAGATGAGAGGGTTTGCCTAATTTGCCTCAGATTATTCATAATAGTAGCACAGTAAGATGAAATGCTCTTAAATTATGAATTAGCTTTAAGTTGTTGCCCCTCAGTTGACTCACTGAACTTTTAAAACATTAATTCTTTAAAGCAGATGAATAAAAAGGGATTGCATGGGTAAAAAGGTCAGAGAAGCCTGAATAATTTCAATACTATCAGAGATAGAAAATAGAAACCAGCCTCGCAGCTTGTCACTCACCATCAATGTCTCTCTGGCTGATGGCAAGCATGGATACAGACTTCGTAAGAGGCAGGGACATGGGGCTGCAGCTGTTCCGTAAAGGCCGGTAGCGCCTCATTTTCTGGACCAAGAAAGACATGGCTGAGTCAAAAAGAGTGCATGAATATCAAATCTTGAAGGGGAACAATGCATTAAAAGTCACTTAAATAGAAACAGGAACATTAAGCCAAAAAGGGAAACTACACAAATGATGTGTGATGCTGTGTGTCGCAGTTTGTTTTAGTTCAGTGTGCGTTGAGTGATACAGCCTGAGGAGAGTTCTCTTCATTAACTCCAACTAATCCCAAAACTGACACATCTGAAAGTCCCACTCTCTGTTTACACGCCTGTTTATGCACGAGCAAATGCAATTGTCCTCTCATGTGAATTAGACTGAGAGTGTTTCTGAGCATCCCTCAGGGCCGACTGTGCGACGGTGGAGCTACACAATATAGCATAATTTTAAATTAGGTATGGGGTGAGATGTTGTTTACATTAATGTTAGTCCAGAACAAACAGATGTCAGGTCTCACACTTAAAAAGGATTATTCTGGTCAAAAGCACAAACAGTGAAGTACACATGACCACATGATTAAATTATTAAATGTTTGGTCTACACGGCAAATTATCCTCCATTCATTCTTTCCAGGAACAGTGACATTATCAGTGAACATAAAACTGTACTGATGCCTGTTTGAGATCATGGCAACAAAAATAAATGACAAAATTAGGTAAATACTGTCATAGGTAAATTCCTACACATTACATTATTATTATTATTATCATTAAAATGTGATACCTGTTTGATACCCCACAAGCAAAAGAAGGACCCTTTCTTACATCCAGCAAAAAGTGTTTTGATAAGAAACAAAGATGACTTTTCTAATTTATGCTTCATGCAAGTGTTACTTTTACACCCTGTGCTCATGCTGTTTCAATAGCAAGTGATCATGCCCTCCCCTTTACACCCAGGGGTATGTTTGTCTGAAAATGAGGCGTGGTCAGGCTCAAAGATGGTGTATTCCTGTCTTGAGGCTGCAAAAATTGACATCACTTTAAACCTTCTTATACCTGGTCTATAGTCAAAAGTGCATGTTTCTGATATTCATTCTGTTTCCATCTCTGCGGGAGACAGGAGCGCCATGAGTTAGCATCTCTGCCTTAGTGTGTATGTGGGGACACAACGCGTGCATCCAAGCCGTATTGCAGTGTGAATCAGCACAGATGTTACAGCCTCACAAAATTAATGAATTCCTCATGAGTGCTAAAAGGTGTAAATAACACAGTGCCCCGTTGCTGTTCTTTTGCACAAAGGCACTGTGAATTGGGCGACTCATTCAGAATGGTTAGATAACTTGGATGAGACTGTAGTGGAAATGATCTTACTCCCCATTCCCTTCCACGTTTGTGCCACACGCCCCTGCCATATGCACAACCAAGCCACTGTGTTTGTGTCTTTAGCTGCCATTAGCTTTATGCCAGTGTAATGTATTTGCAGTTAAAAACGAGCCACAAAACACACATCCCTTCATAAAATTGACATTACCTATACAATCTAAATAGTAACTTAAGCCCATTTTGCTATATAGAGGATCAAGTAAGAACACTGTCCCTGGACTGAGCCCTGATTGGCTGACGGTGGGTGTCCCTTGCTAGATATTCTAAAGGCTTAATACAGAGCAAGGAGGGGGCACAGATGTCTTATCTCTCATGTGGCTTCATTAATAAGGTGTTTTTATTTTTATGGGCTAGTGACAGAAAAATGAATTACATTCTGCAGCTTTAACAGAGAAGCAGAGTTCGCAGAAAGTGATATGCCTGAGGACAGAGTAAGTTTCTGATCAAAGAAACACTGCCATTATTTTTGTACAAGAGTTAATCTGCAACTTTGGAGAATTAAAAACTCAAAATTACCTGTTATTAGTATGTACCCCCACTTGTTTTCTTGACTTCCTGGTTGCCATAGAATCAAACATATCTATAACCTTTGATTTTAGCTATTATAATATCAGCGCTCTGTTGTGATGAAAAATATTAATTACTTTACATAGAAAAAGAATCAAGTTATATGCCTACACTGTTCTGACATTCAGCACAAATAATATAGAAATATTATTTTTTGTAGTCAATATTGTCCAACCCTACCCCCTGCCTTAAAATTTTACATTATGTTAGGTCCTTTAATGGAAATATATACTGTATGCCAGCTTAAATGATTTCAGCTGAAACATAAAACAAGGTTTATATTAATTATCAATGATAACTTAATCCTCCATCTGAACATACTCTTAAAAATTAAATAGAGAGCTATGTACTGTGTTTTATCATTTAGCTAAAAGAACACTGAGTTTTGATTTTTTGCCCATTAATGTGTGTAAAAATTGACATACAAGGACCAAACTGCTGTGCTATTATGTTTTGTGTTGTCCGACCTGTTCGTGTAGCCTAACATGCTCCCCCAGTTCCTGCTCCTCGGTCAGAGACACCAAAGACCCTCTGTCCTCACTGTCCTGGTGGGGGATCCTTAAAGGCTCCATGATACGAGGCACCTGGGTGTTTGGGCCCCTCAGCTCTTCCTGGCCCCCGCTCAGGCCCTCCAAACTGTAGCTGTAGAGATAAAGAGAAGGCAGAGATGACCTCTAAGAAAAAGGAAAGACTTTCCCTCATCACAGAAAAGCTCAAGCTGGATCAAACACATTCACCTGTTGATGGACACACACATAAACACCTCGCACACACACTGCTGCTCCTGAACAGTGTTTAGTCAGCTGAGTTATCGCCGAGCTCCTGAGCAGATTTACAGCTGAAGCAGCAGCAAATGACTTCAACATCAGCATCAGCATAGAGCGCTCCACCTGCTGTGATTTACCAACCCAATTACAGCGATCTATGACTGAAAATAAGAGGCCTTGAAAAATCCAATGCAATGATTATGGAGAGGAACACTACAGCTACATTTCAGGATGAGCTATGCTACATGGCTGCAGCTCAACTCGCACAGGATAGATTCGCCCATAGTTAAAGCTCCGGCTGTAAATCTCTCTTATCTCCAGACATCACCTTTATACGCCTCTCTATTGTCAAGCAAATCATCGCGCCAACATTCAGACATCACAGACCTGAACTGGACCTAAAGAACCATGACTTGGAGAAAAAGTTCAACTTGTAGAGACAATTAACTTTGAATTTGTTTGAATTTTGTTTTTAGTTTAGATTTAATAAGTTTGCAAAATAGATTTTTGTTTCATTTTAATTTTAGGAAAAACTAAATGATGCCGGGTTGCTCAAGTCAGACACCTCCTGTGTTGGTTGAGTCTATGGCCCAGCTTACACTGCTCTTTCAAGGTGAAATATTTACGCTCTTGTGATGTTTCGAGTCCACTGGGGAACGACCAACTCTCTCATTTGTTCTGTCTCCAGAGGTAGTAACAGATATGTGATATAGGATAGAGGAAGGCAAGCAGACTCAGCAGGAAGTGCCGCAAGTGAGTGTCTCTGCCTTTGGCCCCGTTTACACGGCAACGAAAACAGCCAAAAACAGAGAGTTTACCTTGCAATTGTGCCTTCCGTTTACACGAGAATGGTGCCCGGAGTGCCTGAATCCACAAAGTCTTGAAACCAGGGTCCAGAGTGAAAAGTTTTGAAAATGTTTTGGTATCTGTCTACATGTAAACAGGAATCAGCGTAATCAAGGAAAACGATGACGAGCAGTGGATGCGCAGTGCTCTTTCAGATGAAGGTCGCGTGTGCACCTGAGAACAACAACAACATCAACAACAGCTTTGGCCATCTACCGAGCAACATGTGTGCTGCTTACTGTGCTCGGTTTGTTAATCAGAAAAAAATATCCAGACAGATTTGTTGTCCAGACAAGAAACTCCTACGTCTTTGTGCGTCCACTTGCCATTGTTGTTTGTGAACACTTTCTTCACTGGAAAGCATACGTGTGTCGTAACACTGCTGTTTCACTACAAACCTACATCGCCAACTACTGGCCTGGCATACAGGCTACAGTGTTTTCAGTTGTTCTCGCGGATCAGTGTGAACGCACATTGTTTTAACATCATCTCCATGTGAACGCGGAGTGCTTTTGAAAACGCGAAGGAAAAACCTTGGGGCCTTTGTGTGTATGTGGGGGGCACATGCTGTCCAGAGCATCCAAACCATATTGCAGCGGCAATCAACACAAATGTTACGGAATTAAAGGGTTAGTTTGGGGTTTTTGAAGTGGGGTTTCTAGAGGCCCATGGCACTAGTAAATATGAGGACCAATGAAGGAACTTGCAAGCTTTGAGGAGAGATATCCAGGGGAGGATGGTAGCCAGTACATAGCACTGAACATAGCACAGAGAGCCTCATTATCGGCCCACTTGTTGTTAAAAACTACTCAAAAAACTACATTGGCTACACAATACGATACAGTAAGATTCTTTAAAGCATTTAACTTTCCCTCGTCAAAGCCCCACACCTTGATATCTCCCCTTAGGGACAAAGCTTGCAAGTTCCTTTATTGGCACTCATATTTACTTGTGCAATGAGCCTCCAGCAACCCCAATTCATAAATCCAAACTAACTCTTTAATACGATTATCTCGAGGAGTAAATAAAATGAAGCCTCATTGCAGCACACTGTGAATTGGGCTTATGGCCCACTACATACTACATATTGCTACTACATAGTATGCAGTACATACTGTATACTGTACTTGGAAGTAGCATGTAGTACAACTGCCAAACGGCTGTTATTTTTCTGGTGCACTTTTAGATTGAGTTTTGCATAATGCCCATTGGTAAGAAATCCTACTATCAACAGCACCTTGTAAACAACTTTTTCCTGATAAAACATTACTCAAGGGAAAACATAATGAGTTATATCAATTACTGTAGCCTGACAATAACAAGGTTTGAGTTGTACATGATCATGAAATTATACTAAGTGATGATCACAGAGCAGCACTTACCCATCATTAGACCTGGAGCTGAAGACAACTCTTTAACACTAAGGCCTCCTGAATGTGTAAATACATGCAAACACATAGCCCTGCCTCAGTGCTGAAACATGACTAAAGGAGCAGCTGCTAACACTTTCTGCTGCAGGAAGCTTCCGACAGACTGATTGTCTGGGCAGGGCATTCATACACACAACACACGCCCCCAAAAACGGCAAATGCAAATCTAACAACATGTAAACGCATTCAAAGTAGACCATGTGCAATAACAACCCACACACTCACACACTGCACCTGAGGGAGCAAACTTCTTCTGCACAATGCTGCAGGATGGCAGCCGCTAATGAAGGAGTGAGTAAGAGGGAGGAAAAGGAGATAAAATAGGGGTGGGCAACTTAAGCTACTTATATTAACTTCAGATGCATTTATTTAGCCAAACGTAAGATTCAAATCTCATATGTATTCATTTTATATCTTATTTTAGGTATTTTTTGAAAGATTATATTGTAAAATCCCATCTATTTTCAGCCTTGGGAGCCAGGAGTGCTAAAATGCTAACACACCTCTATGTTTTTGGACTCATTCCTGCACCGCTCCATAGCTAACCCGTGGCTTCTAAGTAATCTTTCATCACAAGGCAATTAAACTACATTCACACTGCAGGCAAAAGTGGCCCAAATCCTACTTTTTTGCCCACATGTGACCCAGATCAGATATTTTTATGACAGTCTGAACTGAACAAATCTTTGCCTTTAGGTTATCAAAGTGAGACAGGTACAACAAATCTGCACCGGCAAGATCCAATGTAAACAATGGATGAAACAATAATGGAAGAACTCTCTGTCAGCGAAGCCCTTCCTGTCACAGTCCCACCAATCCTGTTCAGATTCTGTGTCCACTCATACTTTTGCACAGAGGCAGCAGCCACTGCTCCACAAAAGGCCATCAGCAAAGTGTGCTTTCTTTTTCTCAGTTTTCTTCTTCGTCTTTACCACTTTGTCCTAATTTTATCAGGTCCAATTGCACAACTTAAAAACTGATACACGCATGCAGACATGTGTAGCATCCATTTTCACTTCCATAAATACAGGGTGCTGCTTGTGATGTCACGTCTAACTATCTATCTTATCTTATCTTATCTTATCTTTCTTCTGCAAATGTGGGTCACTTCAGAGCCATAGACAATATATATTTATATATATGAACAGGCTCGCTCCGTGGTCGGTATGAAGCTGGACACTCTGGTGACGGTGGCAGAGAAGAGGACACTTGACAAACTGCTGGACATCATGGACGATGCCAGTCACCCTCTGCACACTGTCATCAGCAACCAGAGGAGCCTGTTCAGCCCGAGACTGCTCCTTCACAAGTGCAGGACCAACAGACTGGGAAACTCTTTTGTCCTTCAGGACACCAGACTGTACAACTCCTCACTGGGCGGGAGAAGGACTAACAGGAAGACAGAGGATGGGAAGGAGCAGTAGCCAGCCTGTAGCCATAATGTTAATTTTATATTTATTATATTTTTGTTTATGTCTACCTTTTTCTATATATCTTTTTAACTATTTTTCAAACTGCTGCTGGAATCATAATTTCCCTGAGGGAGTTTCCCAAAGGGACTAATACAGTTCTATCTAGTCTAGTCTAATCTAATTTAATATAAATTAGAATGTGAACAACCACTCAAAAAATAGGTTTCAACAAAAATCAGCATTGAGCATTAAGATGTGCAGTGTGAACGTAGCCTTAGACATTTCCCTGCTGCAGACACATATCAGTAAGATTTATATACGCTAGTGTGGCTGAAGTGGCTGAAAATAGCTTCACAGCAAACAGTTTAGGATCAAGATTTAGTTTTACTTCTATTATTTTTTTAATGTCTGTTGTTGAAATTTCACACCAGGAAATAGTTGTCTCTTAGCAATCCCACATAAGGTGAAAAAGTGTGCCCTTATTTAGATTTGGCATAGTTGTAGATTAACACCACATTTATGTAATTTAGGGTGCAATAAGATCACATCAACCAGTTGTAGCATTGTATAAATCTCAGTCTTTGCACTTTGTCTCTGTGCTTCTGTACAAATAACACCTGCCATTCTAAATATTCTCCTGAACATTGACACACTGCTGAAAGTAAGAGTTCACACCACCATCTTTTGAGAAACACTACTTTTGTTGTCAAGCTGTTTTTAAAGGAAATAATGTTATGGCTCTCTGTTATTCCATGTTAATGTGAGCTGTGTGTGTTATGCCTATTATGTTCTTGCCCCTCACCTGTGAAGGAATGTCTATGAAAGTACTGGCTGACAGAAAAACAAACCACAGCATAAAAAGGTTGCAGCCATCTGGCGTCAAGGAACAGCCAAAGCATGACAAATAAAGGTATAGATTACTGCTGGAAATGTTGTGATGTAAATGTGACCTAATTGGCTCCTTTTTTAAAACATCATTGTGTCTGAACCATCGATCAGCCTCCGTGTTTCACTCCAGCAGGTGAAAAGGGAGCATTCAGCCTGCAGGGACAGAGCACAATGCAGCAGCACATAAGCCAGCATACATTAAAAAGCAGCAGACATACTGAGGAGGCTGCACCTCTATAGATTCACCATAGCTTATCACCTAGCAACAAGTCAATCTTTACAATCCATGATCTGATGAATGTGATTTATGAGTACTTTCTCCTGTGAAAGGTCAGCTTCCCTTCACCATGGCTACAGATGGAGCTGGAGGTGATGGATGAGACAGACACAGAGTGAGCGATGATGGCTGAGATGAGTGGGGATATGAGGGGATGGCGGGTCAATACCAACATAATGAATGAAAGAATGAACTGTTTGATTTGCTGATGGGACCATCACATCAGGGCAGAAACCTCCAGATGTGAGTGTGGTTGTGTGTGGGTGTGTGTGAGTGTATAGGGCCTACAGCACAGATACTGTCGGGTGGGTGTATACAGCAGTATTTGTTCAGAATAACCATCTTAAAGGGAGAAGATGACATGTTTAGAAATGCATTGATTTTTTCTCATCAATATTGTAATGAATTTATTGATGACACCCTCTTAAAGGGATTTGTTTTTGTGTCTTTCCTCACTCCTGAGTCCATGACAAGCAGAAAGACACAATTCTTCAACTGTGCGTGCAGTAAGAAAGAAGAGACAGACAAAGCTCACCCACAGCTAATTAGCTTAGCTTAATCACTGGGAGTCATTGGGTAGCGTTACCTCTACAACTCTAAACGGTCCTGTGTGCTTGTCGTGACTTTTTTTTTTTTACAGTGTTATATTATGGCATGCATTTTTAGACTAAGATTAGCACTAAGAAATTCATACAAAAATAAACTGCAGGGCACATGGACACAAACCAACGCGGACATGCTCATAAGACAAAGCATGTCCGCAGTAAATAAGACGAGGTCACAAGAACAAGTCACAAGCTAAGTTAATTAGCGGTGGGCAAGCTCTGCCTGTCTCTTCCTTGTTACTGCACACACAGTCGAAAGAATGGTGTCTATCTGCTTGTCATGCACTCAGGAGTGAGGCAAGACACAAAAAGAAAAAAAAAATTGCCGTATCCCTTTAATCTTTCCATTAAATGTAAAGCAGAAGCCAAAAAATACAGTTGGCCTGAAGGCTGAGTGATACTGGCCTATAACTGTATCTTGATATATCCTAGCTGATTAATGCTACACACTATACACTCACGACCACCTAATGAGGAACACCTTGTAAGATGCTGCAAACATTCCTCAGAGATCTTGGTCCATACTGACACCCAGCAGAGTGCTGTGAAGTCATAATCATGTTCAAGAAACCAGTAAGAGCATGAACATAGACAACTGCTGGTGCTACCACCTGAATGTCACAGCAGAAATCCAGACTCATCAGACAAGACAACATTTTTCCATTCTTCTCTTGTCCAATTTTAGTGAGCTTGAGCTATTGTTGCCTCAGTTTGCTGTTCTTAGCTAACAAGAGTGGTCTTCTGCTGCTATAGCCCATCTGCTTCAAGATTTGGTCTCCTGTATACCCCGATGGCTGTTGTTAACTGTCATATTCAACTACCCTGGCCATTTCCCTCTGACCTCTAGCATTAACAAGGCATTGTTACTCAGAGAAATGCTAGATTTTTGGCTTTTGCAGACCAGAGTTTGATTTGCACTGGGTGTGGAAGCAATCCAAATCAATCAAAGCAAGCAGACCAGAAGGGAGTGAACTGTGGCTCTTGGATTTGGCTGAATATCACAACAGTAAGAAAGTAAATGTAGTGTTCACTGAATATCAAGCAAAGTGTGGCTAATATTAGCATTGCTAACACCACCACCTCCAATCCTCCTAACAGCTTAACATCTAAAAGTCTGAGAGGAAAATGTTTCCACATCACTCCAGTCAAGTGCCAATCAATGCAGCCCAAATGCAGCTTTGATTTATGGCATAGAATACTTCTTCGAACCAGGCAATGCTCTTACTCGCCGCTAGTTGCATATTTACAGGTCATAGTCCACAGCTACCACCAGAACAAGCAGCTTTAGACTGGTTTGCACAACAAGTTCACCCTCAAACCTAACAAAGCCTGGTTGTGAAAGCAACCTAAGATTTATGCAAATTAACACAATCTGTCTTTAGTATAAACTGGTTTAATTTTGCTATTCAGGGGGTCAAAGAGCACGGTCTTTGGGTCTCATGTTCATCTGTTGCTTTGGAGTGTGATATAAAGGGTCTTTTTGGTTTGTTTTTAACAATTTTTTTGCCAAATCCCACAATGACTTAGGTATGATCTGAATATATTTTGCAGGTTTAAGGTTGACGTCATTGGACACCAAGTCTATCCAATATTATTCCCATATTCTTTTCTCAAACAAAATGTATAACTAAGGTCAAAGGTAATTGGCACTGGGTCACATATTATCCCATTCTTGTGAATTGGATGAATCAAAGTTCTTTGTGGAGTTTTTCTCAAACGTTGCAGAGTTGTTGACTCAGACTCAAAGATTAACTGGTTCAATTTCTAAGTCAAAGGTCACAGGTCAAGGTGATTGGGTCTCATGTTCATCCCCTGGGTTGTGGGTGTGATATCTTCTGGTCAATTTTAAGGATATAACATATAAGTGACATAAAGCCATTTGATCCTTACAGCCAAAGGTCGAGGTCTTTGGGTCTTTTCTTCGCCACTTGCTTGTTAATGCAATATCTTGGGAATACTTTGAGGAATTCTCCTCAAACTCATCACAACCGTACACTCTGACAGAGGAATAATGAGAGACGATTTTGGAGACTATAGGTCAAAGGTGATCCACTGCTACCCAAAACCATGTTGGTACAAAATTGAGAGATTTTTGTGTAATTTGGCACAATCCCACACTCAAACTAGAAAGTAAAGTTCAAAAGATGGAGGTCAAAAGTCAACACAACCTCATTTTACTGCAGAAAACCACCCCAGCACCAATCCCCAATTCACGCCTGCACTTCCACTGTCTGACAGCATAATGTTGGTGTTCATTGCGTAAAAGGAAAGTGTAACTAGTATATCTCAAAGAGACTTACAAACACCATGGGATAGTTCTAAATTTACTTCTGCCATTATGTGATGGTGAGAAAGCTGCTGTGCTTAAAGCTGTGAGTGATAATGAGTTTCTGATTTTACATGAGTGTAACCGTGTGAACATGTTAGCTCCGTATCACAGCGGATAGATGGTAACACAGCTGCTTTCAGCAGGCGGAGGAAACTCTTGACATGGCACAGAGGGAGTGGAATCAACAAGCTCCAATAGTCCTGACAGCTGCACACAACAGGGCTGCTGACATGTACTGATTAACACCAGACAAAAACCAGCAGAAGCTCCACAAATGATCACAACACTGTATATTGAACAGCATCACAACCACTGAGAGTCAGAATTAAAGGCTAGAGACCCCTTTACAGCAGGTCACGGATCATACCATAGCATTAGCAGGAAGCAAAACAAAGCCAAACTGGAGGAGAACACAAAGAAGCCACCACAGGTTAGAAGTCAGTACAGGAGAGTATACTAATAATAGGGCTGGACATGCAGAGGTTTATTTTTTTTCTTGATAAGCAAACCAAACAAAACTTTGAGCTCAAATTAGAGATATCATGGTACCATAACACTGGTTATAAACCCTGTTTTTGTCTTCCATCTCACATGCTGTTTGATTTTATTGTTTTGTTTGTTTGATTCTGAAAAATTAATGAATGGAGATCAACAATGAATATACTAAAGTTGTTGTGATAAATACACACACCATTTTTTAACTTTGTCCCTAATTTACTTAACTCTAAATCTTTTACAAAAAAAATGCGTGGTTAAGTAGCATAATGAAGAAATATCATTAGGCCTGTGGCTTTTTCTTTGTGAAAATATATGGAAAGAAACAGTCAAATCAGAGCCAAGTTAAAAACTTACTTGAATCATAACGATAACCTAAGTCCAACTAACTTTATTATCAGCATTTTTGTTGCAGGACAGTAAAGATTGGAGTACTGATCATGAGTTTCAAAGTATCAATACTTTTACAAGTACTCTTTTGATATAAATTAATCCCCAAAATATCGATACAAGGTGAGAGTTCTAACAATATGTATATCTCTGAGGTTGTATGGACTGGATACAGTCTGTCTCTCTCTCTTTATGACAAGGCAGCAAACTAATGTAGGGATGACTAAAAGAAAATATAATTTAATGCATTGTTTCTCTACAAAAATATATTAAAGTCTTCTTGTGTTGTTGTGTGCAAGAACAGAGGTTTTAAAAGTTTTAGCCTGAGCCTGAATGTCTAACCAAATCCTGTGAAAGTAGGAGTGTTGCAGATATGCATTTACAATGAAAATTTGCAATTGATGGCTGTTTATGGAATGTTTATGTGCTTTTACGGGAGCTAAAATAAAAAAGAAAAGATGAAATAACAACTTTATCCCTTTCAGTCTTACCTCCTCTGGTTCATCTCTGCGTCTCCTCCGTTGTTCTTGCCCGGACCCCAGCTGTGGCGCCGCAGAGGTGAAATAGACCGAATCGTATTCCTGAGGAGGAGGGAGCGCCGAGGCACCTCCGTCACTCTGTCTTTGGCCTCCTCTTCAGCTTCCCCCGCTCCTCCACCACCACCGCCGCTGTCCAGCCCTGCACCGACAGTAGTCCCAGTCCGGACGCCCTCCTCCGGGCTCCAGCTGCATTCCAGGCCCTGGCTGCCCTCCGGACTGGAGCTGGACGGACCCACGCTGGCAGTGTCGTCTGTGGAGGAACAGGAGACGGAGACCTCGCTGGTGCTGTCTCCTCCTGTCACCGGCTCGTCATTCTGCAGACATGGAGGACACAGACAGATTAATTTTAGTTGAAGCTCTCTCTTCCAGACATCCTGTGCCCATAGGGAACTGTCAGAGGTAATTAAAACTTATGTTGTTAATTGAAACTGACTGAGCTAAACACTGAAACTGAATAAAATGTTGATTTATTTATCTTTCCAGGGGCCAGAAAAAATATCCATCTCCTATGTGACTAAGGATCACTCCAGCTAATCACATCCCTGCAGCTGTCAGTTTCTTATGACAGGACTCCTGGAGTTGACGGCTTACACACTTTCACAGTGTCATGTAATGGTTTTATGAAGAGGCAAATCAAAAAAAGAAGGAAATATTACAACCGCACTGATATAATCGCTTTCTAATAAATTAAATCCCTGCAGGATCATATTCAAGATGAAACACAATATTTAATAGCTAGAGGTGGAAAGTTCCCAACCATATTTTCTCACTCACTTTACTTTAACTGAGTATCTTTTTTGACAGTACTTCTATTTAACTAAGCTCTGAAGAAAGCATTACAATTTACCACATTTCCTAAAACCTTTGAAAAGTTTCAGTTCCATATTATTACAAAGAAACGAGGAAACAAGGACGTTCATATACAACAGGTTGCACAATGACATTAAATTGTGTCTCCCTCTTGATTGGTTAAAGATGTAGAAAAAAAACATGGAGGAGTGCAGATGGTGCATTACGTAATCTCACAGCCTGAGCTGTGCGAGGCATGATGTCACAGCAGTAAGATGGTTGCTGGTTCGAACCCTGTATCGGTCAGGGCCTTTCTGTGTGGACTTTGTTTCTGTCAGAGTTTTGTCTCTGGCTCCTCCCACAGACTGAAATATGCTTACTGGGTTAACTGGTAACTCCAAATTGCCCCTAGGTGTGGGCGAGTGTGTGAATGGTTGTCTGACTCTATGTGGCCCAGTTATTGGCTGGCGACAAGGGTGTACCCTTCCTTTAGCTCAATGGTCACGGTTACATGATGTTTTTAAATTTGGAATTAAGTATTCAGAATTAAATAATTTGGAATTAAAGTATTCTCCTTTGTGTTTACATGGAATAGTAATTCTGAATTGAGGTTTACATGGAAAACACGTTAATTCGCCTTTATTCAATTCAACTTAAGGTCTGGGGGTTGGGAATGGTTCTGATTGGACAGGGGGTGGACATGACGTATTTACATCTACCGGAAGAAAAACTCCAGTTCAGCATCTCTGTCACACAAACCTCGTCCAACTTGGATGCTACAACTTTAAAAAGGTCCACATTTTTATGTTTACGTCCATCCACTCTTTTCATTTTTCCAAATCTTCTGAGGCTACTAATTAAATAAATTGTCTCGGCTCAAGTCCAACGCTTGCTTCGGGCGGCCATCCTGTTCCCGAGTGGAATATGTGTGTCATCGCGACAGGACAAGGGAACGAGCATGCGCAGAACGACCGGAATTAAGTTTAATTCTGAACTGTCATTTTCATTCGGAATTAGGTGCTTACAAGGAAAAGAGGATTTAAGTTTTATTCTGAATTAAAGAGGAATTAAAGCTCTGTAAACATACCCAATGTCAGCTGGGATGGGCTCCAGCCCCACGCTACCCTGAAATGGATAAGCAGTATAGATAATGGATGGATGCGATACTAATTTAAATTTATTATCACACTGCTCAATACTTGGACACTGAAATGATACTGGGTTGATGTTCAACAACTTTCCAGATAAATGCAGTTGTTTTTTATGAATTTAACACTTTAAATTAGATCTTTGACTTGGCTTTCCTGTAACACTACTTGTGTTTCCATTGTACACTGCAGCCTTCTTACTGTGACTGTGAAACACCCACATACACACTATGAATGAAGTGTAGCAGCAGGTTTTTAAATAGATTTTACAAATCAACTCGTGGGTGACTGTAGCTCAATGCTCTGTCTGCAATGAAAAAACCTGTTCTGCTGCCAGTGTCTCAAAGGTGCCAGAGGCAGATGACTGGGCATGCTGTGGAAATGGCGTCGATGCCACTCTCCCAGCATCAAGTTCTGTAGAGTGAACTGACTTTAAAACCATTATTTTAGGGTGGTAAAGTTACATACTGTTACCTTTGTATAGCCAAATATTGTCTGGATACATTTTCCCATGACAGGTTTGTTTTTAAAAGCGTACCATCCTTTATTAGTGTTCTGTTTTAATGCCAGCGTTGCTATAAAGCTGCACTGGCTCATTATCCTTAAGCCTTGCCATTTGGTCCTCATTATGCCCCATTCCTGTGGGTTAAATAGCTCTTCAACACTCTGAATTCAAGACACGCATCAGTGAAAATATGCTGATGAATATATAGTGTCAAAGGGTTTGTAATTAAGAGTAATTAAAAAGGACTCTTGTCCCGTCTTTCATATAATTGCTGAAAACTGCCACATGGTTATTTCCCTGCATGTTTGGGGATAGATGTTAAATCTTGTGTGAGATTCAGTTAATGCTTGGCTTCATAGAAAAATGCATCTGTGTTTCCACCCTTGTAATTACACAGACACAGGACGTTGTGTTATTCACATTATTTTGTGTAAAACTTAGTCATAACTTTTCTCAATTCTGGCTTCTTTTGGCAGTATTTTTATATATAATTTCTTTGACTCCTTTGTTATTATCACTGCTGACTGCCTCTAATGAGAGCCTGACCTCTTTGATTTAAAAGGCATTCAGAACAAAGTGAAGGGAATTGACAAGTATTCAGACCAACGATATTGATTCCTTAAGCTTATCGTTATTGATTCTCACCTGGAACTGGTTTGTGATTTCGATACCTATATCTCAGTGCCACAAAAGGATGTACACTGCAGAATCCGCAGAGGAAAATTAGCACTATCAGAGTTAATATTAAAACTTCTTAGCTGTCTATATGGCTCCACACCACAAAGTGTTGTTCTCACTGTTTTTAACGAGTTGGTACTTTAACCCTTATCAAGTGGAATTATGACTCTTGTTGGAGTTAAATTTTAAGCATTGTAACACTTTACAGAGGGAAATTTTATCAGCACTTCCAAGCTTGTTAAAAAATGTACTCTCTCAGAGTATACTTTTAAAATAACTTCAGTGTTAACTGAATATAAACACTGAAAAGTGTAAACATTGCTGTATTTTTTTCTGTATATTTATGGGGAAAATTAGCAGAAATATGGACATCATGTTTGGTTAGTGCACATGTAATAATAATAATAATAATAATAATGATAATAATAATAATAATAATAATAATAATAATCACTACTAGAAAAGCACTCAGAGAACACAGACCTCCGCCAAGCAGCTTCGGTCAACTTTGGCGAAAATGGTCCTATCTGGCGATGTTAAAGAATCCTTTAAAAAATTCCTGGATCCAGACGATGATCCAGATCACCCCCAAAATTTAATCAGTTCTTCCATATCCCATTTCCGACAATTCCTGAAAATTTCATCCAAATCCGTTCAGAACTTTTCATGTTATTTTGAACACAAACAAACAAACAGCAGACAGACAGACAGACAGATAAACGCCGGCAAAAACAAAACCTCCTTGGTGGAGGTAATTAACATTTGCATTGCAGTTTTCATGGCGTGGTCTTGTGGCATCTGTTGCTACTTGTCCAATAATGGGGGGCAGGCAGGGTGATTGACCCTATAAGTGTCACTTACAGGTTCAGAGTTCAGAGTGACACATTCAGAGTTAAGGCTCCTGTAGTGAGACCTACTGATCTGATTAACTGAACATATTTTTTTTAACACTTGATTTTGACACCAAATCAAGTAAGAGTAAATTCTCGGGGATATGACTCAATCCAGAGTGAAATCAACTCCACCCTTACTGAAATTTTTCCAACACCAAAATTAAAACTCTTCTCAGTTTAAGGTCTAAAAAAATGAGAAACAGTGAAGTTGAAATTCACCAAGTCAGAAAATTAAACAGTATGATACTTTTTTTCAAGAAAACACAGTACATCTGAAGCAGTGTTTCGCAAAGAGTGTGGCGCAACACCCCAGGGTGAGCGCTACTTTTCTGGGCAGGGGCGCAGCACAACTGGCACGTGAGTCCCATGGTCTTTTGATTGGCCACCCTATGTGCCAATCCAAAATTCTGCACTGTGATTGGCTACTTGTCATGTCAGAGGTGTGATTTAAATACAAATCAGTGTAGGCTATGTAACAACAGGTTTCTTTAACTTCTTTTTGGAACTTGAAATTGTGAATGTAGACTTAAATGTTTCATTTGAGTTACTAGTAGTTTTATCCTGAATGAAGAAATTGGTATTCACCTTTAGATGTATTAAGAAAAATCTTGACTTCTCCCTTAGAGTAACTATGTAGGTGTTGAGGGGCACAAAAACACATTAATCTAGAAGGGGGGGGGGTGGGGGTAATTGGGAACCACTGATATGAAGGACTATCCAGGAATATAATAAACCTAACATTTCTGCTCTAGAGCTAACTTATCACTGTCAACAGAGAATTATTTTCCATTAGTCTCAATGTAAACAAAGTACAGCTTCCCACTTCTGCAGTGCATGTGATAACTAATTAAAAAGCCTAAATATATATTTTATCTGTGAGCTGTTGTGCCTGTCCACTCTTTTATCTGACAGCTATGTAATATTAGCGAAGAATAATGCCAAGAAAACAACCAACAGTCTTTGCTGTGTTTCTGATGGGAAACAGCTCCTGCGTACACACACACACACAGGTATGGGATAGTCCTTCTAGAGCTAATTTGTAGGTGTGAGCTTTAACTGGGCCTATTGTGCTGCCAGCTGCAGAGAGAGAGCCGAACACAGAGGTGTTTCTGTTGGAGAGCTGCAAATGAAAGATCCGCTTTATGCTGCCGACAGGGCGTCCTCTGGGAGAGAGTGTGGGTTTGTTTATGTGTGTATTCAGAGGTAATACATTCAGGGGAGGGGGTACATGCTAGTGCAGTTCATGTTTGGGAGTCATATGAAGGAGGCTTTGAGAGTGAGAGAAGGGATCTGCTTAAGTTTCAAACTTTCTTTGATGCTTTTAGGCACTTGAAGATGATTTTATTCTCCAAAACTGTAGCTGGAGTGCATTCAAAGTGCGTTGCTTCAGGACACATGGCTACTTAGAGTGATACAACATTTCTTGTACTTTTTTCTTCCTTCCTTTATCTTTTCCAGCTTGAAGAGTGTACATAGAATCAGATTTTCTTCTAAACTAGGACTACCGCCTGGTGGTTAAATGCTTTAGCAAGGTGTACAAGTGCCGTACGGTGAAAGTACAACCGACTGATGTTGAGATACTTAAGACTATTGTTTGGGCATTTTAGGCCTTTATTGACTGGAGAGAGAGACAGTGGATAGGCTTGTAAAGGCAGGGACAAGAGAGAGTAGGGGAGGACACACTACAAACTAGCCACAGGCTGGATTTGAACCCGGTTTGACAGAAGCATGTATATATATGGGTCGTGCCTGGTGGCTTACTTTGCCAAACCAGCACCCCGAGCCCCAAAAACCTTGACCCTTTACTGCACTGTATAAACATGATCCTAAACCTTCTCTTTCTTTTCTCTCTCTTGCATTATATTTGATAAAAAATAAGGTCCTGGTTTAACTTGACGAGTAGTCCCCTCACATCAGAAACAATGTATTTCTGTTCTACATCATACATCTTAGGCACCCTCGTTTATGTAATGAACAGATTAGTGCGGAAAAGATGGCATGACTCACTCTTCAAGGAGCTGCCTGAATCCTTTGTGATCAAATATGCTTTATACATGCTCAAAGTCCTCACACATAAAGCATAAAAGGCCTTTTGATTTCTTTTACATCTGTTAAAAAGTTGAGGGAATTTTTATCTGAGAGCATCACTCAGTGTGGAATGGGACCGCACACACAGGCCCTGTGTAGTTGGACTAGTTATTGTGTCAGCTGATATTTAGGATGCTTCCTCTGACATGGGTTGTGTTTGTGTCACTGCTGTATTTTAACTTGTTTTCTCACTGCGTCCGCAGCGTGACTGTCTAACTAACCAACTTCTAGGTGTAATAATATTAAATACTCTCATAACATAGTGGTGAAGGAATGAGAAATGAGAAGTGAGAAAGCATTTAGCAAAATTAACAAAACAAGCATTTTTTTTTTTGTCTTTTGGAGGGAGCCTGAGTGCTGGGAGAGAACACATGCTTGCACAAGAAGAACATGCAAACTCTGCACAGACAGGCTGTGACTGACACTGGGTTCGAACCAGCAGCCTTTTTACTGGTCCGCATGGATAGTGCAGCAGTGATCCATCCATCATCTATACTGCTTATCCCTTTCAGGGGTTGCAGGACCTTATCCCAGGTGACACTGGGCGAGAGACGTGGTACATCCTGGACCGATTGCCAGCCAATCGCAGGGCCACATAGAGAGACAGACAACCATTCATGCTTATACTCATAACTAAGGGCAATTTGGAGTCACCAATCAACTTAACAAGCCTGTTTTTGGTCTGTGGGAGGAAGCTGGAGTGCCTGGAGAGAACCAACGCATGCATGGGGAGAACATGCAAACTCCACACAGAAAGGCCCTGAACGATATAAGAAGTCATAAATAATTGAAATGCTTCATAGTAAAAAATTAGATAAACTATGAAGCATGTTATAATAATCACGCAGGTGTTAAAACAACATAGTTCCTGGTCCTGCCCATATGCAGACGGACTAAATGTTATTGATATTTTTGTTATGGATTATCATTATTATTATAGACTGAAATCAAATAATTACACATTTCAGACACTATAATTGTACAGCATAATGTGATTTAAAGTCATTGTAAATAGTCATTGGATGCTTTAAGTGAAGTACTAAAACTTTGTTTTATGAGCTGATATAATTCAACAGTATCAAATGTTTACACTCTTGAATTTTTGGAGATCTATAAAGACATATTGTTTCAAACTTGAACAGCTAAGGGTTTAAAATGATGGAAATTTTGTACAAAATTGTGTTTATTTTTTGCATTAAGCTCCATTATATTACTTTTTTTACTTTTAAGCAATGACCACATAACCGGCTTGTAATGAACTTTATCAGCTTACGAAACAGTTTGATTACTTTACTTAAAGTATCTAATGATCACTTACAATGACTTGTAATTACATTATGATTCCCTGTATTGTTTAAAATGTTTGTTTAATTGATTTCAATCTAACAAGAATAACAATCAGTCAAATTTGTGCAAGTGGTCTGTGACCAGCAAAGATGTTTTATCAACACTATAACTGTTTATAGTGGGTCTAAGTTTTTGTTATTAAGTATTTTAGTTATTCAGGATTTCTTATAGTTATATACAGAAGATAACATACTATAAGCATGTTTACAAGTCCTTATAAACAGTGGCATCATAATGACTCATAATTACCATTACAAAGTAAAGTAAATGCTCGCAAGTGCTTTGAACCATGGTTATACAGCACTCTAAGCACATTGTGATGCATAATAAACATGCTTATAATGCATTTATAAGACATTATAGAGGGAGGCTTTTTAGGAAATGTTTAAAATATTTAAATATTGTGCAATTGTGCACAAAATAGACTGCTTTTATCTGGTGTAAATTCCAGAAAGACAGAACATCCATCACTGAAGGAAAATAATGCTGCACAGTCTTTTCTTCCTTCAATATGCCCTGGCCTTACAGTATACCCTGATAATATCTGCACCACCTTCTGTCTTCTTTGCACCAAACAGGACACTCTTTAACATAACCCCAAGCATGTTTCAGGCTCTCGACACAACAGAAATTGAGAGAAACAAGCATTTCAGCTATAACCAAAGGGCTTCAAACAGACTTTAAACATCAGCCGAGTGACAGCAGGGACCGGGCTCGCAGAGGAGAGCTACAGGCTCAGAAAGATACTTAGTGCATGTTTGGCATCTCAGCCTCGGGGTGCTGACAAATAAAAATCATAGCATAGACTGACAAAATAACTCCTTCATATATACTGTATGATCCCTATAGGACCTGCTGCAGGGGCAAACACAGAAATATGATCTCTCACTGTTTACTGTAAGGGAGCTGGATGCTTGGATGGCAGCCAGTGGAGGATATATTTTAAGCTGCTGGTGCCCTGTCTGTTAATTAAGCATTTATTCATTGATTCTTTTGCCTTTTGGTTTTAGATCAAGTGCTAATGCTGGGACATACATAAAGTAGTTTTTCTTTCTCGTTTTGGTGGGTCACAAGTTCATTTAACATCCTTTTTTCTTTCAGTTCTGCCCTATAAATGGTTTCCAACTCCATTTTAAAGCCAAACATTTCATTGATCGCTTTTTACCAAAAAGGCACAGTGGGATTTTTTTTTTCTCCAGCGTCTAAACTCAACATATCGTACATTCAGCCAAAGGTCCAGTTTGCTTGTCCTGAAAATAAATCCTGCCCTCAGAGCCTTGTTCACAAAGAGGCAGCAGTGAGTCTGACCTTTCTGAAGATGCTGTCAAATCCCGTCTCAGTGTTCAGGAAGCTCTCTGTGTCGCTGCCAGAGTCTCTGTGAGCTGTGGAGGGACAGCTGGGGGCACTGCTGGTTCTACTGGGCAAACTGGGAGACAATGAGGATGGTGGTGCTCCTGAAAGACATCAAAACAACGAAGGGTTCAGACTGAGAACACAAACATGGATGTAACATGCTGTAATACTGACAAAGACAGTGGAGGCAGTAACATTAAATGTATTAGAGATATGTCAGCTAGAGGGAATAACACAGACTGTTTTTGTAATAAATCCCTCGTTAGAGTCAGTTTTCAAGCATAAATGTCAGACATTTTCTGGTTTCAACGAGGACTTTGCTTTTATCTATCATGTATAAAAGTCCTTGAGTGTATGGCACTGTATTTAAAAGACAGAATAAACTTTCCTATTTGTTCTCTGAAACAAGTTATGACATCTAATAGTATAAACCAAGGGTTGGCAAATAGCAGCCCATGGGCCAAACTCATAACCTTGCGCAGCAGCTGGATCAGCCTGATTTAATGTCTGTGATCATGCAGATCCATCTTGCTAAGCTCCAATCTATATTTGTTAGCGGCCCAAAGCAGGACAATCTTTTAGAGCAGGAAGAGGTGAGACAGAGGAGCGAGACGACAGCTGGAAGTGACTGCACTTCTATAGATTAGCATAGGTGCTAACAGCTTCAGGAGAAGTTTTATCAGATTTTGTCCACATATCTTTATTAATTGAAAAACAAATGTCAACACAACAAACTTCTCCAGTAAGGGTACTTTCACTCCACTTCCAACATGTTTTGACCTGAGGTTGCTCTACGACATGGCTCATGTTCTGTAAGGCATTAGCGCCCTCCTTCTGCATTATCTGATTGGCCTGTAATAAATGTGGTTGACGGAACGATCATCCAATCACCTGCTGGATTTACTTCAGGAAGGTTCTGCCCTGCCCAAACACTTTCTATGGGCTCTCCCAGATGGATTAGAGAAATATTTTGAACGGTCCATCTGGTGTGCCAGGTTCCCAAACTTGGTCCACCAGAATTAACTTGTGTCACACAAAATGATTTAAAAAACAAATTTAATTACCTCTGCCAAGGAAGTTATGTTTTTGCCAGGGTCTGTCTGTTTGTCTGTTAGCAATATTACGCAACAACTACTGGATGGATTTACATGACAATTTTACCACAGTCGTGGTTTGGTCCAAGGGTTTGAGGCCAAGATTGACGTCACAAAAAAACCACTGAAGCTTATAGTGGCAAATCCCATTAATTTCTCCCTGGCTGCTGTGAGGGTTTTGCCCCCTGTACGTCATTATGGGAATCGTAGTTTATTTGCAAACTGACGTTGACGTTTTTCAAGCCTATGTCACTACATTTCCCAGCTTCCCTTGCAATGCCAGCGATGGAGTTCTCCACATGGACAGACATGAGCGGAGACTCAGCCGTCCAATTGGAGCGGAAAAGCCACTGCCGTAACTGAGCTGCGTGGCGGAAGTCTGCGCTCTCGGAGTGCTTTTCTAGTTCATGTATATATTCATTTTTCTGACCAAACAAAGCTGTGTAACAGATGAAAGTGAACGCCTCAGGCTTAGGTGGGCTGAAGACAGCTAACAGCTCCTCCTGCCTGCAGCTGCTCAGTGCAGCCTCCACACCAGAGTGATATCACAGAGTGAGACAGAGACTCTTACTTCTGCAGATCAAGGATGACTTTTTAAAGTTACACATTTGATTAATTAACATGCTCCCTATGGTGAGAGTTTAAATGCAGACACGATGAAGGGTAAAAAGCATCCTCTCTATGATAGTATGTGCAAAACTTTTCTATTTCAAAATGATTTTTGTCTCTGACCAGTTATAAGTTATTTTTGCTTCTAATATAGTGACATGAGATGCTGCTTTGTTTAAAATTAAGATTAGCAACAGACAAATCAGCATGTATGAATGAACCGAAACTGCTCTGCATCGCTGGAGTTGTCAAACAAACAGACAACTGAGATGAATCCTTTCACACTGGATTCTCCTCTTACCTCGGGCAAATACGGCTAATCCCTGCTCAGGGTCAATCAGCTCCCTGGAATCAACCCTCTTCCCAGGCCCACTACGCAACATCTGATGCCTACAGCAGCCCACCTTGAGTGTGCTCTTGCTTTAGAAATTATTAGCATATTTTATTTCTGATGAATGAAAAGTACCACTACTTCCTGCCACCCCCCACTGATGAGAGGTCGCTGCGCCAAAGCATAGGAACGAAACAGCATGAGCCGAGCCATAATGTGCAGAACAGTTGAAAAAACAGACACAAACTATGTTTTATCATCTGTTCTGATATTTCTTAATTCATCAGAGGATAAATCAAACAGAAGCAGACTGTTCAAGGATTGATGCTGTCTCTTAAAAAGGTACGCTTACGCCTGTTTCACACTGGAAGCAAATGCCCGTGTGTATTTGCCGCCACAGCTTTCACACCAGGAGGGTGCATGTGCTGCAGCCTAAGCATGTCTCCCTGCTGTCACAGCTCTCTCTCTCTCTCCATGTGTATCACCCTGAGAAAAAGCTTCAATTGAATGTTTAGGAAGAACCACAATAAATCCCTAAACAAGGATCCTAATTCATTGAATAACTGACCTGAGAAACCTTGATTTTTCTTTTTTTTTTTTTTTTTAACTCAGATCTCTTCATCAAGCTCAGCCCTGATCAAAACTATTTCATTTTTTTTAAAATCATGGACTTTAATCATTTAAACGCCAATTTCTTAATTGGTGAAAAAAAAAAAAAAAGATTGATTTTTAATGTAAAAAATGATCAGGGGCTGGAGATTTTTTATGAGCTATCACACTCTTGGATATGTCAAAGATAAGTAAAAACATTGGCTTTGTTGTATTTATTATTTTTTGCACGGCATCAGATTTTAAGTTTTACTCCCCATGGCTCCCATTGTAACCACATTTTTTGAATGCAGCCATGACACTGCAGTGAAATCACCTATGAAACTGGCTTTAAAGGGATAAAATCCATAATTAAAAAACAAACAAAAAAAAAACAGTTTTGATCAGGACCGAGTTTGATGAAGAGACTTGGGGAAAAAAAGTTTGAAAAAAAAAATTATCTGATGTGTTTTTACAGCAGCTAAAGTTTGTGGCTTTAATAGCCAAAACAGGACGAAAGGGTAGTAAATTTGCCCACAGTGTATTTTTGACCTTTTAAAACTTTTGAAATCACATTTTCAAAATTTATGCAGAATCATGTTTCCATTTTGTGGCTTGCACTTCTAGTGTAAATCATTCAACTTGATAGCATGCACACTGAAATGAAAACAGGCCCGCACTGCTGTCATCATGTGAGTAAAACTCTTCAAGAGTGAAATGGCCTCTAGGGTATTAGGGATGGTCTGTTGTTTATGTGGCGCTGTTAATAGCTCACTTACAGCATGAATTGTCTTCAGTACTCAAAGAATCTCACAATAACATGAAAATCTGTGACTTGAAAACCTGCCTGATAAATCCCAATAAAGATGTTGGTGCAGGATGAATAAACCGAGTTTATCAGACACCGTAAAACAAACAGCAAAAAGAAGGATGTTTCATGTGTTTCAAGTGAAGATTTTCTTTTTTAACTCTATAAGTAGTGGGAACGTCAAATCTCGATCATCCCAGCACTCTCTCTCTTTCTCTCACTCTCTCTTTTAGGATTCATTATTTAATGCTTGTGAAGGCAAAACCAAGAAAAACGCTCAATTCCAGGAGAACAAAGGTGAAAATCTTTTAACAATCATCTCTATAAATTAATCTTTGTTTATGCCCTGGCCTGTCACATAGTAAGTCAGAAAAATCTGGCCCTAGTCCAGGCTTATTTGCCACCCCCTGGTCTAAACTGTCATAAATAATTTATTTATTTAAAGTCATAGGTAAAAGGGAGACGCCAACATTTTTTATCTTTTCATGTCTTGCCTCTCTCCCGAGTCCATGACAAGCAGATAGACACCATTCTTCAACTGTGCATGCAGTAAAAAGGAAGAGGCGAAAGAGCTCGCCCACTGCAAATTAGGTTAGCTCAAACACTGGGAGTCAATGGGTATTGTTAGCCTGCCTCTGCCTTCAGTAATCAGATAAACCCTTCAGCAACTGTAAATGATCCTGTGTGCTTGTCGTGATTCATTTTACTTACTGCATTATGTTACGTTACCTATTTTTAGACAACAATTCGCAGTTTATGAAATTTTAGAAAGAAATACATACGAAACTAAACAGCAGGGCGCATTTGCAAACCATCGCAGACATGTTTGTAAGTAGTTCAATAAAACAAAGCATGTCTGAGTTTATCTGATGACTGTAGGCAGAGACAGGCTAAAGCTACCCAACGACTCCCAGTGTTTGAGCTAAGCTAATTAGAGGTGGCAAGCTCTGCCCGTCTCTTTCTTGTTACCGCACGCAGAGTCAAAATAATGGTGTCTATCTGCTTGTCATTGACTCAGGAGAGAGGCAAAACATGAAAAAAAGATTGTTGGCATATCCCTTTAACAATGGTACAACCACAACCAGTATTTTTCAGAGAAACAAGCTCATGTCTCACTGATCCTAGTGTGATGAATAATGTTTATCATGCACAATATGTTTGTTTGTTTGTTTGTTTGTTGTTATTCTGACCCAGCTGCTTGTGAGAAATCTGGAAACACTGAAGTGCATCAACACAGAGCTCTACACAACTCATATGTTTTCACATGATTAGAAACACTGTTGACTTGTGCGTAGTAAAATGTCTTGTTGCACAGCAGAGTTTTATTCATGCTTTCATTACCTCTTCTAAAACATAAGCACGTCTGTTAGATCAGTGAACAGACCACTGGGAATACGAGATCGTGTGAAAAAGCCTGAAAGATCAATGTCCGCCTGTCCTTCTAAAGCCGTCTGCGCTAAACTGCAAAGAAAAACAACTGCTGTGTGTGAGTACAAAGGTCTGAGGGCAGGGCTGCACTCAGATTCTCACTCACAGAAAATGACAAATGAAGGTGTTATTGATGTTCAACAAACACGCTTTTAAGACTGAGCAGCATCTCATCAGACGTCTGGGGGACAGCAGAGAATACAAACCCCAATCTAATGAAGCTGGGACACTGGATAAAATGTAAAAAAACCACCACTGTGTTACATCAACTCTCCTTTTAACAACACTCAACAGGCATGTGGTAACTGAGGACACTAATTGTTGAAGCTTTGTTGGGGAAATTCTTTCTCATTTTTTCTTGATGTACTACTTTTGCTCAACAATCCGGGGCCTCCGTTGTTGTATTATGCCCTTCACACATTTTCAATGGGAGACAGGTCAGAGTTGCATCAATACTTGTGCATTTGTTAAGTATTGATGCAACTCTGACCTTAAATGCAGGCCCTACAGCCCTTCTTGCATCACAGGAGGCAATGTCTTGCACAGAGTAAGGACTGGTGTATTAGTCACAGAGTTGAACCCTGTCTTGTTCCCAGACTTCCCTGATTTTGTCCAGAGCTGAACTTGACGGAATTAATGCAGCTCTATAAAGTGGACAGTGTACTTTTAGCTCATGGCTCAGAGGAGAGAAGGGTTGATGTGGTCAATGACAGAGTCCGAGAGAAAGCAAGATGGATTAGAGCAAATGTACAGTAGAAATATCTGGAAAAAACAGACATTTTTTGGTTGTATTTTTGAGATACGGTAGCTGGCTAATAGAAGCAAAAGCAGCTTGCTTAGAATATAGACATTTAAACCACCCAAAGCAGTTCCTATGCCAAATCTGAAGGGCTGGGGTCTGATCGTGAAGGAATAAAAATGAGGTTTGGGGCAAACAGTATCAAAAGGGAAATGTGGTCTAAAGCCGCCCTGAACTGGAGCCTCACTTCAAATTAATGAGGAAGACCATGATAAGCTTTGGGCATATTTACTCACCCTGCCCCACATGTCACACTAGTAGGTGGTAATGCAGCCTTAAATGCTGGCTGCCACAAAAGAAGAAGTTAGAGTTGAAATGTTGGTTAAGTCCACTTAATGCAGCAAGAGTTTGTTTGGGTTGCCAGGGAGAAAAATGAAGTTGGTAAAGAGGAGAGTAGAGTAGAGCCGAAATGTGGACAAATCCAAGAGGGTTCTTAATAAAAAAATGTTACAAAATGTTAACCGTGTTGAAATGGTTCGGGTACCACAAAAGTGATGCAGTGCAGATGAAGCCGGTCTGCAAAATATGTTGGTAGTTGGTGCAAACCAGAAGAGAAACAACACAAATCTGTTTCACCACTTTGAAAAGGTCCCATCCAAGTGACAACATCGAGAGTATGCCAATGCTGTCTACTTCAATCCAAGATTGGGTCAAAGTAGGACCTTGTCTGCAGTAAGCAGCGCTAGCATCAACGCTAGCATCAGCGTCATGTGTGGCCAGTACCCCCGCATGAAAAACATTAAAAAATTATCAAGGCCATAACAAGCTCTGCATTTCATTGCTCAAGACATCTCTGTGTGTTAGCGGCTGGACTTGGCTTTCAAGGACTTGATTTAGGAACTGCATACTTTGTTTTCAATTGCAGAACTTACTTAAATAGTTCCTCCTTAATAAAGGCAGGGTGACAAAACATTTAGCTCTGTATATTGTGAATTATTATGTATTTTATGATTTGCTTTTGTATTTATTTTTTATTAAGTTTATATATTTACACTGTTGATTTTTAAAGGCTTCAGTCAAGGTATTCTCTGAACTGGCAACAACAGTGAAAAAAATATATCCTGATAAATGTTGATATTAATTTATCGAGGGTACACACTGACCAAGGGTGCATGATGTTAGACTTTTGCTGATATCCAAGATGCCAATTATTCTGAGCTCATTATCACCGATGCTGACATTGCTATTTTTTGTCCAGAGCACAAAGACTCCACTTTGCTAAAATAGGCCTGTTTCTTTCACAGAGAGTCTATCTGTGTTAGAAACAGATGTGAAACAAGAAAAACAACATTTTAATTTTTAAAAGTGGATATTCAATGGTGATCAAGTGAACCATTGTAGTAAATTTGTATGTAAATAAATGCTCAGTATGTACTGCCAAAATACTGGCTGTAAATATCAGTAGAAATTTTGACACTTGACAAAATGGATGTTGGGATATTGGAGCTATTATCTGCAACATCATACTGATAATATCGTGCATCACCAACACTGACACCATAATTTGTGCAACAGACCGGCAGTTCCACTCACTTAGTGAGAGAAAACAACTGGTAATTGAAACTGATGGTAAGAAACAGTGAAACCTTTTCATTTGTATTTTTAATAATTTTGAGAAAGCTTGATTATTTTCAATGATCGTTACAGAAATTTTAGATTCTAAGCTGATGAATGTGTAAAATGATTGAGTTACTTTTTAATAAGGCATTAATCAGCCTAAGCTATAGGGTGTAGCTTTGTAATGACAGTAACTTAAGTAGATGAGACCAATGTACCCTGGCTTACTACTGTATGCACATCTGGTTTTAGCATCCATTTCACTCTCACTGCCTCCCGTTTACTTTTAATGTGACACCCAAACTGGTCGGAAACCTTCATTTCATCATAATATGCAAAGACAACGTCAATAACTGGCCAAATGGAAGTCATTTTAGTTAAGTTATTTCATTAATTGTGGTAAAATCTTTGGACTAAATTATTTTTTAAATGGTTTATATTCAAACCAGCCATTGTAATTAGACATCTCTGGGTTTCATGTCGGCTACGAGCATGAAAACATTCTCTGTTGTTCTCAGTGCCTTGTCATTAAAGACATTGATATTTTACTTTATGAACGATTTGTTGAAATTTAATGTCGCAAACTTCCTTTGTGTTAAAAACCAAAGGAAAGATAAAGAGGAAGAAATGGAGTTTACGTTTTACCTGAATACGCATGTGCTCAGTGATATGATACCAGCTAGTGCAGCATCACGGCTTTGTCTTCATCATAAAGCTGAGGGTCTGTACCGTGGATCAGCTGAGGATCTACACTGCCCTTGGTGAACATGATTAAACAATAATAATAAAAAACATGTTACTTTTCTGTTGCATTCAAGTACTTGACTGGTCACTTCCCTCTAGTTTCTGCTGCCAGTCCGTGCTTCTTAGTACCAGGTACCAGGTCCCTTCTGAGGGAACAAAGTTAAGGGAAATGGAGCTGTTATCACAAAGTGAAAATGCACCATTAGTTTCAGTTCAGCTCCAGTCATCAAGTTCCGTCCCTCTGTAGTTTCAGAAGGTATTTCTTAACCCACCCAGTGATATTTTTGGTTTGGGAGAAACTTTTTGAGGTCTTTGTTTTGAGCCTCTTCATAGTGAAAAGAATTCTAAATATTGCATCAAAGGCAACATTTCTTATGCAACAGGTCTGTCATATTTGCATTTTTTAGACATGTAAGGACATGTTCTGCTCTGATAAAATCCTGGGACAAGCTAATAGAGGAAGTTTGTACTGAGCCGGACTTGTTTAACAGTGAGCTTACTTTAGCTACATGCCAAGAACAGCTGCATGAGATCATTCACCCACTGCGTCCCTTTGCATCATCTCTGAGGTCTATTTCTGCTGGAGACGAGGAAGTTCTTCATCCCTGAGGAATATTTTCCCTGTGCTCATGTGAGAAAGAGGAAGTTCTCAAAGTATGTTGTCTGTGCTCTGAAATCCAATTCCTGGGTTTGGAAAATGTGGCACAAGTAAAATGTAAAAACAAACAAACAAATAAAAAAGAGTTGTGTTACTTCAGGTTAAAAGATGACCCACTTACATCTTTGAGTTGTTGACAATTCTGTTCTGCAACTGTCAAATTAATTTACAATTATGCCTTTTATTTATGAACACAATATGAGTGGAAGTGAGGGCTAAACATTTACAGGGGACCTGAATTTGTCCTTGACTTCCTTATTGTCCAGAGAACGGGGTTTTGTAATATTATTGTGTTTTCCAAAATGCTCAACTGATTTTCATAATGAAATGAATTAAAAGCACATTTTTACTGTTTGTACAAGCCCAAGTATCTCTTTTACAAAAGGGGAAAAAGTCACATTAACAACAATGCAGTGACTTCAGTAATAATGACAATAATAATCAACCTGTCTTAGCAAAGACAGCATGACAAGTGTGCTTTAATTTAAAAACAGGCGATATCCAGTAATTAATGATAGTTTGTTCCTTCATGAAAACATTTTTTTAGTGAAACTAGAACCACCACCTGGTATTTTTTTTGCCTTTGCATCATGGTACAAGTGCAGGACAGTGAAACTACGGTGGCGGGTCAAGTAGTGTCAGAGTGTTTTTGTGGCATAGAGATACATAAACGTCTTATGGGAAAACAATAAACATGAGGTTTAATGACCTTTGCAATGACTTCCCAGAAGTAATCAGTTTGTCCAAGAGAGGACATTAGTCCAACGTTTGACACAGGTCCCTCAGAGGATTCTTCCAAGGACAACTGACCTTAACCCTCCAAAATCTTTCCAGTTCATCCCCGACTTATAATGGATGTTTGAGCAAAATTTGGAACATATCCTTCACAAGCAGACTTTTGACAATTAACTTCAGAAAGTAATCGGTGCAGAGATCAGTCAGAGGAGGCAAATTTGCAATGATTGACAAAATCCCCTAACTTTTAACAACCAGAGCATGACCAGGAGACCCAGTGACTTTGACCTGCAAACTTGGACTTTTCAGTCAGTTCATCCTTATGTCACCGTAAATATACAAAACTAATGAAAAATCCCATAAAACATTACTGTAATACAAAGAGCTTCACAAACTTACTTTTACAGGCACTAGGACATCATGAAAAGCTGTAACATTTTATAATTTCAGTGGCGTAATTAATTTTGAAAGTATGTACACAACATACACAAATACACCTCACTTGACATGTGAATAGAAAGGCACATTAAAAAAATAAAAAAATAAAGATCGCCTCTGAAATATTCATAGTGTTGTGCCATTTATTCTCATTCTAAAGGCCTTAAAACCTAAAGTACATGTCGTCACAAAGTATTGCTGGAAATGTCTTACAGATCTACCAGTAGATCAAGATCTACAGGTTGGTGACCATAGACCTATGACCACCAAAATACGATTACAGTATCCTAGACTTTGGCTTTGATTCCAAAAAAACCACCAACTACATACAAACAAATGCAGTATCAGTATAAACTGTATTTGGAAGTAGTATGTAGTATGACTACCAAATGGCTTTTGTTTTGTATTAACTGCCACCGACTGGGCTGCAGTTTGGATCAGAGCAACTTTTTCTGTAATACAAAATCTATGTTTAACACATACAAATAATGGAATTTGTTTTGATTGAATTTATATTAAATTTGTGTGCTTTCCCATCTTAATCCAATAAATTTACTAAGTACTGTGTCTAGTAATGAAAATAAAAGTAAACTTCAGCTCAGCTAATGGCTAGCGTCGCAAAATTAATAGCCAATAAAGGACTTAAAGAAGTCTAACGAGTGATTAATTTGGTTTTACATACTTTTTGCCACTAAACAAACACATGAGAAATGTGTAACATCGATGTAACAACTTGAAAAATATAAATTTACAGAGTTTGATTCTCTTGACTGTTATATGAATGAAATCGAATCAGTGCTTATGCAATATTGCTAAGACTGTTGTCAAAGATATAAGCTGTGGTTGTTTGCCATTTCCACCACTGATCCATTGGTGCTTTGCATTGTGGGTAACAGTACACGAGGTAGACTCATCTGGTACGTACTGATAACTTTTTCCAAAGTAGTATGACATTCAGGTATTTTTGGCATACTGCAGAATTAGCAAATGTTCCCATACTACATGCTATACTTTGGCAAAATCAGTACATACTACTGGTATTTTTTGCAATTTTGAAAATACCCTTCGAGTGGAAAATTATGCAAAGTTTGTCTGACATCCCTCCATTTTTTTTAAACACTAATTTTGCAAGATCACATTTACAAGCCAAGAATAGAAAAAGTAACCTGACACACCAGATGGACTATGTTATATATTATTCAAAGAAAATAAATCACTGGTCCATCTGAGAAGCAGCCCATAGAAAGTGTTTGGGAATGAGCAAAGTCTTAAATAACCATATCCATCAGGTGATTGGCTGATTGCTCCGTCAATCACATTCATGACGGGTCGATCAGATAATGTATTAGGTGGTGTAAATACAAAACGAAAGCCACTCTATAGAACAAACTCTCACCAAAACATGTCAGAAGTGGAGTGAAACTATCCTATCTATCTATTTATCTATCTATGCATTCAGCGTGTTATTTGTTTTTCACTGAAGCTGTTAGCGTCTATGCTAATCTCTGAACGAGTAGTCACTTCCTGCTGTCATCTTGATCGTAGCTCATTCCCCTTCCTGCCAGAAAGGACGCTGACTGGGACGTACTGCTTTGAGCTGGACACAATGGCTGTGGATTGGAGCTTGACAAGCTGGATCTGAATACATATGTTGATTCAGGCAGATCCAGTTGCTGCTCAGGGGTAGAAATAAAGACCTTGGTGGCCTTGAACTTTGATCTATGCCTTCAAAAGTCTAATGTTCATACCTGGTCACAGTGAATACTTGTACAAACTTCCTTGATATACTGCATTCACAAGCAAAGGATCATCACAAGACTCTGCCATCTTAATCTTTGACTTAAAGTTACAAAATTGAAACTCTTAATTCTTGTTTGCGAAAGGACATCTGGTATAAGTTTGACAACTTTCCATCAAAGGGTTTCTAAGACATCATGACAACATGACTACAAAATTCTTGATTTGTTGACGACAGCTTTTAGACGGAGCTTTGAGCTGCAGTCAGCTGTTGCAGGGCTGTTCCAGGATCAGGGAAGGAGACAAAGGGGTTGAATCAGAAGCAGGAACTTCTAGAGCACTTCTTTTTAGCAGCAATCTGTCATACTAAAATTACTAACAAGCAAACATGGGGGTAGCATTCCAGCGAAAATGACTCTCCAAACACACACTGACCTTCATCCATTAAAGCTCTGGCGGACCTCAGCCTCGACCAAGGGGGTTTGGGAAGCTGATGCAGATTCATTTTCATCTAATCTTCATGATTTAAAGGTAACAAGTCCAGCATGAGCACAGCATCCCAGAATGTGAACTGTGTGTGTGTGTTTGTTAGGGACGTGGGGAGACAGAAGAGGATGCTGGGAGCTTTTTTCAGACTCCACCCCCTCACACCTGTCCACCAAAAGTAGCAGGGGACTGTGGGCTTTGACAGCTGTCTCTTTTACTCCCTTTAACACAGGCAGGCGCACACACACATAGAGGATAAGCAGAGAGAACAGGTGTACCGCCCTCTGATGAGTCAGTGGGTGGCTGAGGTTGTTGGTTGAATGTGAACACCTGTACACATTACTTTGACTAATATGTGACACATTTTTCATCTTTCATTTGACTTTCATTTAGACAGATTAACAGGATCGACGCAGAAAAGAGTTTAATTTGTATTAGACATGCAGCAGAGGCAGTCTAATACAAATAGAGTGAAGGCCGCATCATTTTGGTTTATTTCTAGGGTAATAAACATTGTACTGTCACGCTGGATCAAGGCAACTGTGGTAACCGAGAGGATCACTTTAATTCATCCCCGGTGTCAGACAAACAACTTGTTAAATTCTGAATGAGATGCTCTTGATTTTCAGAGCATTAAATGATTATCAATGTGCATTTTACTGACAATTTCATTCTGTATTTTCAAAAACGCATTTCCCGCAAATGGAAATTTTACAGAAACAATTCAAGCCAATCACTGCTCAGTTTCCTGGCATTATTGCTATTTTTAGTACTTTCATGGTAAATTTTGTCGCATTTTCTTATTTGCATGCATTTTTAGATGTCTTAAATCAAGGCCAGGCAACCCTCATAAATATGAAGGGCAGATAAATGCTGTACTAACAAGGGCCCGACCGATATGGATTTTTTGAGGCCGATGCCGATATTTGGCAGAAAAAAATACTGATTACCGATTAATAGGCCGATTAATTAAAATTATATATATATAAAATGAATTGTAAAAAGACTTGGTCCCAAAACACTTACAACAATGAATATATGAAATACAGGCAGAACATTTTACTTTTTTACAATACTTGGCCCTAAGTATTTGATTAACTTTACAACAGAGAGGAATTTAACATGCAGAAAAGCATTAAACCTCTGGGAAAGTAACTATAAAACCTTAAAAAGAGTCACTCTGTATCTTGTACTTCTTTTTGATTAAAATAAGAGGTAGGTTATAGTACAGGTAGCACAACATTTAAAAAGTTGTAAACAGGTCATTGTGAGAGGAAAGCAACAACATTCTTTTCATAAGCCTCTCTTATTTTTCTCCTCCGCAACTTTCAAGAGCAAAGAACTTTCAAGTACAAAATAAAATAGTGTGCAAAACTGCAGTCAATTCCTGCAAAATAACATAACTAACCTTATTTAAAATGTAAATATATAGATGAATTATGAACTCTATCTGGTCACATCTGCCTTTCAGTCCCAGAGTCCTCATTAGTGCATCAGATGTAGGTTTTAGTGCAGGTAGAACCACTTTTTTTTTAATTGTATACATGAGGTAATATGTGTGAGGAAACTAACATCCAAAAAGCTGAATAAAAACTAAAGCAAAGATAAGACATGTAAATTCTATTTTTGCTTCAGGTATTATTGTGTAAACACTGGCATACATGTTTTTTGTTTACGTTTTCATATCCACACATAATTTCATATGAATATTTAAAATCCATTGGAAAAATACAAAAAACACTAAATTGAACTTACATACCTATGTTATTCATTTCTCAGCGGAAAGATAATAGTTCAAATCTCAATTTTACAGATTGAGCCATTTGATTTTTCCCCAGTTTCCTTGGCAGAGTCTTGGCCGGTTCATGACAGGAAAGTGCCATGACCTGCCCACCCTGATCACTGTCATCTTAACCATTTATATTTTATAGGATATATAAATATAAAGAAATGTTTAGCATGGAAATGCCACAATGTACAGAAATTTAGCACAGAAACAAAGAAAGCTAAAACCTTGTTTCAACTCCCAGTGGCTAGAAGTTGGTTGGTAACTTGCTGAAACTCAGCTGGTATTTTGCTGGAAGGGGAAAATTAAAGCGGCTGCATCTGTAAGGTCTAGATAAGATTTTCAACATCAACAGCATAAATCACAGTGAACTTACTTAAGCCTACTGACACACAAACCACATGGATTTTTTTCATAAATCCCACCTCCTACTTGACTAGTAGCCAATCACAGTGCAGAATTTTGGATTGGCATATGGGATATCCAGTTGAAATCCCAAGGTTGCCAATGTCCCAATCTGGCCATGCCCCTGCCCAGACAAGTCACGCCCCCCTTTGGTGTGTGGCCACACAGCTTTTGGTGCCACGTCACACTATTTGAGAAACACTAAACTAAAGCATACTCTCAATCACACCATGTCCCCATTGAATATAGACAAAATTAGGCAAATTACACTGAATCACATGAGAGTGCCAAACTGCCTGCATAATGCTGAGTGATGCAGTGTGAAGTTTTTGCCTCAGCACTCCATCTCTATTTTCCCTCCAGCTGTTTCCATCATTTTAGAGTGAGGAAAGAGGGATTCTGAAGAGTTGCTGGTGGGACTTTCTTGATTATTTTGACTCTTCTCACTCATCAGAGCTTATTCATCTCTTCAACATGACAGAGACAGAGGAGCACTCATCTGTTTCTGTGTGAGACATGATTTACTTTCACTTTCAACACCAAGGAGTAAACTTTAATTGGATCATAGAGAGCTTAGTATTCACAAGCCTTTGTCTCAACCACTTATCAATACAAAGGAGTTCGTGGGAGGGAAAAATCTCTCTTAACACACCACAGAAAAATCTAGAGACTGAACTAAACTTAGATATGAACCATCAGCTAATCAGGCCTTTAGAGACTTTGGTCAGAATGAGGCAATCAGGGCAAAAATCAGGCCAATTATGATGTAGTGTGCCCTGCTTACGTCAGAAAACAGAAATCCTGTGCTGCCCTATTTACTCTTAACCAAACGGTAATTTCAGTTTTCACTCTGATTTACAGAGTAACCATCTACCCCTATATCTTTGTTTTCCATCCTCACTGTATTATTTTTGCCTAAATGCCAAGGCACACCCAGCGTGCCTCCTCCTATATAAATAAGGGTTTCTGGATCCAAACAGGACACAGCCTTAGCCGCGATAAATGTAACATCATGTAGCATTACAAACAACACTTTGGAGCAGCAGCATGAGTCTTAACACAGGCCCAAAAACCACAGGCAACCAGGCAAACTACCAGACTGTGGCTTTCCAAAAACACATTAATCCAGTGGATTATGGGATGTAGATTCAGGACTGTCACACAGCACAGAGAATGAAGAGCACATAATGTGTATGTGGAGAAGCTTCAGCTGTTTCCTGTAAGAAGAGAGTAAACTGGGCTGAGGTTGAGTAAAATGAATGATAAAAGAGCCAAGACGTGGTGTTAAAAGAAGACCAAGCAACAGAATCCGGGAAACTATTTTGTAATGGGAATGCCTGAATTTACATCAATGCTGCAAAAACTCTGATATACTCATGTGTCAACAGAAGAGTGAAGAACGTGCTGGCCAACAGAAAACCTAATGAAGCATTTTCACACATCAGCTTACCCTCACTCAACATTAAAAACTACCTATGGGCCCGGCTGGGGAACGCCTGAGAAAAGTCTGGGTACAAACGTTAGCTGACTGAGCTCGCCTTTTACTCTGCAAAGCACTTTAGTCCACCTTGGTTGTTTTTTACATTCTAAATAATCTAAGTTGACTTGACTAGACTTCAGCTCACTCCATTAATGGGTGGGCTTGAGAATTCCTGGATAGGCCTCAGTTTTTTTTTCCTTTTTCTTTTCATTTCATTGAACTCTGTTTTTCATATAATGAATCACTATATTTTCATTTTGCTGGTCTTTAGACATACTTTTTTAATCATCCATCCATCCATCCATTAACTATACTGCTAATCCCTTTCGGGGTTATGCAGGGCTGGAGCCTATCCTAGCTGACATTGGGCAAGAGGCTGGGTACACCCTGAACCATTGGCTAGCCAATAACAGGGCCACATGGAGAGACAGACAACCATTCACACTCACACTTTCACCTGAGGGGCATTCAGAGTCACCAATTGTCCTA
This sequence comes from Cetoscarus ocellatus, assembly GCA_037902135.1. NCBI lineage: Eukaryota > Metazoa > Chordata > Actinopteri > Labriformes > Labridae > Cetoscarus > Cetoscarus ocellatus. The sequence goes on from JBAMNC010000366.1 coordinate 519,930, forward strand.
ATGAGAATGTTTTTTTCTAAAGCCCCGTTTACAGGAAAACAAAAACAGCAGAAAACGGAGTTTTCATTGCGTTTTTGCCTCCCGTTTACACAAGAACAGTGCCTGGAGTGCCTGAATCTGGAAACTTTTGAAACCAGGGTCCAGAGTGAAAAGTTTTGACAACATTTTCATGTCTGTATTCTTGTAGATGAGATTCAGCGTTTCACCCTGAAGCGTTTCATCCCAGAAACAACAACGACAGCTTCGGCCGTCTACCGAGCAACATGTTTGCTGCTTGCCATGCTCGGTTTGTTATCCAGACACATTTGTTGTCCAGACAAGAAACTCCCGTTTCTTCTTGCGTCCACTCGCCATTGTTGTTTGTGAAAAGTTTGTCTTCCCCGGAAAGCGTCAGTGCACAGACGCGTGTTTTAACACTGCTGTTTCACTACAAATCTACATCGCCAACTACTGGCCTGGCAAGGATGCTACAGTGTTTTCAGTCGTTCTCATGGATCTGTGAGAACGTGGATCATTTTCACAGTGTCTCTGTGTGAACGTGGAGCACTTTTGAAAACGCAAAGGAAAAACCTTTCCGTCTCTGGTGAAAACATTTGTGTAAATGGGGCCTAAGAAGCAGGAGTGCCTGGAGAGAATCCAAGCATGCACGGAGAGAACATACAAACTCCACACAGAAAGGCCCTAACTGACTCAGGGATCAAACCAGTAACCTTTTTTTGCTGTGAGGTACATGCACTACCTGCTGCACCACCGGGAAGCCCCCTTTACTGACTATTTTATAAAATGTAATTAGAGTTTCAGGCAAAAGGGGGCCAACTCTGTCCCAACAACAACTCCACCCGAGAGAGCTGTTAACGGAGTGGCATGAGTTATGTTTGGGAAAGAGATATTTTAACCAAAAAGGAAGTGAAGTCACCTCGTCCCAGCTGCTGCAGAGGAAATCCCACCTTTACCCACCCTTCCACTTTGTTTCTGTTTGACACTCCATTTTTTTCTTTCTCTATCCTGACATCATCCTGATTTCTTTCTTTCATCCCCACAGAATGTTTTCTCATTCTTCCAAAGCCCTCTTCTCTCCCTGACAGAGTGACGTTTCATCTGTTTTCAGCTCAGATAAAGGCAGTTTGTTTTTTCAGCCTCATGCTGCTCATCGATCTGTGGCTCTTTTTTATTGAGACTGCTCCCTCTGCGCATACACTCTTCTGTTGAAGGTCAGAGGACTTTTTTCCTCTTTTGCTGTGGCTGTTGTCTGTACAGATGTCCACATCTAGAGCCAAGATTCATCCTATAAATACGTGTAGTTTACTACTGACTAATTTTGACCAGTTGCTTTCAAAATAAATGTGTGTCACTCATATGATGACTTTGTGGCATGTTAGATGCCAGTATTAACCTTGTATGCCTTGCCCCCCAAAAAATCTTAATCTTATCTGTACAGAATGCTTCTGCTCTGAAGTTTTCTCAGGTCATTTTTTTTTAAATGATTTGGATCACTTTGTTGGAGATTCACTGTAGGTCTTCCTAAAGTTTCTAGTAAATCTCTTTATTGAGATGGTATTTATGAAGAGATTGAGCTATGGCAGTAAAGAGATGCAGCTATAACATACCACACATGTCTGGTATGAAAGTCTTATGGCAGTGTCACACTGGATGCGTGTAGCTTACGTGTAAGCCAGTTCTTCTCGAAACACAATGACTCTCATACTATAGACTCATGTGCTGTCTTGGGGCTGCATCTCTCCACTGTCACAGCTCTATTTCTCTGTAAATTTTGCCTCACTAATAAGCTTCTATTACCTTGCAAAGCAGCTGGATTTGCAAGATTCCCTGCCTGTAATCAGGCAGATCCATCTTGCAAAGCTTCAAGCCAGTTTTTCACATTCTTCAGTGCTCTTTTAAGTATAAAGAGGCACTTGCTGCAATCAAGGTTTAGTTGTGGTACAAGCTAGAAATGAGTGCAAGCCACTGACAGGCCTGTGTTGACCATGCTATAATGCCATAATGCACTAAGTTAGACCTCTTTAGACTGGGCTTTCTTCCTTTCTTATGGTAAAAAATATGACCCTAGATTTTAATATTTTCTGTTCTATAACAACCCCTTAAACAAGACTGAAATTAATTTGGACATGCTATGATTATACAACCGGATACACCAGATAGATCTGCACAAGTCCATCTGGGAAAGAGGCCATAGAAAGCGTTTCATAAACATATGGTGATTGGACGATTGTTCAATCCATCACATTTGTTGCGATAAAATAATGTAGTAGGCTGCCGCAACTTCACTACTGAAAGTGAACCACTTCGTAAAACAAACTGGTCAAAACATGTTGGAAGTGGAACAAAATCTTTACTGTAGAGAAGTTCCTAGTGTTATTATTTGTTTTTGATTTCATAAAGAAATGTCCAGATCTGATAAAACTTCGACTGAAGTTGTTAGCGTCTGTGTTAATCTCTGTCGGTGTAATCACTTCCTGCTGTCGCCTCGCTTGTACCTCCCACCTCTTCCTGCACTGATTGGGTTGTGCTGATTTTACCTCACAATTGTTGTAGATTGGAGTTTGGCAAGATGATCAGTCTGATTACAGGTATTTAATCAGGCTGATCCAGCTGCTGCACATGGTCAATGGTTATAAACAGCCTTGTATTTGTTTTTGCCTGTGGCTTTCAAATTCCTCAAAATTCAATTTTTTATAATAACTATTCACTTCACATCAAAAGTATGTTATATATGTGTGTTTAAGGGGGAATGATGTCTCCTTTATTGTATCAAGTTATTGCAATTTGAAGAAAACAGTAAAAATGATGGTAGACTTTCCAATTAACTGATTAATGAGGACATACATGAAGTTCTAAAACGGAAATACAGTCAGAAATGATCATCTGAACTCCAGGAAGACTATATTTTGATTACAGAGTCTCATAGTAGTCCAACTTTTTTGACTATGCATGTCTGATTGACTGAATTTCCACTTTAAGCCTCAAAAGTTTCCAAAGAGTGACAGCTAAGCTAGCCTTTCAGTATTGGCTTCACCAAGAAAAGGCTCTTAAAAATGCTCAGGCTCAAATGATGAAAGTGCCTTGACTTTGTGTCAGTGATACTTGAGGCAGGATCTTTGAAAAGTCACCACACAAGCATCCAGCTGCTGTCACTTCAAACAAATGGGCTCCATAGGACAGAGGATACAGCCTCTTCAAGCATAAACAAGCATGCATAAATGACCTACTTCTCCACATTAGTCACAGATGAGAAAATAACCTTGCTGCTGCTCATTGCAGTATACATAAAACTCTTTTAAACTCAAAAATAAAGCACAGGATGTTGCACAGAGGAGCCATATGAATCCATTAACCTCTGAACAATGAAAAAGTGAGATCGTTAGTGGCAAATAGCAACTCTTACCTGAGTGTGGAGCGTGGCAGGGCTGATGAAACGAAGCCTCTCTGTCTCGGTGGATCTATAGAGAAACAGGAAGACACTGAATCAGCCTAAGCAACATGTGATCGTCACCCACAAAGACATAATGATGCAGAGCGGCACGGCAGTTAGGAAGTGCTGCCCGCTACACAGGATGGGAGGCAACGACAAGACACTCTTTATAACGGATGACTTCAGGGGATTTATCCCATTTAGCCACGAGGATCTGTTTATGAGATTCAGATCTGGCTTGTTTACAGACTACAGCACTCATAATTCAAATTAAACACACAGATACACACAGACACAGAGGGAGTACAGTTACTTTGAAAATGTAACTTGTAAAAGCAGAGGTAACTCTTTGTGAATCAACCTAAACAAGGCAAAAACTATCTAATTTAAAGTGCACCTTGAAGTTCAGAGTATTTTATACTTTGCTATGCTGTGCTAAAACTACAAAAGCTGCAGTATAATGAGTGGACTGGATATTTGTTTTAGTTATAACATCCTAAAGATTTGTATCTTTTATCTTACTATACTGCCGTTCTAAAGAAGCTACAATGCATTAAAGCCAGTAATTACTTTGGTCTGGTACACAAAGAGAAATTTTTAAGATCTTAAGCGATGTTGAAACAGTGAGAGAGCCACACATGAAGACAGATAATGTAAACAAACATGGTGGACTATGTCACGAGGCAAAAGGTAGTGGTTAGCTTTCTATAACATCATAGGTAGCTGTGATTTCCACCCAGCTCCTCTCCTTATCAGTTTGTTTTATACAATTTACAGGTTGCGCTGATTAGACACTCTTGTTTTTCTTTTTTTAAGTAATCGACAAGTTGGCCCTTTGTTCTGACGTCCATTTAACTTTTTGCTTCTCCTTTACTCTCATTGCCATGGCTATGCTTGCTCTCTGCTTCAGCCAGCTTGCTCCCTGATTGGCTTTACTCTGGTTCATGTGACAAAACACAGAGGCCGTGCTCAGCAGTCCTCCATGCACTCCTGCACATCAGGACTTCTGGTCGTAAATACTGAACAAGTTGAATATTTATGATTTCAAGGCGGAGGGGAGGGGGTGTTCCTCTTCCGAGAGGATGGAGTGACTCTTGACACTTCACACCACAGGATAATCAGGTAAGATCATCTTCATGAATTCCAGAAACAAAACTGTGTCACACTCATGCTGCAGAGGCTCCTGAGCTTGTTTTGGCTTCTACAGCAAAATCCTCTGATTCTCCATGACCACTGTGAGCAACACGAGGACACAGAGAACAGCATACGCCAGTTATTGTTGACATTCCTCATGATGCATGCCCTTTTTCTCTGGTTTGGTGTTTGTCTACAGCAGTGTTACAGTGCCACTTACAGGCCTGCATACAGATGCAGCCACATAAAAGTTCCCCTGATAGGATCTTGGCTGGTCCATGGCAGGTCCTCGATGGGGCCTGTCCACCCTGAAAGTGTTAAGTTGTTCATTTCAGGTCAGGTTTGTGTTCATTCGTGGTGTCAAGATTCCTCTCTGTTGATTCGGCAGTTACTCTAATAACCAAGGAAAAGGCTGAAGCTATGGGGAAACACCATCTCAGGGATACACCCTGCAAATGCATGGATGAGCATGTTTTCAGAGCAATCTAGGCTGGTAATTGGCTGAAAACTGGCTGGAAGTTGGCAGGCTGCTGACAGGCAAGGGAAAATTGATGCTGCTGGATCTGTAAATATATACTACAGTGTTTTAAATGTTTTCTTGTAGATGGACACATTCAAACGATGCCGTCTTTACAGAGAATGCTTGAAAAATGAAAAGGTTTTTGTCACCGTGTGGACAGGGCCTCAGTGTCCATGGCTATTGTTGCAGCCAGCGGAGCTATTCCTCTTTCATTGATTCCTGATATGTTGGGTGGGGGTTATTTTTGAGGCTATGTGTGTGATTTTGTTGAGTATGCATTTGCTTAAGACAGATAACATCATTGAACTTTATTAAAGCAAAACAAATGATATAAAAACTTTGCAAAAATTACTAAAACACAAAAAAATAATTTACAGTAACACAAGTAAATGTAACAAGTTACTTTCCACCCCTGCTGGCCGTCATGCAAACAGATCTGTGGTTGCCTGTAAGCATGCAACACTCGAGCTCTGCTTCCTCTGTGGTCTGAGGTACCGCATGGTCAAAGCAGCTGTGTGTGTGTTTGTGTGCGAATGTGTGTGTCTTTGTGGCTACATGAGCCACACAGGCACCCCCACTTCCCCCACCTCCTCTTCACAGGCGACACAAAAGCTTCAACAGTTTGGTCGAGGATCTGCAGATTTGACTGACAGCTCTGAATGTGAGGCTAACAGAGACTCAGAGGAGCTCATTGTGTTTTGATGAAGTCCATCAAGAACATGTAGACAAAGAAAGAGCATGAAGAGCTTTGACTTAAGTGTGTCCATCAGAAAAAATAAGTGTGATGTAGTAGAGAAATTAACCATTAAAATCTGCAGATAAACTCCTGAAAATTGCCTAAATTGCACAACAAATGTTAAGAATGCCAACATTTTCATCTTGTTTGACTTTTAGCAATTCAGACCTCATCCAGGAGTCTGCCTGCAAGTTTTTGTAAGGCTCACACATCAAGATGATCAAATCTTTACCATCATTTAAACTGTGAGAGAGTCCACACGAGGACAAATGATAACAGTTTTAGAGTGGTGCACTATAGGAAAATCACTACAGCACACTAACAAACTCATTTACCAATAACAACAGTTTCTACTCTCACAGTTCTTAACCTTGTGTGATCAAACTCCACTTCAGTATATAATGAGCCACATCAATTGAAGCTAATGTCGCTAGCAGTACTATTTCATAGCTGTAACAATTTCAGTCCAGCTCCTCTTCTTGCCATTAATTGTATGTTTTACAAGACACACTATGAAAGTGCTGTTTTTGAAACAAATCAACAAGTCCTACTACTTCAATTTCCCCTCCCTGCCAGCAGCCTGCAAACTTCCAGCCAGTTTCCAGCCAATTACCAGCCAACTTCCAAGATGCTTAGATTCCTCTGAAAACATGCTCATCCATGCATTTGCTGGGTGTCTCACTGAGATGGTGTTTGCCCATAGCTTCAGCCTTTTCCTTAGTTATTAGAGTAACTGCCAAATCAATAGAGAGGAATCTTGACGCCACAAATGAACACAAACGTGGCCTATTATTTACATATATTTATCAAGGTGGACAGACCCCATCGAAGACCTGCCATTGACCAGCCAAGATCCTATCAGGGGAAGTTTATGTTTTGTGAACTGGTCTTGAAAATAAAAACCACTACCACAGACTGGAACTGCAGAAAAGAGAAGAGTTGCTGTCTATTTTGATCTTTTTTTTATTTTAAAAAGTATAAAAGAAAATTAATAAATGCTTCATTTAAGATGTCTATTTTAAAGCTGTATTTTTCCTGTTGCCTTGTTTTATTTTAAATAGTGTGAACAAAAATGATAACAAAAATGTAAAAAAAAAAAAAAAAACTTCAGTGATGTTATGTATTACTTAGAATCTCACCAAAAACTCTTCCTTTTGTTTTTACAAAAGACAGCAATGGAAAAATAGTGTGAAAAATTGCTTTCCAAAAGCGAATAAAAATAGTTATGCTATGATAAGACAGAGATATTTAAACACTGTTGTGAGTGTGATTTATATATTAAAGATATTAATATCTTATGTATCAATATTTTCATTTTTTAACCCTTGTTGGACGGTGTGTTGGGTAGTGTGGGGGGAGTAACAGTATTTATGTACCCACATGGGAGGCCCCCTCTTCCACACTTTGGAAACCGCTGTCTTCAGACATTAAAGCCATTTTACAAAATAGTTTAAATAATGAAAACCACTGGAAAGAGTCACATGTGACTATGTTCACTCATTATACTAAAACACCAATATGAGTTTGAGTAGAATGAGGCACAGATAAACATTTCAGTTTAGTTTTCAAGCAAACCAGAGTCTGTTTCTTTGGTCCACTTCACACCAAATCAAACAAACTATCCAACAGAACCAAGCAGAGTTTTTTGAACTTGTCAAAACACGTTGGGCATAAAATTACCCCAGACTCAAATAACAACAGTAAGATTGATCAAATTAAGCTCTATAAGGGGAAACACACTGCATTTATTCAGTGCAGATGCCTTAAAAGTACAATAAATACAGCAGGAGATAAGTGTTGCAGTGTCATTTCTCCAGTATTGTTCAGGCTTACCTCACAGAGATAATACTATGAAAGAGTTTGCTGGTTCAAACATGTTTTCATAAAAGCCAAGTGATCCTGACCTGAGCTAAAGCCTCTGGAACAGAGTCAAGGTGAAACCTTTTTGCTTCAAAGGTTTGTGTTGTCCTGTCTGCTTCCTGTAGCATGTTTTCTCTCCTCCTTAACTCTTGGCTACCAACCCCAGTAAACCTGGGTTAAGTCTGACTCAGATCAACAGGCTTTAGCGGTCCTTTTAAACTCTGCTGAATAAGATTTGTACTAAAGAACCTGCAGGTGTAGTACAGACAGTGCTCTAATCCGCAGATCATGACCTTTAATGTGGGAGAGGAATCAGAGAAACGGGGCAAAGATGTTGGCTAAGTCGCACTGCCAAGAGTGTTTGTTCACCTTTCAGTCTCTGTGCGGATCTAGGGATGTACCTGACTCAGACTTATGTCTGTAACATTGGATTTGACTGTTTGAGACTAAGCTTCAGCTTATCTTTCCCTTTTTCATACTCTTGCATCACAGATCATGAGCAGCATGTTTTCACCGAAGCTCAGTAAGGAGAGTTTTTGGTTGGTGGAAAGTTTTTGATAGAAAAGTGGATCAAAATTTTGGAGGTTTGCCACTGCAGACAAGAACATTAAAGGTATCTAGTTTTATGCATCCATGAGGTCCACAATACCTGAACAGTAAAAGTGTTAAGGTCAGTCAAGAAAAAGGGCTGAGGTTGTTTTCCTACAAGTGGATTCAAAGAGATCTTACAGTGGTCCCCAACCTTTTTTTGTGTCAAGGCTGGTTTTATGTAGGGATGTCCTGATCAGGCTTTCCTTGGCTTACACCAATCAACAATCTCCTGTCAAAAAGTTTGCTTAGGGAAGCAAAGCTACAAGATCTCAAGGAGCAATTCCACAAGTATCCAACAGTAATGACGTCTGATTTACACAATAAAAGACTCATTATCACTTGTTTTCATTATATGTTATATGTTATGGCCTGAAATTTAAAATATAAAACTTTCAGGGTGGGCAGGCTACATCATGGACCTGGCAAGGCAAGCCACGACCCTATCAGGGAAAGTGGTGGAGTTTTAAGTAGTTGAATCTGTAGGTGGAGGCTGTATAGCTATCACATCATCCAGGAAGTTAAAAACAGAGTGCTTTAATGGGCATTGTCTTTAAAGAGGCATAGCACATATCTCAACAAGCCCCTTCCAACAACACTAAGAGCAAAGAAAAATGATTTAGCAGGACATGGGACCTTCAGTACCAAATGATCTACAGCGCTGTAGCTGTCTGCTACCTGGTGGTTGGGAACCCGTGTCTTACATCAGGCCCAAGTGGAATTCTAGCGAGGTGTCCTGACGGCTTCTGAGTAATGCAGAGACAAGGCTTAGGTTTTACTCCGACACCTCACCTCTGGACTCCTCTCTGCCCCTTGTTTCAGCATGGATGAGGAAGGAGGGAAACTGAAAAGATGCTGGAGGGAATTTTCTTGATTTATTTCACTTTTCTCATTCAGCAGAGCTCGTCGGCTTGTTTTATGACCTGGAGATTGTGTGGCATTAATGCTTTTTTATGCTTGAGTTACATGCTATGCTTTTACCAGTGGTAACAAAGGAGAGAAACTTCATTTGTCTCACTGTGGAGCATTTAATGCAGAGTTTGTAAGTCATTTGCCTCTTAATACAAAGCACTACAGATCCTTTTGGATCCTGTGTGGAGTTTGCATGTTATTACCATGTATGTGTGGGATCTCTCTGGGCACTCTGGCTTCCTCCCACAGACCAAAATCATGCACATGAGGTAAATTGGTGACTCCAAATTGCCCTTAGGTATGAGTGTGAGCGTGATTGGCTGTCTGTCTCTATGTGGCTCTGATTGCCTGGCGACCGGTTCAGGGTGTACCCCACCTCTCGCCAAAGGACAGCTGGGATAGGCTCTAGCTCCCCGCAACCCTGAAAGGGATAAGTGGTATAGATGATGGATGGATGGATGGATGGATTATCTATACCACTAATCCATTTCAGGTTTGTGAGAGTTGGAATCTATCTCATTTGTCAGTGACAAGAAGTGGGACACCCTGGACTAATCGCCAGGAGGGTTGAGACGTACAAAGAACAGGCACACCAACATTCACAACTATGGACAAATAAAAGTCACTAATTAACCTTAAGAATTGTTTTGGTCTGTGCAGGGAAGCCTAAGTACCCACAGAAAACTCTGCATGCATGGGAGGTGGAAGGAGTGGTTAGAGGCCATGGAGAAGACTTTTTTTTTTCTTTTCCCAGGTTATTTATTGGGCTTTTATGCCTTTAATCAGATAGCAGAGAGTACAGTGGATTAAGTAGAAAACGGGATGAGAGTGGGGAATGACATGAGGGAAACAGGCCACAGGCAGGGTGTCAGCCCGGGCCACCTGCTCGAGGGCAAACCTCATGGGGCGCAACCTAAACCACTAGGCCATTTGTCTTTTCCTGAATGTCCACTGTCTCTCCCTCAGTCCAATGAGGGCATAAAAAGCTTAGAAATAATACGCCGTCACCAGAAATCAGGGAAACTAACAACGAGGTTTCTCTGTCTGCATGTACACGTTAATATGATCAAAACAAGCATAAGTAGGATATTCAAGTCCATAACAAATTTAAAAACTGTTTGTGACGGTCAAATAGCCTTTTCCCATTAACACACAAACCTACAGTATCAAACATATCAAAGAAACAGGGGCTACTGCACACAGAGGGGAGCTCTCCAAACTAAAGTGGGTCACATCCACTCTGTGAGGAAGAAAAAGAGACAGAACTAAGTCAGGAGGTTAAAAACTAATCAAAGACGAAAAAGACAGAGGAGAATGAATGAGTCCCAACCAAGCAGCAAGGTCAGACTCCCAGAGTGCTTTTGGGGTTGAGTTCAGTTTCTAAACAGCCAATCCTCAAATGTCCTGGGGCAGAGAGCTGACAGGCCCGCTGAGACCCACACACACACTGAGCTCTGTTGTACAAGCCTGGGAGCCCTGTGTGTGTGTAAAAGCATTCGCTCTGACCAAACACTTCTACATTCCTACAAACACAGCCGCTGCTACAACTGTCAGCATCAACATGCTCCTACAGCAGCCAGCAAAGTTTCAGGCTGTGATAACATTGGCAGATATTTCAGATTTAGTCCTACTTATTTAACAAGAACGCACATAAGCTTTAGTGTGCTTTCATAGCTACAGTTTCATGTTCACACTGCAGTAATGTGAACTCAAACCAACAAAGGACTGTCCTTAAAACATGTCATGCTTTTCCCACTGTGCATGCAAACAATGCCATGCCAACTGGTCACCACTGAGCAAGTTCAGCAAAAATCTAAATGAGTTGTGGTTTAATTTGGAGCGGTCAAATGTTTTACAGGGCATTTGGGATCAGATGTGTTAATTTTATACCACCATTGATACTTTTCAGCTGTATCCTTTAAGATAAGACCACAAAACATATTTAGCAGAACTAGTGTTCACTAAAAATGAATGATTGCTGTTGTTTACAGTTTTAAAGGCCACATGTCCTGCAGAGCTCATTACCATATCCTCCTGTAGCCCCCCTGCCCCCTCAGATCTGAGGTCCCATTAACACAACAACGACAACAAAAACAGAGCGTTTTTGTTGTGTTTGTGCCTTCTGTTTACAGTGCCTGAATCTGCAACATTTTGAAACCGGGGTCCAGAGTGAAAAGTTTTGGTGTCTGTCTCCATGTAAACAGGCGTAAATCAGCATTTTCAGGGAAAATGATTACATGCGGCGCATATGCAGAACTCTTTCAGATGAAGGTTGTGCGCACCATAGGAACAACAACAGCAGCAGCTTTGGCTGTCTACCAGGCAATATGTTTACTGCTTACTGTGTTTGGTTTGTTATCCAGACAAAAATATCTAGACAGATTTGTTGCCCATACAAGAAACTTCTGTGTCTTCGTGCATCCACTCGCCATTGTTGTTTGAAAAACATGTCTTCACCGGAAAGCGTATGCATGTTGTAACACCGCTATTTCTCTGCAGACCTACTGGCCTGGCATGCATGCTACAGTGTTTTCAGTCATCCTCTTGGATCCATGTCAACATGCATCATTCTCACATCGTCTCCGTGTGAACACAGAGCTGTTTTGAAAACACAAAGGGAAAACCTTTCTATTTCGGATGACAACGTTGTTGTGTAAATGGGGCCTGAGTCTCATTTTTACATTTGATCAGGGCTACTCAGATGTAAAGTGAAGGCAGCAGTAGCTTTGACGCAAAAATATCAGTCAGCTTTCAGTTGTGCTGAAAGCAAGAAGTGACTATAAGCCTCTGACTGGCTCATGAAGACTTTGACAGACAAAACATGCATTAAATAACCTTGAATTTTTTGAATGCTCTTCCGCTCCTGAACGCTGTGTGTCAGGTTAATTTAATACTGCCACAATTTAAATGAAAGACTTTTCTTACAGTGGAGTATTTCCCTAAACTGACACACCAGAGGATATCCAGCAGGTGATTGGATGATCACAGTCATTAAAGGCCAATCAGATGTAGGAGGTGGGAGCTACCACCATAGTTAAAAATACAAAATAAAAGCCACTTTGTAGAAAATCTCTCACCAAAACATGTCAGAGGTGAAGCGGAAACATCCTCCCTATTGAGAAATGCTCTCAGTGTTGATATTTGTTTCTCATTTAATACAGAAATGTGGTCCAGAGCTGACAAAAATGCTACTGAAGCTATTAGCATCTAAGCTAATCACTGTACCAACATTCACTTCCTGCTGTCTTCACATTCGTAGCTCCCACCTATTCCTGCCTTAAAGGACGTTGATTGGGTCATGCTGTTCAGGACCAGGCACAGTCGTTATAGATTGAGGTTGACACAACTGACTATGGACACTGAATCAGGCGAATCCACCTCAAGGTTAATATTTCCCTTGTAGGTTTGTTAATACTGATATCATAACCACTGCTGATATTATTTACGAGAACAAGACGTTATCTGTAATTATTAATATTTATTTTACACAACTGGTGAAAAGATAAGATGATGGTTTTCTTGCTGAACTTGTATACCTACTTCACATTATTTATAAAACTACATTTTCCTCAAAACAACAGATATATATCATGGTTTTGAAAGTCTGAAAGTCCTGTCCTTGAATTTCAGTCTTGTCTTTTCTGGTTAAAGGAACCAGAAAAAAAAAAAAAAAAGTTTCATCACAGTTTTATTATAAAAGATTTATTTTCAGCTAGGTATTATTGCTTTTTTGTCATGGGAAAAAAAGGTGTTGGCCCAGCATTTTAAGTGGCAAACACAGGTATAACAAACGCTTATGTTCCTTTTATTCAGTCATCAAGTCAATCAAACACACAACAACCCCCAAAACACACACACAGCCACATGTGCACACACACACGCAGGCTCTCACCCTTTATTTTCTCACAGTTGTGTTCAGATATCAAACGGGGCTCGCTGAGAGAGAACAAACACGCTGACGAGGAAAGATTAGCTGGTCACAGAGGGCGCCGGTACGCACACACACTCACATAAGACATGAATACACACAGTTTTTGTTGGAAGTTAAATGATTGATAGTTTTTCAAGAATTTACAAAAGGCTACATGACCTGCCTGAAACAGAACAGCAAGAGAGCGACTTCAAATATTCTCAAAGAAGGAAAATAAAACACAGATTAAATCACAGTAAAAAAACACAGCATCTTCAAAGGTGTTTTGATTAGCACTGTTAAAGGGTAAAGCTCATATACTCCAAGTCCTGAATGTGAACAAAGGCGAACAAAAGAGTTCACTCCATAAAGTTTGTGTACCTTAAAAGAATAGTTCAGTATTTTTGAAGTTGGGTTGTATCAGGTACTTAACATCAGCCAGTGAAGTGGCTGTAAGGGCTCCCAGCAGCTCTGCACCTTTAAAGAGAATGAGCTCGGATGACAGTAAGGTACGTTGCTGTAAATGGATACAGTTATTTTGCGTACTTGTGCGAGTTTAATGTAAAAACAAGTAACGAATCTATGTTGTGCAGAATGTATGTAGGGCCCTATACAATCTGCGATCATGGAATCATGGAATTGGACATTAAAAGCGGATTTCAAACTTAATGTGGAATATCACGGTCATTTTATGTAAAGGGTTTTTTTTTTTCGGAATAAAAAGGAACATATCTCTCAGGAAAATGCTCCAAAGGGGTCACTAAGGCTGGGACAATGTACACTTCACTTCCCCTCCCCCTCCTCCTCCCCTCATTAACAATGCAAACATGCTGAAGCAGCCCCCTGAGACACCGGCTAAGTTGGCAAAGAATCCATGAAACTCCCGGCTAACTCCAAAGTACAGGGCAGAGCATTTTCCCAACGAGTATTATGTGTCAGGTGATCGTATGTTCTGCAAATTTTGTCAACACACTGTTGACTAAATCCATGAAGATAGGTGTGAGGACCACCTGAAGAGTGACTGTCATTACTTTATACTATGTCTCAGGGTTAAATTGGCTTAAAATACTAAAAACCAAAGTCTCAAAAAATTAAAACTGAAGAAAGGGCCCTAGGTATGATTGGGCAAAAAATTTCAGAGCACTTTTTCAAGAAGGTTTGTGGGTTTAGGCTTGCAGGTAAAAGGTAAAGCCTGATAATGGTAAGCCCGTAAATCGACAGCAAAAGAACATAATCTGCATTTATCACTCATATTGAGGAAAAATAAAGTGATAAAACACTTTCCACAACGTACATTCGATCCAACATATTTTCGTGGCTCATTTTTCTGTAAAACTCACACAATTACGCACACAAAATAACTGCATCCATTAACAACAGTGTACCTCTCTGGTGGTCTCAGCTTGATCTCCTTAAAGGTGCAGCGCTGCTGGGAGTCCTTTCAGCCACTTTATTGAAAGTTGTGAAGTACCTGATACAACCCAACTTCAAAATTACTGAACTATCCCTGTGAGTTATTCTTTAGTTTTGCTGTTGGCATACAAACTACCTGGATGTCCGTCCATTGTAAGTTTTTCTGTTTAGTTGGATGGTTGACCCCTCTAGCCAAAATAAGTACAAACAAAAATCCTTCCTACGTTGCTGTTAGCTTGCCAATATGAGACAACTTGACTTCTGCTGACAAACATGTCAAAATAATAGAACGGCGTCAAGATGGTCCTAAATCCACATTCAGTGAACTGACCATGCTAAATGTCAGTTCACTGAATTACAGCCGGCCCACACAATGTGAAATTAAAAAAAGCTACAAAAACACAAAATTTCAAGGTAACTTCCAGCCTTAGACATGTAGACTTTTTTTTCTAAGTTGTGAGAAAACTACTTTAATAAAGTTAGCTGAGATTCTTTAATAAAGTTATGTGTATAACACAACAAAAATGTTTTGTTTGTTTACTGAATAATATATTTAATGCCAGTAGAATATGTCACTACTATATACAAACACAAAAACGGTCAATAAAGTCAACCTCAGGCGTGGCATGGTGGCACAGCAGGTAGTGTGTGCGCCTCAAAGCAAGAAGACTGAGCTTGCATGTTCTCCCCATGCACACCCATGGGTTCCCTCCAGGTACTGCAGCTTCCTCCCACAGACCAAAAAGGAATAAACATTAAAGGTAATGGATGGATTAATGGATGGATATCAATCTCATTTTTGAACACTTAATTCACAATGATAAACAGAATCTGAAAGTGTGGAAGAAGCATCCTTTAACAAATGTTTTATGAAGTCTGCCTTTTCTAAGAAATGTGTTTTTTCTTCTATTATTTTGCTAATTTGATGTTCTGGGGCTGACGATAAAAGAACAATAAGAAAACACTTAACACCAAATAACTACATCCCAGCAAGGCATCAATTCAAAGAGAACACAGATGTAATTAAAGTCAGATATACTCATGCTCTAATAACAGGGGAGGCGATATTACAGGCTTTAATTTCACATTCACACACTGGTTGGGTTTTTTTAGCCTCAGCTGCAGCTGTTTCCTCTAACCCGGATTATGTGCTTATCTTCTTCCATGAAGTCTTGTTTGCTCTCTATTTAAAAATATTCTGCTTAAAAGTTAATAGCGTAACTTTAAATTAAAATTAGCCATGAACAAGACCTAACATTGAAGTGAGATGCACATACTCAGTTACTCAACTATGAGATATGTTGACATTACCTAGACTAACAGCTAATATCCTGTTATCAGGCCATTTTTATTTAATTTAATTAAGGAGAGAAAAACTCATGTGGTACTACTACCTTGTTAAGGCAATACTGCTCAAGCTTACCAGGATCATAACTGTTGTACAACAAATTCCTATCTTACTATCAATGAGCAGTAAATAGTAGAGTATCGAGGAAAAACTCTGAGCAAACCCTGAAGTTAGTGTTGTACTGATTCAAATGGCAAAAATCCTGTATTCTTTCTAATTTTTTCCTGATTTCTGGATTATGGATTATTTCAAATGGATTATCTGAATAAACTATAGTGAAAAACCATTTGGATGTCCATTAGGTGTGTAACATTTCTCTTTAGTGCATTGTTTAATAGGAGAGCTTGTATTGATTGGGGCAATGGATCATGACTCAGGTCAGGTTTTGGGAGCACAAGCTGGGTTGGCACTTCACCATTCATCATTACGGAAGACTCATCTGCACCACCAGCAATGTTAACCCTACGTAATTTGTAGGTTTTTACATGCGATACAGTTCCAGGGCACAAGGTTGTAAACCCTACATCCCGAGGCTCAGGACGTAGGGTCCCGAGCCCTGGGCAACCAAGCAGTTGGCTCCACCCCTTCAAAACCAGGATACAACCACCTTCCTTCCATCCATCCATCCATCCATCTATCCATCCAACCATTATCTATACCGCCTATCTCTTTTGGGATCACGAGGGGCTAGAGCCTAACCAAGCTGATATTGGGTGATAATACTGACTGAACTAGAGTCGAAGGACACGGGCTTACGCATACATGCACACAAGGCACAGATAACAGACACTCCCCTCTAACTCAACGCCCTCCTTGGCACCCACCCCCCTCCCTCCACCACTGCGGTGCGGTGCTGGATAATCATTCACACTCTTGCCCATACACAAGGGCAATTTAGAGTCACCAGTTTACCTAACAAGCATGTTTTTGGCATGTGGGAGGAAGCCTGAGAGCCTGGAGAGACATGCATGCACAGGGAAACCATGTAAACTCCACACAGAAAGGCCCTGACCAACACAGGGTTCAAACCAGCAACCTACTTGCTGGGATGCCAGCGAACTACCTGCTGCGCTACCATGCAGCCCTACAACCATCTTAACTGGTTATTTTCCTGCAGGACTGAAGGCAAAAAAGCATTTTTTCTTTTCTTCTTGTGTTTTTGTTCAACCATTCATGCATGCCTTTAACACATGTTGCAGCCAGCTAGCATCTCTGCAAATCAGTCAGTCAGGAAGCAAGAGCAAACTGATCCCCTCTCTGAAAGCTGCCAGCCCAGACTCTGAACAGCAGAGTGCATATTTGTAGCATCGGGGGAATCTAAAGTGTACCCAGTAAAAACACATCTGGTTTGAAAATAAAAAGGAGGGCTGCTGTGTGTTTGCAGAGGGAGCAAAGAGCTGGAGAGCTGCCTTGTTTCTAAAGAGGCGGGCAGCCATAGAGGCTCTACGTCTCTGAATGGAACCCCGACCGGCTGAAAGACTGTTTCCATCCAGGTATATACACACTGAGTTTTCACCCTGAGGGCAGCTGGCGGCAGACCTGAGGGTAAGTCTGTGTAGCTCTCAGGGTGTACTGGATTCAACCTAAGCAGGATGAGGGCAAACACTGAGACTGTCAGACTGTGACCTCACTACTACACAGAGTTTGTTTTAAGTAAATGTTTTATAGTGAAAGACAAATGACTACGCTCTTATTGCACTGAAATATCACTTTTCAATCTCAATGGTCTTTACAGAGAGGTCACAGGGAGCGACAGTGACAGAGAGGGGCTGAAAAACACAACACCTAATGTTTGCTGCATCCTGCGTTAGCTTGTTCTTTGCTACAAGTCAGGCCTTGATCAGTATTTTATTCATGGCTGAAGTGGACTGGCCTTCTTGATACATCTGTATGTGGTTTTTCAGTAAATGACTAAGGTGTACCTGTGCCTGCTGGTGATTGACAGAGTGGGGTCTTTTCCCATTCAAGGACCACCCTGATGTTGATGAGTGCAGGGGAAACCCCACTACTCTCCTTTCCTGAATGGCCAAACTTCTCTTTGAAAGTTCCTTCAACCTTGACATGCTAGACAGACAGTTCCACTTATCAATAGGCTATATTTTACTAGTCTACCTAGGAAACAGTCAATAGAAAGTGTTTGGGGAGCACAGTATTTTTTTTCAACAACACATCCAGAGGGTGAGTTGACAATCGCTCTGTCAATCAGATGATGTAGAGGGTTGGCGCTGCTGCAGAGGAGTATAGTGCATCATGGAAGTCACTTTTTAAATCAAATTCTTGTTGAAATCTTTCAGGAGAGGATTGAAAATACATGTTCTGCAAAAAGATGTTTTTGTATTGTCCTTAGTTCCTTTAATTTAATAAAAAAATGTAATTTTTAAAATAAAATCCTCCACAAGAGCAGGCAGCAATTTTGCTAAAATCTTCATGAGCAGCAGTTTATTAAAGGCTTGATATGTATATATGTCTATATTATATATATATATATATATATATATATATATATATATATATATATATATATATATATATATATATATATATATATATATATATATATATATATATATATATATACACATATATATACATATATATATATATATACATATATATACATATATATATATGTATATATATGTATATATATGTATATATATATATATATACATATATATACACATATATATATGTATTTTATAAATCCACACAGTGCTATGAATGGTAGGTTGAGCAAATTGATTCATGCACATAAATCCTCTGAAATTAATTCCAAATCAAATCACTTTAAGCATTTAATGATTTACTGAAGGTACTCAATCCTTTATTTCATCAAATCTTGACTTCTGTATTTCACTCTTCTCTGAAATATTACAGCTTCCCTTTATTGTTTGTAATGTGTACAAAGTGCCTCAGCTCGCTGATAATTGGTTCAAGAAAACAAAGAGTGCACTACTTCAATGTTTGGAGAGGGCAGAACCTTTTAGAAGCATATCCGGCAGGTGATTGGACGATTGTGCCCCCAGTCGTATTCATTACAGGCCAGTTAGATAATGTAGTAGGCAAAGTCACTGCCACAGTGTAATGTACAAAACCTGAGCCACTTCGTGGAGGGCTCGCCAAAACATGTCGGAAGTGGAGTAAAAATATCTGTTCTATCTAGAAATGCTTTCAGGGTTATTTGTTTTTCATTCAAACAATTAAAGTGGGGGCGGCACCGTGGCATAGCAGGTAGTGCATGTATCTCATAGCAAAAAGGTTGCTAGTTCGATTCCCAGGTCCCATGCAAACTCCCCAAGAAGGTCAGGGCCCTTCTTGGGGAGTTTACATGATCTCCCTGTGCATGAGTGGGTTATCTCCAGGCACTCTGACTTTCTCCCACAGACCAGTATCAGGCTCATTAGGTTAATTGGTGACTTCAGTTTGCCCCTAGGTATGAATGTGAGCGTAAATGGTTGTCCATCTGGCTATGTTGCCCTACAATCGATTGGCAGCTGGTTCAGTGTGTACCCCTCTATGTCAGCTGGGACTGGTTAAAGCCCCCCTGCGACCCTTAAAGGGTTAAACAGTATAGAAAGTGGATGGATGGAAGTGCAGCCCAGATCGGATAAAACTGCTTCTGAAGCTGTTAGCATCTATTCACTCTACATCACTGCCTGCTGTTGTCTCGCTAACTTTTCCCTTCCTTAAAGGACGCTGACTGGTCCGTGCTGCTTTGGGCTGAGCACAATTGTTGTAGATTTGCAAGATGACCTGTCGGTTTACAGACATTGAATAAGCTGGAGTGCACTGTTAGATAACAGCATCTCTGATTGCAAATCTAGCACTGCATGTCCTGTAAACATAAAGGCTGTGACAGTGTTGAATGTGTTTTCTGTTCTTTAGTGTACTTGTTATTCAGATGTTAAAAAATCTTAAAAACATGTATCAAAAACAAAACAAGCTGCAAAGTCAGGGATGAAGAACTTAGAAAACTCTCTCAGTGATCATAAAACGATGAATGATCTTCAACAAGTGCAAAAATATCATGCTGCATGTATTTGTAACTGCACTTCACTGTCTGCTGCTGGGACGCCTTCCTTACAGTAACTGTACTTAGAAAGGAGACTGATGGTGTGTTTTTGTGGCTCCAGGCCTGTGGAGATGCTGGGATGTGAAACGCTGGTTGGAATGAAGTCATTTGGCTGAACGCCTGTTTCCATCTGAGGCCAGAGGAAACCGTTAGCCCAGTGAAGCCTTTTCCCACACCATCATATCTCTCCCTCCCTCTCTCTTTTACCTACAATGCGCTGAATCTCGCTCTCTCTCTCTCTCTTGCACACACACACACACACACACACACACACACACACTTCTGTAATCTTCTCTGTCTCACTGTTCGGGTGAGAAGAGAAGCTGACATCAGGAACAAGTTTAGAGAGTGACAATAGACTAGAGAGAGGTGTTACATGAACCAGAGCGATCCACCTCAGATATTTTCCTCTCAGTAACTTCTAGACTCATTCAGGATGTCACTGAGAAAGACCATCACCATGACGCACTGGGGGTGAGCGATTAAGAGTTTGGAGGATTGTTAGAACTCATCAGGCAAGAGGAAATTAATCAGTGCTGAGTCAGCAGTTAAAATAACATCAGACTTTATCAATTGTGAGCCAGTCGTGTCTGGTCAAAAACACCAAGCTTCTGTTTCTGTGTCTTCAAATTATGAAGGCTATATGATGGGGCTGTTACTTTCACAAAAATTCAGCTCTGTCAGTTATCGCATACTAATAACCAAAGAATGTATGTTTACAGTCAAGTATGAATTTTCACCGCCATGCTAGAACCAATATTCAAATATTGAGTTTAACCCTCTGAGGCCTAAGCCATTTTTATCTGTTTTTGGGGCGCCTGGACTTTTTGTGTTGTAATGTATGTAAAACCTCAACCCTGTGATGCATAATCATGTATTAGACCTTGTTTTTTTCAGGACAAGCTGGGCTATCTGAATATGTATGCTGCAGGAGTGTCACTTGAATGTGTAAATAGTTATATGACCATTAAGACAAAAGAAAAAAAAATGGAAATTGAATCAGACAGAATTCATCACAAAAAAATCCAGGAGAGTATGGATGAACACTTTTGACAACAGAAAAATGTTTTTTCAAGTCTTCTTTATAGATTAGAACAAAGAAATAAACACTGTCACACACAGCAAACTATTTACAATCATATTTCAAAAAAAGAAGTCACTCGTTTTTTGCAGGCTCCAATGCGCCAAAACAGCCTATTTTTCGCTTGTTTCCCTGTGTGTCTCTAATACTGTGCGTCTCTAGGGGAGACAGACGCTTGTTTATCCGACAGGCTAACCCTCCTGACATCATATCCGGTCATAATATGTGTAAAAATGAAATAATGTTTATAAATTCATAAGAATTATCTGTGCGCACTAGGCGCACGATTTGGAATAAAACCCAAATGGGCATCAGTAAATATATAACGTTTTTTTTTTTTTCTTTAGAAGACACAAGAAATAGTTAATGCATCCGGGTGACAACAAGATGGCGACTATCTACTGTGCTAACGTGTTTTGATATGGAAATTGGATTAAATAATATACCTAGAAGACCTAACTTTTGGATTTATCATGATGGATTACTTTTACGGAGTCTCCAAAAAGACACTGATGTTTCAGGAGAGATATCTCAGCCTGTGGAAGAGCTAAGATCGCACCGAAGGGCTCATCGGAATGGCTAAGTTGTTAGCTTTCAATCAAAACAATCGGTAAGAGACTACGACAAACAGTTGTAAAGTTATTAGATATTTTGTGAATGGTGTCGTATACGACAGCGCAGACCTCCGAGGGTGAAAGATGATAGCTCTACTATTATAGAGCTAAATGCAGGCCAAAAGTGTTGAAGCAACACTACCTGCTGGATGGATGGATGGATGGATGGATGGATGAATGAATGGACGCATGGATGGATGGATGGATGGATGGATGGAAGGATGGATAAACAGATAGATGGATGGATGGATGAACGGATGGATGGATGAACAGATGGATGGGTAAATGGATGGATGGATGAACGGATGGATGCATGGACCGATGAATTGATGAATGGATTGATGGATGGAAGGATGGAAGGATGGAAGGATGAACAGATGGATGGATGGAAGGATGGATGAACAGATGGGTGAATGGATGGATGAATGGATGGATGGATGAACAGATGGATGGATGGATGGATGGATGGATGGATGGATGGATGGGTCGATGGATGGGTCGATGGATGGATGGATCGATAGATGGATGGATGAACAGATGATGCATTGATGGATGGATGATGGATGGATGGATGGATGGATGGATGAATGAATGAATGGATGGATGAATGGATGGAAGGATGGATGAATGGATGAATGAACGGATGGATGAATGGATGGAAGGACAGATGAACAGATGGATTAATGGATGGATAAATGGATGGATGGATGGATGGATGCATGGATGGATGGATGGATGGATGGTTGGATAGAGCATGAAGTTTCCCTTAGTTTGCCTATCAGGCAATGGAGGGCTGTGGACAGAAAACACTATGGGGAGAACATGGAAAATTTCAGGATGCAGTCAGAATGCATTCACACATGCAGCTCATCTAGAAAAAAAGTATTGTCTCTCAGTTTATGTATGAACAGGATTTTATGTACAGCATCTTGAAGGATGTTTTGTTTACTAAAAATCCAGTGTTGTGATAAATCATTGATTATGTCCTGGTTGGTCTTCCATCATCATTATTAACCATTTTTCATTAAAAATACTTCGGTGTTAGACCTGAATTAAAGCTTTAAGTCACCCATTGTTAAAACTGATGACTTTACTTGACGTGATTATTTTCCTGGTGTCTGTGGGTAAGGAAAGCGCTGTGTGTGGTGTAGTCAATCAGCTTTAGTCATCAGCACGGTGAACCACTCGCTCATAGGTGAGGATCAGGGCATGTCTAATAAGAACTCTTGTGTAGTCTTGATTCTAAACGTTTTGTTCTCTTGTTGAGTCAAATACGTCTTAGTTTTGGTTAACAATATCACAATCTTTAATCATTAGCTCCTCATTAAAATAACTCATTAAGAACAGGAAATTAAAGAAATAGAGAGAGACTGGTCTAATATAAAGCAAAATAATTAAAATGAGTAGTTTGCATAGTACACAAAAAACACAAATCCAAGTTGAAACTGAGCAACAGATTTGTGTCTAAACAGATTTAAAGTTAAGTAAAGTTAGTTTTAATAATATTTATGACGATAATCGCAGTTATGAAACATGACTACTCAATGAATTTAAAACACGCATTATATGCTGTCATCATACTTATAGGCTTTTGACACTATCTTTAGAACATCAAAAATGGGAAATACATTAAAACATTCATGTAAAACACAAATAAACAAAATAATGCTGATAATAACCATGATAGAAAAAGAAAAAAAAAAACATGTCATGTGGCACAGTAATCTTTTAATCCCGTTTTGTAATTAAGGAAGGCAGTAATTGTGAGAGATTAAAACTTGATTAATTGTCCGGCTCTACTTTAAAGTAGTTTATTTGGCTAATCTTGTTACTTGAAAAGTTAGCTTCTGACTAGTTACACCCACAAGAGTTTAATTGCAGTAATGGAATTACTTGATGCCCTGAAGTTTACCACCTAGGCGGTGTTTATCGGAATGAGTGACTCGTGTTAATGCTAACACCAATCTGCACACACACTGATCATTATATTTACTGATATTTGTCAGAAGTCCTTCTGTCATGTTCATCAGCTTCATGAGGTTAAATACAGCTGAAGCCTGTGGGACAGGAATCCCTCACATACCCAAACACACATTATCTTAAAAATAAATGCATGCTGCTACTAATAGTACAATGGCTTATTTGTAAATCAAAACAATAGCACAACATTGGACTTTTTCCTGTTGTTTGGCACATACGAACACAAAAATGTATTGCTAAGTCAGTCTTAACCACAACCAAGACATCAGCTGAAAACATTATTTATTTTCTATACAAATTAGGCGTCGACAGCCTTAAATGTCTCTTGTTTCAGCCAATAGCGCCGTTACTGCTCTCTACGTTTGAGGCCAAACATTAAAAATAAGAGATTCTTTTCCAAAGTTGACAACATAATTTCACCTAACAAACTATCCAGCTCTGAACCAGTACTCCCCAGAGCTGAGTTTCAAAAACAAGACTTCCACAGCATTCTGGTTCACTGCTAAGGCTCGCGGCACGCTCCGATGACAGTAAAAGGCTAGTCGGGACATGCATGATGAGTCAGCGGGATCCAAGGAGTGCTGGAGCTTCAAAAATAGAGTTATAGGGTATTAAGAAGCTTAAAATACTAATAATTTTTTTTATCTCTAATTGATTTCTCAGGTGTCACACCAGTTAGTGTGCATGCCTCACAGCAAGAGGGTTGCTGGATTGAATCCCCATCTTGGTCAGGGCAGTTGTGTGTGGAGACTGCATGTTCTCCCTGGGCAGGAACTCCAACATGATATTCTTGGTTCTCAACACTATAACAAAAAAACACAATTTAATAATAAAAAAAAAGATATTATTGCCCCGTTATAGTACTGTGTCATATTCTTTATTTATTGTATAATTATCGGGCGGCATGATGGTGCAGCAGGTAGTGCACATGCCACACAGCAAGAAAGTTGCTGGTTCAATCCCCAGGTCGGTCAGGGCCATTCAGTTTGTATGTTCTCCCTGTGCATGCATGGGTTCTTTCTAGGAACTCCTGCTTCCTCCCGAAGTCCAAAACATGCTCTTTAAGTCAATGGGTGACTCCAAATTGCCCTTAGGTCTGAGTGTGAGAGTGAATGGCTGTCTGTCTCTCTATACGGCACTGTGATCAGCTGGTGACTGATTTAGGTTGGACCCCGCCTCTCACCCAATGTCAGCTGGGATAGGCGCCATCCACCCACGACTGCAAAAGGGATGGATGATAGATGGATGTATGATTATCCCTGTGTTGTAATTGCTATTAAGGATCAATAATATAAAATAAATATATGCAGTCTGAAGGACCACCTTAGGGTGCATAACAAAAAAAAATCTAGAAATTCCTCCACACACTCCAAAGTTCAAAAACTTCAGCAATGTTACTGTAAACAGCAGACTGAGATAACTTCAAATGTTGGTGTTGGCAAAATGTCAGCAAGGGCAGAGTTAATTTCACTCTGGATGGAGTGAAATCCCTGAAAATTTACTCTCAGCAGAAAAACAGTTCTTGTCAAAAACAAGTGTAAAAATTATGTTTTCACTCTGAACTCTGAACCTGGAAGTGACACTTGTCGAGTCTATCATCCCACCTGTCCCCCATTATTGGACAAATACCAACAGACACTACAGGTCCACCTCATGGAAACTGTAGTGCAAGGTTAAAAAAAACACACACATATATATATATATACACATATATAAATATATATATATATATATACATATATATATATATATATATAAATAAATATGTGCTTTAACCAATCATGGTATGTTTATTTCAGATAATTTTCCCCATTAATATACAGTGGATAAAAACAGCAATATTCAGTGTTAATACAGTGTTAACAAATCAGTCATTAAAAGAATATTTAAGAGTGCATTCCTAAAACTACATAGAAATGTTGATCAAGTCACACTGTTAAGTGTTACAAAGCTTCAGATTCTAACTACAAAAAGACTCAAAAATTACACTTGGTGAGAGTTAAAGCACCAACTCTCCAAAAAGAGTGACAACATTTTGTGGTGTGGTCCCAGCTGGACACTCAAAAAGTGTTGATATTAACTCTTACAGTGTTTGTTTATGCAGATTTTGCTGCGGACCTTTGTGCAGGACAGACAGCATCATGACGACCTTAAGTTTTGTACTGCATGCATTATGTTGAGATGCAGATTAAGCTACATTATAAAAACAAATGTAGATTTGTTTTGTGCACATCTATTTGAAATGTGTAAAGTCTAATTCTATTTGATCTTTTATATTGTCATACAGTCTAATATTCAAACTGCAGACTTAATCATTAATTGTTAGTATTGTGTCCTGACATTTCAGTGTGTACCAAACATTGGCAAAGTCGCCATGTAGACCATGTTGACAGAGCTAGAGAAGCAACTAGAGCTTTCAGTGTGACGTGACAAATTGAAAAAATCAATGCACATCATATTCTATTTACTCTAAGTGGAAAAACAGTTATCGTCAAAATAAAGTGTAAACATTACGATTTCAATCTGAACTCTGAACAAGGAAGTGACACTTGTCGAATCTATCATCCAACCTGTCCCCCATTATTGGACAAATACCAACAGACACCACAAGCCAATGTCATGAAAACTGCAGTGCAAGGTTAAAAAAACACGATTACACTTCATGAGAGCCAAAACACCAACTCTCGAAAAAGAGTGAAAACAGCACTTTGTGATATGAACCCTATATAGACATTCAAAAAGTGTTAAAAATAACTCTGACAGTGTTAATTTGTGCTTCTTAAGTCTTTGTGGAGGACAGACAGCATCATGACGACCTTAAGTTTTGTATTGCATGCATTATGTTGTAATGTAGATTAAGTAACATTATAAAATCAAATGTAGATTTGTTTTTGTTCCCCTCTATTTGAATATTTTAAGTTACTCTAATTTTTATTTGTTTTACATTGTCATACAGTTTAACTTTCAAACAGCAGACTCAGTCAGTAATTGTTAGTGT
This sequence comes from Cetoscarus ocellatus, assembly GCA_037902135.1. Taxonomy (NCBI): domain Eukaryota; kingdom Metazoa; phylum Chordata; class Actinopteri; order Labriformes; family Labridae; genus Cetoscarus; species Cetoscarus ocellatus. Next base: position 546,526 of record JBAMNC010000366.1, read on the forward strand.
TTGTGTGAGGATATTTCAGTGTGAAGGAAAACATTGCCAAAGTTGCCATGCTGACCATGATGACCATGTTGACAGAGCTATAGAGAAGAAACTGGAGCTTCAAGTCTGATTTGACAATTTGAAAAATCAATGCACATCATATTCTATTTCAGGTTCACAGCTCACCAGATAAGTACCCACTTCCCTGACCAAAGAATCCGGGGAAAGACCTTAAACTGTCTGAGCCTCATTAAGTTTCATGCACAGTTGTCCCTCTGAGATGGATGGTGTGCAGCGTGCATCCACAAACCGCACTCCACCCCAAAATAATCAGCACTCTGAGTGTGTGTGTGAGTGTGTGAGTGAGGGCCACTATCAACAAACTTGCAATCATCTCCCAGGGTGCAACACAGCAAAACCCATCATAACACCCCGGGCAGACGAGTACAAGTCTGTCCAAACATGCTGGAAAACTTTGTGACAGTTATGATTAGGTTTCCTGGAGTTGAAACTTTTCTCTACAACTTTGAGAAGAAGTCTGATCAGGCCTTTAGAAGAAATCTGTCAGGGAAGCTTAAGCTCTTAAATCACATCACAGAGCTCTCTTAATTTCATCTAATTAATTAATTAATTAACTTTGACCTCCCTTATATGGGTCTTTTTATGATTTCAGTCCAGCTTTTACTGCTTCAATTGACTTTTAATGCTTGTGCAGTTATCTTTGATCAGTGTAAAGCTAACAACTGTGTTTTCAAAGCTTCTCTTCAAATCATTACCAAAGCCCTTCCAGAAAATCCAACTCAGGGACTAAGTTTGAGATGTTTCCTACCTTAATCAAAACCACGTCTACAGCTCTCTCTCCTTTGGCACAGAGGCTGTACCTCCGCTTGTGTCGCTCGTACATTTTCCCCTAAAATATCCAAAGCAGACGTGGTGAACAGAAGATTAAAATCCAGCAGGAACACAGTGGAGCAGAGCTGAAGCTGTCTGCTAAGCTCCACATCTGGACACAGAAGCAGCAGCTCAGGCTCGGCTCCCTCCCTCCTCCTTTTCCCTCCCTCTTTCTTTCTTTTCTTCTGTCTCCTCTAAACTTCTCTCCTGACTCATGCTCTCTCTCTCTCTCTCTCTCAACACCTCACTGATGCTGTGAATCTCCCTCATTGTGTGAATCAGTCAGTCAAAGTAGTGCGTTGTTAAAGTGTGACAGATGGCAGCAGGGCATTATTACTTCACAAGTTCAACTGATTCAATCATCACACTGTCTGCTGCTGAGATTCGGCCCCCCCTGCTGGCTGGATGAGGGTGCACTCAAGGCCACCCATGAGGTGCCTTCAGGGAGTGATTGCACCTTTTGTCAGATGATGGATTGGGCCGCTGGCTGTGTTGAAAAACTTTCTGAATGATGTGATGGTGGTAAATAAAATGGCCGCACTTCTTTATGAATCTGCAAGGACGGATACGGATATTGTCCAGCTTTGTTCCCGAAACCATCCTTCAGACTTTCTACACAGGTGATTTATGAAGTCCATCTCTTGCTGAGAGAGATGTCATGCCCTCTCAGCTTTTTCATGTTTGTTTGATGCACTTTCTTTAAAAAAGGAAGATAAGGAAAATCACATACATAGATTTGGCATGGTATGGTTTTGGCCAATGATCACAGGGTAGGTTTGCCATAGCAAGCATGCAAACACACTGAGCTGTGCTGCAATAAGGGCACATATTTAACGCTTTGACTGGCATTGTAACCATGCGGTTGACTTTTTGCCACCATGCCACTGTACTTAAAACTCTGAAAGCCCATCTTTGTCTGTTTTTCCTTATTCCCCTATCTGAGTAGCATTTGCCACACCAATATGTATCAACTGGATGGCACTGCTGTTTACGAATATAATTGTTTGAAAACTATAAAAAAAAATCAGATATGAATCGTTGCTTCATAGATCCTCAGGTATCTCACACAATAAGAGCAAACACCAGAGTAAGAAAAAGTCTTTTCACATATTTCCAGATCCTCTAACAATCATAATTTAGCTGAAGGAAATAAATTTGACAATAAAAATGTATCTATGATTCCTCAGAAAACTGGGTCAACAGCTAAATATCTAAATTTTGCTCTCTGAGATGTTTTCATATGAAAAACAAAAATTTTGTTGCAGAAAAGAAGGAAATCCATTCATGCTCAGGATAACCTTTAACAGGCAAGCCAGTCAGGAGGTTGTCCTGTATATCTGCTTCCCGATTGGGTAATCTGAAAATTAAAACCTGAAATGTTGCTAAACGAACAGGAAGGAACACATTTATACCAGCAAATAATTTGTTGCAAATGTATTTCTTGGTTTGGAAGACAAAGGGTTAAAGGGTTACTTTGGGTTTTTTGAAGTGGGGTGCAAGTAAGCATGACAACAAAAAAGGAACTTGTGAGCTTTGTCCCAGAGGGGAGATATCCAGGGGCGAATGCAAGCCAATATATAGCATTACATGGTACCACCAAAAGCCGCTTTAGTAACCCACTTATAAGTTTAAACCACTCAAAAGACTACATTTACTCAACAACATGAAACAGTAAGTTTATTTACAGTCTTGAACTTTTTCCTCGACAAAGCTCTGTTTAGAACTTTAGTATGATGGGACATAGGGGTTATGTATCCCTCCACCATCAGCCTGTAGTCAGAAGAAACAACAAACACTTACTTCACTAAAGCTGAAAAAAATTAGTGATTTTGACCCTTGTAATGACAACATGTCATCAGTCAGGGGCACGAGAGGATATCTTTATGAACCAGAGTACAGAAAGAACAAATGTTTGCAGACTAAGTCACAGGTAGAAAGAGGGATGTAAAACTGTTGTGTCACCTCAGGAACAGGACAAATCACAAGTTAACTGGTGGTGCAGATGAATGAACTGTGAGCCCATGTCCAAAAACTTAGAGGCCCACTGCTGTCAGGAGAAGGACTGAGTAACAACACTTCTCCTTGACCTTTCGTCAGAGTTCTTTAATTTTGGTAAGCCTTCAAACTGCCATCTTGTATCATAGTCCTGATCAGTAAAATGGGCACTGCAAACACAACGTTCTGCCGTTGCAGAGGAGGGAATCCTGATCCTGATCAATCTTTATTTGTACAGCGCCAAGTGTTATCTCAAGACACTTTACAACAGAGCAGAGCCATACTCTTCATGTTATAGATACACATAAATGCATATATACACATATTATAAACATATATACAGATATATGAATATATATACATACATCCAGAGATGTGTCCATCCAGGCAGTAATAAAGGCACTAAAAATAAAAATTAATGATTGCGACAAACCCATGTATGCCCAGAGCATAAACAACAAGCCAAAGTTGGTGAAGGCACAAGCCAGAACGCAGTGAAATCTGAATTTTGCCCATTACTGCTGCCATTTAACACATCCAGGATCTGCTCTAGTGACCACTACCTGACCCCCCTGCAGCACTCTGACCTTATCAAATGAGGGGGGGTTCTGGTAGAAGGACACGTAGCCCTTTGTTGCATCACAAAAAAGTTCTAATCACAGGGGCTTTGTTATGGCTCATCTAAACGCCATAAAGAATCTTACTGTGGCATATATGAGATGAGCCATTTTTTTAACCAGGCTGAAGATGTGTATTTTGACTTTAAAAAACATATCTTTCCCAAACACAATTATTTTGGCGTCAGGTTTCTATAGCCAGCCTAAAGTGGACACTCAGGGGACTACAGAGTTTCTCCCAGCCCAGGAGGTTTCCACCTGGTTGATCAAGTGCCTGATGCTGTGTCTCTTGGCTGTAGTAGAGCTAATGCAGGGGAGCCTGTCTGTGGCTTAAGATGGCAGATGGAGCTAGGACATTAAGTGCCACTTTGTTTAAAGTCTGTGTAGGTTTTGTGGTGTCATAAACAAGGTCCAGGTCTGATTTGAGTAAAAAAAACACTGGAGAGCCATAGGGATTAATGAGCTGTGACTTTATGACACCTTGTAATCGTCCTATCCCTATATGGGGCATAGCTGTCTGTCTTTGCAAATGATGCACAAACCAACACAAAGCCTGGCACAGAGGGGTGAGTTATGCACCTTGATCAAATATGGGTTCGTTTTGGGCATAACATGAATCAAACGAATCTGGGTGATAGCTGAGCTCTCACTTCCTTTAAAAGCCTCTACAGGCTGGGGGGTTGTTATTTACATGGCAGATTTTAGTGTTTTGTCCAAACTCCTGATCTGATATGCAGACAGACTGTTTGACATTCCCACAGGATGGGCAACGCCCTACAGACAGTGTTCAGATAGGACAGAAACTTGAATAAAAATATTAAAAAAAATAAAAAATGGAGAGGGGAACTGGACAAATGTTTACTGTCCTAAGTTTGCAGTCCCCTCTCCCTTTTAGCACACCTCCACCACGCCCATGGCTCCCTCTCTTTGTCTTCAAAGGACACTGCTGTTATTCTTCTCTGACTGGGAACAAGAAGACCAACTTGAAGCTTTGTCTGATGACAAACATGATATTTGACAAATCCAGCTGCTTTGGAGGGTTACCAAACTCTAGCCAGTGTTTTCAATTCCTCTCCTTTCATTGTGCCACTTCACATCCAGAACACACACAGGACACATGATGAAACATGTTGATACACACAAAAGAGCTATTATTCTGAAATGTTCACATGTGTTTAGCTGTGTTTGTTTTATTTCTGTATCTTGTTCTGCTGTGCGTCTTGGCCAGGACACTCTTATAACTGAGGTTCTTAATCTTAATGTGGCTGTCCTGGTTAAATAAATTTTAAGTAAAATAAAATAAAAGTGTCACTGAAGCATCCCTACATCAGGAATGATCTAGAAGATCAGAACTTTATTAATCCCTTTGGGAAACTCCCTCAGGGAAATTAGGATTCCAATGGCAGTTTGAAAAGTAGATAGGAAGTTATACAAAAAAGATATAAATAAAATATAAATAAAAATCTGGACGCTTATGTATTACACACTTTAGTGTAACCTCACTGACTATTTGAATCAGCAGACACAGGATTAGAAATGAGGCAATCTTCATCTTTGGTTCATCAATAAATAAAGGGAAGCTACAAACATTTATCGACTTTTTTACTCTGCTAGAATCCTTTACTGTATTTCCAGATGTGTTTGAAACACACTTTTCAGACTATACTAATGTCTGGAAGCTGAATTATTGGTGTCACAAATTATTATGTTTAAAAAAATGCAACCAACTCTCTGTTGCACAAGGGACTCTGATTGTGTGTGCTTCTGTATTTTTCCCAGTGTAAATGCATCCTGAAGATCGCACACAGACCAAGGAGGGCTTGGTATGTCATCTTGTTTTGGATTTTTCAACACATGTTCTGATATCAAAGTATTAAGAGGGAAAGCTGGGTAGGAAAAAGATCTTAAAGCTGCAGTGTGCAGTTTAATTTTTTAATCACTGGCCAAAAAAATATGTTTACATGTCAACATCATATTACTGAAGCCACATGAGAGACCATTAGGCATCTGTGCCCCCACTTTGCTCTGCTTTAGCCTTTAGAAAACTTGAGAGGGACACCCACTTTTCAGCCAGTCCTTTACTAATGTAAATGTCCTTGTTCTATCTAAATGAGTTCAGTTGTTGTTGAGAGGTAATGTTAACAGATAATGCTAATATCATGAAGGGACACGCGCTTTGTGGATGCAAATACATTACACTGGCATGATGCTTATGGCAACTAAAGGCAGAGAAACACGGTGAATTGGGTGTATGTAATGAAAGGAAAGGGGCTTGACTAGGAGCACAACCAGGGAACGGAGGGGAGGGGTAAGTTGCTTCCACTGCAGTCTCATCCAAGGGCCTGTTTACACGACAACGTTGTCACCAGAAATGGAAAGAATTTTCCTTTGTGTATTCAGAAGTACTCTGCATTCACACGGATCCGTGAACGACTGAAAATGCAGTAGTATGCATGCCAGGCCAGTAGTTGGCAATGTAAGTTTGTAGTGAAACAGCGGTGTCCCAACACGCGCCTGCACATTAACGCTTTCCAGAGAAGACAAACTTTTCACAAGCATCAGTTCTTGGTGAATATAACAAATACATCTCTGCAGTAAATCCACATTTTGTCGGAATGTCTACATAGCCATGAATTGACTTTAAAATTGAAACAATGCATCAAAACTGACAAAAACTGCAAGCCCTGTGTTTGGTCTAATGTCTCTGTAGATGATCAGATGCAGCTCTTTTTTCCTCCCCTTTGGAAACACTCGGGTCTGAGGGGTAGGGGAAGCTACAAGAGGCTATGATAATGAGCTCTGAACTGATTAGCTACTCAAATGATGTCTGATGACAAACCCCAGGAAGTAAAAACAGCACTTCAATGGGCATTTTCTTTCAAAAGACACATTTCTTTGTAAAATGAGAGTATAGTATAAAGTGTCACACTGTTCTGCTCCCCAAGCCCCTTCTTACAGCATTCTAACAACTTCTAACAACATTAAAAGCAAAGAAAACTGATTTTGCAGGACATTTAACTTATACGGTTAAAAGAAAGCCTGCATATGTTAGTCCCTGTGTACCCTTCTGATTTGAAGTCTTGCTTCAAAATCCTCCTTTAATGCCTGCTAAGCTGTCCTGTAACACAAAGGTGTAAATCCCAGCAGACACAAACAATCAAGCTCCTGCCTTATCCCAACTCTGACCTCTACAGAGCAGCAGGTTTTAGAAAGTTCATGCAGACGCTGCAGAGGATCAGTCGACCCAAATAAACCGAGTCTGTGCTCACAATACAAATCTCAAAAATAAGCTTTAAACCAACAGTTCTAGTCTCCAGGCGTTGATCATTTGAGAACTCAGTAGTGAGAATATTTGTGAAGTCAGGTAACAGGAAGTGATTTTCCTCAATGCTTTCTGCCAGGCAGCCGTGCCCTAAAACAGCCCACTTCTTGAAAAGATCATAGCCAAACAACCCAAGAGTGGGAATTACAGAGGCAGGCTTACAAGTCAATGTGCTTTAACAACCCTAGGGTCGCACAGTTACATAATGTTACTTCAATTGCCCAAACAGCTTGAATAACTTCATCCTTAAACAAAATGACACGGCAGAACAACATAAAAGCAGATACTGACACGGCTACAAAAACAGATTGAGTCATGTTAGAGTCTTAGGGCATTTTTGCACTTCCAGTTTGTTTGCTTTGGTTCAAATTATGGATCCATATGTTAGTGTTACAAAATTACCACAAGTGTTCTTTGTTCGCACAAGCACCAAATGTTTGATATGCAAGGAAACTGCCCTTTAAAAGATACGAAATTCTTACCGTAAAAATCATAAACAACAACGAGTTTATAACATCCAGACTGCAGCTGCTCTGGAAACATTTTCTAATTGCAAAATGACAAACAAACACAGCTGATGCTGGCTATAATCTTGATTTTTACATTGATGAAAACCCACATAGCCAGCCAAGAGCCAAGAAGTGCCTCATTAATAATGTAGATACACTGGAGTTGTCAAAGGCACTGATCACGACAGTCAAGAAAGTCCACGTTAGTCTTCCTAAACCATTACCTGCTTACATGAGGCTGTTAAAGCCAAAAAGTGACATTCTTTCTATTTGTTTCTCTATTCAAACATTCAAAGTCAAATTTTCAAGCACATTTCTTGCATTCACAACTATATTTGGTGATTGAACAAATAAAAATGTGGGTCTCAATCAGGTCATTTTAACAAGTCCAATGAGAAGGAAAATTTTCACAAATTGAAATTGAGCTTCTGTCCATTCATCCATCAGCTGACGTGTTTTTTTACCTTGGAATTTTCACAATTATAAATAAAATGCTTACTTTACAAGATCTACTTATTTATCAAGAGCTCTACTTTCCACTCACCAGTTTTAATTGATGAAACATTAATAGTGTACAACACAATCTTTATGGAATTTTAGCCCCTCTCAGCAGCTTTACTGTTGACTCTCTCGAATATCAGCGAATCAGCATGTGCTGGCTAATGACAACAAACAAGGCTAGGTTTATTTGTGTAAGATGTATTTATACTGTAAATATTATGTTAAGAAGGTGTGTAAACAATTAATATGCTTATGATTCGCATAATTAGCATACTTTGGCAAGCACACATTCAGCATGCTAACAGTTAGCACCAGCAATCAGTTTGCTAGCAGTCAGATAGATGGCTATCACATGGCAAAGGACAAGTAGCCAATCAAATGGTAAAATTACTAGGTTTAATAGCTTAACTAGCTTTTTTTCCCCTTCATGACAAGGTAGATTTTATCCAATTTACCCCAGCAATAACCGTCAAATTTATTCAAAACATTTGCTAAAATTTACACAGTAAAACAGGGCAAACTGTCATCCCACTTTTACTGATTACTCTGTGAGTTGTTGTGAATAAGTTGTGGTGAATACAGAACTCAATTAAGAACATCAAGAACTTTATTACAGGGGAAGTAGGTGGAGCTAATAGCAATTCACCCTATGTCACATTTTGTTATTGTTTTAGTTGGGAGCACCCTGGCAGCAGGATTTATATTCAGTGAATTTACTTTTCATGTTTCACTCTATCTATCTGACTCTAGCAACTATAGCCAACAAAGCAAGTTAAAAAAATATGTTTTCCTCAGTACCCGGTGCTGCTTTTGATCAAGACTGAACAGGAATAATTTAATAGTCATATCATACTTTGTTATCAAAAAGACTAATAATCTAAGTATTGTTAACATTACAGTAGAGGTAAAAGAGTCTCAGCAGTGCGAGGGAGGAAAGCAGGAGCACAAACAGGAGAAATGAACTGTGTCGTCTTGGGCTACGGGCACTGTGACCGATCATATCAGTAAGAAAAAATACTTTTTACTTCAGCAAAAACAGAGAAAATGTTTCCCCGAGGTTCAGTACATATAACAGAGGAGTCAAGCCTGCACTTTGCAGTAAATAATAACTGTGATTTATAGGCCATATTACAGAATATTACATTGTTAGGGCTGCCTTTTTGGCCCTTGGCTGTGAAGTTCACTGATGCGATGAGCTGTTTACTCCGGGAAATGCAATATCACAGGTGAAATCTCCAGAGCTGCTGCTGCTGCATTCACAGCGCTGTTATGGAGCAGAGCTGTGAATGCAGACACTTCTTACAGGCATGTAAACAACACAGGGGATAAAAGTGTTTATTGAACAGGCCTTGACAGCAACACATTTACCCTCAATGTGATGTTTTTTCTCATACAGAAGGTGTTGAAATGTTTTCTCTGCATTCAAATGTTAAACCTTTTGTCAGCTTTTAAAGGGAGCACGCTGCTGCCAAAGAAAGAACCTGAGGAGAGCAAAATGGCAGCTCACAGGGGTTATGGCCACAAACTGGGGCTTGGAGACATAGAGCAAAACTCTTCTCTTGCTATTCTTAGAAGTTGACAAGTGCTATATACACTCACCGGTTACTTTTTTAGGAACACCTTTTCAACTAATCATTAACACAAATAGCTTATTAGGCAACCACGTGGTAGGAACTCAGAGCAGTTAGGTATGGATATGGTCATGGCTTTAGTTCAAACCAAGCTGTTGGTGCCAGGCTGGCTGGTCTGAGTATCTCACAAACTGCTGATCTACTGAGAATTTCACGCCTAACCATCTCTTGGGTTTACAGAGCATGGTCTATAAAAGAGAAAATATCCAGGAAGCAGCAGTTCTCTAGGCAAAATGCCAGAGGTCAGAGAAGAATGGCCGGAGGGGTTTGAGACGATAACAGGAACTCAAGTAACTGTTTCAAGATATTCAGAAGACCATTTTTGAATACAACTGGGCTACAGCAGCAGAAGACCACAATGGGGGCCACACCTGTCAGTTAAGATCAGGAAACTGAGGACACAATTAGCACAGACTAACCAAAATTGGACAATTTAAGATTGGACAAATGTCGCCTGGTCTGGTGAGTCTGGATCTGGTGTAAAGTACATGAAACCATGAATCCATCCTGCCTTGTATCAACGATTCAGGGTTGTGTTGATGGTGGGGGGATATTCTTGGCACACTTTCAGATTCAGATTCAGAATATTTATTGTACCTGTGGGTAAATTCGGTTTACAGTGAGTGAGTTTTTCGTACTTGTGAACACAGAGCAAACACAAGACAAGACTAAAGCCTCGTTTCCACCAGAGGGTTCAGTTCGGTTCGTCTCGGTACGGCTCGCTTTTTGTGGTGTTTCCATAGCCTAAAACCGGGACAGGACCCCTTATAAGCGAACCGTACCGTCCTACTTTTTGGGACCCTTCTGTTGGGGTGCCAAGCATACCGATCCGACCCCAGAAGTTGGAGCTAGAAACACTGCAGCTCGTCGATTGGTTGAAGGAGACGTCACTTCCTGTGCGACAGTGGTAATAAAGAACAATACATCCCTGCCATATTTAAATCTCCACTTGTCTTCGTGAAGATAACTCTCAAGGCTTTTTTGTTTGGAAAATGGCATCAAGATCGAGCGTCCCATGGTCTACTGTGGAGGTGCAGACCTTCCTCAGTATTCTCGGTGAAAAGAATCGTTGATCTTTGTTTACTGTGTCATGTTTTCTTCTTCGTTGTATTTAATAGCCGGGTACACTGTGTCGCGCTGCTATGACGTCATGCTATCGGCATCCGGCTTACACGCCGCCTACCAAGTAGGGTACTGCTGGCAGTGGAAACGCAACCAGGATCAGGCTTTACCGATCCGGCCTGAGCCAAACCGTGCTGATCCATACCGGACCACTTGGTGGAAATGGGGCTAAAGTGACAACAGTGCTTAGGCTAGAAGAACAAAGAGGACGGCCCCAAGATAAAAAACAAGATAAGTTAAAAACATCAGTAGACCTAAAAATACATAAAACCAAGCCAAATGGTAAAGGATGTGCTATTCATAAAAACAAGATAAAAGAAACAGTGAAAGGAATAAATACATCATCTCTCACGTGCTAATAGCATGAATGGCCGCTGGTACAAAGCTGTTTTTGTAGCGTCTGGATTTGCAAGCAAGTACCATGAACCTCAGACCTGATGGGAGCAGCTGAAACTCACCACTGAGGGGGTGGGAGTTGTCTCTTACAATAGAGCTGGCTATCCTCTGTAGCTGTTAAGTATACAGGGATTCTGGATGAAGCTGAGACTCTCCAATCAGCTTGCTAGACCGTTTCACTATTTGGTTTAGGCAGTCACTTAGTACCCCTGAGTGCCAGCTGAGCATCATTCAATCACCACAGCCTGCCTGAGCACCCATGTCCATCCCTTCATGACCATAGTGGACCCATCCCAATGGCTTCTTCCAGCAGGGTTAAAGCTCAAATCATCTAAAACTGGTTTCCTGAACATGACGATGAGTTCACTGTACTCCAGTGGCCTCAAGTGTCACCAGATCTCAGTCCAATAGAGCACCTTTGAGATGTGGTGGACTGGGAGATTCTCATCGTGAAGGCACCAACAATCCTGCTATCATGTGAATATGAACCAACATTTTTGAGGAATGTTTCCAAAAGCTTGTTGATTAAATGCAATGAAGGCCCATCTGAGGGATAAAGGGGGTCCTTGATACAAGGTGTGTCTAATAAAGTGGGCAGTGGGTGTATATATATATATATCATATTTTTTTATTTTTTATGTGAAGACATGCATTTTAAAGGATGAAAGGGCTGTGGTTACAATCAAATAAAACTTGTTTGATAACATAGAAACAAAAAAAGAGGGTTCCAGACACTCAGTCTTGTTTTTGCTTGATTGATTGATTGTTCATTTTACTCCTAATCATCAAAAACTGAAGATTAACTCCTGCACACTGTCTTAATCCTACAAAAACACTGCCAACATATCATATCATCTTGAAACTGTTAAATTGTTCTGTGGAGGGAATGCATTAGAGTCACAAAATGTCAGTGAGATTGGCAGTTCCAGTTCTGAGAGGCAAAGTTCACAGTGTTGACAGGATTCAGTTTGAAGAATGAATTTAAATGATTTAATTCCAGTCATTGTTCCTTGATGATGTTTCTAAACCAGCGACCAGATGATTAGCTGTATGAAATAGAAATGTTAAGAGGTGCAGAGCTATGTTCATAAAGCCACACAGCAATGCAGTGCAGTGACCATATTTCATATTTCTACAGGAGGGCTATGTGATCCTGCATCTATTCAAATTGAGATCACCTTCCCGCCCTTCCAGCCTTTGGAAGCATATGCCGACATAATTCTTACACCTGTCTAACTGTCAGTGCCTCCAATTTATTTATAATGAGACAACTACACACAGAACAACTTTAACACTTAAGATCATTTCAGCATTTTATAGAAAGCACCTGTTTTTAAGGAGGATACTGTCACTTTATGAAAAATGTGTGACAATAACATCAGGAATTGGTCAATTAAAGGTTGTTTAAAAAGTGAATCAATAAAGTAAATATACTTTAAAAACTTAAAGAGACCCTGGTCTTTGCATTGATTAAGAGGTGGAAAATACCTGTTTCTGATCTTTCCATATTAAGCCTTTCAATTTGTTGAATTTGAAGATATGACTATGGTGAATGGGTTTAATATTATATTACACACTCTTGCTTAATTATACTTACATATAATTGTTTTGTTGTGAGTATCCTCATTATGAAGCAATTTGTTCCCCTTCAAAGAAGAATAAAAAAACATAAATCCATCTTGGTCAAACAGTTGCCCATATTTGTAATTAACTATTTTAATAAACATGGTAATGTATTACTCTATAAGTTAACTTGAGTATATATTTAGGGATGCACGATATTATTGGTTTGATATCTGTACATGCAGATAATAGCTAAAAAAGTTAAATATCAATATCTGCAGATGTAAAAAATTGTGTTGATATTCACAGTCAATATATTGGCCATACGTATCTGCCGTACATGTCCCTTATATTGGTATTATATTATGTAACATAATGCTTCACCTCAATTTCAATTAATGTTTACATTAAGACAAAATTATCAGTTCTTTAAAAATATTTTTTCCTTGTTCCTTTTTTCTGTTTCCAATGCAAATAAAACATCAAAGAATAAGTAGGTCCATTTTATTTAGGTGAAGATAATGCAATAATGAGCTCAGAAATATTGAATATTTGCAAAAATCCACTACCATGAATCCCTATATGAACTGAGGCTTTTGAAAACTCAATCTGTTTTCCAGGCTACTAAAAGTCCCTCCACTCTTGAATTATAAACATGCAGAGGATGTCTCACATGCTGATTCAACCAGGATTAAATTATCTGCCGCCTGAATAAGCTCACATCTTGTCAAAACACCAGCGAGCTCCATGTTTCTTTAATTACTTCATTAACCTTACAGCTTATTTCATGCAGCTATTTGTTGTTGTTGCTCCATTTTCAGTCTGTTTTAGAGCTTTTCCTTTTCAGCTTACGACTAATCAACCTCTAAATTAATGCTTGAAAACTTCTTTTTGTACCTTAAATGCTTTGACATTTATTTCACACATTCTCAGGTGGAAAAACATAACTGCACGTGTAACGCTCATGGTCGTGTTTGATAAAAGCTGAGAAATAAATAAAGTTTCAGAAGATGTGAATTTACAGTTTTTTCAAACTAGCAACATTGTCCTTTTAATTAATATATTTTAAGTTGAAGGACTATGTCCTTCAAAAAGATTTTTCACTTAATACCCAACTTTACTTATATCAACATCATGGTAATTATTATTATTTGAAAATTTTAGTGATGATGAGGAATATTATCACTTGTGCCAAAGAGGTTATACTTTGCCAGCGTCTGTCTGTTTGTTTGGCCATCCAGCAGTTTTCCACATCGTCGCTCTCAGCTCAAAAAGGTTTTCAAAACATTTTAATTAATTTTCAGAGAATGAATGAATGTTGGTCGTAGCACAAGGGAGAAGTGACTAGAATTGGTGGTGAACCGAAACTAGATGGGGATCCAGGATTTATTAACATTTGCGATAGGGCAGTTTTGCACATGTTCGACAAAAACTCAGCTAACAATGTCAGAAATGCCACGCTGGAAGTTTGTGCTCTCGAGGCACGTGCATTAACTTCTGAACTTGGACGGGGGCAGTAGAAATTACATCGCATCCCAGTTAGACGTGTTCCAGTTACAGATTAGATTACATTAGATTAGATAGAACTTTATTAATCCCTTTGGGAGACTCCCTCAGGGAAATTAGGATTCCAGTAGCATTTTGAAAAACTGATAAAAGATATATATAAAAAGATAGATATTAACAAAAATACAAATAAATATAAAATAACTATTCAAAAAAAAAGGCTGGTAAAGTCAGGGTAGTTGAACAGCAGCAGGAAATCTCCACGACTATTTGAAATTATTTATAAAAAGTCATATGACATTCATTTAGGCCACAGCAGCAAACAAGAGGTCCTACATGATAATATATGACGCTCCTGGACACAGCACTGGACAAAAGTGCAGCAATACAAAGACATTTTGATGGTTAATGGACCTGCTTGGTCCTCGCTAATACCACTTACTCCAAATTCTCCAAATTGTTCCAACATATTTGTGTAACCTAGCCAGTGTTCAGTCTGTATGGGTGAAAATATGAGTGAGGATAATGAAGTGTCTTTAATTTGATCAATGATCATGAAAAATCAAGAATGTATCATTTAAAGAGTATAGAGTGTCAAAGTGATCACCGACTGCAGGCAAAGAGTCCAGAGTATTGTCATCTTTTGGTTTTAATATTTTATCTTCAAATCCCTACAACTATAAACAAACCCCCAAACAGCTGTAATGCAAATTGTTTTATCAGAACGACTTCATATCTGATCTATTTTACAGTCATAATGAGCCAACATTCGACCATGACAGTAAGCATATTGGAATCAAACCCAGAGGTGAAAACGATGACAGACCCAAACAGAAGCAGCCTAAAATATCTCAGCTGCCCCCTGTGGCACGAGGGCACTGTTGGTAGTTTAAAGGCTTAGAAATACAAAAAAAATCATATATATCTTGCAAAAATATTGTTGATAACTCCTGGTATGGGCATTTTCAGTGGCCTCGTGTTGAAATGTTGCCTTGAATACCTCAGTCAGTGTGTGGAGGTTTGTCAGGAAACTTTGATGATTTAAAAAACCCACAAAAGCACAAAAGCTATCAAAAAGGTACCAATGTTTTGATTTTACTAGAGTCATAGCTCAGTTAATAATATTGGTATTGTGGCAGCCATTTAGTAGAAATTATTGGGAGTACATTGTGCCATCAGTTAAAAATACTGAAATACAGTGTACGGTCCATATAACCTAGATCTTTAGCAAGCATTGGGGCTTCTAAAGCTCATCCTGCAGTGGTTTTTCTTGATTAAGCAGAGCATTGTGCTCATAGAGATGGAGTGACGTCAAAAGTAAAATATTTTCCTGTCTAATTTAGTGGAGTAAAAAGTTCTCCCTTCCTAAAACATGATTGGAACATAAAGCACAGATACGTATAAATACAGTGAATGAAGTACGGCACTCCAGCACATTTACTTTGTAACCTCCAAACTCCTGCAGCAGTTCTCTCAACACCAGAATAAATATATCAAAATATTCACAGGAGATGTCAGCGGGGTCAGATGACAGGTTATTAAATATTCCTACCATGTCAAGAGGAAAAGCTCAGATGTTGGCTCTGAGACTATGTCGCCCTCTACTGGGGACCCCTGAGCTCTGCACACTGGGTGTATTTCCTCCTGCAGTCAACCATCTGGCATTCAGAAAAAGCCACTGACCCAAACCAC
Organism: Cetoscarus ocellatus; assembly: GCA_037902135.1. Lineage (NCBI taxonomy): Eukaryota > Metazoa > Chordata > Actinopteri > Labriformes > Labridae > Cetoscarus > Cetoscarus ocellatus. The sequence continues at coordinate 562,250 of JBAMNC010000366.1, forward strand.
AGCCCAGGAAGAAGCAGAAGCACTCCAGTCTGAAGCTGCTGAGGAATCTGTTAGTCAGCAACATTTCAGAGTAAAAGCCTCGAATACTGGAGATCACATCCATCTGCTGCAAGCTGAGACAGAATATGAAGTGAATAATGTGGCTATACAGAGAGATCCTAGTGGAGTCTGCAATGAGAAATATTTGAAGGTTTGTCTGCAGGATACATCAACATGCAAATGATGACTTGTTGCATGTTCGCACAAAGAAAATACAACACGGCAAAAACTTGAAGCTGAGAAAAAGAATAATTTCAATTTCTACTCTGTCAGTCAACATGTGTGACAGACTGACAGAAGTGTCAAGTTAAGGCATGTAATTTCAGTATTTTATGGATAAAATATTGGCCCTAAGGTGCTAGTCATCAAAACAATGTTTTTAAAAAGTTGTTGATGTTGTAATCTTGTTTATATTGTGCATTTTCTTGATGTATTACATTACATCTTATTTTGAATTAACTTTCTTGCTGCTTGGGTGACTATAAATATTTTACAAGTACTTCTGCCCTTTTTTCTCTTTAAGCCTTGAAATCAGTGGCTTATTGCACCAGTGTTGAGCAAGTTTTGTCAATATTTCTGGTGTATGGACACACCAAACCAAACATTGAAACCAGTGAGATCGTCACTCGAGTTATGTCACTGTTTGGCTGCACTGAGATGTCGGACAATCTTTACACACTCTGGTAAACTAAAGCTAACCAAACTAAGCAAAATACTGTTGAGTTTGTGAGGTTTAAACTTCATGCATGTATTTTTTTTAAAGCAGTTGATCATGAAGCTGTTAAGACAGAGCTGGTTTGAAACAACTTTTCAAAAACCGAATAAATACACTGACAGTGCTACTAATGTGGAGACATAGCATAAAGAAGTATTGACAGGGACACTGATGTCAAATGAAGAAACACTAAATTTATACATTTGATAATTAAAGGGGATTCTTCTTCATGCCAACTAGAAGCCATTTTTAAGTCCATGTCCACTTTTGTGCTCCAAATTGTAGGTTTCTTCTCATGCATTATTTTAAACCAGGTATCAACACATGGTTATCTATTTGAAAAAAATAGCATTGATCAGGAATTAATATTACCTCTGAAAAGGAGGTTATTTCAGTTCCTTTCTTTGTCTGTCTGTCCGGTATTTTTCGACATTTTTGCTCATAACTCAAAGGATTTTCACAGATTTTGATGACATTTTTGGAGAGTGCTTGTCCTGGTACAAGGGAGAAGTGATTAGTTGTAAAGCTGGATGCAGATCCAGGATTTGTTAACATTGCAGGATAGGTCGGTTTTTCACATTTTCATTAAGAACTCTGCCTAAAATCTCAAAGATGCCTTGGTCGAAGTCCATCCAGTTTCATCAATTCTGGGACATTTAAGAAGCATTTTCATTATCTGTAAAAAGTGGCAGGATATTCATACCTGTTTTAGATCACAAACAAAAAGTCCAAAGTAACAATGTAGTATCACATTCTTCTCATGCATTTTCTTTTGTGCTTCAGTTATTTGTGGAAGAAAGCTAACAGCTTAATCCTTCCCTTTATGTACAGGTGCATGGCTGTCTCATGCTCTGCACATTTGCCTTTCATAACTCCACATAAAGCCCAAACTGTTTGTCATATTTGATTGTTTCTGTTGTTTTTACCATCGAGTCTCACTGTTGCTATTTACTTCTCATATCCTGGAGTTGACACAAAATTGTTCCATTTGTGGCTTCTGCATATTGATAATTAAATATTCTTTTTTCATTATAACACTGGAGAGAGTCACATCTAGCATTGCACATTGCAGGAAATTAATGACTGCCTGGAAGCTCAAGGGTAATGAGATTAGTTCTTTAAAACAGGCATAAAGCGTGATGGAAGCAAAGTTGTCTCGTATTGTGCTCCATTTATTCTCACAGTACATATAAGTAAACACACTTCATTTTAACTTCACTGGATATGTTTTTCAGGTGAGTTTGATTATTCACAGAGAAACTCTGTCTTTTAAAAAGTCTTGATGTCATTGTTATAGTACTGTAGTTGAAACATGGAGTCTCACTGATATAAGAAGGATTTATTGGGTGTGATAAAGTCAAAAATAAACAAAGAAATGTCTGTATCTCTAATGTAATGGCTCTATTGGTTTAAATATTTCTGACAAAGCTGCCAGATTTTTCACTTTTATCAAAAACAAACTCAGTATTAAAAGTCAGCTTGATAATTTTTCTCCATATTTAGGACTTGGCTGATGTGCTTGCTGGATTAGCGCTGTCTGTTTTTCCATTCCCCTCCTGTCAAAGTCCATCCTGTGCAGTACATTTTGTTTTCATGTTCTAAATAAACCCTGCAGATCTGTTTTGTTAGCCTCTGTAGCACCAGATGGCTCCCGCTGCCTGAAACTTTCTGAATAAATCAGATTTGCAGACAGTTTTCACAGCAGATATTTTGGCCTTATTAAAAGCAGCGGTGGAAGTCAGAGCACTTAAAAGTAACATTTAGCTGCTGCGTACAATGAGTAAGGCAGGGACAATATGCACCAACAAATATTTTCCTGTACAATAACAACAAAATAATGCAAAAAAAAACAGAATTACAAACTTTGATATGAAGAGAGAAAGTGATGTTGATATCTGTTTGATACCATAGCAATAGAAGAAAAGTCCTGAGGAGCCAACATTTAAAAAAAAAAAAACATTTTAAAATTGGAAAAAAAATGCAGAAAAATGTCTTCACACTCTTAAAATAATACTCTAGCTGACGTTACAGGGTACACCCTCAACCAGTCGCCAGCCAATCACAGGGCCACATCGAGACAGACAACCATTTATTCACTTGCCCACACCTAGGGGCAATCAACCATGTTTTTGATCAGTAGGAGGAAGCAAGAGTACCCAGAGAGAACCCATGCATGTACAGGGAGAACATGCACACTCCACACATGTCAGGTCGCCCTTGGTCACATGTTAGCTGTTCATAAATTGACTTTAATGGTAACCAGCAATTCAATTACATATTTAGTACTCTAATTGAAAATCAAAGTTCAACATGTCATTGAGCATCCTTAAAAAATGTGAGTGAAAAAAACATCTTTAAGAATTGGGAATTCTTGCTTGAAAACAGGTTATTTTACAGTTAAGATGTGCGTGCATGGTCACTGTCACTTTGTCATGAAGAGGCCGACTTGGCTGCAGTAAAGAATTTTTCTCAACTTTACGTGAGCATGACTTTGCGTTTATTTTGGTCTATTGACCTAGTTATTTTCTATGTAATAATTAGGGCTGTTAAAATTAACGTGTTAAAGTGGATTAATCCATCATAATGATGCGCAAATGAGCAGTTGATCCAGCAGAATCAAGCAACTCGAATTAGAAGACGTTGATCAGCACAGTGGCCCTGGCTCTCGTTGGGAAAGTTCAAAACAAAAAAACGCAAGACAGAACTGTGGACCGACATACAGTTACATGCACATTCTGCAGGGAGGAGTTTTCTTTTCACTGAAGCACTTTCATCTTAAAGTACCACACTGACATGAAGCATGCGTCAGTCAGGGATCCTGCTAACACTCCTCATGTGATTAATATAGATTAAAATAAATGACATGTAATCATGATTAATTGAAAATAATCCACAGCAACCCTGTGATTAATCTGATTAAAATTTTTAATCGTTTGACAGCCCTAGGACATTATCATTTCAGGCAGATGGCAACTTGTGGGGCTGAAAATGGAGGCCAAACAGAGGACGCCTGCAGCTCCAGTCACAAAAACACCACCATGAAGTTAGACAGGCACTCTGTCACATGATGAAGACACGAGACACACAGACTCTGCATTGCAGTGTCAGGTCTTCTGACTACTGAGGCTGAAGGACAGACTTCCATTGATTATTACGGCTGTTTCACACTGGAAGCCCTTTGCTCGAATCTTTTTGCTGATCATGTCAGCTTTGGCGAGTGCCGCCACTGCTATCACAGCAGGCGCGTAAATGTCATTCACCCTCAGAGCGTCTCCCTGCTGTTTACAGCTCTATTTCTTCATTTATATGCACTAAATAATGAGTTTTTATTGGAAGTTTAGAAGGTCTGTCTGCAAGGAGCCCGATTCATTCAGACTGAAGAATGAAAGCATCCTGAAGAATAAGAGGAGGTTATCCACAGATGAGGCAAACTGAAGCTTTAAAGGGATATGCCAACAAGTGTTTTTGTTTTCATGTCTTGCCTCACTCCTGAGTCCATGACAAGCAGAAAGAGATTATTCTTTCGACTCTCCATGCAGTAACAAGGAAGAGACAGCCAGAGCTCACCCACTGCTAATTAGCTTAGCTCAAACCCTGGGAGTCAATGGATAGTGTTAGCCTTCCTCTGCCTACAGTCATCAGATAAACTCTTCAGCAACTGTAAACACTCCTGTGAGCTTGTTGTGACCTGTTTTTTTTTTTTTTTTCTTTACGTTTCTATCTTTAGACTAAGATTAGCACTTTATGTAATTTTCGAAAGAAATACAAACAAAACTAAACTGCAGGGTGCATGCGAAACCACTGCAGACATGCTTGTAAGTACATCAACAAAACAAAGCACATCCATCTGCTTGTCATGGACTCAAAAGTGAGGCAAGACACGAAAAAAATAAAATAAATGTTGTCGTATCCCTGTAACTCTGAGAGGCACAGACAGGAAGAGTCATTCAAACTGCTGTGGACATTCATACCAGCTAGATTAAGGTAGACGTGGCTCTTTCTTTGCCACTTTCTGTTACGGCTGTAAAACACTCACAGCTTGGAGAAAAAGTAGGCGAGCAACCTATTCTCGAGTTTCCGAGCAGGAGAAGCACGTGATAGGCGCAGCTTTCCAGTCTGAACGCTCTAACTCGATAACATGCATGTGGGATAAAAACAGACATCGAAGCCATTGCGCAAGTAAAACGCATCTAGCATGAAACGGCACTTAGTCATAAAAAAGGGGAAACAAGCAGCACTGGCAGGAGCAGAAACTTAACGTGCCACAGGTCAGGTAACCAACACTGCACATCCTAAAAGATACTATTATATAATCACAGAGGAAAATAAGGTCATCCATGGCATAATCAATATGGTCCAATCCTAAATCTGATTTAAAATGTGCCGGTGTGTCTCCAAAGCTCAATGTAATACCCAGCCCTAGTGTGAGAAGTGAAACAAATCTACACTGAGTTTAGAACCATGTTACAGTGTCACTGTCTTTAGCTTGGTTGTTCATCACATCATCATGCCAAAGGTTACACATCTTTGACAAACACTGACTCATCTTTGCCTCATGTTAGCCATGACTCATGTTGATCAAACCAAAGTCTACATTAAAACACAGCCTGATGTCTAACAACCACATCAGGGAGTCTGATCTTACCTTGGAGGAGTCAGTTTCCTCGGCTGTAGCACACTCCTCCTCATCTTCACCCTCCACTGTTTGCTCCGACTGGATCACCTCTGAAGAAAAACACAAAACAACAATTTCAATGGTGAATCTTACAAATATGGAAATCGATAACCGGAGCTTTGAGTGAAAGGAGCGGGGACTTGTCTGCCCTCCCCGTGGATACACAGACAAGCTTCTCTGAGTACAAAAAAGCTGCAGCAGCTTGTGTCTGGACTTTTTGTGTACTATGAAAACTCTCCTGAAAGGAAAATTTCCCAGGGGCACGATAACCATTTGGATGTAAATGAATTAATCATTGTTTGATTATGAAAACAGAAACCAAATGGTGCATTGATGGGACTGTGTAATGATCTGAGATGGATTAAAAGGATCTATCTTGAAGGGTTTGCTTTGCTGAATTTGACTTGATGAATGCTAAAGGAAGTGAAAAAGTCACAGAGACAGCTTTCAGTCTTCTTTTTTGTGTATTTTGTGTTTCCAGTCAGTGTCACATCTTTCTTGTATATGATGATTTTATTTTCAAACCACGAGACAAATAAAAGCTTGCCTCTGATTCTGTGTGCAGTCCTGTTGTCTGGCAGTAAATATCCTCCCCCACGTTTATAATGACACCCCGCTCTCTGTGTGACGCACACGTCCAACCTTGCCCCTGACCTTTTCTTTATTGGACTCTTGGTCTGGTACAATTATTCCTGATGAGTGAAAATAACCGACAGAGGACTGCTGGAAGTTCACTCAGACCCAGGCCGGCCCTCACTTTCTGCTCCACACTCCTATCAGCCAGCTTTGTGCATGTTTGTTTTAGAGAGCCCAGCCTTCTAGCTCTGCATCTGAGACTCGGTCACATGTGCTGGTAATGTGACCTTGCCTGCTGATATGCAGTATACTGCAGCCAGACGCTAACACAGAACATATGAATATAAAGGGAAGTGTTGTTAAACTACACGGCTGGCAGGATCCGAGGTAAAAAGCATATCTTGTTATGTAAGATGTCACAGTGTATTCTGTGTCCTTGCTTCAAGTAATGCAGCAAATTTATGCAGCAAGAGTCACTTCAGTGCAAAAAGATGATTTCTTGAGGAAGGACTGGTGTCAAAAACTGATGCAGAAGTCCAGTGATTGGAGGTGTTTCAAACAGTCAGCATCCTGGTGCACCAACGTCATCAGGCTTTAGCATCATATGATTCTTGACACTGTGCTCACTCCTGCAGATGGGAACTGGTTTCAACAGCTTAGAGGCATTAATATCATTTGACTTTATGATTAAAGAGATGGATACACCAACATTTTTTGTCATTGCTTGCCTCACTCCCAAGTCCATGACCAGCAGATGGACACCATTCTTTTGACTGTGCTTGCAGTAACAAGGAAGAGACGGGCAGAGCTTGCCTGCCACAAATTAGCTTAGCTCAAACACTGGGAGTCAATGGGTAGTGTTAGCCTGCCTCTGTCTACAGTCATCAGACAAACTTTTCAGCAACTCTAAGCAGTCCTGTGTGCTTGTTATGGCTCCTTTTTTTTACTGCATTATGTTACGTTATCTATTTTTAGACTAAAATTATATTGCTTTGTTTGTTGACCTACTTACAAGCACATCCAAGGTGGTGTGTGCATGCACTTCAAAAATTACATAAAGTGCTAATCTAAGTAGAGGAGCAGTAAATTTTGCTGTTAAAGCCAAAGCAAGTTCAGGAGCTGCTGCAGCACAAACACGACACCAGATTTATCCACTCTGGGACACGTTTTAAAACAAGTGCATTTTCGGGCACCAGAAATGCCACACCTGTGAGAACAAAACACCAATGTGACAAAAAGATTGTTTGGACACGCCTGAATTCATCTCTGTGTGAACATAGTAACAAAGTAACTGCCCCCCGATTAGGAAAAAGGGTTTCAAAAGATAATGATGAGTCAAAAGTCAAACATCCTTCTATTAGCTTAAATTTAGGTCAGAATATTCTTCCATCGATTGCAAGTAAACTTCAGTGACAGTTCAATTTCTTCTTACCAGCTCCTGCCACTTTTTCTAATGTTGCCTTTATTTTGTACAATGTGGACAATGTTCTCTCTTATTTTTTAAGAATGACTGAGGGTCACTGGTTTTCTTTGAAAATGAACTTCACCATGGCAACAATAAAGTGCATGATAAAATCACATGAGAAGAAATTGCTCCATAACGAGACAGAACCCAAGCCAGACAAAACTGAGAGCTCACTCTTTTCATAAGCAGCCTATTTTCAACATATCTGATCTTTTTTATTTTCTCTGTCTTTGTTAACATTCCACTAAACACATATTTAATGTCATTGCATTCACTTAATTCCATCTGCTTGTTGGCCTCAGAATCAATTTAAAAGTTTTACGTATAACAACACTCAACATGACCAGGCTCCTTCAATCATAACAGACTTATGTGCTCGTACTCTGCAGTCCCCCTCTACAATCATCCAATCAGGGCCTTTTTACTGTTCCTCTTCAATTCAGAGATTGTTGTGTGTATACAGTGGCACCTCTGGAGTGTTTCTCTTTACATCAGATAAATCTATATTACCTAAAATGGCAGCTGAACGCTCACTTTTACACGTTACTTTTAATATATTCTGTCAGAGCACTCTAGTTGTGTTTGTGATTGAATGATTGCTTGTTGGTGGGATTTACATCAACTCATCCTTACTCTGTGATTATGTAATGCACTTTGTAATAGTAAGCTTTAAAAAGCACAACACAAATAACATGTATTAATATTTTATAGAAATGAAAGTGAACTACACATTATTAATTCATTGTAATAATTGTTTCATGAGCTAACCGCTCTTAAGGGACAGAAAGTGTGCCTTGTAGTTATCTTTGTAATTGTTTTAGTTTAAACTTCTTCCCCTCAGTCTACAGCAGCATCAACAACCCGTGAATACTTTTGCATTCTGTACTCAGTCGACGCATTTTTCACTTTTACTCAGTCAAAACATTTCAGTGAATGAACGTACCATAGCGTTGGTGTGCTTAGTTAAGATTGATTAGTTTACAACTCTTAAAGCTCTCTTTTGTAACTCAAAAATAAACTACAAGGGCTGTCGAATGATTATTTTTATCAGATTGTGATTATTCTCTGACTTTTAAAAGTCAATCAAGGGCAGTCAAATTTCTAAGTATGCTTAAAATTCAATTAGTTGGGGAACAATTTTGAAATAAAATCCATTAAATTTCTCAATCTTAGGGCTAAATGAATACTTTTAAAACAGTGCAGGTGTTTGGACAGTTATAGCACAGGCACATTTGAGGGAAAAAACAACATTAATAACATTTCAGCCTATCTAATGATGCTTCTGTTTTCTACAATGTCCTGTTTTTATAGTTGGAGGAAGACTGGACAGCTCATTTAACAGATCATCTTTTACTCTGACATGCAGTGAATGGTTCCTAAATGAAGCATCTAAGGCTATGACCACACATAGGTGGGTGTTTCTAAAAACAGTTTTTTTCACATTCGTTTTCAGAAATAATCTTTGTGAGTTTTTGAACATACCCCTGGCCACATGAAAACACAAAATGCACAGACGCACTGTCAAACACTGTTGGAAAACAATAACACCAAAAATGTGTTGTCCTAAGTGTCACCAGCATTTGTATCATCAGAGTGTTTTTAAAGCAGCATCAAAGTGAGGAAGGGACTTATGTGTGACATTTAAACACCAAAACAATGTCCTTTCTGTCCATATGAACACAGTCTTGACAGAGTTTTCACCAATCCTTACAGCAGCAGGAGTTCTCCAAAATGAGTTTTTAGTTACCTAAAATGCCATTTACATGTGGACAAAAGGCAAGAAGGCACAGAAAAAGCTCTGTTTAAAAAAAATGTTTGGACATTAGTGTAGAGAATCTGTTTGGTAGAAACTGGATGTATTGGTAACAGAACCACATTGGTACCTTTTCTTGCTGCCCATCCCTGCTCCCATTAGTGTCTTGATTCATGAATCAAATTCCATTTTTAATGATCTTGTTTTTTGTATGAATTATTTAAAGGTGTAGTGTGTAGAATTTGGCACATTTTGCCGAACAGAAACGGTGAATATAGGATATAATGTTTCTATCTGTATGTAAAGTCCGTCAAAATAGGAGTACAATCATCCCCATAAAACGTTTGTTTTATTTTTATTTAGTTAGAAAAAGCTTCATAAAATTTACATTACTGCGGGCCACGTTCATGTAGGCCGACATAATGATCCGCCATGTTGTCTACGGGTGGATTTTAGGGACAAAAAGAACGCAACACGAATCTGTCCGCCGGTTCTGAAATCTAACTGGAATGCAGGCGAAGAAGAGGAGAGAGGACAAGTGGATGTAGAGACGGTTGTTACTCTGCACTAGGGATTTAAATTGTGTGTATTTTACAGCTAAAGCTTTGGAAATGGAAGACCACATTTATTCGAAATCACTCGAGAGTCATGATCCCTTTTGGTCTTCACAGGCTTCCGTTGCTCAGTGATGTGACGTTTTGGTTACGGTTGGGCTCATTCTAGAATCTGAACGATAGATGTTGCTCAAATGCCAAATTCTACACACTGCACCTTTAAATGATTCCTCACTGGTGTAGCAGTGAAGTCTGAAACCAAAGACTTTGAAGCCTCAAATATATGGGACCTGATATGCCAAAATCTCTGAACTTATCATCGCCGACACTGATACAGATAATTTTGGTTGAAAGTGTACAGTCTCCATTTACCCTAAAATTGACTTGTCCTTTAGACAGTGATATTTTGAGTTAGGAACAGATGTGAAACAAGAAAAACAACATTTCATTCTGTGAAACATTATAATACATTTACAAATTGTGCCAATATATGGGATATACATGACAGATGTGTATGCCGATATGTCCACCTTAAAGATTTTTTTGTCTCTGCAGATACAGATATTTTATTTTTTAAGCTTTTATCTGCCAAAATTGATAATCTTGTGCGGCCCTACCATAAAATAGTGTTTAACACTGTAGTTCATTAAGAATTAAGGAGGAGACTATGTGCCTTCCTGGAGTCGGATCATCTTTAGTTAATGAAACAAAATTTTGCAACTCTCAAGCATTTTAGTTCCTTTGGTATCTGTAAGTAATGCCTGGTTTATTCAACTGGGTAAAAGCTACACCATAATTCCAATTTCAGCATATATACTTGTAGGTAATTGTTTCTGCAATGCCTCACAATTTTCTACAGTGTGATCTCTTTTCTGGTCTTTTCCCACTCCCTGCTTGTTTGTGTATAGAAAACCATGGCAACTGAAATGAAGACTGTAATGCTGGAGTACAGAGCTGATGAATAATAAGCAGCAGTTGCTCTTACTGGCAGAGGATTTCTTTCAATATTGCAGCCACTGATGGACCCAGAGGAAAAAAAGGAACTTGCTACATCTTATCAGGAGAATTTAACATTTGCTGTCACTTTCTGCTACCATTCTACCGCACTGCACACACAATGCCGACAGACCTTCCTCTAAAACTGACAGGCACCATCAGTGTAGGCTATGGCACAGATAAGGCTGATGTTTGAACTAAGGGAGATTCTCAAGAAACTGGTCTTTGTTGTGGTTTCAGTTTGTGGTTTTTAGTATCTCACACCAGGGTTACTTAACTTCCTGACTTAATCAATCATTCTTATGTTGTTGTTGAAGGCCAACAAGAAAATCCTGGTTACTGAAAGAAATAACAAAATCTTAATAACTCAAAAAAGAACTTGATTTGAAAAATGACTTACAAAGTAAATGTTTGGTATTACACAATGCAACCCTGATATTTTATAGAAAATACAGTGGTAATCTCCCCAGCTAGTTCCTTCGCCTTCTTGTTCACACTTGGCCTCACAGCTGGGAGTTCCCTTGCATTTTGCATGTCAGTCAGAGGAGGGGGAAATACAGAGAGGCAGCAGGTACATTTCAGGGTGGATGAAGAACCCTGCTGTTTGTATTCACACATGCAGTCCACCTGGGTAAATTCAACATAATTTCAGGGTCTTTCTGCATGTGTGAATCATGTTTTTTTCTCATAGCTCAGCAAAGAAGACAAAAATAAAACCTCATTCACAATTGCAGAAAAAACTCTGAAATCCCCCCTGTGAGCTGCATGTGTGAACACAAACAGCAGGGTTTTTCATCCAGACTTTGAAACTTACCAGCTGCCTCCCTTGTATTCTCTGGGTTATGTTTAGTGACATGCAAAGTGCAGGCAGACCTCCAGCTGTGAGGGACCAAGTCTGGACAAGCAGGTCAGGTAGTCATCCAGGAAATTTCAGGGCCGCATGTGTAAAAAGGGCTAGAAGGTTTCTTTAGGTGTCTGTCTGATTGTTTTGCACAAGAGAAGACATCCAAAGGTGGAGCACAGCCATTACTGTAAGAGCAGGACAACACTCTAGCCCTATTCACAGTGCTTTTAAAAAAAGCTGCAATGAGGCTTCATGATATTTACACTTTGAGATATTCACATCAAAAATACACATATGCATATATATATACACATCCAAACATCCAGATATGTATCCATCCAGGCAGAGACAAAGGGACTAAAAATAAGAATTTATGATTGCAGCAAATTTATGGGTGCCCAGATCATAAATCTGTCCTCATCATATTTGTCTCTGCTGATTATAGATTTATTCTGTTAACCTCTTATATATGAAAGCTAGAAAAATGCAGCTAACACACCAGGAACAACACACCCCCTGTTCAGTGTGCCCAGAAAAAGGAGAGGGCAGCTGTACCAGTTTGCTGTGCTGGGCCACTGGTAATCATTTACTTTGCATTAGAGGAGGTATATTTAAAAAACAGGAGAACAATAATTGAGTCATGCTCAATTGAATTGATTCGGAGTCTTTTTATGAGTTCAGATTTTGGAGATCTAAACCATGAGTCTTGTTTGCATGTATTACAAATGTCCTCAGAATATGTCTTATCTGAAACCAATAGAGAACAAAAACTTCACATATCATGATTCATGTTTCAGAAAATCTCCAAAATTGCTGCTTTTCAGAAAATGAAAAAAAAAAAAAACATTCACTGTAGTTTAAAAACAATTTGTACTATCCTCATATGACATATTTATTTTATATGCATCTGGTTTAAAGTGTATAAAGCCCACTCACCAACGTGGAACCAGACCAACAGCACTGTTTTATGAAAAAAAAATAAAATCATAATAATAAAGATAAGAGGTTTGGACCCATAGTAACAATATGCTCTGTTTTGTGCTATTTTTAATATCTGAAATCAACTCCTTTACATGAAAATACTTTAGGTTAAAATATCATTGATGAGACCACTGGTACCAGAAAAGCAGAAAGAAAATGAAAACTACTCCCAAAGACTACCAATATATCACAGCAGGATGTCACAGAAAAACAAACTCTGTAAGCACAGTTATGGCAAGCTACATTACACTTAGCATTGCGGAGCTATTGCCATTAATCACAGGAGGAAGAGCAAATATGATTTAGCATATTTGTGTAGGAACAAGACTTTGACAAACATATTGCCCTGTGATGTATGTGAGTGTGTGTAACTAGAATTAACCTGGAGTGGGACTGTAATAAATCACTGTTTTCTCACCTTGACTCGCACTGTTGTGGCCCGATGAAGCTCCATCTACTTCGTCTTGAACCTCTGGATCATCCATCGTCTCGCTCTCACTGGACTCTTCGTTTTCAGAAAGAGATGGTTCTGCGTCCGAGGCATTATCTGACGTCAAAGTGCCCTCTTGTGATGGAGCTGTTTTCAAATCCTGTGAGGTTTCATCTACTGACTCATCTTGTTTGGGTTGCTGTGGCACTAATTGCGCATCTCCACTGTTTTCAGGAGAGGTCAACGTGGATGTATTGTTTTCTTCGTCACCAGATGGACTGTTGCCTTCTGACTGCATATCTTCTAATGCTATATTCAGTTCAGAGTCGCAGGCCTCTGCGGTTTCACTTTCATCAACTGTTGCATCGTCCACACACTCTGCCAACCCTTGACCCAAAAGATCCTCTTTGGAAAGTTCTGGGGCAGATTCCTCTCCCGTCCCCTCGGCGTACAAAGCCTCCATTGTTTGGGGAGTGGGTGACGGTTGTGATTCAGGCTCAGCGCCAGTCGGGCTGCAATCTGGATCAACAGTTGGAGCACCCTCATTACTTTCAGCAGGCTCTGAATCGTTTGTGTCGTCCATCCTGGATGCAGTTGAAGGCTCATCCCCCATACTAGCACTATCCTGAGTGGGGGGGAAAAATTCAGTTGTGGAGCTTGCAACTGATTGAAAACTGCAATCATCGTCGCTGGAGGTGGACTGTGTCATCCCTGATTCGGGATCACACTGTCCTGAGTTGGGGACCATCTCACTTGAAGGCTCTGGTGATGGATTTGTGCGTGGTTCTTCCATGGAGACATCAGTAATCTCACACTCAGCTGTGTGATAAGGTTCATACATTGGCAAAATAGTTCTTTCAATATCGTATTCCGAAGGTTCAGCTACATCCTCAACGCTCGCCGCTTCAGTACAACTCCCAGAGTGACAGTCAGTTTCTAGAGCCGAGCCTCTCCGGTCCTGCTCTGTGGAGTAATCCCTACCAGCTGTTTCCTGGTTTTGTTCCAGGCTGTTTGTGTCTGGTGGAGGTTCCCCCTCGTGGAGGCCTTCTATCAAGAGAGCAGATTCAACCTCCTCGATTACATCACCGCTCTCTATCAGCAATGGGCCTGGAAGCTCCCCCGGGGCTGATAGAGGGTCTGAAAACTCTTCACTCTCTGCCTCCTGAGCGTCTAAGAAGAGGCCATCACAGGGCTCCTCGCTGATCCCCTCCCCCTCGACTTTCTCTCCTTCTTCACTGCAATCCTTCATTTCTGAATCGGAGCTCTCAGATGCCTCCGAGCTCTCCGATGATGAGGACTGGCCCATGTCTGACGATTCAGAGTCTTCACTTGGTGTGATTAGATCTGTTGGGTTTGTCTCCTCCTCCCTGTCCTCCTCTTCCTGCTCTGATCTTTCCTCTCCCTCAGAGGCCTCCTGTCCTTCCCGAATCCCACTATCAGCTTCCCCTGCCTGTTTACGGCGGCCTGCTGGTGCTTGGATTCCCACAGTGAGGCTCTGCCCGTCCGCCTCTTCACACAAACTCACACTTTGGGAGGGAACACCAGACTGCTCCCTCCCTTGCCTCCTTTTGCTGTAATCTCTCTTAATGCTTGAACTGAGACATACCCCGTCCTCCGAGGTTCCGAGGCCATACTCCCCTGGACGTCCTTCTGACTTCTGACAACTCAAAGACAAACTCCAGGCGTTCTCCTCATTCCCAGTCTCATCATGCCCACAGTCAAGACTGCTGCCGCTTTCCACTGAGCAGCTTCCCTCTGTTGTCAGATTCAGGCACTGTGATGTTGCAGAGAGCTGCCGTGGACAGGTTGTCTCTGCTTCTACACCATCACAACACTCAGCCGCCGTGTGCACAGAATCAAACTGCAGCTCCAGCACAGAAAGTCCCTGCAGAATACAGAAAAAGAGGAGGATAAATGTTAGCTTCTTCCAACAGAGAAACCAACAGAGCTGCTCTCTAGTACTTATCAATCGCCAGCTCTGTGATTGCATAATGTGTTCCACCGGTTACACAAATTCAGCTCACAGGGTAAAAAATGAAATGAAAAGACAAACAATCCAGCAGCAGAAGCCCAGTATCTGCTGGAAAAGGAAAGCATGGTAAGAAAATGAAAAAATCCAGTATTTCAGTTCTTGAGTGAAGAGACAAACACTTGCAAAAGAAACTGATAGCTTTCAGAGGGCAAATAGATTGAAGCTGGCATTGACCAGCTGGAGCTGCAGCACAGGCGATTTAATTTTCATCTCCACACTTGTTTACACCACAGAAAACTGGAGATATTTGTGTAAACTGTAAGCCTGAGTATCCAGGACATTATTTATAACATTTAAAACAGCACAGTCTTTGCCAGAAAATCCCCTTAGGTGTGTTTCCATGCTTTAATATTGGAGAATACGTCCCCCTACACCATCACTAGGATATAAAACAACTGCCATATGGGCAGTTTAATACATTTTTGATGTGTTTGGATCAATAAGTCTGCTCTATGGAGAGAATGAACAAAAAGTCTTTATTATCGAAACATCATAAAGTAATAAGCTAATATTTTTATTTTTATTATTATTTATTTTACTTTTATTTAACCAGGAAGTCCCATTGTGATTAAAAAAAAACAACAACATCACATTAAACCACACAACTCACATTTTAAAACAGGTTTTCAAATGAACTGAGACCTTTTCAGAAAAACAGCTACACTTCTCTGTCACCACGCTTTTTATGATTCTTTAAAATTTTCTCAGCGAGATCAATGAATCTATTTTTAGCTGTTTTTGGAGGTTGTTCCATTCAAGGTGCTCTGTGAGAAAAGGCAGACTTCCCAAGAACTGAAAGAGCTCGGGGAACTGCAGAGAGCAACAAATTGGAGGAGCTAATATAAGCTGTTTACTGTTATTAATTGACAGTATCAGGATCAGTCAGCTGTCAATTTCAAGTGTTCTGGGGCAATAATTGATTAAAGGAGGTGGGATTCTGCACGAGTTAACACAAAAATTATATCAGAACTAATAGACGCATGTTCGTCACTACTGTGATTCAACTTAAGGACACAGTGGGGCAGCTGACTGCATTAATCCGCCATTTGTTCCTTTCTCTGGAGTTTCTCTCTGAAATTGCGCTCTGTAGAGACATGAATCAGTCTTGTTTCCTTAAACCTTGAGCGTCCAATTGAAGGGCTGCTTCCAGTGCATATCCTCTCCTACAGGAAGCATATTTAACGCCCTGGAAGCGTGAAACATTGGGTCTAATGATCACGAGAGATTCACAACTTCACCAGGTAATTCTGAGTTTACGAGATAACCGACAGAGCAAACAGAGTAAACAACACTTGGTAGAACAAACTCTCACCAAAACATGTTGGAAAGGGGGCAAAAATATCTTTGCCACAGATAAATGCTTTCAGTGTTGTTATTTCTTTTTTATTTAATAAAGAAATGTGGTCCAGATCTGATAAAATTGCTACTGAAGCTGTTAGCATCTGTGCTAATCTGTGTACAAGCAGTCACTGCCTGCTTTTATCTAGCTTGTATCTTCCACCTTTTCCTGCTTTAAAGGACACTGATTGGGCCGTGATGCCTCAGGTGAAGCGCTTGACAAGACCTGTCAGATTACATAAATTGAATCATGCAGATCCAACTGCACTTTGAGGTTAATGATATATCATTACACTCCACAAATGAAAACAACAGTATGACATTTCTGCATGAACATTGGCAAAACATCTCTTTCAGGATTTACACTGTTGTTATTTATCTACTTCCTTCTTTTTCAGACTACATACTTCATAACCTCTATAACTATGGCTAATTTTAAAAACTACATGAACATTGAGTAAAAAGGAAAAGTCTTTCTAAAAGGGCAGGGCAGTGTGACCCACCTTGGCATGGAGATGGCATATCAAGTGCAGCAGCTGTTCGACGCTCCTTTGAAGGGTCGGTGGGTCATGACCCGGGCGGTTCCTCAGCGTCAGAGAGTGCGTGTTTAGCCTGGGGTGATGGCAAAACACCCGAGCATCCGTGGAAACAGGCTGGATGGTCTCAGTCTCTTTGTCCGTCTGTGGGTCCGCTTCAGCCCTGCTGTGAAATAAACACTTAGGTCATCCTGAAGGGTCTGTGTCGTGATTGGCTAATAGGGCACAGCTATGCTTCCAGGAGAAAGTTTAAACAGTGATGTCAGCTGATCCACACTCCCACTTTTGCTCTGATAATCCACGTGCAGAACTGATTTTTTTCTATCTTTATAAGAGGAGAAAGCTTCTGGTCAACACTGTGGTTAAGTTAAGTCTGTTTGATCAGTTAAGCAGGTCAGCAATGTTCTTATGGATTAAAGCAGCTAGTAAATGTTCAAGATGGTCCAGACTAAAGCGAGTATCCCAACATGTGTTTCTTTTCCTCAAAGTAGTAAAGCAGCCTCTACATAACCCCTCTTAAAGACCACTCCTTGTTGATAAGCTCTCCATGGAAACTGCTCTCCCTCTGCTGCATTAGTTCTGAGTGTTGAAGCTAAAAGTATGTGCATGGTTTTGTTCATAAAGACAGTGCTGTAAAGGGGAGACACCTCCCAGTCAGCCTGATATGTTTGTGTAATGTTGGGTGGATTGCTTTAGCTGCGAGGCCCTGCTGCTGAGGTCACCAGCAAGGCAAAGAATGACTTCACTTTTCATGAAGGAAATGTAATTACTGACTAGGGCTGGGAAATAAATAGAGATTTGAACATACATTTTTAAAGGGTATATAAGAAAGTGCAACATCTGTCGGATCAGTATATTTTATCATGGGATAGATCAAGATTTGGAGTGGGGCTGTATGAGGTACATTAGCCTGAACACTAGCCACACTGACAGACACCAGCTCTTCATCTGTGCCAAAACGATGGTGCAGCTTAGTTAATACTATATACTGTATTTGGTAATAGTATGTAGTATGACTGACAAATGGCTGTTAGTCTGCAGTATGCTGCACCCAGCCAGGCTGATTCTTCTTCATCATTTTGTTTTCTGGTGGATGGCATCTATCAAATAAGGCTACAGTTTGGATCAGAGCACAATCTCTATCCCCTCAAAATCTATTTCTGTTTCAAGTCATGAAAACAAAAGTAAACAGTAGCTCTGCTCATGACTGGCATTTCTAAACTAATGTTCATTTTTGGACTAAAAGATTTATAACCACTAAACACACACATGATAAATGTGTAACATCCATGTAACAACTCAAAAGTATGTAAAGTTTGGTTTGACAATGTTTTGATTTGATTTGAATTTGATTTGATATATTTATTAATCTCAAACTTTTAAAAAAGCTACAAAAAAATACAGTGCATATGTATACCAACTAACTGTACATGCCCTTAAAATTCTATACATACAAGTAAATACACATGTATGTTAAAACAACAACCCAGTTTAAGAAGGGACAGAATAAAGCAGAAAGCTGATCAAGTCCTGCCCCTTCATTACAAATCAGATCATAATGCTGAAATAAAATTCTAATTCTTTACCCAGCTTTCATTATTCATAATTGGAGTTTGATTCGCTTCACTATTAAATGTAATGGAATAAATGCTAAGAAATGTTAAGGCTGGCCGTCTGCCATTTGGACCCTTGACTTGTTGACGATTTATATTGTGGGTAACAGTACGCAGTGTAGGCTGGTCTGTTGCATTGGGCTAATTGTTCCCAAAGTAGTATGACGTCCAGGTATTTTTGAAATACTGTAGATTTCAGAATGGTTAGCATAAAGTATACTATTTTTTAACATAGAATAGTATGCTGTTTCGAAAAACAGCCAATTAAGGTTATCAAGGTCTCTTTAACTAACACCTGTGTTTGACTGTTTACACCATTTCCATTAAGCTAGGATTTGAATTAAGTTGAATAAAAATGTGTGTGTCTTTTAAAACACTCATGGTGTCTGCCCATGAAGAGCAGAAAACTAATGTAGGCGAAGGCTGTATAGCTATTACATCATAAATCCCAGGAAGTATAAAACAGAGTGTTTCAAGGAGCATCTTCTTTAAAGATCTGAGAGTTTAGTAAAGGGTGTCATGTCCCTCTGCTCCCCAAGCCTCTTCTAATGACATTAAAAGCAAAGAAAACTGATTTTGCAGGACATGGGACCCTTAACAGTTTATAGCAGCCAGTTTTCACACAGTCTTCACAGATTTTTACACCAATCCTGCACCGCCATGGACAACAGCCAATCACTGAGTAGATTTTTGATTGACAATTAAAATTCAAGGGGCCCAGGCTTCTTTTCTATGCTGTCCCTGCCTTGACAGATTATTTTCCCCGTTACATAATGCAATGTCCTCCTTTGGAGAAAGATGGCCATAGTGCGCCGAGAGACATCTGTGTCTGTTGCTGTATCAAGCAGGTGCCACTATTTTTGTTGACAACAGGGACAACTTGCAGAACATATTGCATATCACCATTTAGCTAGACAGACAGAGAAAACCTTTTTGATTCTTTTTTCCCATCCCTATCACCATCACATGACCACTGAGCTGTGAGCTGTAAAGCACATATGGAAATGAGCAGGCTCCCTAAGTGGTCGTTGGCTTTCAGCTTGTGGCATCTTCATTTTGAGTTAAGTGAAAAGTATTCTGCAGCAGATAAGTGGAGCGCTTAAAAGACATAAAAAGGGGCCATTTCCACTTTGAGCAGCGTCTCAGGCCATTTGCCAAAACCTGTTCTTTTTTCACTTAGGTTTAATGATTCACGATAAAACCCTGACAAGAATTTGACCTCACTTGTCACTCAGGCCTTATTAGGGACAACACCAGACAAGTGCAAATAAAACACACACATTGTCTTGTCATCACACTTTGTAGAGACAACGCTACAGTGTGTGTGAGGACAAAAGTAAACACAGGGAGATGTTGTGGAGACGTTCAATAGGTCAGGAGACACAGAAGTCGTAACCAAGGCTTTTGTTTGTGTGTCACTCCTATCTCTCTGGATCCTCCTGAAACAATGGTGACAGCACACAACTTTTCAATTTGCCTCAAACATTCCCGCTGCAGCTAAAACAGCTAACCTCAGCTGCACTGAGTTTTGTGGCGATGTTCTTTGGGATTCTTCTTTTGTTCTGTGAAGATAGCAGACAGACAAGGCTCCCCTGAAGGAACCACAGTATGTGTCCTCTGATATACTGACATGACAATGTTTGTACCGCAAAGAGGACCATGTTCTCTTAAATGCAGAGTCTGTATCACTGTCACATACTGAGACTGTGTTATTTTTCATGAATTTGTCTTTTCTTGTGCTGTGTTATTTTTACTCTCCAAACAGAGTCCATATTTTACCTTAACTCCAGCTTATTTAGTCATTTAATGACTGCTAGAGTTTGTTCATTATCACATTTATTCATATTCTGAGTACCCCTGATCCAGCTGTATTCTCACTCTGTCTGAAACACTGTTTCTGCCTCTTTAGGGCTCCCTTTCCCATGTGGGCCCAGTCCGCTCTGATTGCTTGACTAGACCTGCACTCTTTCTAATGTCTCTGCTCTGCACTGGGCTTGCCACCCTGAGCTGATGGGTTTAAACTGACAAAACAACAGTAGGATGTCACACTGGTATGTCTGTTAAGGGGGGCTGGGGGAATGAGCTGTTTTAGGAAGCTACTGGCACTGCTACCTAGAACCTGATGTCACAGACTTTTTGTCTTGCACACAGAAGTACTCTGTCAGGCACAGGAGACATGTTGAACACACTAAACAGCATAAAATATTAGAAAAAAGTAAAATATGGGTTCTTAAATATTTTACCTGGAACCTGTTTGAGGCAGGGTTGGTGGTGTTCTCACTGCAAACAAACCACTACAGGGTTCAATTGAGAGCAGATTATTCAATTGTAACTGTTCAGCTCAAATGCTTTGTTTTCAACAACAGACTGATGCTGTATTCACAAACATCCAAATGGACCTGGCTGAAGGGGGAGCGCCTGACTATTTTGAAACAGGTCTCCAAAACAATCCAGGCGTGAAAGCACTCTTAGCTCCACAGGCTTTGCTCTCTTGAGCTGTACTGCACCGTGAATTAACATCAATGTTGCGACATTACAAAATCAATATGAACACCGTGAGGCATAATCACAGCCGAGGTTCTGCACAGCATTTTTGCAGCAGGCTTCTGTATTGGGGTTAAATTCAAATGTGATTTCCTCGAAAATAAGAGGAATTCAATTTGAAACATTAAAAATATGATGTTGATTTGCCCAAAGTAAAAGGTTAAACATTTTCAAGTCTGCTGTTGAGAGGAAACACGTCAGCTTTGATTGATGATGACTGTTTTATGAATGGAGGCTGGATTATTAATTCTAATAAATTATAGGAAGTGACGAAATGTGATTGCTGATAGGCTGATGGGCTTTTTCCACAGCATCAAGTGAATTTGCGGCTCAACCTGTAATATTTGCTCAATAATTCATTGTCACCTGCACTTTATGCAGACATCTATTAATGAATATCAACAAATCATCAACTCATCCTGTCTGGCTGAAAAATCAGTGCAAAGCTTAAGTGAAAGATTTTACTGTTTGTAGTTCATCCCAAAAACTTGAAAGGTCCCGTCTTCTGCTAAAGGAATTTTCTTCGCTTTTGTTAGAAGAGGCTCGGGGAGCAGAAAAACTTAAACTAAACTCTCAGTTCACAGAAAGATGCACTTTGACTCTTTACAGAAAATGCTACATAAAATGACAGCTTTATACTTCACAGGGTTTATGATGTCATAGCTATACAGCCTCCACCTACATTTGTTTTCTGCTTGTCACAGGCAGACGACATAACTGATTTGAAACTCCACTCTGTGGCCTGAAACCCCCCCCCATAAGACATTGTTTGGGTTGCCAATCAGGGCAGAGCTCATTATAATAGCCTCAATGCTTCCTCAGATCTGAGTCTTTCCAAAGAAGAGAGAAAAGAGCTTCATTTTCACTTACTCCGTGAAAAGCTCCAACAGCCGCTCATGACCTCGCAGAGCAGCAATGGCAGAGGGGGTGTGGCCTTCTCTGTTTACCAATCGCAGGGCCTCCTTTGCTCCTGATCGCTGCAGCAGGAAATGCGTGACCCGATAAAGTCCTCGTCGTGCTGAGAAATGTAGCAGAGTCTCCCGAGGACCCAGGTCTGAAAATTGAAAGCACAGGAATATAAAAATGAAAATATGAATTCAACAGTTCAGAAAAAGCCCAACACAGGGAAAGTCAGAGGAATGCAGAAGTTCAGGCAGCCAATTTGTGGTGGAGCAGTTGACATACCATCACTTCCTGCAGCTTGGCAACACCACAGAGAAGTCTTATTAAACCAATACAGGGAGCAGGGTGAGCCAGTAAACAAAAGAAAAGACTATGGAATATCTGTCTTAATGCTATCGGTTCAACAATGGATCAATAGACATTTCTGAAAGCCAATTTTTCTTGTTTAAGAGAAAAGCCAAAAACAAATTGCTAAAGTTTTTAAACTTTTGTGAAATCAAATCTTTCCAGAAAGAAAAAAAGAAACTTCTTTTTTCACCATTATATTGTTCCTTCTCCGCTTATGTTTCCTTATTGCTTTTTTTTTTAGCTTTCAAAGAACACATTCTTTGTTTTTATTCAGTCTTGATTATAGTTACAATATTTGGGATTAAGGTTTATTTATATTTTGTTAAGACCTCTTCATTTATTCAGACTTTAGTTGGGGTCTTACATTGGTCTAGCACTCACAGCACGATGTTTGCGGGCTTAACTTCACAAGTCAGTCAGGGTCTTTCTGTGTTCTCCCTTTGCATGCTTGGGTTTTCTCTTAGTACTACTGTTTCCTCCCTCAGACCAAAAACATGCTTTTAAGGTTAATTTGTGACTAAACTGCCCTTAGGTATGCATGTGTGTTAATGGTGATTAGCTGGCAAACAGTCTGTGGTGAAGCTTAACTTCTTACATGTTTTGGCAAGAGTTTGTTCTAAGAAGTGGTTCACATTTTGTACTCTGTACTGAGACAGTAGCGCCCGCCTACTACATTATTTGATTGGCCTGTAATATACGTTGATTGACGGTGCAATCATCCAATCACCTGCTGGATATGCTTCTGGAAAGGTTCTGCCCTCCCAAACACTTTCTATGGGCTCTTTCCCAGATGGACTAGTGAAATATATAGAACGGTCCATCTGGTGTGCCAGGTTAGGATCCAAAGCAACTTCTAAATAAGTATCAGGTGAAATATGATCCAAAAAAGGGACAAAAGTTTCAACTGCTGCAGTGAGCAGGCTTTTACAAAACTAAGACTTTTGTGCCTGAGACAAATTGTAATGATAAGCTTTGTGTTACTTAAAAACAAAAAGCTAAGGACATCTTGAGTATAACTTTTTTCTGGTAGTTTTCAAAGCACACATTACAGCTTCATTTTGTATGTTTTTTTTTAAGATAGACCTCATCTTCATCTTGATAATTTTTATCAAAATTTACAATAGCTGCTTGTTTATTTGTATGTTCACAACACAGTAATACAAAATGTTATTTAATTCTTCTTTTTTTCTGTTGTTTTATCTGTAATGTTCCCTTCGGTCAAGGATAATTTGAACCATTCTTACCTGTTAAAACCCCTTTAAATTTAACCTCATTACTCCTGGAAAAAAAACAAAAAAACAAAAGAAGTACCCTTCCTCAGAGATATTGACACTCATTGTTGCAGATCTACAGAATACATCTCAGAAAAAGCGCCTTGAGAAGAGCAAAGAGCGTATTCTGCTGTCAGATACTGTGTCTGTAAATTATCTGTAAATTACAACAAACAGAAGCATCAGACTTAACAAATCTTCACATGTATTTTATGTTTATTTCAACAGTATCTTACAGATAAAATCTACTTCCTGCACCAGAACACAGTGACTGAAAATGGTAGCTTACAGGGATCCCAGTATTATTGTTATGTAACATTAAATGAGCTAACGTTGGCTAATTAGCACCTTTTTTTAACCTAAACATGACAAAAATGCAAACAGATGCCATCACAGGGGCCTAAAGGGGCCACACATACGTATGATGTGTTATAATCATTTGTGCATATTACACAACATGTTGAACTCTATTCCAGCCAGTGTTGAAACCTCTGATGTGTAATAACAAAACCACCACAGCAAAGACAAGAAAAAAGCAACATGTGGCAAGATCAATGTTCAACAGACCACTAAAGACAAACAGCAACAAGTTGTGTCTATGTTTAATTAAAGGTCATTACTGCCTCCATATATCAATCACATCACTAATAATACACTAAAACACCCCCCACACATCCATAAAATAGTAGTGGAGATTCAAGGAGGCCCACATTAGGGCTGCATATTTACTCACAGTTTCATCATTATTGCTGTGTGAGCATTTGAAGTAAACACACTGCAATAATTTAGATAAAGTGTCAACAGAGGACGCTCTTTCAATCAGCATGTGTATATTTTACCTGTGGGTATTTTTGTGGATAATAGACATGCTTTTATACAATATTGATGCAGTCAACGACGTTTAAAGGGTTAGTTTGAGCTTTTTGAAGTGGGGTTGCTAGAGGAGTAGTCAGTACATAACAGTACATGGTGCTAGAAGATTTATCATTTTTGGATCAAAATCGCAATTTCAGACAACGCAATCATGTGATCGTAAAAGCTGAGATTTCTTGCAAAATATGGACATCAGGACTCCCTTCTCTGCAGCAACAAAGCGTTGTGTTTGCAGTGCCCGTTTCACCGATCAGGACTACGACACACAACAGAAGTTTGAAGGTTCACTGAAATTAAAGAGCTCTAATGAAAGTCAAGGAGAAGCTGTGGTACTAAGTCCCACTCATGACAGAATGGACCTCTGAGTTTGTAGACATGAGCTCACAGATCATGCATCTGTACCACCAGGTAACTTGTGATCTGTCCTCCTCCTCCGTTCTCCAGCCCTCTTTCTACCTGCGATATCACCTGTTGAAGTTCGTCCTCTGTGCACTCCAGTTCAGCTTTAGTGAAGTTAGTGTTTGTTGTTTCTTCTCATGACCTGACTGGCTGATGGTGAAAGGACACATAACCCCTACGTCCCAACACACAAAAGTTCTAAACTCAGGGGCTTTGTCAAGGAAAAGTTAAACACTGTAAAGAATCTTACTGTATCATATTGTCGAGCCAACTTAGTTTTTTGAGTAGTTCTAACCTATAAGTGGGTTAATTAAGAGGCACTTCCATGGCATCATGTACTGCCTTGTACAGGTCTGCCCCCAGACATCTCCCCCCCGGGACAAAACTCAAAACATCCTTTATTGGAATTATATTTACTCGTGCCATGTCCCTAGGAACGCCACTTCAAACAACCCAAACTAACCCTTTGAGCTATGCACCTCCAATCCCCAAAATAACAGGTGCCAGTAGGACTTGAGTCCACTTTTGAAAACACGTTAAAGCGATTTTTTCTTTTAGTGTCTTGCCTCAAATTTGCAGGCAGTTTGCATGAAGAATGGCTCGCAAACGAACGGCTCACTCTCGACTGTGAATCGGTTCTCATTGTTCACTTAAAAGAGCTGTTCAGAAGACTCGACCCGTTCACAAACGTCACATCTCTAGCGCAAACCACTGCGGAAGTAGGTCAATAAAACAAAGCTTCTAGTTAGGAGTAGAAGAAGATAATACGATGATAGTAGAAGATAATGTCACACAATGCAGTAAAAAAAAAAGTCACAACAAGCACATAGGACCATTTAGAGTTGCTAAAGAGTTCATCTGATGACTGTAGGCAGAGGCAGACTAACACTTCCCATTGACTCCCAGTGTTTGAGCTAAGCTAATCAGCAGTGGGCAAGCTCTGTCCATCTCTTTCTTATTGCTGGATGCAGAGTCGAAAGAATGTTGTCTATATGCTCCTCATGGACTTGGGACTGAGACAAAAAATGTTGGCATATCCCTTTAAAAGTTTGTATGCCTTATAAGGCCAGATATATCACACACCAACACTTTGTGCACCTCATTTTCCTTCAGGAAGATGAAAATTATGTTGTCAAAGACTGAATCAACAGATTGTGTCTTGTTATATGCACAGTATTTTTAGTCTCCAACAGAAAACAAATACAGCGCTTTTTGTACAACTCTGCCTTAAGTTTGGGGGTTCTGCCTGCAGCATAATTAGCAGATGATTCTTTACAATTTGTGACTTTTAATGGATCACCTTTGAATAACTTTTAAATAACTTAAAAGAAATATATGGTGAGATAAAAAGGGAGACATGAACTGCTTCTGCAGTGAACAGAGTAAGAAACACAATGCAAATCAGAGACACCTACAAGTTTTAACTAAATTTACATTTAAAACAAAGTTAAAGTTTGTTAACAGTCTGATGTTGTCTCATTCAAACAGCTCAGATATGTTCAACCCACAGATGTTTATACACATCTGCTTTATCTTTTTGCATTAACAGAATTTCCCCTTAATTTATAAACCTTGAATTTAGGCCCCATCTGTGCAAACTCGCAGAGTAAAAATTTGTTTTCTAAAAGAGTAAAACTGCAGTTACAACTCTGGCCCTGTTTACGCAATACATTAACACAGACAAACATGTAGATCTAGCTTCTTGATTTTCAAATCACACATCAAATCATTGTTTCTACAAAGAAAGAGTGACTCTTAATTACTACAAGGATCTTCTAATATCAAGTTTATTAATATAATATAACAAAACAGCTCTGGGTTCACAAGAGTATCAATGTTTTCTCAACATATCGATGTTACTTACTGTCGGTATACATGTTAAATAAATTTGATTGAACAGGGTACAGGATTCAGGGATATTCTTGCTCAAAAGAATTCAAAATTAAGCCTTGAAACTGAAGATTGTGTCACAATAATTGGTACAATATGACAGTAATGTTAAGATGAAATGTCTTTAAAAAACAAAGCACAGGTTTAGATTCAGTGTTTGAGAACTTTTCCCTGCAGCAGCAGACGGATGTCTTCAAATGCAGAGTCAGTAAGTGAACACAGAAACCTCAGGTACATCCAGCCAGCTGCTCTGTGGTCATTTATAACAGCAGGAACTACAGCAGAAAGATAAAATATGGACTGTATTATTGCTGAGTCCAGATTTCTAAGGACAGGGGTTTTTGTCTTCACTGTTAAAAAGACTGTCTTAGACTTTTTCACTGATCTGCCTGTAATTATTATTGTACCATCCATCTTCAGATCTTAACATCGATGGGGGTTTTACCATCAGGTTTATATTAAATGTACACACCAAAAGAAAACTGTGACAGTTCGTAATATGTAAATATAACAGTGATAGATCAATTTTGTTGTTTCATTGAATAAATACCCATGGTGCTATTACCTGTTACTAAATAACCTTCATATCTTTATATTTTTTCAACTGTTTCTCTTAGTCCAACTTTTTTTAATGTGTTGGAGGCAACAAATCCATTTTTTTTCTAATTAAAATAATAAAGTTCAGCAGCTGAAACACTAAAAATCTCACCTTATGATGTATCCAGTTGAATATGTGTGTTAAAAAATTTAAAAAATAATTATATCCTGCTCTAAATAATATTATCAAGATCCCATATCTCCAGGTAGGGTTTGTAAATAAGGATATGTGTTCGACACTACCATAATTACACTAAAGAATAGATAATGTATAGAAATATCCTGGAAAAAAAAACTCCAAATAATGCTAATTAAAATAATGGAAAAAGAAAAGAAATGGTCAACATGCCATGTGGCACACAATCTTTCAATCTGATGACTCAATTTCATAATTATGGAAGACGTTAATTGCAGTCTCAATTAAATTCCCATTAATTTTCCAGGCTAGTTTAGATTTAACTGAAGAGCATTAACTTTTTATGCTTTGAGAATGTCCTCATATCTACAGGTTACATAGATAGATGTCCACCGACATTGAGAAGGGCCTTTTGTTGCTCTTTGCCTGGGGCCCCTGCAACAACTCAGTTCACTTTTTTCAGTGAGGTCTGCCATGCCGCTTTTATGTGCATTTCTTTAAGGTTTTTTTTCACTTCAGGAAGAAATTAAAATAATTTCCAGTGAATGACAAAGCTGCTTAAAACTTCAACAGCACCTCGCCCTTCTCTGACAGCATGAAACAACCACAGTACAGCACACACAATGCCGGTGGTGTCTGATGATGAGAGGTTTCACTCCATTTACCAGGGACCAGTCTGAACCAGCCTGCCCCAGTGAACCTCCAGCCAACTGGTCAAATTTAACGCTCCGATTGGCAGGGCTGGGCCGGGCTGGAATGTGGGGTGCCAAACAGTGCAGGAAATGCTCTAATGCTGGGTTTGACGATGGTTGCTCCAAACTGGCTGCCCCAACACAGGGGGAAATGTTCTACACTGGCATCTGGGACAGCCATGTAGTTAGAGCTATTTGGTGCGGTACATGAATCAGCAACATGGAGCAGCTGAACTGTGTACTGGGTCACCATGAGCCCATCAAACACTTCACTGCTTCCTGGTGAAGATCCAAATAGCTGGCATTTAGTCAGCTTCACTAACACCAGACATGAGGCCACTGTTATTACCTTCATCATTAATTAATCTGTGAACTATTCATGATTTGGGACATATGAAACGGTCAAAAACTGTCTACAAAGTTATTTTCCTAGGCTAAAGTAAAGCTTTAAACCTTGTGTTTAGAGTTAAACACAAAATATTCAATATAAAACAGCATCAAAAAAAGGAAAGTAGCAAATGATCTTTGTAAATGGGTAGCTTAAACAGGCATGTATTTTGAATTTTGACTTTCTTTGAAACATAACTAGAGGAAGGGAAATGTTGGAAGACAAACTGATTTGGTAAGAGCTTAAAACATTCATATTTTGGGTTTTATGCCCTTTAGTGTGTTTAAGATGTCTCTCTCTCACGATATGCACAAGACATCAAAGTCCACAGCATCAGGGCCTCTTCATCTTCTCCTGTAAACAGCAGCAGCAACGGCCTGGACCAACTGAGTGTGGCAAGAATGTTGCTTAGAATAGTGCTGAACCATGCTAAACTACCAGTTACTTAAGTAGACTGATCAGCCAGTCTTAACACACTGGGCTCCTTTGGGGTAGGGGGTAGAGACAGGAACTCCATCAGAGCATCTCAGACAGTGAGAATAGAGGTGGACCAGTTGTTCTTAGTATGTAGCTCATTCACGCTGCCGTTTCAAGCTGCAATATTTACCCCCTGTGATGTTTCACCTCCTCTCTGAATGTACTGGAGTCAGAACAGAAGGAAGAATTGACCCTCCATTTGCTCCATCAGACGTAGTATCAGAGGCATAATATGGGTGAGAGGGGCAGACTACGTAGGTGAGAGGAGAACAGTGACTGAGACCCTGTCCACACAGAGACGAAAACCAAATTAAAAAGTCCTCCATTAACACCACATTGTTTCAAGAAATGTGTGTGTCCACACAAACACAATGAAAAACTCTGAAGTATATATTTCAGGCCTGTGAGTGGTACTCCAACACTGCTGCAGACATACACAAAAACCAGAGAAGCAGACAAAACGTGTGATGTAAACAAAGAAAGAAATATGGAGCACCCTCCAAAAATACCATTATACTGACTGGTGCCAGACCAAAACGCTTCCAACAAGGATAACGTAACAGTCAGCGCTCAGAAATGTGCTTTTACAAAGTCTTTTTAAGTCACAGTTCATGCCATACACATTTCAGCACTCAACCGTCGTCAGCATCAGAAACAATGAGCTGAAAGAAGCACCTTGTAAAGGTAAATGGCATAACAAGCCATGACAAGCTCATCTAGCTTCTGCAGTATGAACACAACACTGTATTCCGCCATTGCTTATTTTTTTTTTTGCCAGGGTTAGTGCAAGAAGTTTAAGGGGGAGGCGGCATTATGGGATCATGGTTTTGTTGTTAATAAGGAAATGCAAGAGTGGTGTTTTGAGATTCATTCACTCAGGGATCTGGTTTAAAAACTTTATGTTTTCAGGGTTGCAAAATGCTGTTTCTGTTGGGACGAAATGCTCATACCATAAAAAGTAGGGGTGGGAATCACCAGTTGCCCCACGATACGATACTATCACGTTACTTGAGCCACGATTCGATATTATTGCGATTTTGTGATATGCCAGTATTGCAACACAATATATTGATATTTTGCAAATTATATATTACTATATTATATTATTTATAATACATTACAATTGCGATATCACATGATAAGAAAACATGTTATAAACTGAGAAAAGAAATAAACAACACATCACTTCGCTTCTCTAAGGTCGCTTTGCTGGTCCCAACCATACAGCTTCGTGATTTGTATCACTTCTATCTGCCTACATCCTTGTAGAAAGGATGCTTGGTGTCATATATAATGTTATATTTCTGTACCTCCATGATTAGCTTTTCGTCGTCCATGGTGTCATGTTGCCTCTGGGACCCTGACCGACTGTTGACCTGATGCTCTTGCCTCCGGTTGTTAAATAATGACAACCTATTGAGGAACTTTATGTACTCCACACATTTGACTCCCCTTTCTGCTGCTTTCTGAACAACCGTGAATTTACGAGGATTGGCAGCAGTCATGCTGAAAACTGACCTGCAGCGTATCTGCACTGACGCTCCAGCCACGCGCCGCTGCCGGACTGGAGCGCCGGCTGTGGATGTGCTCTAATAGACTAGAGAGGGAGCGAAGTGCTCCGCAGTACGATAGGCAGCTGGCACCCGGCAGGAGTCCCTGTTCTGACCCGCCATCTTTTGTGTACTAATTATCTCCTGATCTGCTCGTTGACTGTCACCTCCGACCTCACATGACAAAATGCGCAGCAGCACCATCCAGTGGACAGATAGAGGAATGGATTAGTTTTATTCACAAGTTCAACAGACTGCATTTCATATTTGCAATATAGGCCAATGTAATATCGATATTTTGCCGTCTTGAATCGATATAATATCATCACATAAAATATCGCGATACTATGCTGAATCGATTGTTTCCCCACTCTTAATAAAAAGCATTTTTGGATGCTGCTAATCTCGTCTCTATATGGATGGCCCCTTATGCCCATTTCACACTGTTGGCATTTTGTTTGTGTGACAGGTCAGGCGAGCGCTGCCACAGCTTTCACACCAGACATATAAATGTCCTGCCACCTCATCACATCTCCCTGCTGTCTCTCCATATATTTCACCTTATTATGGGCTCCCATTAAAACTTTAGGAAGAACAACAATGAATCTCCCACAAGAAGACTGACACATTGAATAACTGACCTGGGAAACCTAAAGAATGGAAACATTCTGACTAACAAGAGGAGTTTCTCCACCGAGATTTAACTCTGTGAGGCACAGACAGGGGGAGTAATTGGACAGTTTCTATCTTTTCTGTGACATATTCTACAGCTGTGGACATTCATACCAGTTGAATTAAGGTAAATATGGGTCTCTGTCATTGTCTGTCTGCTTTGGCCCAGAAACGTGCAAGGCTCACAGAAAAAAAATAGGTGAGCCTCCTACTCTCAATAGGGGGCTTGCGCTTCTAGTCTGAAAGCTCTGACTTGATAACATGCCCGCTGAAATAAAAACATGCACACGCCTTTGCTGTCACCCAAGAAAACTGCTTTAACCTGAAATGGGCCTCAATGTATCTGCCTTTGTGAGTGAGGGGTGCACAGCAGTGTTGTTAACATATCGAATGAAGCATTTTGATTCATCATCTGGGAGCAGTAGCCAGTTGCCACATTTATAATTATATTTTTATTTATACCTGCAAATTGTTATTACTTTTTAGAAACCCTGTGTGATTTTTTTGTTTGTTTTTTCACATGTACTGTTATACAAAGTAGCTAGAATCTTAATTTCCCTGAGAGAGTCTTCCTAAGGGATGAACAAAGTTCTATCTAATCCAATCTAATCTAATCTTGAAGTTCAAATTGATATTACTCGATTTCTTACTATATTTTGAACAGTTAAAACACAAATTTCTACCAGATGCAGATACTTCTGCTTCAATTCCTCCATGCTGTCAATGAGAATGATGGGTAAAGGGGACTAAAAGCTTTGTATTTACATTTATTGATGACTTGGGGTCATTTGTTTAAAGGTATCGATTGACGAACTTCGGCTAGACTGCATATAATTTAGCACATAATGTTACAACCTGTTAAAAGTCAGTAAACTATTTGTGTGTTGATCACTGTTCTGCCAGTGGGAGTGAATTTTCCCGAGGAGAAATAAATGTCTCGCCGTAGTGAGATCAGTGGCTGCTGCGTGTCCACAACATGAAGGATGACGGAGATAAACCACCGTCACCTCCACCTGTAGACTGCTGCAATCCATCAGCTGACACATCTGATAAATGCGGAGCGGAGTAGCACTTCTCACTCCTCCCCGCAGTTCACGGCAGCTGAACGTCTTGTATTGAAGCGGTGACATATTGAGAAGCACAGCCTATTAGAGTACACATCACTCACCGCGGCGGGAAGCTGCCTTCCACATCAACAATGTAATGACTGACTTCAATGCAAAAGAGCCTGTGTGAGTGTGAGAGAGAGTGTGTGTGTCCATCCCTGGAGTGCTGGACACTTCCTGTAACAATACAGCGGTGAAGGGATGATGTAATTTTGTTGACCAACCTGGAAGTTTACATCATGCTGGTTCTATCAACAAAAGAGCACATGGGGTTTCCAAGCTAAAAAATAAGCCTTGTAGCGAAATAATAAAAAATGCTTTGACAGTTAAGCCTCTCTTATGTCATGCCTCAGTCACACATTCCCATTTCTCATGGCGATTGTGCATGACTGTACACAATTGGCAAGGCTGGTTTGATCAGCATGATACAGGAAGAAATGAATGTCTCTCCCCCGGACACACCCCCTAAATACACCATCAGTAACGCTTCTACGGCGCTTCTACAGCACTTCGGGGGCGTTCATCCCACTTCAATTAGGTCAATACAACGATACGACGAGGACTCCATGAATTTCCATCCCACTGACACGACGTCAGCCCCGTTCAAGCCCAGTTTGCGTCACATAAGCCACGATTGAGCCCCGTCAGTTGCACTGCCTTGAACGGGACACAGTCAGGGCACAAACGGATACGTCCTTGTCAATCGTCCTCAGAAAGCTTTCTGGATTGAGCCATGATCAACCCGATTGAGCCCCATACATTCCACACTAATACCGTTCGCCTTCGGACTGCATTAGGCTTCCACCCTGCTATACTGAGAGCGGCGCCTCTCCATGACAGTTTTGAAGAGTTCAAAACAGTTGGGACCCTTCCCCATTATCACGTTTGTCCACGTCTATACAACGCTGATCCAGATCAAGTAGTGCATGCACCACAACCAAAGCACGTTTCATCAGGATTATGACAATTATGCACAATCGCCATGAGAAACGGGAATGTGAGACTGGGGCTTTAGCCTCAGGGTCATTCCTACAGCTCCTTGTGTTCTTGAGAACATAATCAAGTGTTGGTATGTCCACATCGTGATGAGTTCTTGCCCACTCCCAGCAGTATCCAACTGCAGCCCCGGAGACTGCCCCCTTGCTGCCCAGTATTCTGGCTAACAATAAAATCCAGTGCAGAGGCATGAACTTTGATTTACCTACTCCTGTAGCGGTCTATTAAACACTGCAAATTAGCCCAGAAAGCTAAAAAATGTAATTGTTTCTTTGCCTCTATGTTTTGGTTTTGTTTCCTTAAACAAAACCTTGAAAAACTTGAAGCCTCATTTCTTATTTATTTGGGTCTCCATTAGCTGTCACAAAGACAACAGCTACTCTTCCTGGAGTCCATAAGTCAGGGGTCACCAACCTTTCAGAGCCTGAGATCTACCCTAAAGATGTGGAGTATTACGGAGGGATTAATTGTTGATTAAGTGTTCTTAAGCAATAAAAATGCTAGAATTTAACAGAAAATAACAAACATTATGCTTTTGATAGACTACATACAACACTGTTTACTTATTTACTTGTAATTATTTCTAACTATATTTTCACCACATTATATGAGAACAATGGACTTACATGCTATGTCAGCATCAATGTAAACTCTTACCCCATGCAATCTTGAATCTTGAATGTTTCTGCCAGTCTGGATTTGAATCCAGTCTGGGGCCAGTTTGCAGGGTGTCCTCCCCTCTACTCTCTCTCACCCCCTTTCACAAGCCTATCCACTGTTTCTCTCACTCCTATCGATACAAGCAAAAAATGCCAGAAAACAAATCTTAAAAAAAAAAAAAGGAAAATCAGGCGGTTTTAAAATGTAAAGCACATGTTACGTTTGTTATTAATTGTATTTATTAGGTGTGATTTATTAGAAAAACAGAGAATTAAAATGTAGTAGCTTGTGTTATCATTTAAATGTCCCTGAGAGCACATTACTGGCTCCCTGCAGGCTACCAGGTGCTCGCGGGCACCTTGTTGGGTACCCCTGCATGGGTTCTGCAGCAGGGGGCCAGTCTCTGGGTCTGCAGCTGGATGCCCCTCCCCACTCCTGCCTTTCCCTCTTCTAGTATGTATACAGGAAACCAAACTGAACTGGAGTGTGTAATGTTGTGTTTAACAATGATAAATACTGAGCTGCAGTTGCTTACCTCACAGTTTTTGCAAAGAAAAGAGAAACGACATTAAGGGAGATGAATGTACAGCTGCTGAATCAATGGAGGCAGAAAACAGGGATTTTATTTTTGCTTTTTCAGCCTCTGAGAGAAATGAAGAAGGAAATGTGCTTCCATTATCTCTGCAAGTAGATCTGACAAAGTGGTTTGTCTTAGGCAGCTTTTCTATCACACTTGACACACAATAACACCAGGAAAGATTATTCAGAGACCAGCAGGGCTTACAGTCTATACCATTATAATGCACAGTGTCATTGTTTTTTGAAGAGGGGGGTAGACTTAAGCATAGTTCAGGGCTAGAAATAACACTGCAGCTCAATCTGCCTGATCCCATGTCTGTAATCAGGCAGATCCATTGCAAAGCTCTAGTAGCATGGCAAGTCATTTGGGCATAAAACTGAAATCAGTGATATCAACTGTGGTTCAGCTCGACTAATACTCAAATTTGGGTACATGTACTCAATTTTGGTCAACTAGTGAGCGAGTTAAAGTTAAGATGCACTCACACCAGACAGTTCATTCCAATCTTAAGGACTCATGATCACAAGACGGGTGAGTGATGTTAAAACCCCTGTTAAAAAGTTACTTTAGACATGTATATGACAGAGGCAAAGTTGTTAAAAAGTTCTATGCTTTAGTGACCATGGATGATTGGTTTCAAAAGGGATTCAGAGTCGAGTCTGTTGCTGCTACCTTGTTTCATGTGAGGATTTAAATTAACTTTTCATCAACATAATGTCAGACAAAAATGTTAGATTAGATTAGGTAGTGCTTTATTAATCCCTTTGGAAAAGCTTCCTCAGGGAAATTGGGAAGTATAGAGTAGGAATGTAGAGTTAAGGTGGGTCTTAAGCCCCCTGCCAAACAACTACACCATGTGGGCTTGCTGTCACATCAGCTATGCCTTTAACTATGCATAACTCAAACCCTTAATGCAATCAAATCAGATGAGTAAGTTAAATATTAACACCTATTAAAGCTGTGTTCACACCAAACATGAATTCCAGTCTGTCTTGTGACAGAAATACATTGAAAGTGAAGGGAAGACAAGAAATTTGAGTTGTTTGTGCAACAATTCAGGGCAAAATAGCATACAATGCAAATTTTCTGACAAGCAACGCAAATTTTGCCTCTTTAACCCTTTCAGCTTCTGTGAAAAATTTGCCTGAAGGCTTGGCATGACAGCCAATCAGCATCGAGAGTGAACAGTGACAAAGATGACATCACAGGCAGAGGAGGAAGTAAACAATGCTCCATCAGAGCTCCTCTTCACAGGGAGAAAGTCTCTGGAGAGTTTTGAGTATCTAGAAAGTTCAGCTCATATTTTTACACTTTACATGGACTGTAGTGTGAACAAAGTCCACCAGCACAGCAACAGCAAGCTGGCTGCTGGTGTGTTTTCTGGCTTACTAGCGGCGATTTAACGTCTTTTTCACTAGAGAAAATATGCCGAACCTCACAGAAGATCTACCGGAGGACCCACAAGTGAAAGAAAAGACCAGGTAGAGAGGAGTGGATCTTGGGCAGCACTGGGAAGAAAGATGAGTAAAGTGGGGCAGGTTCAGAAATAGGAAGGCCATTATCTGGACATGGATGTGTTTCTATGTTGGACTTCTCTCGGACATAAAGCTTCTTGTTCTCAAAAACAGGATGAAGACCGAATGTTGAAACTGGATAGTGAAACATCCACCGTGGTTGATCATGGATGGAAGGAAGAGACACATTATGGCTTTTGACAGAATTGCCCCCTTCTCTTGTCACTTATATTCACATCAATAAAAATGATCCATTTAGATAGATCAGATTATATTAGATAGAACTTAATTAATCACTTAGGAAGATTCCCTCAGGGAAATTAAGATTCCAGCAGCAGCATTATACAGCAGATAAAAAGATGTATAAATAAGATAGATATAAATAAAATCTAAATAAAAATAAAATTATTATTAAATATAAATAAAAATTGGCTTCTGGCTGCCTACTACTCCTTGCCGTCCTCAGTCTTCCTGTTACTCCTCCTTCTCCTCGAGTGAGGAGTTGTACAGTGTGATGGCCTGAGGGACAAAAGAGTTTCTCAGTCTGTTTGTCCTGCACTTTTAACACCTGTTTGGTGTGAACACAGCTTAAGAACATACAGTCATTGCACAATCCAACCAAAGAGGTTGAAACAAGACTGAAGAGATTAATTTTCACCATCTTAAGTATTTTGACATTTGCAGCCAACCCCAAGTAGACAATGAACTATGAATATGAACTTGAGTTTTTGCACTTTCACATTGGCTTCATTTAAAACTGGAGGTCGCCTCTTTTTAGATTTATGACTGCACAACTCTACACACGAGCAGATCTTGTCTTAAAGGCAGAGAAGTGATTTGATGATTTTTCTTTCAGCCTGCAAACAAAAATGAATAAGCATTTTAAGAGTGTGTGTGGACACCGTCCACTCCGTACATTAAGGCTCTTTATTTCTGCCAAATTTCCATCTGGTTTTGCTGGTTTCGCTCTAATATCCAAGTCAGAATTAAACCAAAGGCTATTATTTTAACAACAGCCAGAGGCAGAGGTCGCGCTCTGACTGCTCCCAAAAGTCTTGTTTATGCTGTTCACAGAGAGCAATTACCTCGCTGAGTTTATCAGCCACATCAGCTCATTTCGCTTCCTTTTACTGATTAAAGTCATCAGAGTCAATGGCTGGAAAAAATTGGCACTTTCATTATAACAAAAACTGTGGTTTGTTAGTTCTGACAAATCAAATGGTTGTGTGGCCTGAGGCTAAAGCACAGAGCTGTATTACTGCTGTTTGATTGTATTATTACCACAGTCCGTACAGAGACATGATCCACGCTCATGTCTTCCTGTTATTATGAGCTACTGTCTGAAAAGCACATTGGCTTTCTGTGTTTATGTGCTGCATGTGAACAGCCATTAGGTACTGATCAAATGACTTTTAATGTGTCTATTAGGGCTGGGAAACATATATATATATATATATATATATATATATATATATATATATATACATGAACTTTATTTAACAAGAAAACCCTCATTGAGATTAAAAATCTCATTTGCAAGAGTGTCCTGACCAAGACAAGAAGCAGCATATTTACAAAGTTACAGACATAAAACAATTACAGACACGGATACATAAATATCAGCCAATCAAGTCAGAGAATTATCAGTCAGAACATCAAGAACTTGCTTCATCTTCCTCCAATACCTTCCAGTCTGCAGGAGCAGCACATCTGAAACTTCATTTTAGATTAGATTAGATTAGATAGAACTTTATAATCCCTTTGGAAAACTCCCTCAGGGAAATGAGGATTCCAGTATTAGTTTTGTATAACAGATAAGAAGATACAGGCCATGAATCCCTTTGGGAGAGGATCTGGAGCAGGCTGAAAGTTTCATGGAGTTGTTTTGTCCAATATTTTCTCTAGCCAGAATGTAGCCAAAGAGAGAGTTCCAGTGTCACCTTGTCATTCTTCATAACTACTACACAACACAGAAAACACTACACAATGCAGACATTATATCAGTTACAACTGGCAGTAAGTACAAGTTCTGATATTTACCCATTTCAAGCCAAACTTTGGGGACAGAGAGCAAAAGTAAATTTTGTGACTGAGTCACATGGAGGTATTAAGACACTGTATACCATAATTATTACTTTCAATATGATTATTACTATCATATTTTTTATTATTTTAGATGGGAAATATCGGGTAACATCATATAGTTTAAAAAGTTTTTAAGGATGTCCCCAATCAGGTTGTTGTAGGCCACACCGCCCACCTGTTAGGCCTCGTTTCCTCTGTGTGGTCTGGTTTGGTTCAGGACAGTTCGGTACAGTTTAGAGCGGTTAACCCTGACCTTGTTTGTGTTTCCACTGCCAGTAGTACCTTCACTTGCTGTGTGAGCTGAGACGAAGGCTACGTAAATACGTGATGTCACAGTGGCATGAATCAGTGAAATGGTCTGAAGTAGCCCATGATTATAAACAAAGAGGACTTCCAGCACTCCAGTCCACTGTGGAGCATTGTTTCGCTCAGACGTTCCTTAAAGCAACAGCGGCGAACAAATCGCTTGACCCACGACCCATTTGAACATTGCAAAAGAAGAGAGTCAAAAAGTGGGACAGCATGTGTCATTCATTAAAGGACTCGTCCTTATTTGACACCGGTAATTGCTAACTGTACTGAGCTGAACTAAACCAGACTGCTTTTCGGACTTCTGACTTGTGTTTATTTATGTGACTTTATAATTATTATTTTGTTTTTTTGTGACAGACTAAAAGAAATAAAAATAATTCTATCTGACAGAATAAACAATGTATACAGCTCAGTTACATTAAGTTGCTGTTGTAATTATTTTGTATTCCTTAAAAACAAAGAAATTTAACCCCAACTAAACATTATCTATTTAAGGTTCCAGCTAGAATCGGACTCTTCATCTCTTCAAATTACATTTGACCACAACTGGTAGAAACCATTGAAAATACTTGTTTTAGAGAGCTAAACGCATATTAATGGGCCTCAAATGAATCACAAAACACAATGAGCAAATACTGTGTAGCAAAGTGAAACTCGACACACCAGATAGACTGTTCAATATACTTAACTTGTTTGTCAGGGCAACAGCCCATCAAAACAGTCTGGGAACTGGCAGAACCTTCTAAAAGCGTATCATAGCATGATTGGATGACTGTTCCATCAATCACATTCATTACAGACCAATCAGATAATATAGTAGGCGGGCACTATCGTAGCAAAGCACAGTACAAAATGTGAGCCACTTTGTAGAACAAACCATCAGCAAAACATGTTAGAAGTGAATCGAAAATATCCATTCTATCGAGAAATAATTTGTGCTGTTGTTGCTGTTAGCATCTATGCTAACCTCCGTATGAGCAGTCACTTCCTGCTGTCATTGCACTCATAGCCTTCACCTCTTCCTGCTCTAAAGGATGCTGATAGGGCTGTCCCGGCCCATCCTACTAAGCTCAAATCATTGTAGATTGAGTAAGGCCTCATTTCCTTTACAATGAAAACGGCAGAAAACAGAGAGTTTTCATTGCGTTTGCACCTTCCATTCACACGGGAACGATGCCCAGAGTGCCTGAATCTGCAAAATTTTGAAACCAGGGTCCAGAGTGAAAAGTTCTGAAACAGTTGGTATCGGTCTCAGTGTAAACAGGAATCAGCGTTTTCAGGTAAAATGATGATGCACAGCACATGCGCAGTATTCTTTCAGATGAAGGTTGCGCGTGCATCTAGGAACAAAAACAACAACAACAGCTTTAGCCGACTACTGAGCAACATGTGTGCTGCTTACTGTACTCGGTTTGTTATCCAGACAAAACTAGAAAAGCACTCAGAGAGCGCAGACCTCCGCCAAGCAGCTTCAGTCCACTTAGACGAAAATGGTCCTATCTGGTAATGTTAAAGAATCCTTTAAAAAATTCCCGTGTCTGGATGGTGATCCGGATCAGTCCCAAAATCTAATCATTTCTTCCTTATCCGATTCCACACATTTCCTGAAAATTTCATCCAAATCTGTCTATAACTTTTCAAGTCATCTTGAACACAAACAAACAAACTAATCAATGACGGCAAAAACATAACCTCCTTGGCAGAGGTAAATATCCAGACAGATTTGTTGTCCAGACAAGAAACTCCTGCGTCTTTGTGCGTCCACTTGCCATTGTTGTTTGTGAAAAGTTTGTCTTCACTGGGAAGCGTACATGTGGTGTAGCACCGCTGTTGCACTACAAACCTACATCGCTAACTACTGGCTTGGCATGCACGCTACAGCATTTTCAGTCGTCCTGGTGGATCTCTGTGAACACGCATCGTTTTCACATCGTCGCCGTGTGAATGCGAAGCGCTTTTGACATAGCAAAGGAAAAACCTTTCCATTCTGTTGACAAAGTTGTCGTGTAAACGGGGCCTGATATGATTAGTAAGGTGGATCTGCCTGATTACAGACATTGATCAGCCAGATCCAGCTGCACTGCAAGGTTAAATATTTGTGACTTACTGGACTGAAAAAGTTTTGGCAGTTGGAGGAACAGCAGATGAGTGAGAAGGTAATGATGTTGATATCCCAAAGCTGAGCATGAAGTTAAAACACAGGTGATCAAATCAGCGACTACAGGAATTGATTTTCAGCAGCTGATCGTACACTTTTACCAGAGATAGATTGATAATGATCAGCTTGTGATCAATCAAGGCACATTTAATAGATATTATTAATTCTTACAATGCCTTTGATTAAAGCCAAGGACTACTGACGGGCAGGAAGTATTCTGTAAGCACACATGCTTGTTTCCAGACACTCACGTTTCATTCATGAGTCCAAAGTGAACTGTTTAATTCACTGTTGACCAAAAATAGGAGTTTATTCAGTGCACTTAGGCTCAACTCTACAGAGTGGATGTGCGACACTGTGCATTTACCTACCACACATCTACCACGTCTCATGCTGATTATCCAGGTTCAGTACCCATGGGAGGCTAAAATCTGATCACAGCTGAAACTCAATTTATGAGTGAAACAGGCGCCACCACAAAGCGCACACAAACACAGGCACAAATACACACAGAACATACACCAAGCTGCCAAAGAGCAGTTCAGTGTTATTTATCATGCATAATTTGCTCAACAGCATGGTTTAAATTAATCTAAACCTTTTTCTATCCATCCATACATTATCTACACCCTGCACCAGCTGCCTGCCAATCACAGGAGAACTTTTCTCTTGTTTTGTTGGATTTTTGTTCAAAGCTGTGGTAGATATCGCAGAAATGACACACATGAAGACAGACACACAAACAGAGGTGCCATGTGTGTCATTATGTGCGCTACATCTATAATTAGTTGTATGTTTCTGCAACAGTGCAGAGACATTCTGTCTGACTTTGTGTGTGTGTAAATTACATGCTACAGACAGCCGGCTGCCCCCCAGTCTCACCAGTGTTGTTGCTCAGTTTGTTCCCCAGTAAGCTCCATCCTGGCGGCAGAGCGAGGTGGTGCAGGGCCAGCGCCAGGCTCTCGTCCAGGCGTTCACACTCCTGCAGGGGAATCTGACACTCGTCCAGCAGCAGCGCGCCATCCAGGCCGTCATCCCGGCCCGCAGTGCTCACCTGTGCAGAGGGTGATTACAAAGATGAGTTCAGTTTACAGAGTGAGAGGTGAGGCTTAGACTGCTGGAGGCACTCGCTTTAAGACACTCAGCATAAGAGCATTAACCAAATGCCAGATCCAAGATGTAAATGCTGGAAAGCACATCCAGATGCAATACTAAGCTTTGCTGCGATTGCATGAGAAAATAATTTTCACATTTAAAAGGTGGAAAAAAAGATCAATTATGTGCTTAAATCTTGAGTCTTCAGGGCCAGTGCATTATCTCTTTCTTTGGTAAGGCAACTTAAAGACTATGTGTCTTTTGGATGAAGAATTTGACAAAAAAAAAAGATTTAATTAATGGAAAACCATGAGACTCAGCCTTATCAGCGAAGAAACAATAAAACAACACTCCATTTATTTTCGTTACTTCACATACATCACAGTATCTTCCATTAATTTCCTTATTAAAGAGTGAATGTACATACAAACATATTCACTGTCTGGTTACTTTCTGTTTTTCTCAGGCCTATGGAGAACATAATCTAAAAAGCAAACTGTGACACTAAAACAAAAGTGAAATTACAAAAACAAAAACAAACAATGGAGTCGAAGTCTGCGTCATGCTATTTGGGATGTAAAAGCTAAAACACTTAAGTGATTAGATGTGAATAAATGTTATTCCTACAGGATGCCAAATATACTGTAGCTATAAAAGGGCAGCTTTTAATATCTACCTTTAATATTTTAGATGAAATAGTTCTGCCAGAAGTTTGACGCAGACTCTTTGTAACCCTCCCCTCTGGAAAGCCTCTGGAACAGTTTCTTTCCCTCCGCTGTCAGTAT
The DNA here is from genome assembly GCA_037902135.1 of Cetoscarus ocellatus. Taxonomy (NCBI): domain Eukaryota; kingdom Metazoa; phylum Chordata; class Actinopteri; order Labriformes; family Labridae; genus Cetoscarus; species Cetoscarus ocellatus. Next base: position 604,828 of record JBAMNC010000366.1, read on the forward strand.
CATAAACAGTACCCCCTCTCCCCCATGAAACAGACTACAGTCATCAGCCGAATTTTATCCACTGCAGACTGTATTCATATTCATATTGATACAATTTTTGTTCATATTGTGCCTATTGCATATATGGTACATTTTTTGTATCTACCTAATTCAATTTGCACTATATTCTACCTATTTTTATATTCATTTTAGCTATATCAGTGTTCATTTTGTTGACTAATTATTTTTGTCATAGTTTTTGTCAACAACCTTTTTCCCCTGACGAAAACTAGACTGTAACTAAAACAACAATTGTACATTGACAAAAAATAAAACTAAATTAACTGACATTTGATCAACAAATAAAAACTAGACTCAAATGTTTGACAGAGACTTAATCCAATCAGACCTAATTTGGTCATGTAGAAAGTAGGGAAAAGTTAGGAATATATCCAATCACAGCTACTCTGGTTGTGTGGAAAGGTTTGATGAGTTAAGAGGGACATCCAATCACAACTGCCTTAGCTTCATGGTGGTGGGATAAGTTGTGGAGCGATCCAATCAGAGCTACTCTCTTTACGAATTGATATATTCATGTAGAGCAGGTTTACTGTTTGTCAGTTCTGGTATTGTGACTGAGATGCTCTGCCAGGTAGCCTAAATAAAGGTGACAGCATCACGTAGAAGTTAAATTTGTTTTTGTTTATTTATACATTCAAACTTTACTAACATTCAGTAAAGGGTTATTAGATGTTTCATTTTATCCAAGTGAAAACATGACTTCAGAAATTCAAGGAAACATAAAAAATGCCTTACACTTTACACTTCATATTTTAGTCGACTAAATTTACAGTAGATTTTGTCGACTAAAATGTTGTGAAATTTCAACAACTAAAACTAGACTAATATTAAAACAATTCAGATGATTTAATTATGACCAAAACTAAAATATATTGTAGGCAAAATAATATAACTAAAACTAAATTAAAAAGTGCTGTCAACATTAACACTGACCTATATGTTGATTGTTTTTGAGTCAATTTACCAAGTCAAATTCCTTGCCAAGCACATTTGCAGGTACTTGGCAATAAATACACATTCTGATGCTAATTCTGGTTCTTTCCTCCTGATTTCTTACAAGCTCCAATCCTTGTGCTTTTTTCACTGCTATCTAAGAAATGGAAATGGGCCACGTTGTAGCTCACCAGAAACTGTGCCATGTCAAAAGCCAGGTCCTGGACGAAGCTGAACCGATGCTCTGCCAACGACGCCACAAGACCCAGACGGGGCTTTGGTTCCTCTGAGTCCTCGGGGACGCTTCGGCTGGCTGAGCACAAGGTGACCAACACCACCTCGCAGCAGTCATGGGCTACAAAGAATGGAAAGAGGAGGGGGTAGAAAGGGGGAAATAGAGAAAAGAGAGCGGTGAGAAGGAAACAAAGGACAGAGAACCAGATTAACACAAATATACTCAGTTATATAATTACTAATAATTGGGTTGATTGTCATATGACTTCCTCTGTCATGTAGTGTAAGACACAGTCTGTATCAATCTTTAGTTTTTTTTACCTATATTTGCAAAATGTGATTATTAGGCGTTACAACAGTTGTGCTATTAAGTTTAATATTGTCAGTCAATCAATTGATCTATTACTTAGCAAATAAACACTCAGTAGAGGCCCTTTTACCAAGTAGTATTCAACTGTAATGCCATGCAAAAATGACATAAAAACAATAATAGGTAGGATGTCAAGATGGATTTGGAGACTAATGCACACTAACATAGCTAAAGTAAAAGAAACAATAAACCAAGATAACTGATAAATATATAAAAGAAAAGAAACGAGAGAAACAGCACAGTAATAAAACCAAAAAGCAACAGAAAAGATTTAAAAGAAGCTCACACAGTTTTTAGAGAATGAACGACACAAAGAGAGATTTTATGGATATGGAAGTGTGTGTCTGATAATCTCAACATAATAAGGAGTCCTGTGTTAAAAGAGTACAACTTGGCATTTGAGGAGGAGGTTAATTGATGCAGAAGGCTGCTTAAAGCCCTGTAAATTAGCAGAGGAAAGGCTGCATCATACTTCTACTCGACAGCCTGGCCGAGCTGTAATGCCAATATAAAATAAAAAAACAGAAATATAAATTATGGTAATTGTGTTGTAGCATCTTTTCAAATAAGTATTGGGACTCTGTGATCATACACGTCAAAGGATTTATTACAAACAACTGGCCCTATACTGTGTTGTTAGAGCACTAACACAATCTAGCTAGCATGCAACTTAAGCAATATATTAGCACAAGGACAACACAGTTGGCACTTACATATTGTGTTTATTAGATGATTGTTTTTTTATGTCCTTGTAACGCTTGTCATATGCATATTCAGGGGCACTGCCAGAAATTTTGGGCCCACTGAAAGATATAAGATTGGACCCTATCCCAAACTATCTCTTCAAGGCTTCACAAACCAAACATCTGTAAAGAAAATTGATAACTAAAGTGACAAAATATATATCTTTAAATAGACTACGACCAAATATGTCTGCCAAGTTCTTCTATTTAAAGAAACAAAATGTCAGTTCAGCTAGACGCTTCTATATCAAATCAACATCGGTCCTCTCCAGATTGTATTCATAAAGATATCAATTTTAACATTAGATTGATCTCTCGATCATGGTTGTATTGATTATACATCCTTAATAACTATCTTTACAACCACATAGACATGAGGACAGTCTCGAAAATGAGATGCCACATCTCAAAGGGTGTACCTTTAACACATTTATATTCAACAAAGACAATTACGGCTCTATACAAAAAAAGATTGACTGATTGACAAAAAGCTTTAACAAGTAGAGAAAACAGTCTTCATCTGAAATTAAAGAGTAAATGGTACATTAAACAATGTTCCATACCATAACTTTTTGCCATTTGGACCATTTTTAGCATTTAAAATATTTTGAACATGATCAGTCTCTGATCCTTTACCCCTGCAAAAGATTTAAAGCTTTTCCAGATCATTCACTCGTCTTACTATAACTATAACTGTTTTACTGTTTTTTTTCTAAAGACCCAAATATTTTTTTCATGCTATCTGGTATAAAGGCAGCATCAACTAAACATACTCTAATAAATGTTAAAAGTGGCTTCTTATTTCAATAATGTTATTTTGTGGAAGTTTCAAAAAAATGCAAATGATGCAAAAAGTGCCTCAATTTTACCCCTTTGCAATCAAAAATAAGTACAACTTGGTAATTCTTGTATGTGAAGAGAAAAAAAGATTTTCTCAAGACCTATGGCAAAAATTAATCACTTGATATGCTAAAAATAATGTATATACTACTAATACTATAATAATGTAACACCCAGTGCATATGTATATGTGTAACAGAGGCTATATTGGGGATAGGCATTGATCTGACACAGGAAGCTGTAAAAGAGGCATAAAAGGGTAACAAGCTGGCAAAATAACATTGTAGTCATAAGGAGGGGGGACACATTCTGAGTGCGACAGGGCTGAACAATAATGGGTAAAAATGATATTTTTATTATTTTCCCCCTCAATATATTATAAAGAGCTAATGAGTATTTTTAGAATTATGATCAATAGAAGCACTAAGAAAGAAAAATAACAGCTGAAAGTCTCTATTGCAGACTGCGGATAATGATATCTGACAAGACAGCATAGTCAAGGAAACAAGGACGTTTGCGACATTGGTTTCCGTCTATTACACACAACTGGCAGCACGCAAATAGCAGCATGAGTCATGTGACATTGCACATCCTGCCATGTCACTGTTGCACATGGGTATATTGCAACTGTGATGTAAAAGCAATATTTTGCTCAGCCCTATTGTACATACGTGGACCTCACACTCCTGCTGGCATTTCACCGGTGAATTCAGGCACTGTGGCTCCAGTATTACACCATTATGTGGGCAAATCCATGCTGACATCTTAACTTTCTTACAGCTTTGTTACTAACCAAAGCCTCTAAGAAGGAATTCAAATGGATTTTTCACCTTTCATCAAAATCCCTTCTGGCCAACCTGATTATGAGAGCATAATCTGAAAGCAAAATGTTACCCAAGCAATAACCGGCGGTGCTGAGGGATTAAGTCGACTCAGAAGGTCAAAATCCTGCAGATCTTCAAGTGTCCACTGAGGTTAGCCGCAGGAGCAGCAACAGCCACATACAGGCTCCATGTTAAAATGATGACTTATTTACAGCAGAAACAAACAAGTTTCAAAAATCAGTTTTGGTCACAATAGTTGATAAGGGAGGAGACTATAATTTGTTCATGTTGATTATTTGACTTCAGTAAAGATACAATAATGCATTAACGATGAAATCGACACAAGCCTGTGCGGTTCTGCTGATTCTCATATGGCTTACAACCCACCTGAAGTCCAAGCATTTGTTTGTTTTTTTAGGTAGACTGAAAGTTAGTTTCAATATGGATTTGACTCAAAAGCCTCCTTGAGCTTCTTCAAATACCTTTTACAGACTATGGCGTACTGCATTGCATCCAGAAAGTAAAATTAAGAGCTAACAGCTTAGACCAAATACAAAACAGGCCTGGGAAACATTCATTCACACTGTACCGGCAGCGTTAAAAACTGCCTTCTCAACTGGAGCCCCCCCTGTGGCCATTTAGCAGTTTTCCAAAAAGTGAGGGCTGTGCCCCCCTGGTGGCCCCTGGAGGTACTGCAGGTGAACCACATGAGGTCATTACATTTAATAAAACATGTTCCCATAGTTCTTAAAATCAAAACAGCTTGAATTGGAAAACCCAATAGATTTTCAGCAGATGGGTACAAGAGCTGCTGTTTATACAACTTGACAAAATCTGACGAACAAAGAATGGTTCCCCTGATAAGTTCAATAAAGTGTGGTCTCCATTTATTGAAAATGTAAAGAAAGTGTGATACACTATGCCAGCTGACTCAGAGTTTTACAAATTAAGTAGCTGCTGCCAAATAATGTTTAATTGACACATTATTGATATTTGTAATTAATATTTAAAGTGCTTGTTTTTCTTTTTTTGTTTTGTTTTTTTTATGTGTAAGTTCATTGTGGTTGTGGACACATGGATGAAGCAAAAGTGTTTACATATTTAAGATAAAGTTACACAAAAAGAATTGAAATCTAATTTCAAGTTATCTGAAAATATTGGATTAAACATGCGTTTTTTTCATAGTTTTACTAGTACTAAACTAACCTGCTCTCTTAAGGCTTCGACAACAGCACTTGCTTCTTGGTTCAAAGACTTTATGAGATGTTAATGCTCACATTAATATTCTCTTTGGACCCAACTAAAAATATAAAGGTAAACATAATCATTTACACTTTGAGTTTTGTTGTATGAAGGTTTTGGCAGACCGGAGAAGATTTTTAGGTTTCATACTAAGCTTTAAATAACTTTACATTCTTTTCATATTGGCCGGTGTTTTATTCAGCATGTCAGGCATGCAGACTGTAAACATCTATCCTTGAGTGCTGTCTACATGTTTTAGATTACCAAGTGGACTTTTCAAGGTGTAATCTTTATCTAAACCACAGAAAGTATGGCTTAAGTGAACAGCGATCAAAAGAGGTTTTATACTGAATACTAAACAGCTGTGACCTGTGAGAACAAGGGTAACCGAAGGGCCACAGCACATCCTTTTGGATTGTTGTCCTGGGGTATTAAAGATACATTTTAATTGGATAACCTCTGTCACTGTAAAAAATAAAATAAAGCATACACATAAACAGTGAAACAAATGACCAATTAAATAGTAAAACAATGACAGGAGACCACTTCGTTACCACCTGATATTATTCTGACTGTCACACGGTCACACTGTCATTATATACAGAGACTTCGTTAATGACATTAGAAACACCTGAGGGTCAAAAAGTCTGCTGTTAAATGGGCCTGTAGCTTATTACAGCCACTGTGATTAACTAAGGTTAAGATGTTAAAGCTCATTAAAAGGCTGTGCTGAATACTCAAGTCTGATTGGTCAGTTGCTGCGTCCTGAGGTATCTGTATAGCAGCTGTAGGTTTGGAGAATGAATCAAAAGCAATGAACTGACTCTGAAGGAGTGTGGAGGGCTTACGGTAATCAAATCAATCTGAAGAAAGGGTTTACAGAAGTTAGCTGGAATTCACAACTCAGATGGGTAAATGTTCGCTACAGCAATGAAACAAATGCTATAATAAGGCAACAATGTAAACAATGAACTGAGCACATTACACGAGTGGCCAATAGACTAAAACACGGTGTTGTCTAATTAAGTTAATTAATTAGTTAGTTTAAAGTCAACCACTGGTTTCTGATGCTAAACATTGAGGTCTGACTATGATGGTCACCATAGTGAATATGCATACTCACTCTAACTTTACAGATGTCATACTTTTCCTTAAATCAGGTTCATGTCTTCAGTTTTTATAACCGCTGGGGTATGTTCACAATCATTCCTTAAAACACCCTCTAGAGCTTATATTCAGACTACCCCTGATAGTCCTGTATTCTCTCTCTATCTGAGACACTCCTGCCTGTTAAAGCCTGCCTTCCCCACATGGGTCCAGTCCAATCTGATCGGTTTACAGGTCAACTCTGTGGTCATTGGTCAGTTTTGTGCTGCTCTGTGCCATGTTGTCAACAACTCTGCATTCATTCCAGTGTCAACGCTCTGCAGTGGGTTTGCTACTGTGAGACAACTGGCTAAAACTGATGACCAAACAATGTAGTACAGCTTATTCCCACACTGTTACAAGAGTAGTTCAAGCCCATTTGCTAGGAGTGGGAAACCTCGAGCAGAGCATAGAAAAGTGCAGAGTCAATGGTTCTGAGTTGACCAATTACTACAGAGTGAACTACTAAACCAGGCCAAAGTGGGAGAAGGGGCCCTAAAGTGACAGTAGCACCAAAAGACTGTCTCAAAGTAAAATAGATGTAGATCAGGAGTACTCAGGAGTACCTGAGGTCCCCAACCACAGGGTTGCTGACTGGTACAAAACCAAAAAAACACTTACTGCATTGTAGAGAAGAAAAAATCATTATTTTAAATTCTACTTTTTGAATACAGAGACCAAAGCATGTTTTATTTTGACAGAAAGACCGGATCCTCTCGTATCAACCATGTAGCTAGACTGTGCAGACTTGACACACAGCTTCTCTGTCCCTGTCACCGCTGTGATGAACGAAAAAGTACAACTTACAATGAACTCATGGTTCAACTTTGTGCTCATGCTCTTGTCCACTTGTGCCCTGGAAGTAGCTGTAAATGTATTTGGTTCTGCATGACCTGCGTAACTGGAGGACAATCAAGGCACATGAGAGCACAAAACTTCCTGATGTGGAGGGGTTCAATTCAGCAGAGGTAAGAACTATAAATGTCCATCAGTTATCAACAGAACATCAGATCAGCTCAGACTGATGACCAATGGATAACACACACCCCATCAGCACTGTATGTACTCAGTTTTTACAGCATTTTTCTTCATGGGTGTAGCAATTTGATAAGTTACCATGTCGACTGGTGACTTTCAGTCGACTGTGTTCCTGAATGTCTTTGGACTGTTTGCCAGTCCACGACTAAACTGTATTACAGAAAACTGGACCGTGCTACAAAAAAGTTTGGGACCTCTGCTGGATGTAAAAACTAGCAGGTTTTTGAACGTCAGAGATGGTGGGCATACTCTAGCAGTCACTGAAATATTTTCACTTTCATAAACCAGTCGGTGACATCAGTGGGCCTACCTTTCTTACAGAGTCATTTATCCAGTCTATGCTCACAGACAAAAACAGATGCTTCCTTACAACATTACATTTATTTAAGCTTCTCACTTTTGTTCAGTTGTAGCCAATAATTAAAAATCAGCTACAAACACTGCTGACTTGCAACACTGACCTCAATCATATCTGATTCAAACCAATAAATATTTATTTGTCTAAATGAAACATATGTTAATTATTAGTACTAATCCCCTTCCTGCAGTAATAAATCAACCTCCACCTGCCAACAAATTCACCACACATGATTTAATCAGTGGACTGAATATTTATGTTAATTAATTTTCAGTTGTCATAACAAAAAGAATGATTAAAGAGGACTGTAGTCCACACATGTAGCTGATGTCAAAACACAGCTAGCAGGGATTAAAGGCTCTGCATGACTGCCTCATAAATGTGTGATGCTGACATCCCTGCTTCTAATTTACAGAGCGTTACACGGCCTTCTGCATCAATTTATCTCCTCCTCAGATGCCAAGTTGTTCTCTCTGAGTGCAACACCTTGTCATTAAAAAAAAAAAAACAATTCAAGTGGATTATACTCATCTTTAATATTCCTGCATTATCAGACCAATTACTTTGGCATGTTTTCTATTATTCAGTCCCTGTCTTTGTCTCAGAATGGATTGTCAGCACTTCCTAATACAAATATCACATCTTTGCAGAATTAATGTGAATATCTCAAGGTGTAAAAGCGTTCATGGGGCATCATTTCCACATTTTTGGTGAAAGTACACTGAAAACGGACTATAGGTCGTCACAGGGCAGGATCTGTATGGGCAAATCAACACTATCAGAGTTAATTTAACATTTATTTAGTGTCTATATAGGTCCACACCACAAAGTGCTGCTTTCACTCGTGGAGTTGATACTTTTACTCTCATTAATCGTAACTGTTGACTCTTTTTGGCGCTAAAATGTAAAACTTTGGCATGCAACTTTAGAACAACACTGCTATTAAGTACTAGGAATGCACTCTCAGAGTAAAGTTTTAACTACTTAAGTGTTAACTCACTATTAACAATGCGAAGTGTAAACATTGCTGTATTAATGTAATGTAATACTGTAAATTAATAGGGTAAATTAGCTTAATTATATTACCATTTTTGGTTTGAGCACACACAGTATATTTTAAAAAACACTTGCACTGCAGTTTTCATGACCTGAGCTTGTGGCATGTGTTGATACTTATCCAATCATGGGGGACGGACCAGATGCTTGACACTCCAAGTGTTTTTTACAGAGTTCAGAGGGAAAAGTTCTGAGTTAAAGATCCTACAGTAACACTAATGGGTTTGAAACATCATTTTTACACTTGTTTTTGACACCAACCTTTTTTTTTTTTTTTTTTTAACTGAGGTCCATTTTCAGGGATTTGACTCCATCCGGAGTAGATTTCACTTTGCCCTTACTGAAATTTTGCAAACACCAAATTTTTAAGTTTTCTCAATTTGCTGTGTACTGTTTCTGCAAAACTCTTACGAATCATTATTAAATATATTGGAAGGAAAGATATAATAATTTTACATACTTTGATATCTGCTGAGTTCTTTATTCACTGCACTGAAAAAAATCACTTTAATTATCTTTAATTTTTGTATCATTGATTAAATACTGCCAAAATAGTACTTTATTAATCCCTTATCAGTAAATTATTTTGTACATTCCGTTATTATAAATAAGCAAACATGCTGCAGGCTGTTGGTAAATCAACAGTGATGGTCTGCTGCTTTTTTAAAAGAGGAACTCTCTAAACTAGGGATGGGCAACTGGTGGCCCGGGGGCACATGCAGCCTGCAAGTCAATAAACAAAAGCTCATAATAAAACACAATTCCATGCACAAATTGGGGTTTTAATTGAAAATATTCCAACATATTCTTGAATAAACAAGTTTTAGATTTTGCTATTGCTTACATATTTGTACTTTGAAAACCTGTTTAACACTCATTTTTTATTGCATTATTGAAAAAGTAGCTTAATAAAGCTTTAGTTTGGTTTTGAGTTAATTAAATCAGGTATTTTTGTTCGCTTTTGTTTAAAAGGTGTGAACTGAGGCTTAATCATACATGATAAAAGCGTCATATTTGCCTTTTTGTTTAGTTACCTATTTGTTCCTTGAGTGTATCCAATAACATATAATTCTGTCACACTCAGGCAGTGAACAAAGTTGTTCATCCCTGCTCTAAATATCTGGGTGCTCATGAGCACGTTGGCAGAACTCAGAAAGTGGGGCAGCATATTTAAAACTTATATTAGCTTTTACTGTTTTACTGCAGATTAGATTTTAAGAAAGTGTGATTGTACGTTTTTTTTGAGAGGATCATCTTGATAAACAAAATATGTAACAGTCAAAACCATTTTTTCTGCCGCTGAGCTGATTTTTCTAGCAATGATCCAAAAACCCATGAAAAAAAAGTAATTGGAAAATTAGCAGGGGGTTTGCTGCCATGTCCACATTTTGTTCCTCTCCTACTCCAAATTAGAGTGTCCTGCTTAAATACAACATTACAGTTTGAATCTTATCCACATGAGTATTTAAACCAGAATTCAGTGCTCTGTATTTGCAGTCTGTTTCTCAAGACACCTGGGACTTCTGTCCTTCAACCTTGTGTTGGGTCACAGGGCGGCTCTCTCTGTGCTGTGTGTAATAATGGAGAGCACTGAAGCGGAGCTAATCTGTAGCAGAGAGTAACACCTCCTCCTCTGACCCCCCCCCCCCCCCCACCCTCAGAGGCTGTAATTCAGCTGTGCTCCTCACAAGATTAAAGTTTTATATGGTACAACTTTTTCTTCTCAACATTATAAGTAGATATGACCCTTAAAGGTGACAGAACCCCCCACCCACCACCATATCACTACTTAACACAGTCCCCTCTGATCTGAATGAAATATCTGCGCTGCTCTTTAGTCAAAGTACAGCGTGTATCCTTCACCAGAGGATGCTTCTGACCCTGTATAAACCAGCTCTGAACACCCTTCTCTTAAACTTTAGTTTCAGTGCATGTGTTCCTTTAAATCAAAATGAGCCTCCTCTCACCCGGCCCTCTCTTTAGAGGGGCCTGCCAGCTTCAAACTATGAAGCCAACACAGTACTGCACAAGAGCTGCATCTTCCCAAGTGTCCATTTGAGACTGGCTGCAGGACCCCCCCGAGATCACACATGTAATCCATGTAAAAAAGCTGTTCTTGTAGCAGAGATGAACATGACTGGTTACAAGCCCAATTCACAGTGCCCATTCAAGGCATAATATTTACTGGAGATTGAATGGAGGGACCTAGTCAGCCCCCTCTTTGCCCCATCTCCAGAGGTAGTAAAAGAGGCGTGATACTGGAGAGAGGGGGGTACGCAGACTCAGTGGGAGACAGGACCTCTGCCAGTGAGCATCTTTGCCTTTGTGTTAATGTGGGAGCACGCCCTTTGTCACAGGCATTTAACCCACATTGTGTTGTGAATAGGAGATAATATAGCTTGTGTCTCGAGGTCAAAACCTTGTTGCGGCACTTTTGCATAAAGGCACTGTGAATTGGGCATTAGTCTTAAACAGGGCCACCCACAGCAATGGCTACGCCCCTGAAAGGCCCTGTAGGTGGCCTTTACAGCTGTACACTTGCATGTCTAATTGGCAGCATAAGTGTTCTGCCTAACCCCGAATTTCCGCATAGTCTCCTTCGCATCACATGCACACGGCTTTGCTCCGACTGTACTTATAGTGCTGTGCAGCAGATCGCAGTTCTGGAAGTTTAAAACGCAAGACTGGTAAGATCTGGTACGAGCCATGCCTTGACAAGGTAATTGTGTTCCTGATGAGAAGACTTTGATTTGCTGTCTGCAATGATAATGTTTGTAAGGATGCAACAAATCGTAGACGTTGACGACAGAATTTGAGGACATAAATGGTCAATGACATACTTTATCGTTGGATAGTCATTAAATACGTCATTCCATGTTTTTAGTGTAATGCGTGGACATTAAAATTGCTTTCTGGAATAGATTATTCAGTGGAGTGCGTCATCTCACTCCTCTATCCATCTTTTTTGGAGCAGCATTATCACCCAGTGGCCACAGTGTGGCAGGAAAACACAACAAAGTAGCCGCTGTTATGCTACCGTGTTCTAAACCTTTGTTTAACTCTGTGTATTTCCTCATCTACACTGATGATAAAGGAATAAAACATCCTCACATCAGAGAGTTTACCTGGAAACTTGAAAAATTACCTGGAAACTTTGACCACTTATTCCTGTTTTGAGCCTCTGTGTTGGGGGGAAATCAACGCGGAGCTAGAGAAGCTCCTGCTGAAAACAGACGTGCAGCGTATTTCCAGCGAACCAGTGCTGAGATATGCTGCAGGCATGAGACTCAGGCTGTGAAAACACACCAATTGAAAAGACTAGGTGCAATTTGCTGCAGAGGGCAGCAGTTCGAATATTGTGGAGTCAAGGATCATACTGTTTTAAGAAGAAGTGCTTTACATTTTTAAAGGAAAAACCCTTAAAACATGCATAAATAATGTGCAGGAGGTTGATTTTTCTGTAACTCCTCCATTTTGTTTTTATGAAGGATTCCAGTCAGTGTTAATTTTGACAGCACTTAATTTAGTTTCAGTTTAAGTCTTTTGCCTAAAATATATTTTAGTTTTAGTCATAATTTAGTCATCTAAATTGTTTTAATTTTAATCTAGTTTAAGGTGATGAAATTTCACAACATTTTAGTCGACAAAATCTACTGTAAATTTAGTCAACTAAAACATGAAGTGTAAAGTGCAAGGCATTTTTAATAATTCCTTGAATTTCTGAAGTCATGTTTTACACTTGGAGCCTAAAACCATGAAGCTAAGGCAGTTGTGATTGGATGTCCCTCTTAACTCATCCAACCTTTTCACACAACCAAAGTAGCTGTAATTCCTAACTTGTCCACACTTTCTACATGACGAAATTAGGTCTGATTGGATTTAGTCTCTGTTGAACATTTTAGTCTAGTTTTTATTTGTTGATGAAAATGTCAGTTAATTTAGTTTTATTTTTTGTCCATGTGCACTTGTTTTTTTAGCTACAGTCTAGTTTTCGTCAGGGGAAAAAGATTGTTGATAAAAACTATGACGAAAATAATTAGTCGACAAAATTAACACTGATTCCAGTAATGCACAATAAGAGGCATGGCTGATATGCCTGCAAGCCAGAGCTGTGCTGGCTTGCAGGCAAAAAAGAATGGAATATTCTGATATTTGGATAAGTTTGATCAACCCTTATCTATAATTCTGACTAGCGCACAGTATAAAAATAATAATAATAACTTTACTTATATAGCACCTTTAAAAACAGACGTTTACGAAGTGCTTTAACAGACAAAATGAAAGCAGAAAAGGCAGAACTCTGAGCACAATAAAATCAATAATCAGGTCAGACAGAGACTGAAAGAGTCAAAGGGAAAGGCACAGAGGGTCATGTTAATTAAAACAACAAAAGAAAGGACAATGGCAAACTGGTGAGAGGGAGACAGCTGACGTATTTGTTTTATATATAGTGATAAGGCAACAGTAAGACAGTTGATAGATAATGGGATTGTAAATACATAAATTGTTGATAGTTGATAGATGATAGATGATAGTTGATAGATGATAGATGATAGATGATAGTATGGCTTGGGACTGGGAAATGCATTCATCTGCCACATCACAAGGTACACCTTTTCAGCTGTTCATTCATCCAAAAAGCTAATCAGCCAATCATGAGGCAGAAATTCAGTGTATTAGGCCATGTAGACAGGTTTTAGAGGACCATCTCAAGTTTAAACTGTGCATCAGAATGGAGAAGAAAGGTGACTTTGAATGAGACATGGTTGTTGATGCCAGACAGACTGGTCTGGGTATTTTAGAAACTGCTGGGATCTTCATCCAAAACAACATCTAGGGTTAACAGAGAATGGTCCAGAAAAGAGAAAACTTTCAGGGCCTGATCTTCTGGGTGTGCGTGGATAAAAACATGTGCAAACTTGATAGCGTGCGCAAAGCTGATCTACTAACCGGATGCATCAAGGATTGTGTCTGTCAAATGAGCAAAATAGCACGCGCAATCCATTTAGCAATGGTGATACAAGAATTAACATTTAGCAAGATCATAGAAAGGCAACTATAAACTTAAATATCTGATCATTAAAACTTGGGATGTAACAGTATGAAAATTTCATATCACTGATATTGTGACCAAAATTATCATGATTTTCATTATTATCACGGTATTGTTGCAATGTGCTCAAATGTTCAGAAAGAACTTATATACGCACTGAAATCATATAACAAAGTTTTATTTGCTTAAAAAAATAATGTGAATATAATCCTCCTATTATCCTCAAATATTACTAACACATTTTACCCTTGGGGTCAATTTCCCTCCAGAAAATGATTTACATAAAATTGTTGACCGAGTTTTTGTGTCAGGCACTTTGTTTATTTGTTGAATAAATAAATAACCCCTTAACAATGAAAACTATCAGTGAGTTGACCTGTCCTCTAGTGCCACCATCAGGGCAAACTTTTAGGTTAGAATGAATGTATCTTAAAAAGTTTTCATACAAATCTTCTCAAAGTTGCTGACAACATTAATGACCACCAGAGTATCAGCCCTATTGGTTTTGGGGATGATATGACCTTTCCTGTACCGCCACCATCAGGTAAAACTTTCAGTTTTAGAGTTGGTGTATCCTGAAAATCTTTCATCCAAATCTTTTCTAAGTTGGGGTGCACATTTATGACTCTCACAGGATTAACCATATTGATTGACATTGGTGACCCCCCCCCCCCCTTTCCTCTCATAAACATATTTATTTAATTATTTTTTATCCCCCTTTTTAGCTGTTCGTCACTGTAAAGTCTCACTCACCCCTCCTCTTATGTTATTCCAAAACTTGGAAAGTCCTCAGAGACATGGTGGCTTCAAATATTGCCCTTCCAGTCTTAGCTTTCCAAAGGTTTGCTTTTGATTTGTTAACTCCTGCAAATGAGCAGCCAAAGTAGGTTTCCAAGTCAACTACACCCAGGTCTTTCCAACTGTCCACATACACACACTTCCCCTCTAAATCTGTCATCCCAAGTACAATATTTTCATTTTTTTATAAAGAGCTCTAATGATGACTTCATAGTTGGAAAGCCTTGGATGTGATCAACTTGCAAGTCTACATTGGCTTCCACATTTTGGCAGGAGTTCACAGGTCAGGTTGTTATTCCACATGCCCACACCATGAGAAGTATCAAAGTTCTCGTGGGAATAGTTGTTTTCCCCACCTCCCTGTTATGTATCCACTCAAAACTATCAACTCTGCACCTGCAGGTGTGGGAGTGTTAGGTCACACACAACACAAAAGTTTTACACCGCTAAAACAGCCTGGGGTCAAATTGACCCCCGAGGAACACCAATGTGTGCAATATGTGTTCAGCACATTGAAAAAATATCATCATGATAATTTTATGCTTAATCAGTTGTCCCCTTCAAATTAGGAAAAGTCCTGAAATATGAAGCAAAATCCTTGCAAAATCCAAATTACAACCAGACATCAGACTTTGTTTAGAGGGTGAAAAAGTCTCCGGTACAATGTCCGTGTGTGCACTAACTGCCATTCTTCCGCTTTTAGAGGCCAAACATTGCAAACTGCACATGCGCACCTGCATCTGAGGGATCGCTGCTGCTTTGCTTTGCTTTACTGAGGAGCAGACACATAGTTCCGGCTTTTACAGCCAATGAGAGGTATCACTGTCAGTTATTGACAAAGTGAGGAAATCAAACACGGTTTTAACGGTAATTAAAATAGGAAACAGTAATACTAGCCATTGGAAATTTTACCACGGTTTATAATTTTAACAGTAACTGTTACATTCCTAATTAAAACCATATGCAGGAGAGCATTTCTGAATACACAACACATTAACTCTTTAGGCAGATGGGCTACAGCAGCTTATCCTATCAGATAAGAACAGAAAACTGAGGCGTCAGTTTGCACAGGCTTACCAGAAATGGACAATAGAAGACTGGGAAAATGTTGCCTGGTCTGATGAGTCTTGATTTATGCAGCTACAGAAAGTAGGGTCAGAATGTGGTATAAACAATATGAAAACTTGAAGTCTTTCTGCCTTGTATCAACAGTTGAGGCTGGTAGTGGTGGTGGGATGGTGTGAAGGATATTTTCTTGGCACATTTTGGACCCTTTAGTACCAATAGTCACTATCTGAGTTTTTTTGCCTACCATGTCCATCCCTTTACGGCCAAAATACACCCATAGAGTTAGGGCAGTTCAGGGTGCAAGGCGTATACTGTATTTTTCCAATCAGGTAAAAACTATTTAATAAATACCACAATCTAACTAAATCTGTATTTATGTTTAGCTCTACTCTACAATGCCCTCTGAGGATTAACTAATACAAGAGTCATGATCCAAAGGCAAGAACTGTGGCATTTGTTCACACCAGCAAATATGGCAGCAGAATAAAAGAAAGATTAACACATGTTGGATGCTGCAGATGGGTTTGTCTCTCCCAGGTCTGTTGTGGGAGACAAGAGGGCTTAAGCTGTGGGTAGGGGGTACTTACCGGGACAAAGCGCCTGCAGGGAGTCATGGCTACTCCTTAGGGTGCTGGTCAGGTGCTGCTGTGTGCTGCCAGTAAACAGGAGGAAGTAGTCCACACCCTCCTCATCCCCAGCCAGCTCTTCATCATTGAGCTGCACTGTAATAACACACTGCCCCTGCAAACAGAATAAGAGAAAAGGAAAAAGTTATTATTAATATGGACAAACATTTGAGGAAGATTTGTGAGAGCTTAACTTCCTACACAAGAAAGTGGAGAAAGTGACTTTAAGAAATTTGATTGTCTCACTTCTGCGTTGCACCGTTTTCCTTGAATTTATATATCAAATGAGAGTGTTCAATCAATCAATCAATCAATCATCAATCTTTATTTGTATAGTGCCAGTTCATAACAAGTGTTATCTCAAGACACTTTACAAGAGAACATTCTGACAACAAACTCTCCATTTTATAGACACACACATATGCATACACAAATACACAAAAATAAATATATTTGTATATACACATACAAACATCCAGAGATGTTTACATCCAGGCAGAGACAAAGGGACTAAAAATAATAATTTATGATAGAGACAAACCCATGGACGCCCAGCTCATAAATCTGTCCTCATCACATTTGTCTCTGCTGAATACAGGCTTAATCAATATTTATTTGTATAGCACCATATTTGTCTTTGTTGAATTTAATTTTATTAAAGGTAAGCCCTTTGAGATGTGGCATCTCATTTTCAAGAGGGTCTTCATGTCTATATGGTTGTAAAGATAGTTACTATGGATGTATAATCAATGCAACCATAGATCAATCTTATATTGAAATTAACATCTATAATGATTATAAACTGGAGAGGAATGATGTTTATTAATATAGCAGCATCTAGCTGAACTGCCATTAAAATGCATTTAACTGATCTAAAGTATGAATTTATGTTAAATGATTCATTTTGTCAGTGTTGACATCTTGTCTGGTATATTGTACACAAAAAAACTTTGACAGTGTTGTGTGGACACAGGCTAATGGTAACTAAAGCAGGGTGCCCAGTTTGGGACAGATTTCTTTCTTTCAACCACAGTCAGCAAAGACTTACTTGATGGATCTAAAGATTGTCCTTACAGATTTCTCTGGGATGTATGTTTTAGCTGCACCCCCCTGCTTTATCTCAAAAAAGGCCATAAAAGACATACTTATATGTAAATGCATTTTTTTCTTGGTTTTAAATATTGAAGATTATGTACAGGTAAGTGTAAAATCATGTGTTCTTCAGTAAATTAGGAAATGGAGACTTAAGGAAGAACAACAATAAAACTCATCATAAGAAATGTGATTCATGGTACAACAGACCCCTGGAAACTTCAGAATAAAAGCTTTTCGTGCTGATCCTCCATAGAAATGGTCAACTGGGCTTTTACACTGAAAGGTACAAACAAGAAAAAGGTACAAGCAGCAGTTCTATTTCTATCTTGTCTGTGACTTAAGCCTAATTCACACAGACATTTTAAGGCCCAATATCTACAACCCTGAGACGGTTCACCTCCACTGTGAATGTTGTGAGATGGAACGGACGGGAACAAGTTGATCCCCTCTCTGTTCCGTCTCCAGAGGTAGTAACAGAGGCTTGATATTGGAGAGTGGGAGGCACTAGGACTGTCGAGTGAGTGTCACGCTGCATTGCGTGCATCCAAGTTGTATTGCAGCACGAAGAAGTCACAGACTTGCAAAATGAATGTAAATATCTCATGAATGTCTCCAGGTGCAAGAAAAGTGCAAGTTGAGTAAAGCCGCTATGAATTGGGCAATATTCTACACGTGTGGACATACATTTCTACCAAAACAAGGTAAACAAAGCTCTCTGTTTTTCAGTTTTTAAATCTATTTTGGCCAAGATACATGCACAACTCCAGGACAAATAAAAGAAAGCCTCATATTTTCTAGACTCTAAGGAGTGTGTGTATGTCTGAAGGTTGTTGAATATGTAAGCTCTGGCCGGTAAAGCCCAACAATACAACTACCAAATTGATGAGAAGAGCCATTGTACTGAAAAGCCAACCTGAATGGATGGACCAAGTAGGTAAAACTTTAGGCACAACAAAATGTGGGAAGATTTGAGCAGCAACCATCCATGGATTTAAAAGCAAGCAAACACTTTGCAGAGAAAGAGCAAATCTAGAAGCCACATCTACAGCAGAGTGAATAGATGTGGATCTACATCCCCTCTGTAATAGAGTGCAAATGTTCATGTTTATGAGTCTCTCATTGATAAAATCAAAATTTATCTGGAGAGGGAAATCCAATTTGAGAATGTCACCTTAACTGCATTAAGATAGGTGCTGAAGTCAGATGTGAACTACAATCTTTCACAGCTGGTTCTGGTTGTAGATGAGATATCAGGGTGTCACATTTGAACTGTAATGAGATTTTAGCATCCAGGGATTCCTGTGTGAAGTCAGTGTGCAGCATACACACGCTCTCAGCACAACAGCTGCTTAAAACACTATATAACATTTACAGTTTGTTATGATTTAAGATTTTTCTACCTGAACTCTTCTTAGAGAGCTTTTTTTTACCACAAACATAAACATGTTAACTGCTTGGCTCAAATAGTCTTAGTAAATTATATGAGGGCTGAATGTCTTTATTTTTTATCTATTTAGAACATCCTAAGGGTGAGAGTTATACGTGATCAGGGTAGGGCTGTTCAAGTGGTAAAAAACACAATCAAGATTATTTTGATTGATGCTGAGATCATGATTTTGAAGCACAAAATTTCTCAGTGGTTCCGCCTCAACTTCATCACATGCATTTGTTGGACTTTTAGGTACTTATCACAGCAATGAGCAAAAGTAACTATAAAAAACAGATATAAAACATATAACACAAGTGGACAAATAAAATTAAATAAGATACATTTTTAAAGTAATGGTGATGGACTCCTGTAGCCAAAATATTAGAACTAACTCTGAAACAATTACCAAACATGGCAAAACATGCAGAAGAAAGCACAACATGGTATGTGGCAAATTAATCTTGATTACCATGTTTTAATGGTTTTGTGAAGTCGTAATTACAATTGAAATTTAATTAACTGCCCAACCTTAATCAGGGGTGACGTCACTAAATGTACGAACACTGTGCCATTTCAAGCTGATAGGAACTTAAAATGTCATGGTCTAACTTGATTGGCTCAGTCTCAGAGAGTGAACAAGACTTAAGGTGCTTTCAGGTTAAGTGTGTTAGGGCAGAGGGCTGTTCAACAGTGAAATCCTGAAGTCCATGAGGGTTTGGATGCTGACTTGTCAACTGCAAATTACACACTTTCTATAACATCTGCAGGCTTTCCTGTGGATTTGCCCAGAATTCTTTGCAAAACCTGATGACATGAAGGATGTGATCATCCAGTCCCTTGCTAAATATTCACAAACAGTCATACATTGGGGCAGCATTCTTGTTAAAATGAGAATATTGATAACTAACACAAGCAAGAGCAAGATGGGAAAACATATAGAGAAAATGAAAATTACTTGTTTATTTTGTGGTAATTTTTCACTCAAATAAAGAGTTGCCATTTTTTTTTCAGTCAAATATTTACAAAGTGTTGATATTCATGATTTTTTCTGACATTTTGCTTCGAAATAAAAATATATTTTAACTTAAGGTCTCTTGTTCTATTTTAAACTATTAAAAATAGCTCACTCTTTCACTGGCTTTTATTCATATCTAATTAATCTGATTCTCTCAACTCTTAAAAAAATAAATAAATAAATACCTTAGGAAAATTTAATTTTAAGTGATGTGTGATCTTGGTTGTTGTTGTTGTCTTAACATCAGCTTAAGTTTTGAGCAGAAAAAACAAGACATGGTTAAGTCTGGGCCAAATGACTGGCTGACTGCATTTGCACACACGTACAGCTCATGCAAAACCTGACACACCGGAGGGACTGTTCAATATAAAGATACAGAACATATGCCAATAGTTCATCCAGGCAATATAAAATGTTTGGGAATGGTCAGAGCATTTCCAAAACATATCTGGCATTTGATTGGACAACTGTTTTGTCGGTCACATTCATTACAGGCCAATAATGTACTGATGTGGCTTAAAGTTTAAAATGTGAGCCACTTAGTAGAACAACAATAACCTAGAAATGTCAAATGTTTCAGTGTTGTTTATTTGTTTTATTTGACAAACAAATGCCATCTTGATCTGAAAAAACTACTACTGAAGCTCTTAGAGTCTATGCTATTCTCTGTATGAGCAGTCACTTCCTGCTGTCGTCTCACATGGAGCTCCCACCTCTTCCTGCCTGAAGGATGCTGATGGGGCTGTGCCACTTTGGCACGAGCAGCCTGATTACAGACCTTAAGTCAGGCAGATCCATCTGCTCTGCAAGGTTAGCTCATCCAGGGAAACTCTGGAAATTTTTCAGTGTTTTTGTACTATGTGAAAAAGATTAAATATTCAATGGTAACAAAGTAATCCAGTGGATCCCAAACTTTTTCTTCTCAGCCCCTCTTTAGCAGATGAAATCCTTTTTAAGCCCCCCCAAACCCTCACCATAGACGCCAATACAATATGTATTGTTTATTGATAAACATACAAATATCAGTTAACAGTGAACAGACTGTCGGCCATAACCTCTGCTAACGTACTTCCATATTATTAGAATTTATCTCAAATATTTTCTTCAAACGATACAGTACAAGACTATTAAAAGGGACACTACAGCATTAAATTTCCAAGATTTCAAATATGAAAACAGCCTGTTACACAGGCAAAGTCAAGGGTGAGTTATAGCCCCTTCTTTTGCTTTGGTTTAAGCGGTTGTAAAGTCTGATATAGTTACATGTTGGCTGTAGTTAACCTTGAAATCCTCTTGCCAACGTTACCGTTGCTTTGCCAGTAGTGCATCACAGCGTGCAATGTTTTAATTAAGCCCTGCTGCGCCCCCCCCGACATCACTGTGAGCCCCACCTAGGGAACCACTTTGCTAATCAGTATGTGCTTTTAGGGGCAAAATGCAACTTATACTCTACATGTGTATATATTTCCTCAGCTATTTTGTGCTTAGATAATATGAGTTCATCCCTGTTTCAGTCCTGCACAGTGTACTGTACAATCTGCAGCTCTTCAACAGACAGCTGTCTTTGTCGTGGTCGGAGCGTTGGGGTGAATAATGTGGAATCATCTGAGGACAAACAGAGGGGAGGGGAGGAACCAACAAATAGCAATATTGTTCAAAATTAGCTGTTTCCACTGGAGGACTGCAAGTTCTTGACGCAGAGGAGGGATAATGGGACATTTCTTCTACTTAGCGTGATCACAGTTTCACTCCTTTCTGCTGCCCACTCCTAAATGAACAGCCTGAAGTGGTGGCCAGTGAGGGCTGGTGTTGAGATGATCTTAACAGTCAGGGTCAAAGGTGCTTCCTCTCTCTCTTATAAAGCAGTAGCCTAAGGGCCTTGTTCCATACAGGGGGGATCAGCGGGTTGACAGGAGCAAGGCTAACCAGCAGCTCTGGCAAGTCTCTGTTTGGCAGCCCACTGCTGCTACTGCTGAGCAATGTGAGTGGGAAAAATGTGTTCAAAGGCGACCACATCACCCAGAGGCCACAGGGAGACAAACAGCCTGCAGGGAGTCTCTGAGAGCCATGACTAAACACACTTGCAGAATGAGGGATACTGGCTCTGCTTTACTATGCAGGGAGGGTCTCCATTTTAACATGCCGAGCAGAGGCTCTGGCATAAATGAGCTGTAGATGGGTGAGAGCCAGCAGGCATGACATTCCCTCCATTAAAAACTCATCTTTTTTTTCTGAGTCCAGATTGGAAATTAGGGTTTGGTAACACTGAACTGATTGATACCTCAGTGGATTTGTGATTCTGCACTTCATGTGAAAATGAAAATGTGATAGAGTGAAATAAACTCCACATTCTCATTGTGAGCAAAAGGAACCAGAAGAAGAAGAAGAAATGGTTTCCCCTCTACTTCTGAGGACGTCTAGTAAATCAGTTCTGCAGTAATATCACCCAGCTGTATTTAGCACATTAGCTTGTATGGAAAGTGAAGCTCCACAGTGGTGCTTTAGTTTATTAAAATGAAGATAAGTGTAGGGCTGGGAAATGGAATATCTCAGTACTGTTGGAGTGGAGTGTGGATGCAGATCTCCACTGGCAAGCCTCCTCTAGAGTCAGCCTGGTGGTGACATCTAAACTGAACAGGTACACGATGACCACCTGCCTAATATTGTGTTGGTCCCCTATACAGCCCCATACTCAATGAACAGCGATGCACTGCTGGATTGGACCACATGGGCCAGCCTTTGCTTTCCACGAGCATCATTGAGCCTTGACCTCCGATGACCCTGCTGCCAGTTCTTCACTGCTCCTTCCTTGTACCACTTCAGACAGATACTGAACACTGCAGACCAGGAACACCCCACAAGAGCTGCAGTTTTGGAGATGCTCTGACCCGGACACCTAGCCATCACAAAGCTGCCCTTGTTAAACTTCCTCAAATCCTTACACTTGTCCATTTTTCCTGCTTCTCAAACCAACTTTGAGGACAAAACATTCACTAACACCCACTATCTGGTGCCATGATGAAGAGATACTCAAGTGTTATTAACTTCACCTGTCAACTTATGGTGGGAGAAGATTATGTGAGGATACTTTGGCAGTATTTGTTTGACACCAGGCCTCTATTTACCATAAAATACATAATAGAAGCTACTCAAGCTGCAGTCAGTTTGTCACAGTCTTCTAAGGCCCTGTTTACACAACAATGTTGTCACCAAAAACTGCAATATTTTTCTTTTTGTGTTTTCAAAAGCACTCTGAATTCACACGGAGACATTGCTAAAACAATGTGTGTTCACATGGATCCGCGAGAACGACTGAAAACATGGTAGCATGCTTGCCAAGCCAGTAGTTGGCAATGTAAGTTTGTAGTGAAACAATGGTATTACATTGCACATCTGGGCACTAATGCTTTCCGGTGAAGACAAACTTTTCAGTCCTTGGTGAATATAACAAATGCATCTCTGCTGGTCAGAGTATTGCTGCAATAAATCCACATTTTGTTGGAGGAGCGACAACAGACCTAGCACAGTTAGCAGCACACATGCTGCTCAGTAGCTGTTGTTGTTGTTGTTCCTATACTGTGTATGCGGCGCGCGCCACTATTTTCCCTGACAACAGAGATCCCTGTTTACAAGAAGACAGATACGAAAAAGTTTTTGAAAACATTTCACTTTGGATCCTGGTTTCAAAAGGTTGCTGATTCTGGCACTCCGAGCACCATTCTCGTGTAAATGAAAGGCACAAATGCAACGAAAACGCTCCGTTTCTGACGGTTTTCGATGTCGTGTAAATGGCCCCTGAAGAGACTTTAATTTAGAACAAAAATCAAGAGTCTCGAGCTTCAAGCTCACCTACGTGCAGGTCAGCTGCAGGGAAACCTTTCAGAAACAGCAAACATTCTGCTGCACTCTGAAAAATGACTTTACTCAGACTTTACTGTGAGCCAACAACATGTTCTGTAGCCTCCTCAGGTTCAATCGGTACAATCACCAAGCATGTGATAAATTCATGCAGTCATGTGAGCAATCACAACGTGCCATTCAGTGTGGTAACTCCAAAACTATAGAATCTAACCTTTCTAGCTGGATCTGCCTGATTCATTTTCTGTAATCAGGCAGATCCATCTTGCAAAGCTCCAAGCTGGAACAACTGAGTTCACTCTGCAGAGCACAGATGCTTCAGTCAAAGTTTTATCAGAACTGGACGACATCTCTGCATCAAATAAAGAACAAATAACAACACTGACAGCATTTCTCAATGGAAAAGATACAATTGCTCCTCTTCCAACCTTACTCACAAATTGGCTCACGTTTAGCGCTTTGTACACCAGCAGTAGCACCGGCCCACTACAACATCTGATTGGCTTGTAATGGATGTGACTGACAACAGGACTGTCCAATCACTCACATGTTTTTGAGAGGGATTGCCCCTCCTCAAACACGATCTTTGGGCTGGTGAAATATATTCTGTATAGTATAAATTGAACTGTCTCTGGCGTGTCAGGTTAGACTTTGACTGTTTTTTTGTTTGTTTGTATTTTGATAAATAAAAACAATTAAATACACTATATACAACTATATTTTATGTTGCTGGGCTCACAAACAGGCTTCATTATAATTTGAAGATTAATAACAAAAAACTACCAAAAACTACCAAAAAATAAAATAAAGTAGATGATAAACAATCATTCTTAACCTAGCCAAAACATTCTTAATAGTTTTCTTACCTCCAAGAATATGATTGTTAATGGTTATTAATTATTTTTCATTTTCTATCAAATCAGTTCATTCAACATTGCACTTACCAATGGCCAGATAAAGTTTATCTCACTAAAAAAACAGTTCTACTGATCCAGACAATAATGTGGTACCCTGCTAATATATGGATAATATACAGCTTAATAATATGATAGACTCTTGACCAGGGCTGCAATTATAGAGTCTTTCTGTAATCAGGTACTCTATTGAGTATTTTGGCAATTTATTGGGTACTCGGATAACGGCTACATTGCGTACACTGCAATTTTTTACATTGAATCACTTCGGCTTTATTGAAAATCATCAGTAACATACAAAACAGAAAATAAGCCAGGTCTCCTAAATTAACAACTTATTTTTCTTTTTTTGAACATGTTGAGCATAAACAGGATCCCAAAATCAAAATACATATTTTTGTTTTGGTAAAAAGTAGTTCCTACATGAAACTGCTCACAACAAGGTCTGCAGATTATTTTGAGAAACCAGGTCCTGATTTTAAGAATGAGACACTGGTTTTGTCTTTTTTAAATGTGTTTTTGGTTCTTTGAGCATCACAGGACTTCTGTGAATTAGTCCAGTTATACCAGAGAGAAGGCAGACATCTCTACAGCTGATATCTCAAAAATGTACAACTCACACATACAGCAGAAACCTAAATAGATAAACAGGTCCTTTAGTTACAATTATAACTCTCTGCAGTGAGCACTAAACCAGTTACAACTAACCAAATGATGCTGATATTTACCCATGTACAAAGGTGTAAATATTTTTGAACTTTTACATTTGTTTTGTTTACATTGTTCTTGCAGTTTTATTTTTCTCTGGGTCATATCTTGCTTTTCTGGTACTTTTTGTAGTTTTGTTATTTTTATTTTTTTTTATACATGCTTAATTATTTTTGCTATTTTGCCTTTACTGCTGTAACAATACTTATTGCCATATTGAGGATCTTCTTTAGCTTATTTCATTACTAGGTCTAAATAATATCACACTTAGATACTAAGATAATTCTACTAGCTAATGTACATTTATATAATATATGAAAGGATGCCCTACACCTGCTTCCTCTACTCACTGTCAGTGTTTCCTGGTTTACTCACTGTAATCAAATTAAAAGGAAAGTTATTATGTGAAAAGTACATACACAAAATACAAGTAGCCATGGCATTAATTAGCATTCTGAACCAGCCTTTACACAGAGCCATAATCAAAGTATGTTATTTACCAGACCTAATCTCAGTTACTGATCACATTAACTGCTTCTGCTGATGTATCGTGAGTATTATCTTGTTGTGTCCGGTCCGGGGACTTGATGCACAGACCGGATGTTTACTGCAGCATTGACGATGTGCTATTATGCACTGCACTATGTTTTCTTTTGTTTCATCTTGCAGTGATCCCACACTTGGGATACTTCTGCCATTTCTTCTGCGGACTCTCTTCTTTCTGTCCCTCCCTTTTCTCTTCCTGCATGATGTCACAATCCATGCTGCAGTGACGCAGCTGTGGAAGCAGCAGCCCGTTGCGCCACAGAAATGACCGTCCCTGCCAAACACTGTGCGCTGTATAGTGGTCCGGATTTAAATGAGGCTTCGAGGCACATAATTTGCCCCAAGGATATGTTGTAATCAAATTACCCGGATTATCCGAGGAATCGTTTCAGTCCTACTCTTGACACCTTCACAAAAAACAAGATTAATCATTTTATTTATAAAATCATGTCCACTTTATTTTGTCATTACGAAACTTTCTACCTTCTGAGTTTTAAGTGCTCGTAATCCTTGATTTACAATAAATCCACATTTAAGGAGGGAAACTAAAGGGACAATAGAATATCCTCTGAATAAGACCATTGTCTGCCTGTTCGCAGGCAAATGTGTTGGCAGGGGGCGGAGGTGGAGATGCAGTGATGAGAAACATCTGGGTAAGGCAGGAAACACAGCTGCACAACAAGCGTGCTCACACAAACTGAAACTAACAGGACTGACATCAAGTCTAATGAGAACAATTAACATAGTCCTTTTTTAGAGTCACGCACGTGTGTCCGGATTTATTCACACACGAAAAACAACCATTTTGAAGTCGTGTCTCCAGCATCAACAGCTGATATGTAGCAGCCCTGGTGTGTGATTGTGCTCTCTGCTGGTGTAAGTGCTTAACTGAGTGACCTGCTGTGGTATTGACCTGCTAATCGTGGACCTTCAACAGGGAACAAGCAGCATCAAAAGAGCTGCTGGAGGCTATGAACCCAGCCCCCTTCTTGTTAAATATGTATGTGAGAGTGTAGCCCATCTTACACGTCAGTGCTGGGTTCAACTACCAGGGTGAGGAGGGAGTAGTGGTAGGTCCCAACTGATACAAATGTCAAAATCTCACTACAGGTGTATACTAAGGGCCACATTATGGGCAAAAAGCTCTGTCTAAACTGTAACGCAGCCACAATCCACCAGTAATAAATGAAGCTACACTTACTGGAAACTGCTCACTGCTATAAAGCCCTTCCACTAATATGCAAACAAAGGACAACGAACATAGCCTCAACAGCACCTTGTAACTTACATTAGCCATACCACATCCTGCAAGCTAGCTTCACATTGTTTAACCCCTGATGCTGTGACTAGGGACTGGAATAAATAAGTTAATTTATTGATACCAATGCCATTAATGATTCTGCTTACTGATGCAATTCTTTAACTATTTCTTTATTGATTCCTGTTGATTTTCTACGTGGAAAAGAGTTGGCCTACAAAGGTTTCACTGACAACAAAAACACATGACACATTTGTGCAGTAAACATCTTTTAATAAAAACTTAAGACACACTTTTGACCACTTCTGCCCCCTGTCTGCCATGATTTTTCATTTCTTTGCTACCTTTTCTGCTGGCTGTTTCTTATGAGAGTGTGACATCATCAACTATCCTTATATCAGGCTTGCATAAAAAAGGCTTTATAGACATTCAGCCGACTTCAGCAGGGATTTAAAAACAAACTAGAGAGGACTTGGAGAGCGCAAACCTCCGCCAAGGTAGCTCACATATTGATGTTACATCTATAAGCAATAGTTCTATGATAAAGTTACCATCATTATATGATTCCTTGACCCTGAAAACCCAACCTAGCACTCAGAATCATGTTGATATCATTATTAGTTAGACAGTTATTGAGCAAAAACGATTGTTCGTTATCTGGATCACCACCAAAATCTATTTGTACTCAAAACCCAAAAATACCTAAATTCACATGCAAGTATTCAACAAAGGGCTTTGTACAAAACAGCCTATTATCTTCTTGAGAATTGTGGCACCCCTAATTTGCTATTAAATGCATGTTTGTCCCTCTTGTCTTTTCCAGTGTTGAACATTTGCTAAACTGCACCAACCCAACATGAGCCCTATTCACATGAGCTGTTTCAATATCTGCAACCAAACTGCCCCGATACTTCCTGGCATAAACCTGAAGAGGTTCTGGTAACATCCCTCAAAAATTTTGGTCCAGATTGACATGCAGCATCATGCAGCATCATGCAGTTGCTACAGATTTGTCAGCTGCACATCCATGATGCAAATGATCTGCTCCACTACATTCCAAAAGTGCTTGATTGGATTGAGATCTAATGACTGCAGAGGCCACTAGAGTGGAGTGAACTCAATGACATGAGACATGTTAATCCAACTCTTTAAAAAAACAATACTCTGACAGAGTACATTTCCTACTCAACATACTGTATAATAGGGATGGGAATCACAGGGTACCTCACAATATGATTCGATACGCGATACATGGTCCACGATAACGATATAATCACAATGCAGCATTTCTGCAACAATCAATATTTTGCAAAAAAAAAAAAAGTAACACAGTACATCCCTTCGATGTTGTAGAGTCAGAGGTGTATCCATACTTTGGATTTATAAGTGGCTGGGGTATCCCTTAGTGTATATTTGTTCACGCTGATGTCCGACATTCCTTCTCTTTTCTGTTAACCTTTTTCTTCTTCAGTTGGTAATTTCCATTAAATGTTCACTCATTCAAGTGTGGAGCGCCCCCTTGAGGAGCCCACAAGTAGCATCCCGGGGAGATAAACAAAAAGCAACATACAGTATGTTTACAGCATCTTATTTTATCAATTAAAATATCAATATTTGGCGCAAGAATATCAATAATCATATTGCTGGAGGGAGGAAGATGATAATCACCTTACCGGTTTTTTGCCCCACCCCTACTGTATAAGTGTTGATCTAAGTTGCACTGAAAAGTGTTACAAAGTGTTGAATTTTAACTCCAAAAAGAGTGAGTTTTAGACTTATTTAGTGATAATGTACGAACTCTTCAAAAAGAGTTAAATCAACTCTGTGGTGTGGACCGTTATAGAAACTTTAAAAGTGTTCATATTAACTTTGGTAGTGCTCATTTGACTATGCAGATTATGCTGTGTACTTAAAAATCCCAATTCAAACCCTTTATTTTTCTCCTCCTTGGTTACAGATTCAAAACCTTTTGCCTTGTATTCAGTCCTGTTGCATGGCAACGGTTGAAATAGCAGTATAAACAGACTACACCTTAAATTTGATGTTCTGTAAAAGCTGTGGTTATAAAAAAGAGGTTAAAAGGTTCATGGCTTACACTTGGCTGACAGTGTGATTCATACCTGCTGGCATTTACACATACTGTAAGATTTTTACTAGCAAGGGAGGCTAACCCAGTGTCAGATGCTTTTTTACTTGGAAGGAGAAAAGAATATTTTTTAAGCTGTTTACCCCAAAATGTTTTCAATGGGCAATTTAAAAGGCAATTTACAACAATCTTTGAAACGTGCCAGCAAATTTCAAGAGAAAAGCACATTAAATCAAGTCTGGCTCACAGACAACTTTGACATTTCACAAAGAATTCTGCATGTGCTCCTGTTTGAGATGTTTAGATGGCTGTTAGCTGGTGTTTATGTGCAGTCACAGAGCATCACATAGCTCGGAGGTCAGAGCTTCCTTCACCACAGCTGCTCCTGTGCCCACAGTCATGTGTCCTGTGTTAAACACTGAGCTGCTACCTGCTCATTTAATTGTAAGGCTCTCTGGAAAACATTGTCCGCTAAATGCCTGGAATGTAAATAACATGTTTACACACACACAAAGAAACAACAGAGACTCCCTCTGTTATTAAAGAATGCTCTTCTTAAAGAGCCAAAACAAGGAGAGCTGGGCATTATGAAGATTCTTGAAGCTATATTGATATTTACAGTGCTTAAAAAGTAAGGAAATCAGTGTTTTGTAGATTATTTCTCTGTTGTTGTAACAATGATTCTTGGCACTCCATCTTATAGTGCTGGAAGCCTGTTTATTTCCCTTTAAAAGATGCCACATTTGTGAGGAACAAGTCAGAAGAAACAAACATATTGGCAATTTAACAACTCATTTATTTAACAATCAGGAGCCTCTATAGCATATGGAAGAACAGAACACAGCCACAACAGCCTGACACCTCCTCCTCATGCCGGTCACCAGCCTGGTCACACACCACTGTGGGACGGCATCCCATTCTTCAACCAGAATTTGTCAGCAGTCTGCCAACGTGGTTGTGTTGGTCACTCTGGCACGAACAGTACGTCCAAGCTGAACCCACAAGTGTTCAATGAGGCTGAGTTCAGGACTGCTGGCAGGCCGTCCCATCCTCTCCACTCCTAAATTCTGGAGATAGTTATTGATAAACCTCGCTCTGTGGGGGTGAGATTCATCATCTTGAGGACAGAGTTCGGCTCCAGACTGTGGAGATATGCGATTGCCACTGATTGCAGAATCTCATCTTGATGTTCAAAACAAAAGTCAAAAGCTGGCACAGAATGAGGACCACTCTTATCCCCATATGCACTTCCATGATATTCATACTGACGGGGAAACGGCCAAGAGACATAAACATCTCACACAGAGCGTGTGAACGTGCCATATGAGGCAGCCATATGATGCACAGGGTGACTGCACAGATTGATACGGATAATTAAAGTCATCAGCCTTGTTCGCTCATTTCTGGTGAAGTTTTCTGAATGTTACTTCCTGCGTTCTCACAGCAGCTCTAAAGGATTTACATGGAAATGTACTCGGGGATGGCAGAAAAGAGTCTATTAAAGTTAGAGCAAAAGAAAGTCACCTTTGACGATTACACATGCAGCTCAGACCAAATCTTCATCCCTCTCTGCCTGTGTGGCAACACAATGGTAACTGTCTATGACTCAAATGTTCACGCAAGAAAATAAGAATGAAAGGTCAGCAAACTAAAACACATATCAGATGATTTTTAATGATAGCCTGGAAACACTCAGTAAGTAAAGCTGCTAATTAGATTTCTAAATTGGCAGATGAAGATTTGCTCTTACATACTGGTCCAATAAAACAATTTGTGCTTCCTATATAATCAAAAAAGTTATTATTCACCACAGGCTTTGTAATTAATTAACCACATCTAATTAAATGTACAGTTAAGATAAGATTAGGAGGATTATGTTCACAGGTCGAGTTTCTGCTTGTCACTGTAGTTAAGAGTTTTTTCTGCTCTTATACCACTCCATCCAACAGGCTTTAAAGGTTAATACACACTTTTATTTTGATCCTATCCAGAGTTTGCATGAAATACTAAAACTAAATAGCACAAGGAGTTGTTGGCACATGGTTTCATCAAATTTGCAAATGTTTGTTTGATGATGTAAGAAGATTAACTGCACAATTGTTTTTTTTTCTGTGAATGACCAATCAAATGAATTGATGATTTTGACAAACTGACAGAAAATTCGTACATACGATCATTATTACCATTTAAGGTTGTTCCAAAAAAAAATCTTGAAAAAAAACTTCCATTCAATAGTGTTGAAAATATTGAAAAACTAAGAAACAGATCTAGACCTGAAAAGACTTTTCAGTGGGGGGCTGCAAAGAGCAGATTACAGTAAAGAAAATAATTATTACAATAGCAGGTCAATTGTTATTTTCTGTTAAATTTAGCTCAAGGTTACTCTGTAAATCTCATACACATTTACTTTATTTGAACACAAAAACTGTTGTTACATCTGTCCTTTGTTAACGAACAACAGTCAATTAAAAAACAATTTAGAAAAGCATTAATGACAAAGAATACTTTAGTCTGCAAAACAAGGCAACCTTTAAAGGTCCCATGTCCTGTAAAATCAATTTTCTTTGCTTCTACTGTTGGTAGAAGGGGCTCAGGGAGCAGAAGAACATGAAACCTGTTACTTAACTCTCAATTCAAGGACAAATGCCCCATGACATTTTCAGAAATTGCCCCTCAAAACACTCAATTTTACTTCCCACGGTTTATGATGTAATAGCTATACAGCCTCCACCTGTGTGTTTGGTGTTTGTCACAGGCAGACGCCATGACGTCTTGAAAGTGCACTCCATGGCCTGGAACCCCTCCCTCTCCCTTCTATGAGACATCATTTGGGCAGCCAATCAGCACAGAGCTCATAATCATAACATCCCATATCCTCTCTGCCCCCTCAGATCTGAGCGTTTCCAAAGGGAAGGGGGGAAGAGCTGCATCTGATCCTCTACAGACACTTAGTTTTTTTTTTTTTTTAATTCAACTTAAATTAAATCCTTGCTTAATAGGCACCCAGGAATGATGTAAACAGTTAAACGCATCAGGACATGGGAGGAATTTACTGCATATGTTTTGTCAACAGTCAATTAAAAACAGTTAATTGGGGAAGTTACTATAAATGTATGTATGAGTAGGGATATGTTTATATCTGTATATATGTCTGTTTTTATGTTTGTAATTAATTATTTTATAGATTTATATTGACAAGAAAGCCAAATAATAGTTTATGGACAAGGGACGGGATTAAATAAGTATTACTTCTTACAGCTCCTTTTCGGATATGTAAATGATAGTTTTCATTTTTATATATATTTTTTGTGTATTGTATTGTTAAGTTTGTCCACTATTGTATGATTACAACAGACATTTAATTTATTTTCATTTTTTATTTTTACATTTCACGAAATAAACTAATACTAAACTACTACTAAACTAAACTAAACTAAGCATTGGGTCAGTTTTTCTGGACTTAAATAAAGAAAAAAAGAAAATACCTTCTTCCAAGGACTTTTTACTATTTCATTTTGTATTTTTGCTGCCTTATATAAATGAGTAATACATTTTGTATTCACAAGTATTGTATTAAAGTTTACTATTCTGTTATAGAGAGAACAAACTTAAAACTAATACTATCAAACAGAGTCATAAATCTGCATATTTACTGTCAGTATCAGTCAGTATCTTATATTCTGGTAGCTTCTTAGAAAAATATGCAAAAATAACAGAAAAAAGCGTATTTGTTCCTTTAATCAAAATACGCCCCTCGACAGCAGGTGAGCATGAGAGGGATCACAGCATGGACTGTTAGATGGGGTCACTGAGTGCACAGAGCTGCACTCTGAGATATCCTGTGATGACAGCCAGGAACATGAACCACAAAGACAAGCTTTCAGCGAATAAGTTGACCCTCGCCTAAAGTAACAAGCGTTGGATAGTGACAGAGAACAAGTTGGGAGGTTTAGGGCTGCTGAGATAACCTCAGTGGAGTGGTTTCCATATTCTAAATGACTGAAGGAGTAGATCAGCTACCTGAGAGGAGCTAAGCTTTGAGGAGAACCTCCTCAGCTGAACCTCCTCACCTGAGTCCACCACTTAGATGGCCACCCAGGTGTTTCCCTCGGGAGCCATAGTTAACCAGGAAAAAAAACCTTGGCAACCTGGGAATAGCCTGAGAAAGTTAACTCTCACAGCTGCTCAGGAGGAGATCCCGGACAGTTTCAGATATATGAAAAATAAAATGCTCAGCATCTTAAACCTAGGAAAGCGATGTAGCCATGACTGGATTGTCATTATTGGATTAAAAACCCATATCCTAGTGCTGGGTGATTGAGTTTCAAATCACAGTTGAACCTTTAGCCATCCACAATCCAATCAAAAAAGATAACCGGCATGAGATGAGTGTAATGCCACACATCTTGCTGCACCTTAGTCATGAATAACAAATGAAGACCACCCTTCTCACCTCTCAGCCTCGCCTCGCTTTCAGCTCAGCATGCTGAATAAACCCTATGAGTTTAACGCTTCAGCTTTGAGACATGAAAGAAATGTGAGCGTAGTTCACTCTGGAGACAAAACACAAGTATTTGTGCTTCCGGGACACCAAGAGTTTCAATCTACGTGCCAATCAGCACGTTCACTTCAGCCGGCAGTCTACCTCCTGCCTGTCAATATATCCTTGGCTTGATTGTAAGCTGTTATTTCACCACTAGAATGCATTTGAATGTAAAAGGAAAGGAATGATCTGTTCTGGGCAGT
Organism: Cetoscarus ocellatus; assembly: GCA_037902135.1. NCBI lineage: Eukaryota > Metazoa > Chordata > Actinopteri > Labriformes > Labridae > Cetoscarus > Cetoscarus ocellatus. Next base: position 638,872 of record JBAMNC010000366.1, read on the forward strand.
TAGTAGCGCTATAAAGGTGGCCAAAATGCCACTGTCTATTTGTCTTTAGTTTTGCGCACAGAAGAACTCTCTCACACAGAGGAGACATAAAAGGGTGTAATACATGTAACTCAAAAAAAGAATAATATGACCCCTTAAAAAAGGAACTTAAGTGGTTACAAGATCTCTGTTGTTATATAAGGCTATATTACAATGTTACATCCAGATGGGGCTGTTTCATTATATGATATTTTTTGACTCAGCTCACCTTAACTTGTTTGTTTTGGTTTCCCATTAGGTATCATACTTAGTACCTGGTACAGTTTTTTGTATCACCCCCTGCAGGGTGTGTGATGTGGAGGCACTGCTGACCTCTGAATGGTCAGACTATCACAACGATTTATGTGTATTTGAGATGGAAACCTCCCGTTGTCAGCTCTGTACTGCTGCGTGACTTTCCAAACTTTCCGCTTCTCATTATTGTTTGTTGTTGAGTTGCTTAAATATATCTTTGGAACAAAATTCTTCACCTGACAATAACAAAAAGCCACATAGGGGTTTCACACTGACCACAGTTACAGGATGTTTAATTCGGATTTTTTCGACCGGAGTTAATTAAAGCAGAATGAATGTATACATGATCGAGAACTTATTCAATTCAGATTTAAAATCAGAATAAACCAGCCACCTACTTCAGAATTAAGTTAAATTCTGAATGGTCATTTTCATTTAGAATCAGGCGTTTACAAGGTCATTTTTAATCTTTTTAAAGACGATTTAAGTTTTATTCTGAATTAAAGGGGAATTAAAGCTCTAATGTAAACGTAGCCACTGTAGCTTTGCACAGTTACAGCATTACAACCCCACCTAACTTGGAGACTTACTTACAACATCTATACCTCATTGGAAAATGAAGCGAGCTGTACCCAAACCTTACAAGGTCAAGCCTGGTTGAGCAGATTATGTGCTGGAGTGTACTGTGGTTACCATGACTAAAACCCTTGAATGATTTGTAACACATGTTGGTGATAAGATTGTCAAGTAGAACACTGTAATACTACCTTTAAATGGGTCAACTGAAATTCTTTGACCTTGTTTATGGCCTATAATCAGTATTTCTACAGCCTAGTAGCAGCAATTACAGCCATAACAGCTCTTTATTATGCTAGCAATTTGGGAACAATCTGTGCACAGTATTATGCACAGCTGTTTTAATGTAAATAGTACAACACAGGTCTTTATCATTTCTCTTTTCTTTTCCCTTTAAATCTAAAAGTGCAGCATGGGGATATTTCCGCTAAGTAGTCCTCTGATGTCCTCCTATTTAAACTAGCTAACTACACATGCAAACTGGCACAGCTGTCGGTTACTGACCTGCTGGTTTGCAACTACGTGTTGGTAAGTAATACTGACGTCAGACGTGTTGGTAAGTTATGCTTACGATTTTTTCCATGGTAACAATGTTCACTAGGTCAGACTAGGCGATCACAGAGCCTTAAATCTGTGCTGTGACTTCCCTGACAGACTTGACAGACTCAAGACTGGAACTGATTACATTTAACAGCCAACGTGACGACGTTCGAAGGAGGGTCAACATCGAAGACAGCAGACAGACTGTATTTAGAGTTTGGTACTTTTGATTGTATCTACAAATGTTATGTTGAATTATAGATTAGTTTGCTGTTAAAGTAACTCACCATGTTGCATCTGCTGTTTCTCTCCGACATTTCTCTCTTTCAGTCTGTAAGCTCCTCTACAACATACCTCAAAGTCAGGATGCTGTTTTTCACAACTTAACAAACTTTTCTCCGTCATGTAGCTCTCAAGGCTCAAACCTCATTTGTATCCATGATCGTCACACACTCAGAAATCCCAGTGCTCTCATTGGTCATTGCCTCTGACATGGAGGAACAGGTCGTGGGAGGCAGGACAAACATCAAACCTGCCAAACTTCTGTTAGGCGGGTCCTTTAGCGGGGCAGCAGTAGCTCAGTCCATAAGGACCTGGGTTAATGACCGAGAAGTGGCCGGTTCATGTCCCGACTGAACCATGTTTGGAAGTTGGTTTGCTAGCTGGAGAGGTGTCATATCGCCCTTGAGCCAGGCACTTAACCCCAAAACCGCTCAGTAGTGCTCCTTCAGGAGCAGCAATCCATCACTCTGACATCTCTCCATTAATGCACGATCGTAGGACCTGTTTGCATGTGCATGTGTATTTCAGCCTGTGTTTGTGTGGCATGTTTCAACAACAGAGTGTAAAGAACTGAATTTCCGAATAAAGGACGTCTTTCTTTTTCTTTCTAAGTGTCCCAGACTGCTCTGTCATTGTCGGTCATTATGACCCTACATGACACAGGACGACCAATTTTTGTGACCAGGGGTCCCAAACCCCTCTTACAATCACACTAGGCCATAATTATACATAAATGGTCAAATAGTGGGGCATGACCCCCAAGGGGGCCGTACCACACTTCAGTGGGAGTCTCAAAAGACTTGAATATACGAGTTGCCACTAACTTTTTTTTTTATCTTGTGAAGGCAGATGGGGTAAGGCTGAGCAATATTACAGTCTCATTTATTAATTCAAATTTTTAGTTGCAGGACATATAAAAACAAAAATCAAGATTGTTTCCCCCTGACTGAATTAGTCACTCAACACCTGTTAATGCTTTGTGAGGTGGTGCAGCTTCCAGTGTTGATGTAGATGAGCCTGCCTACGTCCAAACCACACATGTTAACAAAGTTACAGGCTGCACTCTGAACTCAAGAGGGAGAATCTGTCGAGTTTTGAGAGGTATTCTTATAAAATTAAGGAAAAACTTTTGTCATATCATTTCTGTGTTCTTTGCTATTCTTTTTGTCATTGAGAGGGGAGAAAAAATTATTAGAGGTAGAAATTAAGGTACTGTGAGGAAAAATCTGGGATTTAACTTTTAGGCAGTATCGCCCAGCCATAGAATGAGGGTTGGAATATTAAGTGTATGTTATGTGTGGATACAACAAGGACAGATACATTCTACTGATTTCTGTTTGCACACGTGTACTTAATAAAGAAATTAGTATTAACATGTCTCGATGTACAGACTACAAAAATGCAATATGGAAAGAGAGGTTATTCCACATAAATAAATAAACAACATAAATAAGTTATGTCAATTTAACTGAACTTATGACACTTGTGACCACAACCTAAACATTTTTCTTCCAATAGTTTTTTTTTATTGTTATTATTAGGGCTGCAGCGGGAAAAATTTGTCTTGTTTTTATTTCACTGTTCCTCAATAGGGTGACATGGATAGGAGTGTGATACACATGCAAATAAGTAAGACTAGCATTAGCTTAAACTGTAGTTGTTTGTTCCATAAAGCATTTTGAGTTTCAAATGGCACATATTTACATGAGATGAGCTGACAGTCAGCTTGATTTTCTCCTGACTGCATAATAAGAGTATGATCAACACATGCACAACAGAGGACATTTACCAAGCATTAACTGTTGTATTTATTCTTTCGTCAGCAAACATCGCTGTCCTGTTGTTTTGTATGCAGTCTGACGTCGTTCACTGAATTATCTGGCCCTGCGCACCTTCACAGTTGTTTTTAATTATTGCATTTAATTAAACCTGCTCTTAGGTTAAGGACAGGCGGAGCTGTTCCAGGAATTACACCACGTTGCCTGACTCCATACTCTGCACGAATAAGGATCATACAGGTGTAGGCTGCCTCGCCCTAACAGGTGCAACAAACACACCTTCAAGCACTTCACACACATGCCAAAACAGACAGAGGGGAGGTGTAAGCAGAGAGAAAACACCAGTGTGGGCGGACTGATGAAGAAAAACAAAGTGTGTGAGCTGGAGAAACTGCTGCTGTGAAGTGTGAGTAGGTTGGTGATACTCACATATAATGGAGCTTGCTGAGGGTTGAGTTTCATGTCCCTGGACACTGAAAAAGAAGATAAAAAGAAAAATTAAAACCTTCTTAGATATTTCAGATAGATCAAGTTTTTGAAAAATATTGTTTTTACATTGTTCAATTTCGAACAAAAGAGAAGGTTAGGCAGGATGATTTATATCAATACAGTTGTTGTTGGGCTTTAAAGAGGCTGAAGGGTAAATGAAAAATCTCAGACAAGCAGCAGAAATATGCTTTCTGCTCATAATACCAAAGCAGGAGGCAAAAAAGATTGAACATGACTCTTTCCCACCATTTACATCATCAACACAAAGAACAATGAAGCCTTTTTCACACATGCAACCCTGATATTTCCAGGATAATGCCTGGGTGATTCCCTGACAAGGTCGTTCACACTTTCTCCTCTCAGCAGGGAGTAGTCCCTGCTGGATGGGAGGGCAGGACACTAAGGCCCCGTTTACACGACAACGTTTTCACCAGAAACGGAAAGGTTTTTCCTTTGCGTTTTTCAAAGCACTCCTCGTTCACATGGAGACGCGAGAACGACTGAAACTGCTGTAGCGTGCATGCCAGGCCAGTAGATGGCGGTGTACGTTTGAAGCGAATCAGCAGTGCTACAACACACATCTGCTTTCCGGAGAAGACAAACTTTTCATAAACAACAATGGCAAGTGGACACATGAAGACGCAGGAGCACAGAAAGCAGCACACATGCTGCTTGGTAGACGGCCAAAGCTGTTGTTGTTGTTCCTTGGTGCGCACGAAACCTTCATCTGAAGGAGTACTGCACATGTGCTGTGCGTCAGCATTTTCCCTGAAAACGCTGATTTCCGTTTACACGAAGATGGACACCAACATGTTTTCAAAACATTTCACTCTGGACCCTGGTTTCAAAAGTTTGCGGATTCATGCACTCTGGGCTCTGTTCTCATGTAACCAGGAGGCGCAAACACAATGGAAACTCTCCATTTTCATTCGTTGTCGTTTAAACAGGGCCTATGTCAAAATATGTGGCAGAAGTCAGTGTTCATACTACTGGAAAAGGCAGTAGAGCCTTACACTGTGATCAAAGTTTATATCCTTACTTCAGTGACAACAACAGCATCGACAAATAAGCTGAGAGGAGCACTGTAGCACGCTGAAAGGAATTTTAAGCAACATTTGCACCAGGAAAAGAAAGCTGCAGTGTTCTGGCTCCTTCATTTTAGCTAACATATCACCTTAATATTCATGTTTTATTTCAAATTTGTAATGATTAACAAATTTTACAACATTGGGAAAAGATAAAAGTCTAAAACACTCCTAATATTTCTTTTTTTTTTTTTTTCTTGGGGACCGATCACACAAAGACACGATCTGGCAATGGGCAGAACGTTTCAAAGCATATCCCACAGATGATTGGATGATCGTTGGATGAGCCACTTCTTTGAAAAAATTCAAGGCAAAACATGTCAGAGTGGAGCGAAAATATCTTACCTATGGAGAAGTTTGTGGTTTTATTTGTTTTCCATTTAAAAAAGAAATACTGTCAAGATCAGATAAATTTGCAACTGAAGCTGTTAGCATTCATGCTAATCTCTGTACGAGCAGTGATTTCCTGCTGTTGCCACGCTCGTAGCTCCCACCTCTTCTTGCTGCAAAAGGCGTTGATTGGGCCGTGCCACTTTGGGCTGCTCACAATTGTGGTTAATTAGAGCTTGGCAAGCTGGATCTGCCTGACTATAGACACTGAATCAGGCTGATCCAGCTGCTGTGCAAGGTTAATGCTAGGTAGCATTATTCATGACAACAACAGGGCTTTGTTTCACATGCACAAATATGTGTATGAGTTGCAGCAGCATCATGATACTGGCCACGGTTACATGATGTTTTTTTAATTTGATATTAAGTATGCAGAATTAAATAATTCGAAATTAAAGTATTCTCCTTCGTGTTTACATGGGAATAGTTATTCCGAATTGAAGTTTACATGGAAAACACGTTTATTTGCCTTTATTCAATTCCGCTTAAGGTCTCGAGGTTGGGAATGGTTCTGATTGGACAGGGGGCCAACGTCTACCGGGAGAAAAAAGAACTCCAGTTCAGCGCCTCCAGCGTCTCTGTCAGGGAAACCTCGTCCAACTTGGACGCTACAACTTTAAAAAGGTCTGCACTGTTATGCATATGTCCATCCACTCTTTTCATTATTTCCAAATCTTCTAAGGCTCTAACTAAATAAATTGTCTCCACTCGAGTCCAATTTTGCTTCGGACGGCCATCCTGTTCCCGTCAGAGAGGAATATGTGCGTCATCACGACAGGACAAGAGAAATTAATTTAAAGCGTAATGAACGTATATGTGATCGAGGATATACTTAATTCAGATGAGGAATTATTTAATTCAGATTTAAAATAAGAAAAAAACAGCCACCTACTTCAGAATTAAGTTTAATCCTGAATGGTCATTTTCATTCAGAATTAGGCGTTTACAAGGTCATTTTTAATCTTCTTAAAGAGGATTTAGGTTTTATTCTGAATTAAAGGGGAATAAAAGCTCTCATGTAAACGTAGCCACTGTAATTGACAAGGTGATAGTAAAACCTGCCCCTGGCTGTGGTCCTGACACTCAGCGAGGGGTTAACTGAGTACAAACAGACACATGCTGAATCACAGTCAGGACCACACACACTGCAGAGTCACTGTTACTGCTCAGACAGAAACAGCTATGATGAAATGTTCCTGTGCAGTCACCTGTTAGTGTTTCACCACGATAACCTTTATAAGCAGCCGAACATACTCTCATTCCCCTTGAATGTTGCTTTATGTTGTGGAGATCAGCTAACAGGATTTAGCTACTCATGTTCACGTTTGAATCCCCGCTCCTCGTCTGGGACACAGCAGAAATGCAAAGCTGTTTTCTGGGCACGGGGTCAGAAGCGGTGGGTGTGTAATTACATCCAAACAAACATACTACGGCTATAGACTGGAGGACAAATGGATTGGAAACCTTTCTGTTGAACTTTCTTGAAGACACATTGGTCCGCTAGCATTCATCAGTGATTCTGAGGACTGTTCGGCTTTGAGGGCTTGCATTCTCCTCGGTTATTTGCAGAGACAATTTTCTTTTGTTTGCCGTTCCCTGGCACTAAAACAAGTCCTTGCTGCCGGCCTCAGTGGTCAGCAGTGCATTAATCACATGAACTCGCAGCGGGGGAGGCGCCAACAAAAGGCCAAGACCTAATGAGTTGAGCCCAAAAAACACCAAAGGAGTCAATGCCGGCCTCCACGGAGCGCTGGAGCGAGGCGAGGCCAATTCACTTTCTGCAGCCCAAACCAAACATTTTTCCTCTTTTCTGCTAAATAAATAGGCTCGAGGGAGAATTAGGCGGATCAGGTAAGGGGATAATCAGTAGCTCTAATAATACTCTGGAGTCTAATCCTCTTGCCTTAAGTGCACTGGGCCAGAGACCAACTTTTTCACCACATGCATGACTTTGACGGATAAAACTGTCGCATAATGTCCCCAACATGCAAAGTCCTGCTTTTATTCTTTCATATTATGACAGCTTTACCTCTTAACAAGTAGTCTTCTATGTATTAAACGACATAGAGTGAGGTTAAGTGGGCTCAGCAGACCTCTCTGACTGTAGCTGACTCTGGCAGGTGTTAAGCTTCAGACGTTTTAACTTCTTTTTGACCACTGACTGACCTAACCTGTTGCATAATGAGAAAATATTTGTTAAGGAAGACGGTGAATTGCTACACTCGCAGTTTTCACAGTTGAGGACAGAGTTGATAACATCTATTCACACAGAGGGGAGGCTTGTGTGCCCTTTATCAGCTCTCAGTGCTTTACATTCTGCACACATTCACACCTGGCAGCCGAACACAACAGCTCAGTCTGCAGCTGTAAAGATCTGCTCTTCACAGCTGTAGGAGGAAGGGGAAACTTTCGAATGCACCGTCTGCATGTCGAATAATGTTTTATTTTAGATAGTTTCTCTTAGTGAATTCAAAGTAGCAGAACAGCCCATCCAAACCAAGCAACAGAATACAGACGAAAGGTGATTTAAGTGACCTTAAATGTGCATGGTTGATGGTGACAGCGTAGGTTTGGGACCTCCACATGAGCCTCGTTTAAAAGCCACAGCCAACCTGAGTATTATTGCTGACCATGTCCATCCCTTTATGACCACAGTGAGTCTATCCTCCAATGCAGGGACAGGCAGCTTTGGATACTTTGAGAGTAGGGCTGGGAAATATATTGGTTAAAACAACTATTTCAAATTATTTTCTGCAGAAGATTTAAAAATCAAAAATCTTTTTTTTTCTAGCAGTAGTCCAATTATAAGTTGTTGCAGTGTTTTAAAAATGTACAGTTTTCATGATGGTAGGCCTTGTCAGGTTTTGCACAAGCACTTTAAAGGCTTGGATTTGCTTTTTTAAATTAGGTTAAATATTGATAAGAGTTTCATGTTAATTTACTCTGAAAATACAAACCGGCCTGCATTTGAACTACATAATCAACATTTTATGAAACACACTTTAACTTTATGAGGAAAATTCAGTTTGGTTTGGGAAAATATTTTGACAACATGAAGGCAACACTTGATTCATGTAATTTTTGTGTCACTGGGAGGTTTTGGGGGTTTTTTTGAGAGGGAAAAAATCAATTATAATCGTAAATCAAGTGTTGTGGAAAATAAAACGGGGATTTTATTTTTTGGCCACATCGCCCAACCCCATATAAGTGGGCCACATTCAGGTTATTTTCCCTCTCAGAGAGCCAAATGTACATCAAATTAAAGTATGCTCTTAATAAGACAATCACACTACATGAATTTCACTCAAAAAAGGTATTTATTTATTCTTTCATACTGCTCTTCACTCTCTTCTAAAGCACTCACAATAACAGCCAACAGCACCCTGACTGTTTAATCACCTTAACTGTTTTCTCATTCACAGCGATGTATTCACAGCCTGAAATGTAGGAAGAGGATTCCTCATGTCTTTATGTAAATCTGATGTATCTAAATGTAAATGAGGACATCTTATTTTTATACCGTCAACGCTGTAAATGCAGCCAGTGCAATATCCTTACTGTCAAACTGTACCTTACTGACAAACTTTGCTTTTTGGACAAACAGTGCTGTCATTTTTATATTCATATTCTAAACATTGTTAATGTCAATAGTGTAAATTCCTTGGTCTTATTTATAGCGTCACTTCTATTTTACTTATTAATTTTTCCTTCATAAGAAAGTTGATACTGCTTAAAGATTCTTGATATTTGCAACCTGCCTACACAATTTTACTTTTCAATTTTTCAATTCATTTATGTATTTATATTTTATGCTCTTATCTATTTTGCTGTCTTTGTTTGATATTCCTACTGCTATACTGTGTATAAGAGCAACTAAAACAGCCGAACTTCCCCTTGGGGATTAATAAAATATTTCTGATTCTGATTCTGATTGATTACTAGGATTGCTCCAAACAAAGCTTTATTGTATTAGTTTGTACAATGACAATAAAGTAGGGATTCATAATATTGGATTTTTGCCATTATCTGATATTTCTAAACTCCTTATTACCAATACTCAAGGGCGTAGGTTTGATTTTGACATTGGTGGGGACATAAAAATGCTCCAGAATTTTTTTTTTTTTTTTTTCATTTCAACAAATACATACCCACCTTCCAGTGGTGTAGTCTGGTTTATTCTAGTGGGTATACTCTGACATACTCTCATGGATGTTTGTCCGCTTAGGGCCTCCATACACTGAAGACATTTTTGCCACATTTTCACCTAAAATTCTGCAGTGTCCACTGAAAACAAACATGGATTGTATTTGAAACTTGATCCTTCAAAGATTGTTTGTATATCATGGAGAATACGTGGTGCAGGATACCTCAGGATAAATTCATCATTAATAAAACAGTGAGTGAGTAAAAACAGAGGGTCAGAGCTGGACTGATGAAGAATGTTGAGTTTTGATTCATCAGGCTGACTCGTCACTTTTTAAGTCTTTGTGTTCACTTAAACAGAGCACGTGAGCTATCAAGACACTGATTGAATTATAATATCACACAAAGTGATTGATGATCCCTCACTGTCCCTGCGATGCGCGTCTGTCTGCGTCTTTACGCTCACCGGCACGCAGAGGAGCGCGCGCCCAAAGACGCTGAGCGATTCGGGAGGCATTTAGATCAAATGTTCACATGTACATCTGCAAAATGACATTACTGACAGACAACAACGGTAACAGCCACACTTTAACTGGAAAATATTAGGCCTGTAGTCCACAGAGCGGATCGTGGCTGCATCAGACAGCAGAGAATGTGTCCTCTAGCGCAAAATGGGACCTCCCATGGATCGTGGGGTCCTACGCACAGTGTGTGTTTTGCATACAGGGAGGGGTGGCGCTGGGTAGTGGCTTAATATTGATAGGGACATGTCCCTAGCGTCCCTACCCAATTCTACGCCCTTGCCAATACTGGTATTTGTGTTCGGAGAACAAAGTCTGTACAAAAGTCTGTACAAAACTGACCTGTTTCTGTCATGGTTACAGTCCATTTGTGTAAGAAACAGATGTGAAGCAAGAAAAACATTTTAATTCGTTAATAAGTTACACTTTGGATCCTTAAAAGTGGACATTGCGTGATAGTGATGAGATAGACCATTATAGAACGTTGGACATATTTCAGTATCACAGCCAATAAATGGGATTTTCATGGCCAATTCATATTGTCAAAATATCAGCAAACATTTTCATATATGCCGATACCGATTATCAGCTTAGGCAAATATATGTCTGTACCAACACTGGTCTGATAACATTTTGCATCCCTACAGAAAAAGACCCTTTTCCATTCTAAAAAAATTAAAATAATAGCTTCTATCACAATGAATGATGTAAAACAGTCTTTTTTTAGGCTCAAAGGCAGTTAGTGATGCTGAATTTAATGTGCTGAAAATGTATTTAAAGACTGCTGGAGACACTTTTAATGCAACAAACAGGTTACGGTGTTTAATTTGACCTACCAAAACTCATTTGAATGTTTCATGACAGATCTTTATGGAAATACAAATCATGTAAAGTAACTTATCTTAAAGGGCCTGGCTGGAACACAAATCAACAAAAACCTTCTTCATTTGATTTTTATGATCATATATACATGTTTACTCTCTAAAGTCTCATGTCTGATCTTTTCATGGCTTAAAATATCAGCTGCTGTTTTTGAGGGTGCTCAGAAACTGGATGTAAAGTGGGTGGGCTTTAGACAATAATTTATGATGTAAGTGCACATAAGTGCATGTAATAACTCAGCCAAATAAAAAAGCAACAAAACTACTTTACTTCCATCCAATCGGACACTACATGTAAAAGTCACAGTGACTACAACAACACAAACCCTAAGAAATCATCTTAATTGTACAATAATCTGTTTTAGAACAAGATTTTCTAACAATCAGAGATGTTATTTTCTCTTATATTTTGACAGATGCTCAATGAAACACTGATCACTGACATTGGATATTCTTTAAAAATTTCAAGTCATGTCTCCAGAGGCTTTAAAGAACAAAACCAGTCATTTATTATTCTGTTGAAAATACTTACATTTTTGTGCCTTTTGAGTTTGAACATGGGGTTTAATTTGGCAAATTACACTGACTTATTCACATCAGTTGGAAATATGCTTGCACTGCTGCTTTGAGTAAGTAAGGGGGCTGCACGTGGCCCCTGGGCCGCCAGTTTCCCACCCCCGCTCTAATGGCTGGTTCCAGCAAAACAAAACTCCCTGTCACAAAGCTCAAATCATTTCAAAGTGTTTTCTTGAACATGATGAGAAGTTCACCATACCCCATTGAGCTCCACAGTCAGCAGTAAGGTTGTCAGTAGGGGTGTCAAAAATAATCATTTAATCGAAGCATCGTGATGTGGATGTAGATGAAGATGCATCGATGCAGAGACGGTTAATACATGTTTAATCTTTCAAAGGCTGCTGCAAGACTTCAGCATCATTTTGTTTCTAAAGGAAGAAAAAAACATGTAGGAAGATCAGGCATGTGAAATGTATTTATTTTGGTTGATAATGAAAAGACATTTTTGCAGCAGTTGATTTCAAAAGCCATTTTTAATCAATAATAGGAGTTCATAATGATCTGACTGCTTGCTTTTCAGTATCTAAAAAGTGGTCTGGTGTAGTGATATAGAAAATCAAGAATACTTCTCACTTAATTGCACCATGATGCATCGTGATATCAAGTGGAATCACGAAGTACAGCTCTGGTTATCAGGATACAGATTTGTAAACTTAAAAAAATTACCAGTACAGACATGAGATATTCTTTACCCTTTCAACGCAAAGGCAGAAAGTTGCAGTTAAATGATAAATAGAAGTAAATAAAGACTTTGTTTTCATTGACAACCTGCAGTGTAAAAAACGCTAATAAAGGAGAAGGAACTGAACATTTAATGACACATATACAGTGAATTCTTAAAGACTGCCCTTGTTTTCAAAAGTAAAACAATCTTTTTATTCCCGGACGATAATGTCTTTTTTATGTTGTTCTAATAGTAAACTCAGAGTAGTTGTTACAACCACATTTCAGTTTAAATAAAGTGAAAAATTCCACAAACATAATAATGAACTGTAAATTAGATAACAATAAATCACTTGCCATTGTAGATTAAGTGATTATTTTCTGTTGTGTGAATTTACTCTTTGCATGCCTGGGTTGAAAAATCTGATTCTATATCTGTTTGTGAGCTTCGATATTTTCACCATTTTATTTTCTTTGAATGCTGTTCAACTACAACTACAAATAGCAAACACAGGACAGTTGTTTGGGAATCGAAAAACAGATTCCAGTTGAGAAACTATAACAAAAAGCTAAAGGAATCGATATTATTCGTCCTGTTGTTTAACAATTCCCTCATCATTTCCTTCTGCTTTGCTCTGCATGTTTTGTAAATTAAGGATGTCGTGCTCTCATCGGAGGCAGTCAGCAGAAAAAATGAAGAACAGAGAAAAAATGTAATCATGACAGATGAAGAAGTGATCGAAATTGCAGCTTAATACTCAACAAAAATCTGTTTACAACAGAAAAGTCAGTGAATGGAAACACCAGCAACTTGCAGAATCAATCATCAATGCAGCACTGGATTGAATATCCAGAGTGGCATGTGTTTGACATTGTTACCACTGAAAAACAACGTAGAAAACACATTGTTAAAGGATCGTATTGATGAGCAGAATTGATAATGGAATTGGTTGCAACTTCCATCCCTAGTTGTTACTACAAATTTTTTAGCTCAAATAAAGTAAGAAAGTGCAGTAAATTTGTGCGAAACCTTTCATTATTAACGTATATGCTGAAAAACCAAGACTTTTGAGAAGAGTGACAGCCCTAATGCAGACAAAGAAGGGAAAACATAACGCCTACGATACTGCCATTACCAAAATGGATGTATCAAAGTCCATCAATTTATTTACTCATATGTAATTTTTGCGAGATCCCTATGAACAATGACAGTGAAGAATTACACACAAAAAAAACACATCTGCACTTTCAGTGAGAAACTAAATAAAGGGCATTTGTAGGAAAAGGGATGTCAAGGCGTGTAAACGTTGTTGAGGGTGTGAGAGAAAATTTGAAGAGTTAAACTATAAACATGATTAGAGTTGTAGGGGAAGATTTAATAGTTCAAAAAATGTATGGACTTCTGATACATATGAAGACAGAATAATAACAATACGTCTTTCTATATGGCTTATATAATTTTTTTTCCCACTAGAAAGATGTTGCTACAAAAGCAGTAAGGCTAATATTTAATCAGTAATAACTATGGTGTAGTTGCTCTGTGCCCCCTAAACTCAAAGGGGAAAATCCAGACTTACATGAATGCTCTACATTTGTCCTTCTACCTGGTTTGCTTCTTTTTGCTGTTTTGAACTGAACAGGAAGTTAAGTTCTCTGCTCATGTTTGTTCAAGCAGTCTTGCCAGCTCCTTAATGTCTGTGGTGTTTAATGGAGGGGAGATTCAAACTATCAAACCAAACTACAGCAATGAACAAAAAGAGGGAACAAGCTGTGTCAGACTGGAGTTTAATACGAGATCATCACTGCAAGGTATTTACACCACAGGGACTTGTTTCAATGGCATCATCCCAGTTAGAGAAAAGTTTAGGACAGCGTCTTAAATCCTTAGGCAGCAGCTTAACTTTAGTACAGAATAAAGGAAGTGACAGTTTTATTGGTCACAACGTTCCTCTTGAGTAGCGACAATCTGAAGTAAAATGAGGAAATCAGAATCTGTCGGTTATTTCCAGCCTCAGTTCCTCCAGTGGATTACCCGATTCCTCTCACTAAAGGCTGCAGTCCTGGTAGCAAGATGTAACAAGATATCCTGGTGTTATAAACTTTGGCTTGTAGGTCAGGTTACTGCAGGTACCAACAGTAACAATGGAAAAAAAAACAGAAACTGGGGACAGCAGAAACCTGTTAGATGGAACAACACCAATATCAAATATTCTCTTATTTTACATTTAAGGAATCAAACTGCCTTCATTTTAACATCAGATTAACTGTATGGTGGAACTGGAGAGAGTAAAACTGATACCTTACATTAAAAACAAAAAAACAGACTCAATATGACTCAAACTATGAGCTAAATCTTTGAGTCAGTTTTATTTTGTAAAGGGGACCCTGATCATTGGTTAAACATCATGTTGGCCAATTTTGGCCTTGTAATAACCTTGGCCCATTTCAAATGAGTTTGCATTTGGGTTAGCATCCATCCCACCTCTATCTATACCACCCATCCCCTTTCAGGGTCACGGAGTGATGGAGCCCATCCCAGCTGGCATAAGCCGAGAGGCAGGGTACACCCTGAACAGGTCGCCAGCCAATCACAGGGCCACATAGAGAGAGACAATCAACCATTCACACATTCACCCATACCGAAGGGTAATTTCGAGTCACTAGCCTTAGCAAACAATTAACCAAAAATACAATAAGGGGGATAAGGAAAGCAGATCATGCACACAACCATGACTTTATTTTACCTCTACCAAGGAGGTTTTTGTTTTTGCCAGCGTTTGTCCATTTGTTTGTTTGTTTGTCTTTGAGCAAGAGAACCAAGAAGGACTGTTTTCCACATTTTCATGAATAACTCAATAACTTCTCTCCAGCTTTTGATAAAATTTGGGGGGATGGTTGATAATAGCACAAGTAAGAAGTGATTCAATTTTGGTCATGATCTGAATCTGAATATGGATGCTGGATTTTTTTTTTTTTAAAGGGATTTGTTAACATTAGGAGATGGAGCAGTTTTTCACATTTTCACCGATAACTCAAAAACCTCTCAACAGATTTTGCTTACATTTTTAGGAGATACTGATCCTGGCACAAGAGAGATGTGATTAGATTTTGGTGCCAGGATTTTTTTTTTACAGGTTTTGTTAATGTTGCTCTATGTGACATTTTTCCACATTTTCCAGAACGTCAGAAAGGCCTTGGCAGAGGTTTTGTGTTCTTGAAGCACTTCTAGTTCACAACTGTAATAGCCACAGGACCCCAGAGGGGCTATGGGTGTGTGACAGAAGTCAAGACTGGTGGGACACAACTGTTTGACAGACTGGTGGACAGCTTTCAACTTTACAAGTTGGTGACACCTGCTCTAGAAGATGTCTTCTTTTTCCAAGGAGGTCCACTGCTGGGCTGACTGATCTTTTTGTGCTCAAATATGAAAGCAAACATTAGCAGAGCAGAAGTCTTGGCGTCTTGGCTGCATGCAGTTTGTGAGACACTGGTCATTGACTTTTACACAGAGGGACTACATTCAACATTTCAAAATCAATACAGTCATCTGATCTAATATTTATTTCATTATCAGTATAGCTACCAACCATAATTTTACATTGGAAGCATCGTTATTATCTATTTTTGTAGTCGACATCTGTTTCATTCAAACAGTAAATAAAAATAAAAAGCTGTGTTACAACGTAATTCAGCGAATCATCCACACTTAACTAAGTTTCCCTCTCTGGTAACAGAAGAACCTTGAAAAATTACATCCTTTAAGCTCACCCCCCAGCCACCCGACACCTGCTTATAGAGATTACACAATCCATTAACTCCATCTAAAACACTAGGTGCAACCAGCCCTCAGCTGAGCTCCTTAAAGCATCTCCATTATGGCAGAAAAGTCTTTTTTCACCTGCTGCTAGAACAGTTTTCTTCTCTGCAGACACAGAGCCACAAAGACGCCAGGTTCAACTGGACAGTAGTAACAAATGGACCAATAAACAGGGAGACAAAAGCCCCTCAATGGCAGGATAGGGGAGGTGATTTACCAAGCCTTGGGCGTGAATGGGAATGTTATGGCGTTCCAAAGTCCCCCAGCTATCAGAATAAGCCATAATAGCCATGTGACTGCAGCGTGAATGAGAGGGATGAATAGGATTAGCTTCAGCAGTCATTAATCAGAGTGTCTCCTGCACCCTCTCCAATGATCAGCTGAGGATTCCCCATGTGCACAGGACAGGCTATGACCAAAGCATGTTTTCTCTTGTTGCACAGCTTCTCTTACTTCTCTGTTTTTATGTGTTGTCTTTGTCTGACATAGACCTCCCCGAAGGAGAAAAATCTTTGTTATTGGACAGACTCACCAGCCTGCCATCGCACATGATTCAATAATCCTCTCTGGACAGAGGGAGGTAAATGTCACAGTCAAGTAAACACCAGTTTGGGGTCAATACAGAGACAGAGACAGCTTTTCTCATTTTATCTGATACAGTGAGAGGCCATTTTAGACACACATCATTGGATTAGAGCTTAAAGGTGCTTTATGCAGTGACAGTGTAACCAACAGGTACAACAGGTGCAACTTGCTAGAACTGAGTTGGACTCTCTTTGCCCACAGAATTGCCTTTATTCCTAGTGGCATTGATTCAACAAGGTGCTGGAAACACTTAACCTTGCACAGCAGGTGGACCTGCCTGATTAAATGTCTGTAAACGGGGCAGTTCCATCTTGCCAAGCTCCAATCTACAATGACTGTGAGCGACCCAAAGCAACATGGCCCACTCAGAGTAGCAGGAAGTGACTGCATGTACATAGCGTAGATGCTAACATCTTCAGTAGCATTTTTATGAGATCTGGACCCCACTTTTTTATTAAATGAAAAAAAAATATGAGCTTTACAAACTGCTATGTAGTAAGGATGTTTTCGCTTCACTTCTGACATGTTTGGACGAGAGTATGTTTTCCTAAGTGGCTCAAGTTCTGTTGCGCAGTAGCTCCCGCCTACTGCATTATCTGATTGGCCCTTAATAAATGTTAATTGACAAAACAATCATCCAATAACCTGCCGGATATGCTTCTGAAACACTTCCTACGGGCTCTTTCCGAGTTGGGCTGGTGAAATACTTAAAAATGTATTCTAGGTCTGCTCCCATCTTACCTACTGACCTACAACAGTCAGAAGAGCACAGGATCTTATAACCTACGGTCCCGGGATCTTTTCTTATTGACTGTTCCAAAAGGAAGAACTGAACTGGGCAAAAAGGAGCTCAGGTTTGCGGATCCACATACTTCGAATGTACTAAAAAAAAAAGACCTGAAACTAAAAGATCTGGTTTCACAGACAGTTCAATGTTGAGCAACTTTGAGGCGGACACATCTGGTTGCAGATGTTTTGACTGATGCACTTTATCTTTCTCTCATGAGCAATCCAAGCAAAAATTGGCTGTCTAAAATTGTGACTTTTCTTTCTTAATGTACTGAAGTCTTGTCTTATGTGTTTGATGACTTTGCGTGTTTGCGTAAAACTGTTGAATGTGCTGCTGTCTTGGCCAGGACACTCTTGAAAAAGAGATTTCTTAATCAAAATGAGGTTTCCTGGTTAAATAAAGGTCAATAAATAAATAAATGTTCAATGGTCCATCTGCTGTACCAGGTTAGGAAACACATTTTGGTCCTTATGGACTAACATCACACTGATGCTGCAGATTCATCACTGCTCCACCCATGATGCCAAGATTCTGTCCACTTAACTAAAATCACCTTTCTTCCACATTCTGACACTCAGTTTGAATTTCAGCAGGTTGTCTTTACCATATCTACATGCCTAAATGCATTGAGTTGCTGCCATGTGATTAGCTAATTAGCTATTTGCTTTACTGAGCAGTTGAGTGAGTGTACTGACTCACGTGTATATCTCAACACTGATTATTTCACATGATGTTCAGAAAATGATAACTCAATTTTCAACATCACATATATTAATGAATCTCAGGCACTGGAATGCCGGAAGGACAGGATCGTGCCAGCTACGCAATGCACAACGTCACAAAAGTGCGACACAGCGAGGCAGTCAGAAGTACAATGCAACTGTAAACAAAGAGCGACAATGGAGGACACCAGCACTCCAGTCCTCTGTGGAGCATTGTTTCATGTGGACACTCTTCACAGAAACAGCAGTGTAAACATCGCTCTAAATCCACAGATTATTTAAACATAGGTATGTATTTTCATTTTAGCTGCTGTCACATGACAACTGACGATTTTTGTGACCAATCAACAGACCACAGCACTTTTAGCTCCATCCATTAGGGTCGATTTGGTACACTCAGCACCCCTTCAGAAAGGTGCCAAAAAGTGGGAATGCACGGCTCAGTTATTTTAGTACCTTTTCTCCTTATTTGACAGTGAAAACACCAGTAATTGTGTACTGTACAGACCTGGACTAAACTGGGATGCTTGGTGGAAATGCAGCTTTAATGGGCGTCTGTGCTAGATAAATATGCATGTGCCCGAGGTTAACTTTATCCTATTTATTCAACCACAGTTTTGTACTGCTGTGTTGTGGACTGGTCTGGAAAAGCTTTAAAAGTCAGTGTTTTAAGTGCTTAGACCACCAGTGTATTAGACCACCACCCAGTGCAACAGCTGCCCTAAATGAACAGCATTGGTAATAACCAAAATCATTTTTATGTTTCTGGACCGGTTAATACACCAATATGTAAAAAAAAATTTAACTTAAGTTATATTTTTAATTCATTCTAAAATATAATAATTAATGTTATCAATGATTTTTTTCAATTTACTGAAAAAAATCAGAAAAAATAGTAAAGCATATTAATGTTTATTGATTAAAATGTTAAATAATAGTTATTTACTTGCACTCCTAAACAGAAAAATGATTTCTAGTGGTTAAATGTTATGTTTGATTAACTTCTGACCTCTCAGAGGACCCCAGTGAGCAGCTCAAATTTTGGTTTAATAGGGGGATTGAGTTTGAAGGTGGTCTAACAAAGACTCCATCTCAGCTGCACACAGACTACCTGCCAAGATGGCTGACACAAAAGGTCAAAGTTTACCTTGGTGCAGGCCCTAAAATCGCCGCACTGTTATACACCTGATGATGTCAGGAGGAAGTCATGAAAAATTGTATTTCTGCAGAATTTACAAAGTGTTATTGTTTTATTCTTTTTTCAAGTACATTCTTCTTGGTCAAGCCTTTTTACTACTTGTTCAGTACACAGCACACCTCTAAAATTAAGTTAAAGGAGGTAAAGTTGACCAAGTACCATGACGGGCATAAAGTGAGTTGTTCTGGCTCAGTTTTCCTCCTCAACACTGAACATGCAGTGTGTTTTCATCAGGTAAGCACATCATAAAAAACATGGCCTGTGTCTTTATACAATAAACAACTAGAAAGCCAAATACTTAAAAAGATAAACTTTCATTCAGATTAACTGTTTTTTCTGTTATGAGTTTGTAAAACTATGAAGCTGATCAATACACATTTGAATGTTTCTGAAACATTCGGAAGTCTTTATTTTTAGTCACACTGGTATTTCACCAGGTTTGACGACATGAGCTCACACACCTGCATCAACAAGTAGCCTGGATTTCTTATGTCCTCCACCTCCTTTTGAGGTTTCTGTCATCTATCATTCAGTCCCATGAGTCTCCATCTCATGGGGTTGAATGAAAATGTTGAACTGTGTTTGCTGATATAAAAACTGCTTTAGTGAGAGTCTGAATGGGCACCCAGGAAATACAATGAGTCTGAGGGTGCTTACAGAGTTCAGGAGCTTATGGGGCAGGCCTAGCAAGACAGAAAAAAGATCTGATTGGTTTAGAGGGATTCAGATGACCAGCACAGCATGACTGTCTGGTTGGTGCTCTGGCATTCCTACAAGGTCAGACACAGCTATTGTCCTGGGACGAGGCGTTATTGAGGACAATGACACTCCAGCCTGTTGAATGTAATAAAGGACCTACATCATTTTATCAATTATCCCTTTTATTGCTGTTGTATTTTTTTAAACTAGTTTTTTACTAGGGCCTGACCAATATGGATTTTTTGAGGCCGATGCCGATGCTGATATTTGGCTGATTAATTTAAAAAATATATTAAATGAATAAAAAAAATTTGGTCCCTGAACACTTACAAAAATTAATAAATGAATTACAGGCAGATCATTTTACTGTTTTACAATACATTTTCCTTAAGTATTTGCTTAGCTTTACAACAGAGAGGAATTATCAGGTACAAAAACATGCAGAAAATCATTAAACCGCTGGGAAATCAATTATATAACCTTAAGAAAGAGTCACTCTGTATCTTGTACTTTTTGTTGATGAAAATTAGAGGGAGGTTATAGTACAGGTAGAAGAACTTTAAAAAAAAAGTTGTAAGGTAATTGTGAGAGTAAAGCAACAAAAACACTAAGGTTACATTCTTTTCATAAGCCTCTTTTATTTTTCTACTCTGCAACTTTCACAAACAAAGAACTGTCAAGTACAAAATTAAATAGTGGGCAAAACTGCAGTCAATTCCTGTAAAACAAAATAAATAACCTTATTTAAAATGTAAATATATAGAGGAATTATGAACTCTGTCTTGTCACATCTGCATTTCAGAGACTTCATTATTGCAAACAGAAGTAGGTTTTAGTGCCACTTTTACCACTTTTTTATTGTAAACATGAGGAAATATGTGTGAGGAAATCAAAATATTTTGTGGGACACTGCACATATTGCACAAACTTTTTTTTAAACAGGCCTGATTAAAGTTCCCAGCTATGATGAAGACTTACTCTGGATGAGTTTACTGCAGCCAGCTGATGACGTTGTACAACTCTGAGAGAGCTATGCTAACACTAGCATCTGGTGGAGCGTACACATGGAGCGGCTAGTTAGCTCCACTGCAGCGTCTGGGACAAGCGGGTGAAGACAGATCTAGCATTGGTCAGGGAAATACTCAGCAGTGCCGGTCTGTGAGGCTGCTTCCGTAGCCGAGCAGAGACTGCTGAAAGTTGCTCGTTATGTCGGACTTGCAGGCAAATACAACATTCAACAACTACGCGTGAGTGCAGGCGAGTTTTGCCCCATACACTCCATCATCCATACATACAACATCAATAGAGAGCTCTGAGCCACTTCAACAACACGCGCCGCCATCTTTGGCAACATCATCATTCTGTGCAGCTCGGACACTGAACAGCATTTTACTGTTTCATGAGAAATTAAGAATATATCGGCATTACATCAGCAAAATTCTGGCCGATGTTGAATACTTTGAAAAGGGCTATAATCAGCCAATTTAATCAGCCAGCCGATATATCGGTCAGGCCCTACTTTTTACTATCATATATCCCTGATTATGTAAAAAAACACTGAGATCATGATGAGAGGAACTCAAAGCTATAGTATCAGGTGTCAAAAAAAGAAGGCAAAGTGTAAAAACAATAACTGCAAATTAGGCCTGGATGATATGAGGAAAATGATGATGCCATGGTGATAATTATTGTGATAAATGAACATACATGTGAAGCATAAATCGTAGCTTCAGTTTGTATAACTTTCTTTCAAATTGAGCTCACACTCTGTTCTGTCTTATGACTGGTTTATCGGTGCCTGTTAATAATCCTTGAACATACAATCATGTGTAGGATGTTTAACAAACGAGTAAAATATAACACTTGAATCTAAAAAGTACAATAAAAGTACAGTCCATATTGTGAGCAGTCAGACTCAAATTCACAAAATCCTATTTATTACTGTGTTTACGTGCATCTCAGCCTTTCCTAGGACACATATAATGGCCTCTGTCACTTTAATATTTTGTTTGATTTCATTTATTTGTTCTTTTGAATAAGTCGTCGTCCTCAAGAAAAAACATAAGAGCTGATGTTTTCAGCTTTGTTTGAACATTTTTAAGCTTTTTTTGGTGTTGTACATTATAGTCCTACTACCCAGCCCTACCAATGGGCTGAACATTACAAAGGCTCATTTTTTTCCCACCAATCAGACGTCCATGTATTCAACATTTCCAAGAATTTCAGAAGCAGCTTTTCCCACACTTGGACTCTATCTCTGCGTCATATTCAGTTTTACGGATCAGAATCAGAATCAGAAATACTTTATTAATCCCCAAGGGGAAATTCGGTTGTTTCAGTTGCTCTTATACACAGTATAGCAGTTGGAAACAACAGATGAGGACATTAGAGTAAACAGTAGCATTAAAAAATAATAAAGATAAAATAAATAAAAATAAAACAAATGAAAAGAGCATAAAATGTTGTTTAGTGTAATAAAAACACAATGCTGCCTTGCACTGCACACACAACACAGCCTGTGAATGTCCCTTCTTGCTTAATATGAACTTATGCCATGTTTTGTAAATGCAGCAATTAGTTCACTGTGTAATTCAAATATATCAGACAATATGTGACGAGAAATTGTTAGTGTTTATGCTATTATTACATGAAGATGCATGTCTCTGCAGGAGAGAAAAAGGGAGAGCTATTTAGAGATCATGTTGAGCCTCTACAGAGATATCTGCAGCGATCACACAGATGTTTTTGTCCCAATAATATTAAAAAAAAGAGAGACAACAATGACTAATTATCAGAAGGCAAATAAATATGTTTGGAAGTCTGTTCTAGCTCAGTCGAAGTTGAGAGAAGTTATTCTGTGTACAATTTCTGCTGCATAATGTTTCATTGATTAATATATATGTATACATTTATATATACAATACATATGTGAAAAGAATTAGACATTCTTAAGTGAAAAAATCAGGTCCTTACTACCTGAAAATTCCCCATGTCATATTTTAGTTGTACTGATTGTAAGTTGGCATAAACAGGTACGTTTTCGATGACCTTCCATCATTGCAGGGTTTTTCAGGTTTTTGTGTCTCTGACAAAATGGTCGGGATGGGACGGATTCAGAGCAATAAACATTATAAATGTAACTTTAAGCTCAAAATACTTACAAATGCATACTTTAAAGTTTTGAAAAGTTGTTTTTTATTGTAACGACAATAATGTCAAGAGTAGAGAAGATTATAAAAATTGAAAAGCTATAAAATTTTGAACGTTTTACTTTGCAATCAAGACTTTTCAATACTCTTGAAAAGCCATCATTTTTGCCTAGCAACTTACATTTTTTCTAAGAACCTTGTGCCCCTCAACTATGCAATACCCACCTACTAATTTCTAATCAAAATTTTTGCCAAGTGCTCTCTTTGGACTTTCCTACAAATATTCCCCTTCTTTAGTATCATCCTCCGGAGCCATGAGATTAACATTTCATGTGAATTTGAACACAAAAGGACCAGCTATTGACCTTGTGCCCCGTATAATCATCTTACAAAGAAAACTGTTGCAAAAAATCTGCAGTTCAAAGGGAATCACTACGGAGTGGACCAATGAACAGTGAACAGATCAGAGGTGACTGGAGGCTCACGATGGCATCAACCTAATCTCTCCTGTCAGCGGCACTCCCTCTGAGACTTCCTGCTGGAACATCACAGGCGTCCCAAGCAAGAGCCATCTCTCCCTTAGCCATAAAAAAAGTGTGGAAGGTCCTAACCAGGGCTGCAGTCGCTAATAAAAACCACTGAGAACCTGAGTGTTATAAAACTGAAATACTCAGGGAAGAAAGGAAGAGTGAATTTATACACAAGTGCCAACATAAATCCTCTGACCATAATCTATACATGCTCATTTATCACACATCACTGCAACTTAACCTTTTACAGGGCCATTATCACACCTTAAGTGAATAGTTGCTTACAACCTTATCAATAAAACACCAGGATATGCACCAATATAATATTTAGGACTTCAAACTCTAATCTGCCTTTTAAATGTGGGTCATTTTGTTCAAGATAATGCTGCAGAATACTTTTCATACTTTTCTCATGCTGGTATCCTCTTAGCCATTTTCACACACGCACTGCTGGAATTTAACAGAAAATTTGAGACAACTTTAAATCCTCTTCAGTGTCCATGTCCCCCTCAGTGGCTGGTTTTGTTTGTCAGAGTTGTGGGGTTTATGAGACAGGGCTGCGTGCAGGAAACAATCAAGTGTAGGGATGGAAATCATGGACCAATGCAAGGTAAGGTTCCATATAGGGTTGGGCTAAAATATTGATTCATCAATGCAATTCAATATCGATTCAGCAAATCCTTTGATTCGATTCACCTCCTGGCTAGTGGGGGCTGCTGTGCATGTGATCTGCGTTGTATGAATGAGGAACAAAGAGGTAAAACCACTGCCACTCTCCACCAGTCCACTCAACTGGTGAAGGGAACATGAGGGGGAAAACCCCCAACTTAAGGGTACCTCTGTACCCCAGGAACTAGAGTACCAGCTGAGAGGATCTTCTCAACAGCTGTTGGCATCGTCTCAGACCAGAGAAGTGCTTTGAAGCCTAAATGTAGACCACAAAAATCTACATGTGCACACTCAGTACGTAGCCAGAAATGAAGGGACGGGGTTCAGATGTGATAACTGTTATGGGTTTATTCCAATTCCCAAGAAGAAAGAAATATTATTTAAGTTGACATGCACTTTACTTTTTCAGTTTAAACAGAACTGTCATGTTTTTTTTACTTTTGCACATGTGCACAAATAAGTTATTATTGTGGAAATTTTTATTTTCAGATGTTTTATTGCTCAAAAAAATAAAGTGATACCAAAAAAATAAATGCCAACAGGTGCTGTCTTTTTTTTTTTGGATTTCTGCTTCACACTGAATCGACATCGAAGCATTAAAATCAATACTAAATTGAATTGCAACCTAAAGAATCGAAATTGAAAATTAATTGTGACATTCTTAACAATACCAGCCCTAATTCCATAACAACTCTCCCTCAGGGAATCATTGTCATCAGTCATAAGTCAAAATCCGTGGCAGACAGGGGGCAGAAGTGGCCAAAATTGGGTCTTAATTTTTGACAAAAAGATGCTAACTCACAACTTTCTGTACGTCAGAACAACAGAAACTTGCAGAGGCATTCTGTTGCATTCAGGAGCGACATGTGTTTGACATTGTTGCCACTGAAAACCTTTGTGGGTCAACTTATTTCCACACATAACATCGGCAGTAATCTGCGAACAAATCATTAAGGAGTTGGATCGATAAGCAGAATCATTAATGGCAATGATATCAATAAGATCATGTCAATTTCCATCCCCCGTAAAGGCACATTTGCTGATGCAGTGGTAACAATACTATATATTATTCTGTGATGTTCTTAGCAAGGCACCCATAATATTATATTAATAAAGATTTAAAGTCCATTAGGTTAATAAGGCTCGAATGAGGATAGTAAAAGGACAACAAAGTGCAAAATCCAGACTAAATGATCAGAACAAAATGGGTCACATTGTACAAGCGTAGTATACATAAGTCAAAGTACAGCTATACATCAGAGTTTTATCACTCAAAGCCTCACAGTGCAGTCTCTCCGGGTCAAAAACCTCCCACTGGTCATTAATTAACCTGAAGAATGTCGATGTAGATCTGTGTTATGGGGACAACAGTAACCTGGGGCTTCTTCATCTTTGTCAGGCTTTTTGAATTTTGGCCATGCAAAGTGATTCACAGTCAAGGGCATGAAGACACGTGTAAACAAGGGAAACAGGCCTAATATAGACCTGATGTGTCACAAACACCAGGGATCCATGCTGACGACAAAGAGGACTTCTGTCCTAATAAGGGACAATACTGAGAGCACACATCTACCTGCACAGATGCTCTTTTTCTGGTACAAAGTGGAGGACAATGTGGCCTGGAAACAGTCTTCTTCTTTTGCTTATAGGGCCTATCAAAATATTCACACCTAAGACTGATACATGAAAAATCAAGTAAGGCGCACATGGAGTTATGATGGTAGTGCTGATCATCAACAACACATTAAAAAAACAATTTTAAGTCAGTTTGATGTCTTCTTGCTTTGACTGAAACATCTTATGGGAAACTCATGACTGGACTGTTAGGATTATATGGAGTTAAATCCAGGCCAAAAGTGTTGTAATTAAAAGGTTGAAAAAATAAAATTTGAAACTGAAATTTCAATGTTTTCACTTAACTGAATAAAAAATATGTGAAAGAGAGTTTTCCAGCTTAAATATACTTTTAATTCAGCTCTGTAATTGTTTTAATAAAAAAATTATTTTCAATTTTTACTCTGAAATATATTTTGACATGTGATTTGCCATTTCTTTCAGTCACAGGATTAATATCTCCAGATTCAAATCCTTCTGATTTCAGATTTCTTTTTTTCACCTTCAGATCTTTGTCACTTCCAGATCTTATTATTTCGGTTTCAAACCTTTGGTTCTTGAAATTTATAAAAAGTCAAGCACAAACATTGAAATTTCAATTTCACATTATATTACTTTAATCTTTTTTATTTTCAAATTACAACACTTTTGGCCTGGATTCAGCCCCACAGCATTACAACAAAGTCTGTCACAATACCCGAGTTTTGAAGTTTGATAATACTCCTAAAGAAAATATCACAGAAGTTGTTGACGCCACAGAAACCAAAAAGCAAGCCCTGTCAACAAGGGTTGTAATGGTACACAAGGATTTCAGTTTGGTTCATCACATCAATCCCAATCATCCAACTTCAGTTCCAGAGAAACAACTTGTTATTCTCTGTTCTGGGTAAAGTGCTTTATCCATGCTTGAACATGATAGCATCACGTAAAAGCAAGTCTGTAGAAGTGAGTAATGAGAAGTGATAAAGATGACACTGATTCTGCATGCCTCACCTCCTTGGGCAGGTTATTCAAACGTTTACACAGTAAAACTGTGATATACTGTATTTGTAAGCATTCATCAGTCTCAGGAGACTAAGGATTCAAGCTCTGCATGGTGGCCTCAGTTCTGGTACAGCGTCTGGTGTGGCTGGTCAGGCAAATTTGAGAGTGGCAAACTCTCGCACAAATTGGTGAACTGCTGCTCTCCATGTTGTGCCAACGCTGAGTTAGCAAAGCTGGAGTGGCCTCTCCAGTGTGTAAAAGCCTGGGTAGGTAAGTATGGAGGACAGACTGTTACCCATACACTACATCCCCCCTCTCCACATCGCTGAACTGATCCAATGGAAAGGCAGAAGCCAATATGCTTGGGTCCAGTGCCATTGCAGGAGTTGCCACGACATGACTGTAAACAGCCTCGAAGCTGCCTTATAGAGTTTTCCTTCTCCTAGATGGACTGCCTTCCCAGGCAATTGAGCTCCATCTATCCAAAACAGGGTTTTTAGTCCTGTGCTCAGGCCCCAACCTGGAGGACCAGAGATTATGCTTTGTCTGGTTTCTTCCCTTCAACCTGCCCAGCTTGAGATAGCTCTCAGGGTCATTGATGCACACAAGCCCCCAAACCACGGCAAGGTGGTGATCCATCAGTATACTGATATTAAGTATTCTCTTATAGTCCTACTAAACATCACAAAAACCCCTTTACTTCTGTTAACACCAGTCATTTAATGTATTACAAAATAGTCTGTGAGAGAACGAAGAATATTTTTCTTGTTACAACTAAAAAACAAATTGTATAAGCTTTGCAAGTCATCTGTTAGCTGTTACGTTCTTCAAAATAGTAACTTAAACAAAAAACTACTTTATTTAAATGTACTTTTTGTCTCAACCAAAAGAAAAAGAAGAGATAGAAAAGGAAGATCCATAAAGCTTGAGCAAAGTTTCCTTTCCCCTCTTCTTTTATAAGGCCTGTGGGCTGCACGTGGAAGGTAAACACAGCTGTGTGAGTGCGCACCTACAGCTGGTGAATTCAGGTTATGAGAGAGGGCAGCATTGCACTGTAATATATATACATATATATATTTTTTTTTTAATTTATTTTTTTACAAAGGGAAAAGAACCCCATCGACTCTCAATGTATAAGTTAAAAGAACGTGTGCTCTATTGCTTTCAATGGCAAAGTATTAAACACCACATGTGTAATACTGTGTGTCTGCACAGTTCACTGTCACATTGTGAGCATATGAAAGAGCTGTAAAGATTATCACCTCTGTTAGTCTGTCATTAGGCTAAGGTTACAGATTATGGGCGTAATCTAGGGTGTAGAGTATCGGTATTGTCAAGACACTGAGAAGCAGATCTTCAGGAAGTTGGTTTTGAAATATGTCGCATGAGAAGATTCAGGATTTTAATTTTTTGCATTGATAAAAAAGCATTACTTTTTTCAGAATTCAACAGTTTAGTGGCAAATTATTTCAAAAGTTATGCTTCTGAATGCTTTTATAAACGAGTTTTCTACGTAAGCATTTTAAAAGGAAAAGTTTTTATTTTTTTAATTAAATGCTGAAGATTTGCTTTCCCTTTTATTAATAGACCACTTTCAACCTATATGTGCCACAGTGAGTGAGTATTGAGGCTATGTATGGTGGAACAGGGTTTGATGTTTTACTCAGATGTTTGTTTAACCTCTCCACCTCATTAACCCTTTAGTTACTGCCAGCCACTTCACCCTGACTGATATCCATGTTAGTTCAAACCTCCAGAGAGGGCAAAGTCCATCCGGTCTGTGTTGAAGTCTTGTATGATTCTTTTTACGGCTCACTATCAGCCCTGCTCTCCTGGAGCACGGCTAAATTAGTCACGTCTACGTCACCTCCTCCACAACGCCACCACAGTGACTTGGACACAGCATGTTGACTACTATTTAGATAGTCACGGCTGTTTGATTTAATCAAACCTCGCCATTGTCCCCACGGACAGATATGAGGCCACGGTGGTGATGTGACCTCACCCTGCTACACAAAAGCTGCCTCTATGCACGGACTGCACACAAACGCTGGCTGACAACACGGAGCCAGAGGATGAAAGGTCTCCTCAGTGTTTGGTGACAGTTATTACCCTCTTCATTGAAACCAAATACCTGTGGGCCCAGATAGCATTATCTTATTGTGAGGCACACCGGGGGCTGGCCTGTAATCAGGGCCCAGGCCTTGATCAGCGCTCCTCCCCAGGTTTGATGACGCCCCCTCCCCCCTCTTTTTCCACTCCGTTAAGCCATGAGGAGCTCCATGGATGTCTTCAAAGAAACACTTAGGCATTTACTGACAAAAGTTGGTATAGCTATAAGAATTAGACAAAAAACTGGCTTCAAAATGGAGATTCCAGGTTTTAACTTGACCCTAAAAAAAGTTTGATAGGCGTCCTGTGGTAAGATGGATTTTTGGGAGGCTTCAGACCAGTGTTAATTTTGTTGACTAATTATTTTTGTCATAGTTTTCATCAACAACCTTTTTTCCTCTGACAAAAACTAGACTATAACAAAAAAAACAAGTGTAAATTGACAAAAAACAACAAATAAAAACTAGACTAAAATGTCTGACAGAGACTAAATCCAATCAGACCTAATTCCGTCACATAGAAAGTAGAGACAAGTTAGGAATCACAGATACTTTGGTCGTGTGGAAAGGTTGGATGAGTTAAGAGGGACATCCAATCACAGCTGCCTTAGCTTCTTGGTGGCAGGATCCAAGTGTAAAACATGAATTCAGAAATTCAAGGAAACATACAAAATGCCTTATACTTTATTCTTCATATTTTAGTTGATTAAATTTACAGTAGATTTCATTGACTAAAATATGAAATTTCATCAACTAAAAATAGACTAAAATTAAAACAATTTAGATGACTAAAGTATGACTAAAACTAAAAGATATTTTAGGCAAAAGACTATAACTAAAACTAAATTAAAAATTGACACTGCTTGAGACAAATAGTTAAGTAAATCTATACCACAAAGTGTTATGCTTAGATAAGCTACGGAGCAGTAGATTCATACAATTAAAAGACAAGAAAAGTAGGACTGAATTGAAATATATTTTTGCCAAAAGGTCTTCTACTTGAGCCATTAGCCAAAAACACAATATCCATTCAACTGTCTTTATTGCAACAGAAATGCCCCAATGTCAACAAGAGGTCTGGGTTGCTTCAGTACAGTCTGATGCATTTTGGGGCGGTTAGCCCTGATCTTGTTTGCCTTTTCAATGCCAGCTGTACCTTCACTTGAGGGCAGAGATATGAGCCACGAGGAAAGGGTCTTACCTATGACGTACATGAGTGATGTCAAAGAGTAACAATGGAGGACCTCCAGCATTGTTTCGTGTGGACATTCTTTACAGTAATAGCAGTTCAAACATCACTCAACATGGGAAGGTAGGTTTTATTTTTTCATTTAGCAGCTCTCACAAGAGAACTTACAATTTTTGTGACCAAACAACAGCCGGCAGTGCTTTAAGCTCCATCTTTTAGGGTCGGTTGGGTACACTCAGCACCCCTTCAAGAGGGGGGCCAAAATGTGTGATGGCATGGGTCGGTTATTTGGGTACGTTCCCTCCTTATGTGACAGTGGAAACACCTGTAGGCCAAAATGAACCAGGCAGCTTGGTGGTAATGTAGCTTCATATGATAGTTGTTAATTAAGAGAAGAAGAATCAGCTCAGCCGGGTCCAGCATACTGCGAAGAAGCCACTTGGCAGCCACATTGCATACTATTCCCTGATAGATAATACAGTCTGCATACTGATCATAGTGCTGTGCAAAATATTGACTATATCAATTAATTTGAATTATTTTCTGAAGAAGATTTAAAAATTAAATATCAAGATTTTTTTCTTGACTAACTCCAATTGTAAGTTGTTGCAATGTTTGAATATATAAATACTGAAAATGTACAGTTTTTATGACTGAAGACCATGTCAGGTTCTGAACAAGCACACGTTTGTTAGGCTAATATTTGTTTTTAAATGAGATTAAATATGGATCAGAGTTCCAAGTTAACATGCTGTGAAAATAGCTCAGCTTTCACTGTTTATGTAGACAAACTACATAATCAACATTTTATGACATGCACTTTAACTTTAAGAGGGAAATTCTGTTTGGTTTGGGTATATATTTTAATAACATAAATGTAAAACTTGATTGATTTAATGTAATTTTTGTATCACTTGGAGTTTTTATTTGTTTGTTTTTTGGGAGGGGGAATATCAATCAAAATAGTCAATCAAGTGTTGTTGAAAAAAAATCGAGGATTTTATCGCCCAGCCCTATGTGATCATAAGTAGTATGTAGGCAGCCTAAAAAACAGCCTTGGTGTCCAGGACCTCTATTTTGTTGCCATACCAAACAAGTAAAAATATGATTTGATTTTCCCTGAAATCATATCAAAGATTTTGATTCTGGATTTGCAAACAACCATTTGCTAATTCCTTCATAAATTAAGAAATAGAGAGATATATTTTGCGACTCACCATTCAACCTAAAAATAATAATAAAAAATGTGATATCATTTTAGGTCCCTATTACCCCACTCTTTATTGAGTTGTGCAAATGTTTTAGACACTATCAGATGCAGTAACAAGTAGGGCTGGTAATCAAAAGAACAATTTATTTGAGAATTGTGAACAACTTCCTTGAGAAATTGATATCATTGTTCTTTTTGCTTACCAATTCCCTGTTCTGTCTGTCCACTTTATACAGAAAATCAAAGACATCTCACTCTGCCTTTGCTGAGGCAGTCAACAAAAATGATAAAAAGTATATTTGTTATCATGAAAAAACACAAGGGCAGAAGTGGTCAAAACTGTGGCTAAATGAAGCTGCAACTTGTTGACGCATTCATATAAGCAGCATAGCACTGTGTATCAAGAGTGAGGTGTTTGATATTGTTGCCACTGAGGACCTGTGTGGCCAGCTTTTGCCCACATAGAAAATCCCCAGGAATCGATAAGGGGAATGTTAAAGAATCAGATCAACAAGTAGAATCAGTAATGGCATTGGTATGAATAAAAAAATCTTGCAATTCCCATCCCAGTGAGGTATGCATCCTTAAATATCAAACTTTTTTTGTTGGACAGTCATGCAGTGGGCACACTGTAGACAAAAGGATCAGACACTGGCTATTTTCTAGAAACTTTCTGATGGCACGTACTTAAAAGTCCTATTTGGCCTAGAAACCTGCAGAGAAAAACAAACATAAAACCTTTGCCCATCTGTAAATGTTCAACATGTTCCAGAATAAACAGGGCAATTTCTGTCACTTGAGTCGAGCTTCACTTGGCAATCCAATTCCTCACCGCACTATGACGGGCATGAGCAAGGTGAGAAATGTGATTTCAACTTATTTAGAGACACACGCAGGTACAAAATGTCTCAAAATGATCAACATGACATTAAACTGTCAGCTTACTGCACTTACTCATTCAGTTTTGGCATGTTAAATACCAAACAGGCAATAAAAGAGACAAAATAAGGGCAGAGGAGTAAAGAAGAAAACAAGCACATCAGAGTTTATGAAAAGGAAAGTGGCTTTTAGGCTGGTTTAAAAGGTAAGTGGTTTAGCCTGAAGAATCCCCAGCAAGGCAAACTTCAGTCTCACGGCATGTCTGATCAGATTACCATTCCCCTCCACTGCAGTCATGACTGATTTCTATTGTCTAGTTACACCGCATCCATCAACTAGAGCAGAAGTATGATGATACATGTTCGATAGAAGTTGATACACCTAAAAGCTTTAAGCTATAGAGTCATAACAGAGCATGAGATGTCAAAAATTTCTATAACTCATTACTTTTTGATACTTCTCAATACCTCACATTTTATAACATGATAATCCATCCGTCTTCTTCCACTCATCTAGGGTTGTATTGTAGTAGCAACAGGATAACCAAGTCAACCCAGGTTTATCTCTCCCTAGCAACAATTTCGAGCTCCTCCTCGAAGGTTTAATGGGGGTTCCCAGGCTTTAAATCAGGAAAATAGAGAAGCTGATCTTTAAGTAAGTGAGGACACTGGTGTTGATCTGATTGAATGATCATGAGGCCCACAGGACTGTAACCCTCACCCTTCCAAATGTAATCAGTTCATCTTCGAGTAAAAGTAGACAGTGATATGGATTATTTTAAGAAAATCCCTGAACACATTATGGAGATATCAAAATCACAAGATAGGGATGATCATAAGACTGTACAACCTTGACCTTTGACCTTAAAATGTGATCAGTTCATCTTTAAATCAGCAAAGACATGGGTGAAGATTTAAAATCAATCCATCAAAGCAGTTTAAGGATAATGCACTCACAGGCCTTGATGGATCCATGGCTTTGGCGATTTGACCTATGACCTGTGTCCAGTTCATCCTTGAGTCAGGGTGGGCATTTGTGCAAGGGTTAAAGAAAATCCCTTGGAGCAGAGTAAAGATACTCCTTTTGAACGCAAGAATCGACCAGAACCATCCAAAAGTGTTCTTATGATACAAAGTTCACAGAATCACCTTCTTAAGCAAAGGATGAATGCGAGCCTTCATGATTGTAACCTTTGACCTACAATCTTCAAATTCTAACCATAACATCCTTGAGTCAAACTGAGCATATGTGCCAAGTTTGCAAGGAATCCTTTAAAGCATCTTTGAGATATTGTGTACACAAACAAAGGAATGCATCAGCAACCATGACTTTCGACCTTTAATTGAAACATCAACTCAAGACTGCATTCTCAAGGAAATTATAAATATGAGGATTCATGACCTCAACCTTTGACCTTCAATAAAGCTTTAAAAAGCTCATATTTTGCTTTTTTCTGGTCCATATTCACGAAGGCTGCTAGAACTTGTTCAAAATCGCTAACATTCAACAAAACCTTTTCGTTTTAACAGACCGAGTCCCCCTAACACAGAGCTTTTCTCGTTCATCTGTGACGCTCTACTGGTCCTTCAAGGCTCCCTCCCCCACTTAGGCACTTGTACTGCTACTCCGAGACAATGAGCCAAACAGTGGAGGAAACAGTGGTGAAAAACCTCGCACTGGAAGGTCTATTCAGTAGGCAGGTTAAGAGTTGTTTGTGGCAGCTACTGGAGACATAAGGAGGAGGAAAGGGAGAAGTCCTCCTACCACTGACTTTTTGTCTTGTGCACAGAAGTACTCAGTCACATAAAAGAGGCATGTAAAACCCTTTTTATTTGATTTTCTGCTCTCTTCATCCCTAAGTGTGAATAGTTTAAAAAGAAAATCCCTTTAGGCATTCTTGAAATACTTAGTTAAAAGCAATCAATGACCATGAGGCTCCATGACCTTAGCCTTTAACCTATGACCTTCAGAGTCTGGTCAATTCATCCTTGTGTCAGACTGGATATCTATGGAGAGTTCAGGAAAATCCCTCAGAGCATTCTTTGGATATTTCATACGCAAAGCAAAGATCAACATGATGCTCCATGACCAAGACCTTTGACCTTTGGTATGTAATCATTTATTTTCGGTCAGATTTGTTCATAGTTAAAAGAAAACCCCTTAGCCTTCTTGAGATTTTATGTTCACAAGATCCCCCTCTCAAGCAAATAGGGACAGGAGCCTACATGACCTTAACCTTTGACCTGCAACCTTCAAATTCAACTCTTATGCCCACTGAGTTAACACAAGTATTTATACAAAGTTTTATGACAGTCTCTTTCAGCAATCTTAAGATACTCTCGAATGTGGGGGTCCATGTCTTTGACCTATGACCTTTCAAATCGAATCAGTTCATCCTCGAGAAAGAGAGGACATTCCTGCTAATTTTACGAAGATTCCTGAAAAGAATCTTGAACCAACAGAAATCAAGCAAGAGATGAAAGTGAGGAATACAAAGACACAACCCTAAGACAAAATGCCTCAGGCCTTCACTGCTGTTGGCATGGAGATAAGAAACAATATTTGGCAATTAAAAACAAGAAATTAAATTACTCTGTGCAAAGTTTTTCTATTTTTGTTGATGTGGTTTCAAAGCAGGCTTTGATAAAGTTTAAATTTAACTTAATATTGTCTGAGAGTTTAAATATTTGGCACTGTAACATCACTAACAAACAGAACAAGGTCCCTCGGTTCCAAATCTCCTCCTCTGAAATGTTCATGTTTGGTCAATGAGAAACTTGAAATTACCCACAAATATGCTTGTGTTTGTGTGTTTGCTCTGAGTACTCGGTACACTATTGACCTCTTTAGGGTCTTTCCAGTGAGTTACCGTTCAACTAAATGACTCACATCATACCAGACTCTGCCTCTTCAGAAATTCTTCAAAAAAGGGCAGTTTTTTGGAGAAGTGTAAAACTTAAAACTCTACAGTGGTTTGGGGAAGTGAAATGCCAGTGATGGTAAAAGTTATCTTTACTTCCTCAAGAATATCTCACTGTTAACACTGATGGAGAGAATAAAAGCATGTGTAGCATTATTACTGCAGCCATTCAGTCTGCGGCTTCATGCTTTTACTTGAAGTAAGGCGGCCAGAATACATGATTTATATCCCCTTAATTATTAGAGAAGAAAATGAAACATTACTTTTTTGGGCTCTTTTTTGTATTTTATTTATCTAATTTCTTATTTGCGCAAATAAATCCATGGCTTTCCTTTACAAGCATTCATCTGTTGGCTTTATTATTTAACGATCTCCAAGTGTTTTTTCTTTTTCTCCTTTTTTTGTGTTTGTTTTTTTAAAGACAAATGCAGAAAAACATCTTACTCTACAAAAAAAATGAAGAGTGCTTGTTTTCAAAGACTGACATTAAGTAAAAGTAAACCAACTTATTTCTTTGGCTTTAATTTACAAATATCCAAGACGTAATTTCTCGAGTAGAGTCAAGGCCCATGCGCCCTTTTCTCATTATTAAACAAATGTGATGCAAACCCTCCTGAGTCTTGTATTCATTATGTGCCGCCAATAGGGTTGCAAAATTCCAGGAAATTTCAAATTTGTAAACTTTCTATGAGAATAAACTGAATAAATGGGAATAAACTGGAATAAATATGCAATTTACAAAACTGAAGGTTTGAAGGTTGGTCCTTAGAGATTTTAAACATAGTTTGGAAATACTTTGATTTTATAGTTATAATCTGACTAAAACAACCAGATTTCATGCAAGTGTATTTGAGAATATCTCATAGACTACTGCTTACTGCAGGGACCACGCTCCCTGCATGCAGTACACATTACGTCGTCACATGAACAGATGATTCTGGAATCCTGGACTACTGAAGCCACACATTTGAGCCTGTGGACTGCAAGACAGTGAAGCTGAAACTGATTGATCAATAAAAATGAATAAAACTGAATAAAGTTCTGCTTACAAACAAATATGTTCAAATGTGATTTTTTTAATTGTAGTATTTTACATCTTTGTCTGCCTATGAAAAAAGAAAATATTTATAGTTATGTTTTGATATGATACAGTGCGTTAAAATTAACCCATTTCCAGTTAACTCCCATAAATTCCCATGGAAAGTTTCCAGTTCAGAATATTTCCACAATTAGCTTAGCTTAACTTCACATGGGAAGTTTCTGGAATATTTCAAGAAATATACCAGAAATTTTGCAACCCCAACCTGAGCAAAAGTTGAATATCATGTATCCCTAACAAGAAGTTATTTCAAAGTCAATGCCAACTAAGTTGTACCTCAAAGTCATGAGTAAAGTAATTTGGACTTTTAAGGCGTTATATAGGAATAAAAAAAGTGATGGGCAATATTTGATATACTTTGACAACTACATGAACTGCAGAAAACAAACCAGAATACATACTGTACCAACAGGTCAATGGTAATGTCAGTGCAGCACACAGGCTTTGTCCTTGATGCTGGTGACATGGGTAATATGTAAATGGACTTAAGCACTTTATCAAAACACCGTCACACCGCAGGTCACGTCTACCCATTCACTCTCACATTCACTCACTGATGGATCTCAGTTAATATTTAATTTATCCATCAGTATTAGCTTAAATATCCAAATCCTGTCATACCCATTGACATGCCACTGATACAGCAGTGGAGCAACTTGGGGTTAAGTGCTTTGCCCAAAGCACATCAACATGTGGCAGCCAGAGCAAGGCTTAGACTCTCAACCGTCTGATTGGTATCAGAGCATACTACCAGACAAAGCTATTTGTTCTGTGGTCTCTCTTTCACGTCATCCCCCCACACTCTCTCTCACTACCTTGTTTTAGACTCTTGTTACTATAAAGGCCAAAAATGATGGACCCTTTACCATACTTCACCAGTCCATTTGGGAAACAGCCCATAGAAAGTGTTTGGGAATGGGCAGAACCATTTGATTGCATATCCGGCAAGTGACCGGACAGTCTTTCTGTCTATAAAATTCATTAAGGGATGATCACAAAATGTAGTAGGCGAGCGCTACTGCCATGGTTTGAAGGACAGAACATGAACCACTTCATAGAACAAACTCTCTGCAAAACATGGCAGAGGTGGAGCAAAAAATATCCCTTCTATAGATGCGTTTGTAGTGTTCTTTGTTTGTCATTCAATAAAGAAATGTGGTCCAGACCTGATAAAACTGCTACTGAAGCTGTTAGCATCTATGCTAATCTCTGCAGTCACTTTGGACTCTTGTTGGGCCATCCAGCTTTGGGCCGCTCACAATCGTTGTGGATTGGAGCTTGGTAAGATGGATCTGATTGAATACATTAAATTAGGCTGATCCAGCTGCACTGCAAGGTTACAAAAATGAAGTCTTACATCAAGAATCCATGCTACCCTTTTTACAGCTGTTTAAATTAAGCATTTTTGCAACTACATTTGCAATGTTTACTCTGACAGCTGCAAACAAGTTTGACATTCATTTGACTGCGAGTTAGAGTGTGAAAAATGAAGACATAATGAGTGAAAAGCATCACCCTGGGGCACAAAATACTCGTTGGTACTTTTAAAAAATTACATCATATCTTGTCATATCTTATTCTCTGAAACTGCAATAATTATCTAACAACGTGCAATTACAATGTACAATTACTGTGCTAACTATCTTGACAATGTGCAATTCATCCATGTGCAATCACTTACATTCATGTGCCATTACTTTGTGAATGTATAAATAATCCTTATAGGATTTGCTTTTTAGTTTCTGTTTTCAAGCCCTTTTTATATTTTTATTGGTAATAATGTACATACTGCTATTTTCATGCTATTTTTATACAATTTTTATACTTATTCTTTATCAACGCTGTCCCCTTTGCAGCTGTAACATTGCAAATTTCCCCGTGTGGGACGAATAAAGGTTTATTCTATTCTATTATTCTATTCTATTCTATTCTATTCTAACTGTTTTGATTCCATGGTGACAAAAAAGTAAGCAGCAAGTTCCTTATTCTGCTTCTGGTTACAAAAAAATGGAGGTAAACTGCTGCAGACTGACAGAATTAGAATCAAAATATTTTGGCACTGCCTCAGGACCAAAAATATGCCAAAATATGTGAGTAATTCAAACAGTGCTGTTTCTCCTCTGAGCAGCTTCTGGTTAAAAATACATGGAGATTTGAAACTTTCTTTCAAAGCTAATAAAAGCACCTGCAGGAGTTCACATTCATTTCACCATGAATAGGTGTAAGTAAACTTCTGCTTTAATAAAAACAAAACAAATTTGTTCAGAGGAGTTTTATTAAGTAAATAAGTCTGATATCAGCACACTGAGAATAACTACAAATAATAGAAAGTCAACCTATGTGCTGTCTTAGGGTCAAACTGTCCTGTTTCAATCTTAAACATCTGGGGGGAAATCCCTTTATGATCTTTTACAACTTATACTAGGGTGGAATAGCCACAAAACGGTATATGATCAAGATTTTTAAGGGTTGATTTTTCCCTTGAATGCAAAATCACTACGTTTTGAAAAAGTCCAACTTTCCCATTAGAAATGCATTCTCATTTACTTCTTAGGCACTTCTCAAGCTCTACAGCTATAATGGCATCTCTAGTTATAAAAAGTGAATCACATTGTGGCCTTTTGAGAAATATTGATATTTATTGCTCTAGCAATGACATCTGATTTGAGTAAGGAAAATAATAATGGTAGTTTTGTTGTGAAAAATGAGTGATGTCCAGTAACAGAACGCAGACTTCTTGCACTAAGTGGAGGAATAAGCCACATATTCACACAGTTTGTGATATATGACATTTTTTTTCATGTAACACAGCTGTTGGTTTTAAAATTCAGTTAATTTGCATCAGTTTAGGAATCATTATAGACGGTTCACTTCCCCTAAGGACAGGACAACACATAAATCAAGGAAAGCAAATGTAGGCTCTATATTTCTCTACCAGAACTTACTCTGTGATCCAAAGTAACTACTACTTGTTTAAGAACATTACCTTACTGTAAGTATAAGATTAAACCTCAAACATACTGAATGGAAGATCCTGTCTTATCACTTAAGCACTGCTGACACGTGCTTCAAATTATTTAAAGGGCCAGTTCACCTTAATTACATGACATCAGCACATCAAACTATAGAGAGAAAGTGGCTCGTCTTTCATTCTGCTTGAAGGAATCTGAGTTGACCAACTGTTTTTAAATTTAACAGGTAATACCCGCAGACTTTGACTGTTTGTATCTATATCAGGTCTCACTTGATAGCTGTTTATTAATTGAAACAAACACCTTACTTGAAAAAATGTGGGCATGTATTTAGTATACTGTTTCATAAACACAGCCGATTATGAAACTTGTTATGCCCTGAGTCCTGTGTACACATGTTATTATTAAAACCCATGAAGGGTTATCAAATAACAGGTGTTGCTTAGCACAAGAGGTGCACACAGTCAAACTTTGACCCTTGGGAATATAAACAAAACAAGGAAGAAAGCCTTCATAAAATACCTTACAAATGCAAAATATATCAAATATATGTATTTATCTGCCAATATCTGATATCCCAATATTTCCTCACTCATTTTAACTAATAATAACACAGATACAAGCACCTTTTTTATTTGTTTGTTAACACCAAATCTGCCATGTAATAAAATAAATATGCTACTTTCATAGTGGCAGTGTGTTTGCTTCAGAAAAAGACATATGAGTAGACGTGACCATACACACATTTGGTAACAATTTATTCATTTCTTTGTATTTACAAGCACATAATGTAAAAAATGCATTTTTAACACCAAACCAAGCTTGATTTGCCTTGTGAATATTCCATCTGCAGTAGTTTTCATATCTGTAAACTGATAATTAACTTACTTTGCCAGTACCAGTATCATGCTAATAATGCTGTGCATCCTTAAAATGAAGGAACAGCCTCAAAAACAACAATGCTTTAGCTCGTTTTCCATGTTTTCAGATCACCTTCCACCACAGACAAACTCTTAAAGCCTGAGTTTGAGCCAACTAAAAGTCAATAAATGCATCAATGGAGATCTTACCCTCACTTTATTTGAAGGCAGCAGGTGTGTGTGGACTCCTTCAGGTGCACATTAAATTCATTTTAAGTCCTTCAGAGAGAGAGCAGGTGTGTTTATACTGAGCAGGTATCCACAGCGGGGCATGCGAGCGCTCACCACACTGATTACAGCGAGCTAAATTTGGCCTGTGCTCACACAGACAGTAGGCCGATCAGAGCTGTGATGTCAGAGGGGAGGGGGCGGAGCCTGCAGGCCACGGGTCAGGTGTCTGCTGCAGCTTCACTGCCTCCACATACAAAACAACACCCTGAGTCATCAGTTCAAAGAAGGGCTGGCATACCAGAAACAAGTTTTGATCTTTTTATCTGAGGACAAGGATGGACGCTGATGATCCGTGATATAGACTCACTGGCCACTTTATTAGGGACACCTTGCTTGTACTGGGTTGGACCCTTTATGGCCTTCAGAACTGCCTTTACTCTCCACATCATACATTCGACAAGGTGCTGGAAACATTCCCAAGAGATTTTAGTCCATCTTGACATGAAAACGTCACATGACGTGTCCCTCCAGTTCCATCACATCCCAAAGTTGCTCTATTGGATTGAGATCTGGTGAATGCGGAGGCCAATGGAGCACATCAGGAAACCAGTCTGAGATGATTTGATCTTTGCAACATGGCACAGTAGCCACTTTGGTCATAAAGGGATGGACATGGTCAGCGACAATACTCTAAGATACTTTTGTGCATTCGTGTATTATCTAGAATCATTTTGTTCATTCTCCTTTGACCTCTGGTATCAACAAGACATTTTCTCCAATGTCTCGCTTCCACTAAGTGGTCTGATTTGGTTCAGTACAGTTGGTACAGTTTGTGGCAGTAAGCCCTGATCTAGTCTGCGTTTCCACCGCCAGCCGTATTTCACTGGAGGGTGGGGATGTGAGCCTGAGGAGAGGGCTGCGCCACGTTTTTACACAGTACTTGTATAGTCTTTTAACTGCACGAGTTTCTACTGACCTAGGTCATTTTTTTTTTTTTTTTTTTCCGTCTTGGGGTTAAAACAGTCGTTGCAGGTGGACATATTTTTTTTTTTTTATGTTGCTGACATATTTGTAAAATTGAGACAATGAGAAGTTTTCCTGCATTTATGGAAAAGCAAAAACACATCCTCACAGGGTACCTAAGACTTGTGTTTATGTTAGAGAGCACAAAGTTGGACTTTAGACAATATCCAATATGCAAATATTTTTAAACTCATTTTCACCTTTACTGATATTTTTTTGTCAAGTGCACAAATCCTTTACTTGCCTAAAAATGACTTATTTCTTTTATGGTTACAGTACATTTGTGTTAGAAAAAAATGTTGAGAAAAACATTTAATTCTTTAATAAATTACACTAGTGATTCATAAGAGTAGACACTGCATGATAATGAGGTAATCCATAATAGGATATAGTATATTATGCCAATATTACAGCCAATATATGGGATTTTTTTGGGCATTTTGGATGGTCAAAATATCAGCTGTAAATATCTGCAAACATTTTCACATCACGGACATCAATAATGACCATTTAGGCAAATATCTGCCTATCTGTTTTATATCTGTTTTTTGCAGAGTTACAAAATCTGCTTGGATGAACAGTAGTTTTACTGTTTGGAGAAATGTAAATGCCTGAGCTATATCAAATAGTTTCCATTTGAAGTCACCATTTCAAATTGATTATCAATTAATGATCTTTAGACCTGACATCTTTTTTTAATCAACATCATCATACACTTCATCAAAATAAAAATATTGCCTTACCCTTTATCTCCATTTTAACTGTACTGATGCATTTTCAAAACTTGATATATTGCCCAGCCCTTGTTCAGGGCATGTGTAAATATACAACATACATATCTATTTATTAATCAAAGCTGATGAAATAATCAGCCATCATGTTTCCTTGCTGCAACAATATACAGAGAAGGCTTGGAGGCTGAGAGCAGTGTTTCTGTGTTGATGGAAAAAATCCACAAGACAGCATGGTCAACAGCTGCTCAACCTCCAGAAATTCATTTCGGGGAAACATCTGGTGTACATTACACTGCCTTTTGGTAATTATTTTCATATATTCATGTTCCTTTGAAACAGAACCAGACAAGTTAAGCCTGCAGAGCATATTGATTCTAACAGGCGGCTGGAGTAAAGCAAAATCTGATCATTGAGTTTGTAAAGCGAGAAAGAAATAAAATGAAAGAGCAGAACTATGCAGTGTTTTATTAGTTCAAATAAAACCTCACACAAAACCACAATCAAGAAATAACGAGAAAAATGGCAGTGACAATTGGCTGTTAACTTCAATCTATTCAAAGAATTTACTGCAGTGCTTCATGATACTTCATTTGTTCATGCCTCTGCCTCACAGGCGGCTGAGGCCATGAGCGATAAGTTGATATCTTAAGAAGGATTTTCACTGAACTTTGCACAACACTCCACTCTGACCTTAACCTTGCAGTGCAGGTGGATCTGTAATCAGGCAGATCGATCTTGTCAATCTCCAATCTATAATGACCGTGAGCATCCCAAAGTGAAACGGCCCAATCAGCTTAAGGTGTGGGCTAGGAGCAAGACGGCAGCAGGAAGTGACTGCTCCTATAGAGATTAGCACAGATGCTAACAGCTTCAGTAGCAGTTTTATCAGATCTAGACCACATTACTTTATTAAATGAAAAACAAACATCAACACTAAAACCTTCTCAATGAAAAAGATATTTACGACAATTTTGATAATATCTAAACTGTGCTTTGAGGGATTTTTACATACATTTTTGACAACATTTCCAATAAGAGTGAAGAATACAATGACAAAATTCAGAGCCTTATATTCCTTCCTTTGTTTGGTAAAACAATATCTAAAGGATGT
Source organism: Cetoscarus ocellatus (assembly GCA_037902135.1). Classification (NCBI taxonomy): domain Eukaryota; kingdom Metazoa; phylum Chordata; class Actinopteri; order Labriformes; family Labridae; genus Cetoscarus; species Cetoscarus ocellatus. Next base: position 682,165 of record JBAMNC010000366.1, read on the forward strand.
TTCGAGGTTTTTGGTTTTTTTTTCCAGTCTTTTGGTCACCCATTTCCTTGTGAGCATGACATTTAAAGACAACTTTGAGGGACTTACTTTAAAATTTGCCCAGATGTCTACTCTGAAATTAGGATGCACTGATTCAGCTTTAAAGTCAGTTGGTCAGGGGACAAGGTCTCAGAGTCACATGTTCATCCCGTTCTTATGAACACAGTATCCAAAGGATGTTTAAGAAACTTTCTTTAAACTTAGTACAATTGTCCAATCCAGCTCAACAGCAAACTACTTTGATTCTACAGACAATAGATCAAGGTAATGGAGCCCCATGTTCATCCCTTGCTTGAGACCACAGTTTCTAAAAACTACTTGGATGGAATTTTGTATGGAAGAATGAAGTGATTGGAGTTAAGGGGTCAAAAGTAGGTGTGGAAATTGAAAACCAATTCCAGTTTAGAATTGATAACAACTCCCTCAAGGGATTGATATCACTGGTCTTTTCGCTTTTCAATTTCCTTCTCATTTTCTTCCACTTTGTTCTTCATGGTTTGTAAATCAAGGTTGTCACGCTCTAATCACAGGCAGTCAGAAAAAATGTCGACAAAGAAGTCACATGGCAGACAGGAGGCAGAAGTGGTCACAACTGTGGCTTAATTTTTAGCAAAAATATACCTCCTGTGGGTAGGAAACACTGGTAAGTTGCAGAAGTAGTTATCTATGCAGCACAGCATTGAGTACCAGGAGTGACGTGTTTGACATTGTTGCTGCTGAAAAGCTAAAACCAACTTTTACCCACAAAGAAAATTCACAGGAATTGATAAGGGAGTTGTTAAGGGAGTTGCCTCTACTTTTGAGTTCTTTCCTTTTACTGTTTAGTTTTAAAACAGTTTTATTTTAACTAACTTTTAACACTTCATCACTTTTATTACATCTTATCATGGTTTTATCAGTTTAGTCTTAGCTCCTGTGTTTCCTCATTTTAATTCAAGATAGCATTTCCTCGGTCCTCTGTGGCTGTTGAATAGTCTTGACCTAGTGTCCCTGTGTGTGTGTGTGCTTGGGTGCATGTGTGTGTGCTTGGGTGCATGTGTGTGTGCGTGAGTGAGTTTCTGTGTTAAATGTGGGCTGGGAGAGTGGGTGGGGCTTTGTATTTTATTTTGTATCCCCTGACTCTTATCAGCTTCTGTGCTTGAATGTTCAGCATTTTGTGCTACATTTTATGAATGAAAAGTGCTATAAATAAAGTTTGATAAAGTTTGGTAAGGAATTGAATTAATAAGCGGACTCAATGATGACAAATAATAAAATCTAATCAATTCCCATCACAAGTCATAGGCCAAAGGTCACGGTCATGGAGCCACATGTTCATGCCTTGCTTCTACATTCAATCTCAAGACCACTTTGCAGCATTTTTTTTTTTTTTCAAACTTTGCACAAATGTCCTCTTTGACTCCAGGATGAGCTGATAGCATTTCGGAGGTGTGAGGTCAAATGTCATTAGACCTCAAAGCTCATGGTCTATGATACTCACGTTCATTCCTTGCTTATGAATTTCTTAAGAAATCACACAACCATAAAAACCACCCCAGGCAGCCTTTCTGGATGAAATTGCCTACCTCACAAGTGCATAAAATCACCTGGTAGTTCTAGTTGGTTTAGGAACAATAAAAGAGATATGAGTGTTAAAGGGTAAATTGTTATCAGTGCATCAGGTGTTTTGGGCTTTGACTATAACGTAGCTCATGAAGTCCTGCAGGGACGGTGAAGTCAACATAAAGTTCCTCACAGCTGTACTTGATAAGAAATTCTGAGATGTGAGTATAGTTAGTTTCCTTATTACCATTTCAACTTCACAAAAGTTTAAAATGAGCTGTATAGTGGCACCTCTGGGGGTTTAGATGCCAACCACAAAAGCACAACATCTCCGATTCAAATTAGCCCAGAAATCTTTGTGTCATCTCTGTCACTATCAAACTTTATCATCTACACCGTCTGATAAAGGCATAAATGCCCAAAACATCATTTAAAAAAAAAACACATCAGACAGGAACATTTCTTATCAGCAGCTAAGAGGAGTCGCAGAGTTTGGGGAGTCTGGAAATGTCTATATGGAAAAATAAGATCTGTCAAAGGACCCGCGGAGTGCAGTTTTAATCTCTGAACTTGTCTTTGAAAAAAATAAATAAATTATGACTCTTAAATGTCATCCATGCAAGAGCTGTAGAACTAGATAATCCTCTTCCAGTCGTTGCAGGTGGACAGATCTGCACGCATCTTAGATGACACATGGTACAGATACATCGGATCAAGACTGGTAAGTGACACACATACAGTATGAGCAGTGCATCGACACAGACGTCTGCCTCCATCCAGCACTTTGTTGTTGAAAAAGGAATTTAAGTTCAACCTGGACTCACGGCTCTGAACAAAAACACCCACATAAGATGACAGATTCTCAACAGCATAACTGATGTGGCTGGATCACGCTCGCAGGTCAGAGGCTTTTCCTGTAAACCAACTCAAATCTGATTTTAACAGGAGCAGGAATTTTCACAGCGTCCGCCTGGGCAATATATCATGTTATAGGAAGACATATACAGACATATTTCCAAATAAATATGGAGTGAGAAATTATAATGCATATCAGAATAGTTTCTATTGACTTGAAAAATAGTTGTTACTAGGCCTTACACTCAGTAAAATATTGCTTAAAGAACCCCATGCCATAAAGGGCTTGTTGAGGTGAATGTTTAAATGCTAAAAGAAAAAAAAAAAACACCAAAGCCCTCACTGAGGCACAGAGAAAGCCCTTTTCACATCACCTTTGTGCAAAAGTGCCAAAAACAAGCTCTATCATCATTACACCTCAAGACATACCATATACTACTATACTACACTACACGCAGTCCCATTGGTACCGAGACATAAATACAAGAAACAGCACATTACTTGGTGCCTTGGACTTCTATTGTATACAAAATATATCTGTTTAAAATGAAAGGTATATATTTCCCAGCCCTACCTCGGACAGCTTAAATCCAACAGTAAATATCCTGACAGTTTTGTGCCACATGCATCCTGATAATCCAGTTTTTGTGAGTTTCTGTTTGCATGGATGTATTTGAGCCCCTCTGTCTGCTGTTTGTTTTGTGGTTGCTTCCTGGTGGGTCTGCACACAGAGGTGTAGGTCTGTCTACATGGAGAATTTGAACATTTACACAGTGATGTTGTTTCAGTAAAATGCAAGTCTGACCACTTTCACTTGTAATGTCTTTGGCGGATTGAATAACGATCCACTGAGAGCCGTTCCTTGAAGGGCTGAGAATTTCAATACAGGGGGAGTGTAAGCCTAAGTTTAAAAACAACATATTAGAACCCAAGGTGTGCAGAAGACTAGGGCTGAATGGTCAAAGCACTGAATCTTGAATCAGACGGGTACAGCAGCAGAAGACCACCAGGTGCCACTGCTGTCAGCTAAGAACTGAAAACCAAGACAATTTGCACCGGCTCACCAAAACTGAACAATAGAGGATTGGAGAAATGTTTCTTGGTCTGATGAGTCTCGATTTCTGCTGCGATATCCAGATGATAGTCAGAAATCTGTTAAATCAACATGAGGCATGGACCCATCAACTCTTTAATCGACGGCTCAGGCTGATGGGGGAGGTGTAATGATTTGGGGGATATTTTCTTGGCACACTTTAGGCCACTTCCTACCAAATGAGCATCATCTAAACACCACAGCCTATCTGAGCTTTGTTGCTGACCATGTCCATCCCTTTATGACCATAGTAGACTATCTTCTGATGGCTTCTTCCAAAAAGATAATGCACCATGTACAAAGCTCAAATCAGTTTCTTGAATGTGGCAATGGATTTACTGTAGTTACCGCCACAGTAGGTGGATCTCAATTCAATAGGGCACCTTTGGGATGGACCAGGAGATTTACATCATGGATGTGCAGCCATCCATGATGCAAACAAGCCATGTCGTGCTGGATACTTCATCTATCGCGCCTTACTAGAAGAACCCAAGCCTGCCCCTGTCTCTCTGCCAGACCAAAAGTGAACATGGCTTCACCAGTGTGGTTGTTTTTCTCAGTTTCTCATTTCTGTTTTCACAACCTGTTCAGCAAGAATTCTGAGAGGAGGAAAGAGGACTTCAAGTTTTAACACAACAGATCTTAGCTCACTGAAAAGTCGCCATCGCGGCGAAGCGGTATTGAAAGAAGACAAAGCAGCCACAGTAGCAGGTAGCGTGCTAAAGCTAAAAACAACATGGAGCGTCGATGTCTTTATTCATCAGGTGTTTGAAAACTGTAAAACCTTTTTAAGAGACAGTGAAAAGGCTAAAGCCATTAACAACAAAGTGATGGAGTTCATAGCGCTCGATGACCAGCCCTTTTCTGTCGTTGAGAGCCCGGGTTTTCGCAAGTTAATAGCACATTTGGAGCCACGTTACACCCTCCCAAGCCGTCACTTCTTCTTGGATGTATCCCTCCATGCCCTCTGAGGTATCATTGCCACACACATCCATAACTTGATAACACAACACAAAACAAGAACAGACTACACATAAGTTTTACCACAGACATATGGACGTCTGACGTTAGTCCGGTCAGCATGCTAAGCTTAACCGCTCAGTGGTTGGATCAAGATTTCAACATGCAAAAATATTATATTAAATATAAAAATACGAACTTATTGGTGATCGGTATCGGCCATGAGAAGCAGGAAATTATCAGTTATCGGTATCGGTTGAAATGTTTCATATCGTGCATCACTAGCAAACATTATGCAAAACCCAGTCTCATACTGTAAATATTTGTAATGTTAATAGGGTAAATTCCTTGGCCTTGTTCATAGTCTCACTTATCTTACTTATTTTATTATTTTTTTCCTTTGTAACGAAGTTGATATAGCTTAAAGATTTTGCATGTTGCAAACTGCTTTCTTAACTTTTTACTTATTTTTTTATGCCCTCAGCAATTTAACGTCTCTTATCTAATTCAATGTCTTTATCTGATATTCCTACTTCTATACTATGTATAAGAGCAACTGAAACAACCTTTGGGGGTTAATAAAGTATTTCTGAATCTGAAAAGGGGGTCCAACTCAGTACTAACAAGGTGTATCATATACAGTGGCCATAAGTGTATATAATGGTTAGCTGAATTTATCACACAGTCCCAGATAGCTGGCACATGGAGATATTGCCCAACATTAAAACAATCCATGGATAGATGGGGCCGCTGATGTATGGTTAGATCTTGGTCTTGGTACCACAACAGTTTTAAATGCTTTCAACTGTAATACCACCTTTCCCTAAATAAGTTTATCAAATAGTCTTGCAAACCACCTACATATCTATCTGCTGCTTATTTTTATGGGTTATAGTTTGAGTAATTGACAAACTTTATGCTAAGACAAAACAGAGGCTGTCAAAGTTTACATTCTTTGGAGAAAATACGTTTGCACCACAGGCACCGTGACAATTAGCTGCTAAGTCGGCCCTGATAACTCTCTGGAGAAAACAGAGCCAAGTCAGAGAAACACCAAATTTGTTCAGGCTGCAGAAATGTCCCTTGTTTTGGAACAGCGAGTACGGCTGCTGTTTGGCGTGCTGAGAGGATTCCAGCGATTCCAGTCTTAACAAAAACTAAGTGAAGGCTTTATTGTGAACATCAGCGGGGAGCTCAGCAGTCGCCCTCCCAGGCAAACAAAATCCATCCCAGAGAGAGCGTAACAACAAGCAGCCGTACCTGTAAGACTTCCCCTAATGCTTCTATTCTGTACTAAATACAGTGTAATTACAAGGCTGTCACTGTGCCGATCCTCCTCCATCATGAAATGAGGGGGTTTGTGGAGATGAGGAATTGGCGAGGTTCAGCTTGGAGCCAGCAGAATCTTCAGTTATTTACAGAACATTGAACAGGAGGCTGAGTCCTCTTTCATTTGTTTTGTATTACAGATAAATACATATTTCTGACCCTAAAAGTTGGCCCAAGTACTGCCAGAAAAAATACAAATAAATCTGTCTGTAGTCTTTTGTTTAGTAGAAGCTGGAAGTCTTCTTCAAAAATAGCCTTGGTAATAAAAATATTATTGTGTGGGATGTTTACATGGCTGTTGGCCAACCAGGATCTAAACGGGCAGCTTCATGATGCTCGTCAGTCGTCATCAGTGTTATGAACACCAGGGCAGTCTGAGCACCAAAATATCTGTCCTATTCACACAACATGGTGTCTGGTGACAGGGCACTCTTACATTTCTCCTTAAAAGTTGGCTTCATGAGGGCTGGGCCTTGTGTATAATATTTATCTTAGCCTCTTCTTCTGTAAAGAAGTCGCCAACAGCTGTCATGACACCAGAATTGAAAACTGATCAAGGAGATTTTCACTCCTGCAGCTCAGTTTCTGTGTTCCAAATCAGCTGAAAAAACTCTACAAACATGCATATTTTCTTTGGATTGTTTCACGTTAATACAGCAGTATGCTAAAATGGAACTGATCACACAAGAAGACAGGGCTGGACCAACATCATCACGTCACATTCCAATTAAAATTATTGAAACTCACTGATCTCCAGTCAAATTGTTAATCAAAAAGCAGAGAGCATTGTCTGAATTGCACAAATACATTTGCAGCACTTGGATGGATGTGGCACCAGTTGACCCACTTTTACAAATGTTGCTTACATTTGTGCACTTAAGACAAATTGCAGAATTTTGCCTGCAATTAAGCCTAATGATTTCACAGTGGGTGTTTTAGCACTTCTCTTTTGTAACCACCATTTCAAACATGTATAAAACAATGTAATCCATAATTTAACCAATGTAATATGCTTTTATTATAAACTAATTGGTAAAAATAAGTTCCCCATGTAGACTTACCTTAAAATAAATTATACTTTGGTCAGTAAGATACACTGTCAGTGGCTTTAACTGTTAAAAAATGTTTCTACAGTGCATCATTGCTCTTTCAGCTACAGAAAACACTGTCAAAAAGAGTTTGCAGAAGTGCTTTAGTATTATCTGTGAATATAATAACTATTAAACTGTATGGTGGTGCAGCTGGTGCTGCTAGTGCCTTCCGCAGACCAAGAAGTGCTAAGGGTTAAATTGTGACTCAAAATGACCCTAAAGTGTGAATATGTTTAGATAATTGTCCATGATTGGCTGGTGACCAGTCCAGGGTGTAAGTCGCTTCACCCCTGATTATGGTGTAGATAACGGATGGAAATATTTACTTAAACTTCATATTTCCTTGCCTTATGCTGCATTCTTTATATATCGGCAAGCAATATAAAACGACCTGATCCAAGGACAAGCAACATCAGCACAGCAAGAGTAGCCAGTTACAGAAACCTGGAAGGTGGTCCCGAGTTTTTACAGCTTCTCTCCCTCATAAGACTCTGGCCTCGGATTTAGAGTAAACAATAGTACTATCAAGTGAATAAACTTTGTGGAGTGCTTTTTTTTGTAAAATACAAGTGAACAACAAGCAAAGGTGGGCAGAGAAACTACAGGCTGTGGGTCTGTACCACACAACTATCATCTAAGCTGAGAACTAAACTATGGCACAGGTAACACTAGTCCATCTGGGAAAGAGCCTATCAAAAGTGTTTGGGGAGGACAGAACATTTTAGAAGCCTATCCAGCAGATGATTGGATGATTTTCCCATCAGTCACATTCATTACAGGCCAATCAGATGATGCAGTAGGCGGGCACTACTGCTGCAGTGTAAAGGACAGAACGTAAGCTACTTTGTAAACCAAACTCTTGACAAAACATGTCAGAAGTGGAGCACATATGTCCTTCCTTTTGAGAAGTTTGAAGTGTAGGTACTTGTTTTTCGTTTAATAAAGAAATGCGGTCAAGATCTGATAAAACTGCCACTGAAGCTGTTAGCACCTGTGCGAATCCCTGTATGTGCAGTCACTCCTGCTGTTATCTGTTTTAATGCTGCGCTCCATTTACATCGGAACTGGAACGAGGGGAGTGGGAATGGCGTCATATCCGAGTTATCAGCATTCCAGTTACAAAGTCAGAAAAAATTTGCCGATCTACCAGGTTATTGTTAACTGTTGTTAGCACGCCCTGCGTTGTAGTTCACACATACCACATGAGGAATGTAAATAACACTATAGCAGCATTTCCATACATCGAACAATACTATGTATATGGCTGATTTAGTGCGACAAACACTTGTCAGAAGTGCTAATAAATGGAATATTACAGGAGCTTAATAACTGTTTACATGCAGGGCAGCCATCTTTGATTGTCAATTTGCAGGTGGTGAAGATCCACCGACTTCCTAGTAGGAAATTCCGACATCAGGGGGCAGTCCAGGGGAAATTTCCCACTCAGAACTCTGAAATCCTGATTTCCCAGTACAACTGGAACGCAGCATAAAGGACTCTGATGGGGCTGTCCCGCTTTGGGCTCCTAACATTTTTCTACACCAGAGTTTGGCATGATGAATCTGTCTGATTACAGACACTGAATGAGGCTAATCCATCTGCATGGCAAGGTTACAAGGTCAAATCAAATGAAAACAAAAGAGGAACAAAACATACTTTTCTTGACGCAGTATAAATCCTGGAGGACAAACTGTATGTCTGAACAAGTATCACGTCTCCTCAAAAACATCAGATGTCCTGTCATTTCATCAAACCAAAAGCAGTTGTGATTGAGACACAGGGAACACTGTCCTACTGCCAGAAATATTTTGGCATCATTTCAGCACCAAATTTCACCAGTGTTGTCTACTTCAGTGAAGGCATGCAACAGATTTTCCCACTGTTTTTGATCATTTTGACATAGGGCTGGAAGATATGGCCCTGTTTCCACAGCACTCGATTTACAATTTAATCAATTCTTCCCTCTCAAAAGTAAAAAAAACTCCCACAGACACAAAAATGACATGAATCAAGTTTATGTTGTCAAAATATATTCCCAAACCAAACAGAATTTCCCTCCTAAAGTATAAGTGTGTGTCATAAAATGTCAATTATGTAGCTCAAACGTTGGCAGGTTCGTCTACATAAACACTGAAGGCTGAGGTATATTTACAGTATATTAACTTGAAAGTCTCTGATCAATACTTAATCTCATTAAAAAAAAATACAAGCCTATAAAAGTGCTTGTGCAAAACCTGACAAGGCCTACCATCATGAAAACTGTACATCTTCAGTATCTATATTTTCAAGCATTGCAACACCTTACAATCGGAGTAAGTAAAAAAAATCTTGATTTTTAATTTTAAATCTTCTGTAGAAAATAATTTGAATTAATGGATTTAATCAATACATTGCCCAGCCCTACTTAGACATAAAATCCCTCCATATAAGGTGACTAGTATTAATAACACCCACTGTGGCACTGTTTGGAAATGCAGCTCTCAGATAACCTTTAACATCTTCAAGTTATAAATTAGTAGATCTTTAAAGATGATGTGATTCAGACACACCCTTCCCTAGTATTCCAGGAAGAATTAAGGTCAGAGGTATTTCCGTCTTCCACAGTGTCACCTCCTCTGCACTATATCATAGAAAGACGGTGAATAGCTGGCCTACATTCAGAGACAGTGACTCTGACTTCACAGACCAATCCCACAGAGGAGAGGATCCACAGGGAGAAAAGGAAGATGACTCAGCTGCCCAGAGTCAAATCCACTGAGTCAACGCTGACTGCTAAAAGTCTCAATAACAGAGAGAGAAGCAGATGCTTTATAAAAAGAACTGTGAGGAGCTTTTTACAGGGCCGTGCCATGTTGAAGCACAGATAACACCTGTGCCAGACTGGCTATGACAAAAATGAAGACACATTACCTTGTGGAGGCAGGTAATAAAACAGGTTCATCATCCCCCAATAATATCAGCTGCACCTTTTAACAGAATAGATCTAAGGTAGGGCTGGAAAATATGGGCCAGGAATCAGACTGCTTTTTTTTGTGTTTTGTTCTTTTATTGGCTTCTTAGCTATATGTATAAAATCTGTTAATTTTTCACAAATTCCAATTAGTTTTCCTAAATTACCTTTTTTTATGGTTTTATTTTTGTGAATGTAGTTTTTAGTATTTTACACAGATTTAACCCCGAGACACAGAATAAAGTAATGAAATACAGAAACTCACTCTTCAGGTGGTCCTCACACGTATCTTTACGGGTCCAGTCAACAGTGCGGTGACAAAATTTGCAGAACATTTGATCACCGGACACATAATAATGGTTGGGAAACTGCTCTGCTCTGTACTTTGGAGTTAGCCGGGAGTTTCAAAGCCTCTTTGCCAACTTAGCCGGTGTCTCAGGCGGCCGTTTTGACATGTTTGCATTGTTAATGAGGGGAGGAGGAGGAGGAGGAGGGGAAGTGAGGCGAGCATTGTCCCAAGCCTTAAGCCCCGTTTCCACCAAGTGGTCCGGTATGGATCGGCATGCTTTGGCTCAGGCCGGATCGGTAAAGCCTGATCCTGGTTGCGTTTCCACTGCCAGCCGTACCCTACTTGGTAGGCGGCATGTAAGCCGGATGCCGTTAGCATGACTTCATAGCAGTGTGACACAGTGTACCCGGCTATTAAATACAACAAAGAAAACGCGACACAGTAAACAAAGATCAATGATTCTCTTCACTGAGAATACTGAGGAAGGTCTGCACCTCCATAGTAGACCATGGGACGCTCGATCTTGATGCCATTTTCCAAACAAAAAATCCTTGAGAGTTATCTTCACGAAGACAAGTGGAGATTTAAACATGGCGGGGCTGTGTTGTTCTTTATTACTGCTGTCGCACGGGAAGTGACGTCTCCTTCTACCAATCAACGAGCTGCAGTGTTTCTAGCTCCAACTTCTGGGGTCGGATCGGTATGCTTGGTACCCCAACAGAAGGGTCCCAAAAAGTAGGACAATATGGTTCGCTTATAAGGGGTCCTGTCCCAGTCTTAGGCTATGGAAACGCCACAAAAAGCGAGCCGTACCGAGACGAACTAAACTGAACCCTCTGGTGCAAATGAGGCTTTAGTGACCCCATCGGAGCATTTTCCCGAGAGATACGTTCCTTTTTATTCCGAAAAAAAAGCTTTTACATAAAATGTTGTCCATTTCCGTGATTTTCCAGGTTTATATTGAATTCCAATTTCAATGTCCAATTTCAATGTCCAATTCCGTGATTCCATGATCATGAATTTTACGGGACCCTATATATGGTGATAGACAACACACATCTTCACATTGCTACCAGTAAGGACACAACAGATGGTTGTCACAATACCAGAACTGTAAGCTTGTTTAAAGGCATTCGAGGAAGATGAAGCAACTCTGACTTGATCGGTCAATATGTATGTTTCTGTGTCTGTAATGGTCTTATGTATGTAACTTTGTTAATGTGCTGCTGCCTGCGTCATGTCTTGGCCAGGACTCTCTTGCAAATGAGATTTTTATTCTAAATTAGGGTTTTCTGGTTCAATAAAGTTCATCATCCTCTCAGTCTACACTACATCAAAAAAACACCATATCACTCACTTTAGGCAATTTTTCATTGGGCAGACACTTTGCAATTTTGAGTCACATGGGTACCTTCTCTGTACAGAGACAAGATGTCACTTCACTGTTTGATCAGCTGCCCCAAACAGGTCAGATACATTTTTGACATGTCTGCTATTTGAGTCGAAGTGCATTCACTCGTACAGTGAGTGCAGATGTACAAGTTCTCCTTAACAGTAGGACTTTATTTCCTATTTAGGCTTGTCAGGCAATCTCTTAAATCATCAGATTTAAGGGACTTTCTTGTGTTGTCTGGTATGCTGCACCCGAATTGCCCTTCTGGGACAATAAAGACTTACAAACAAACAAACAGCAAGCATGGCTGTGTGAGCTATGCTAGGCCTGTGCTAAGATAAATCATACTGCAATATTATCACCTACTCCTTACAGATACATGTATCAATACACATTTAAAGACTCAATACAGCGCTAAATGTTGTGATAGCATATTACCCAAATATACCTTTGGTAATATTACCCATAGTGCAGTTCAAAAAGGTGACAGTAGAAGCCAAATTATACACTGAAGCACAGAATCCAAATTGTAATATCTAAGACTTGAAAAGTTCTGAAATCTGAGTTGTAGGATCCTTTGAGCCTCAGGATATGTACCATATCGAGAGGTTAGAGGAAATATCCATCCATTATCTACACCGCTTATCCCGTTTGAGGTCATGGTGCTGAAGCCTATGCCAGCTGACACTGGGCAATGGGATCTGGTTCACTTGGATCAGCTCAGACAGGAGGCCATCTTTTGGCATTTACTCTTGATTTGACAGGGTTTTATTATGTCTGTTCATCAACAACAGAGAGATGAACAAGGAAAACCATCTTTTAAATGGAAGTCAGCTAAAGTCACAAAAATACAGCTACACATTCCAATTTCCATATTAATTTTTATCTTGAATTGGGTTTTATTTTTATCTCATCAGTACCCCACACATGTATATGCTAAACTGTGCAACACTGTAGTATTGTATAACCTATTTTGTGACAAAATGAAGGAGAAAAGCTTTTAGAGAGTGCTGCTTTCCACCTAGCTTGTGGATAATTTGCTTCCATTCATTTCATTTCATTTCATTTCATTTCAGTGCAAAGAGCATACAGGGATTCTCAACAAGAGGCTGGAGAGAAATACACCACAGGTCATGACTGAAGATGTATTGGTTATGCACAGTTAAATTGTTTATACTTGAGTGCAGTTCACTTTGTATCCGAATATAAATGTAAATGGAGTCTAAAAAGGTGGTGATGGTGAAGCTCAAAGCTAAAATTCAGCCGGTCTGCTCCTGCTTGTCAGTTTTATTTTTAAGAGCAACACTCAGTGCTGAAGAGTAAGCGACCTCGCATATCCAGAGAGATCCATATTACCTTCTGTCGAAAATAAGCCAAAAACAACTGCTGCCCAGTCCTGGCGAACATGTTTTCTGTTATAAACCCTTCTTCACTATTTCAACAGAGCAGAGATCACCAAAGCCATGACTACAATCAGGGATTAAGTCCAGGCAGGCTGATAGGATGTGAAGATGATGTGCTCCAAGAGGCAATTTCCCAGCAAACCTATGGGTGTGTTACAGCATAAAAAAAACACAGAGGGCGTCCATGTTTACAGGCCTGCCCTTTGAACGTGTTTGAGTGGGTGAGGTCAAGAGAGTGTAAATGAATTAGTAGACTACTGTTCCCTTCACATGTGTGCTGATCCTCCCACAGACAGAGACGGGAGAAATATCTTGTGCAAATGAAATGACTTGATGAAAAAGATCCTCCCTCAGAGATAAGTGTCTTTGTGTTGTCAAACACTGACTTTTTATTGATCCCTTAGACAATAAGGGAAGATTATTCACATGGTTGGCAAAGTGATCATAGAGGGTGTAACCGTACCATCCAAGACAATTAAAGAGTTGACCCAAATATAAACAGTTTTGAACGTCAATCCAGCGACCTTGCTCCAGTTCCACTTATGACATAATAAATAGCCATTAAACAGACCAGCATGGGGGTCCTGATCTCCTGGGGGATTGCCAGAAAATACAGTGTATAGGGAGGGCAAATAGGAGGGGGTGGGATGGATCAAATAAAAAAAAAAAATCACGTGATTAAAACAATATTAACATTTTTAGCTTTACTTATCAGTTTAGCAAAAAGTCTACATTTACTGTTTAATTGCTCTATTTAGATGCTTACTTATATTATACTTATATTTCTCAACATTACACTGTGCATTTTTAGCATTTTATGTTTTATTTCTATATAATTTTTCATACTTTTAAGTCAACTTTGTAAAGCCTCAGCTCAAAGTGCTTCATAAGTCCAACTTGGGGACAAATAATTAGGGATACATAATATCTCTAGTTCAATATTAGCATCTGCAGATTATAGCTTAACTAGTTGATCAACTGAATTGACACATATCAAAATTTCAGACCATTTTTACAGACAAAATCTTGGTCATACATAACGGTCATATTCAGATCTTAACAAATTTATTGGACCACCTGTCATAAATACAAGAAAATATAAATATTTTAGAAATCTTTGAACTTGTTTGAAACTGAAAATGTTTTGTGACATATTTTTTTAACAGGAACGAGGAAATTCAAAGTGAAGTCATATTTTATACACAAATTTAAGGGGCTCTCTGAGAAGTCAGAAGTTAATCGAGCATAACATTCAACCAATAGAACTAAGTTGTTCAGGAATGCAACCAAATAACTATGATTTGACACCTTAATCGAGAGATAATAATGAGCTTTATTATTTTACTGTTTTTTTGTAAAACTTAAATTAGGAAATTCAGGGATAACAATAGAGCTTCTTCATACTGGGGTATTAACCATTACAGAAAAATAAATAATGATTTTGTTAATAACCAATGCTGTTAATTTAGGCTGCGTGGCATAAACCTTAGACTGGATGGTGGTCTAATACATTTGTGAACACTGTACATAGATTGGCTGTAATATCAGCAAACGTTTGAATATATATACGTTTATGTATTTATGAATGTTAGTTGCACAACATTGTTGGTATGATAGAGACATAAGCAGATAACGGCCTAAAAAAGTTAAATATCAGTGATGGCCAAAGTATTGGCCACGTATCGGCAGTAATAGTCGCAAAATACACAAATGTACAATGATGCTGCACCTCATCATTACTGCATGGGTACATTTAAAAATCAAGAGTTTCATTGTTTCAAAAGTTAAATGTTTTTCTTGCTTTACATCTGTTCTCCACACAAATAGACTATGAAATTGAAAGCCACAAATCAATTTTCTTAAAGACAAGACTTTGCGCTGCTGACAAAAAAATATTGGTATTGGTATCGACGATACTGAGTTCAGAAATATAGGCATATCAGATATCGTACATCCCTAGGACAGTGCATAGGTATCATGACTATCAGTAATGAGCTTGGGTGTCAACAAAAATCGTGCATTCCTGAAATTAAGTTTGAGGCATGCATTTCAGTTTGCATATTTTAATTGATGTTTACATTTATATGTTGGTTCCTGTGCCACTTTTTTGATATATATAAATATGTCATTTACTTAAAACTAAAGCTATACAATTTTTATGTTGTCCACAACAGAAAAAAGACATTTTAAATGCTTTTATTGGTAACTAATTTTAACAGTTATGTCAGCCTATTTTTTCTTTATCATTGGAAAGACAGAAGGTACAAGGCTGTTTAAAAAAGTCAATGAAATAAACTGATAGCATGTTTGTCAATAAGCCTTAGTGATGAGGAGACTTTTGCCTTAAAATCTGAGACATTTTACCAGAGGGGGTCCCTTGCAGAGACTGATGCTTTAATGGGGCCCCAGGGAGCCAATGATAGATAAAGCACATAACTGATACATCCCTGACTTCTCGGGGCTCACCAAAGACTTTCAGGTGACGCTGTGTCCCATTGTTTCAGGCTCTTTTATCCTCACTGCTTTTAAAATGGCGTGTATTACAGTAAAACAGCCTTTGTGTGGTGTCCCTTTACATTTCTATGGGGCTCTGAGTGTTTCCTCGGCGTGTCTGGGTTCACAGAAACGTGAGAGGCTGCTCCCACATTGGCCCTGCAGGCTCTCTCTGAATAAATGAGGATGTCATGGCTACCAAGCAACAAGTTAACACGCAGCGTCCTGCAGCCATTTAACAAGCCAACTCCAGAGAGGACCCAACGTGAAGCACACACAAAGTAAAACCACAGGGAGTTCATCCCAGTCCACATTAGAGAGAAGTCTTACCTTCAGCAGAAGAAGCTCAGTGTGAAGAGGCAGCAGCAGCTTTCAGACGCATAATAATCCTCCTAATGGACGGACGGGAGCTGTCGGAACCGTCGGCAGAGTTATCCTTTAGAAAAGTTTCTCTTCTGGACTTCAGCAGGTCTGTGTCAGTGGAGGTCTCCCTCTGGACTGTCCCGGGTCAGGAACAGGAGGACTGACTGCACTTTCTTACAGTTGTTAGTGTTTCCCAGGACAACTCTGTGGGAGGAGTCTTCAGGAGGGCTCAAGCAGAGCCGGTGGGCTTATTTCAGGAGTTTGATTCAGTAAAATCAACTTTTTTAGTCTGTCAGGTCGACAGAAAAGCACAATATGTATATCAAATATTGGCTAATTTATAATAAAGTAAAGAGTCGCTGCATTTAAAGAAAAGTAAGAAAGAAGCTCTTGAATCGAAAGATGAAGTTGGCAATAATGTAGCCGTATCCGTTTTGGCCCTTCAAAATAAAACATTCATCCTTCGCCAAAGCTAACATAATTGACCATAAAAATGGCAAAAAATAAAGTTATTAGTCCTGAAGCTCTGGGCTATGTTTTTGCTACGTTTCACCTGCCTGGATTTTATCACAATAATGCATGTTTTAGCTTTAGTTTAGGTTTAGTTTTATTTATTTGCGTATATTAAATTTAAAAAAAGTTAAAGAAAACAGTTAATACCATTTATGGTGAATATGTGAAGGTGAGGTATACAGAACAAAAATACATTAAAAATTTACACTCATTCCTGCACAAAGACTCATACATTTCTATTAGTAGCTTTCAGTGAACTAAAGACATTACTTACTTTAAATTTACAGCTGTGTGTGAAAACTTGCTACATATAAAAAAAACTTTAAAAACCTTTAATATAAAACACTCAGTGTGACTCTGAACCATGTGGATTTATCCTCATGAGAGCAGGACCATTATTTAATAGCCATATCTTGTAGTATTGTATGTTAATTAAGTCAAATATGGTAAGTTTATGCAAGGAATGTACAATTGTTTTCACTGATATCTTGAATATCTGTTTCATGAACATTAAAGCAAATTACTGCCCTGCAGTTACATTTTATCACTTGACTGAAATGTTAATAAAATACATTCAGCTGAATGTTATCAAAATATGAAGTACATAGATGTAAAATGAGGCACTTTCTATTTTTAATCAAATAGATTCAGAGTGTGCTTATTTTTACCTGTGTGTGATTAAAATTCATCAAAGTAACTATACTTTGACTTGAGAAAAATATGTGTTCTCTCTACCTCTGATTAACTGCATTCCCACATTTAAGCTTTATTGCTGTATCAGCAACAAGAAAACTTCTGACTGACAAGCAAACGTAACGTGGAGATGAAAACATTCTCCAGTCATGGACATTTTTACAGGCCCAAATCCTGTTCAAATGCACTTAACTGAGCTAATAGTCCCAAAGATTACATCATTTTGTCAGGCAGAATATTAGAGAGTGCTCAAAGTGAACTTATTAGGCATGTTCATATATATGACTGCTCAGATACAAACATTGACCTGTTATTTGGTGCACTACCATCTGAGATTTACCTGCTAAATGGAAAACGTACGAGCATTTAGCGACTGGAGGGTGTTCATTTCTGACCCTGATTAATGGATGTATAGTCATTCAGTGTCTAACCAGTAAGACATCAATGCAGCCTCCATCCATCCATCATCTATTCTGATTATTCCTTTGGGTTTGCAGGGGCTGGAGCCTATCACAGCTGACAATGGCTACCCCCTGAACAAGTCACCAGCCAATCCTAGTGCCATATAAAGAGACAGACAACCTTTCATGCTCACACCTCACACCCAAAGGCCAATTTAGAGTCACCAATCAACCTAACGAACCGAAGTGCCTGGGGAGAACATGCAAACTCCACACAGAGAGGCCCTGAGCAACATAGGGATTGAACCAGCAACCTTCGTGCTGTGAGGCATGCATACTACCTGCTGTTAAGTTATGTTATCATGACTTGATTTTGCTTTTGCATTTGTCTTATTGAAAACTTGGATGTCTGATTGTTTGTATTGTTTGGTTTAAAAAAAAGTGAGGTTGTTCCATATTTCTTTGCTTAGAGTAGAATTGAATATTTGATACTGCATAGGATACTTTTCACGAATATTACTCCCTCAAATTGATTTTCCTCTGTACCTCTGGCACCTTGAGACAAGTCCAGGTGTGCCTTAGGACTTTGTACATCCATGTGTTATTACTACAACTGTACAGCAGATGATTATTTAGTTTCTAATTTACTCTGTCAGGACTTAATATGCTTTTATTCAGTATAAAAATGCAAATTCTGTCACTAAATAAGAATAAGCAGCAGAAAATAGACATTGAAAGAGATCCTGTTCTGTTGTTCTTAAAACTACCAAAAATGTTTTAACTTTCTGAAGCTCCAAATGTTTCAGCATTGAGCATCAAACTAAACTAAAAGGCCACACCTTCTGACTGTCACCGTAAAAAATAATCTGATAACTCTGAGTCCTGTTTGTTACCTCCGCCAAGGGGGTTATGTTTTTGCCAGCGTATGTTTGTTTGTTTGTTTGTTAGCAAAATTATGCAATAATTACTGGATGGATCTTGCTGAAATTTCAGGAGATGTTGGGAATGGACCAACTTAGAAACGATTAGATTTTGATGGCGATCCAGATTACCGCCATTTGCGAACAATTGTTTTTGCTCAATAACTGTCTAACTAATAATGATACCAGCATGATTCTGAGTGCTAGGTGTGGGTTTTCAGGGTCATGAATCATATTATGATGGTAACCCTATCATGGAACTATTTCTTATTGATGTAACAGCAATATGTGAGCTATCTTGGTGGAGGTT
The DNA here is from genome assembly GCA_037902135.1 of Cetoscarus ocellatus. Taxonomy (NCBI): domain Eukaryota; kingdom Metazoa; phylum Chordata; class Actinopteri; order Labriformes; family Labridae; genus Cetoscarus; species Cetoscarus ocellatus. The sequence continues at coordinate 700,802 of JBAMNC010000366.1, forward strand.
TGCGCTCTGAACAGTGTGAAACTCTGTGTTAAAACTGGTAGAGCAAAAGTTCATTTTCAATCTCAATTAGCTGACACATGGTTAAAATATGATATATTCCAGGTCAGCTCAGAAAAATGGTGGTTGATTCAAAGTATATTGTCATAATGATGTGTTCAAATGCTTTATTAGGAGAAACAAAATCTAATTTCTGTCAGAAACCTTTATATCCAATTTTAATGTTTCATGAGTAGCACTGTTGTCAGCTTTTATTTGGTTAGTAGATCAGAGTAAACATGCTCAAAATGATCAGACGCTGTAGCTCATGTTAAAGAGGCTGTTTCGAAGGGTATGATTATGGTTTGCCTGGAGATTTTGGTTAATCTTTGGCTCGCCTTGGTCAAAAATAGTTTGAAAACCACTGCTGTTAGGTATCAGGAAACATTTGCACTGAATATCTGCATGCGGTCCACCTTCATCTCAACATGTTTTCATGCTGCACATAAAATAATTCAGTGAGACAAAGCTCTATTTGATCATATTCTTCTTCTGTTTTGTTTTTTGCTTTCACCCTGTCTCAGATTTACCATGTTTCAAGTGTTGGTCCACTCCCTTTCAAGTGTTCAGACCACAAAGAAGCATCGCTGAGATGTGACTCACAGACAGACTTGGGTTATCCTGCAGAGCAAACATTAGATGTTTGTAATGCTCCACATGGATTTTCCATTGCCATCTCGTCGTGACTGCATGCACAGATCACCTTCAGGAAACAGGAGGTAAAAACACAGCTGTGGGTTGAGCTGCCATCTGCTGGTGGACCACATCTCCTGCAGGGATCTTCAAAGCATTAGTCACAAGTCGAGGAGATCAAGGGATGAGGAGGCGACTCCATGCACATGATGGATTTGCTAAATAGTTTGAAGGAAATGTACTCCGCAGTGAAAGCAGAAATTTTTCATGATAGAAGATGTTTGGAAAAGAAAAGGCTCACCTGAAATTATTTTCTTGTGGAGGCCACCTTGTAGAAAAAAGGTGAGCTAAGAGGCCCTTTGTTGTCATCATGCAGAAAAAAATGAACAAAAAACAAATTAACATGTACAACTGTCTAACCCAATACACACAACACATAAAATTTGTGCACTTAAGCAAAATGCATGATACTGCATGAATGGATGCATGAATTGTTGGAAATCTAAAAACCCAATTCCTCATAAGTTGGGACACTGTGTAAAATAAAAACAGAATAAAATGATTTGAACATCCTTTCCACATACTCTAAATTGAATACACTACAAAGACGAGATATTTAATGTTCAAACTGGTAAACTTTGATTTGATGCCTGTAACACGTTCCAAAAAAGCTGGGACAGGTGCACATTCATCACTGTGTTACATCACCTTTCCTTTCAACAACACTCAGTAAGTGTTAAGAAACTAAGGACACTAACCGTTGAAGCTGTGTGGGTGGAATTCTCTCACATTCTTGCTTGATATACGACTACAGTTGCTCAACTATGGTGGCCGACAAGGACAAATGGCCTACAACGGCTCAATGCAGTTCAGTAAGAGCAAAACAGCTTCAAAAAAGAAAAGATCTGAGAGCAGAAACACAACCAAATGCAGAATTAAATATATAAGTATTGCAATACATAACATTACAATACATATTGCAAATTTTAAATTTCCATTGTCTGCGTCTATGTCCAAAAAGAAAAAAATAACCAAATTATATAAAACTGAGTAAGAAACATATCTTAGTATATACATCATGTCAGTTCAGTTTTATTAAGAACAGGAGTAAACTCACAGACCGATGTCCACATTTAGCTTTAGTGCCGCTGTTGTTGAGGTAATTAAGATGGCAGCCAGCCTTTAACAAAAGCCCTTGTTCTCCACAGGGGCCTTCAGTTCTTGCAAATAAAGTTAGTAATGAATTCAGCTTTTCCTCAGATCACGCAGAAAAGGGAGGTAGCTTTGACTAACTAAGCATATCAGGTGTAGGCTGGTTTATCAGTAGCATTAGCTTAGCATTAGCCTGCCATTAGCTTTACTGCTGTCGCTGTCCTTGGGTGGTGCCATGTGAGGTGAGCCTTATGTCCACTCTGTTTTATTCACATGCCTCCTCATGTGTCATATCCATCTCTTGTTCCCCTTTCATAGTCCAAAATAAGTCCACATAATGGATTTAAATGTTGACGTGTGTATTTTTGTATCTCTCCTGTGCAGCCATGTTGTTAACTCTCCAGCACAATGAATGTCACCCATCTGACCTGGCTCACCAGCACCATCATCAGGACTTAACCAGTAATTTATTTCATTTCTTCTGAAATTAAATCCTCATTCAACCCTGGAAATTAATACATAAAAAATATCCGTGAATCTATATAATATTTCACGCCAAACATCGTGATACTACAGCGTCTCGATTTTTTCCCCCACCTCCTCTGGACACTGTCACAGTTTTCCTGAGGGTCTTCTCCTGTTTCTTTGTGGCAATACCAAACCAGCAGGAAATGATGAGAGAAAGGACACTCTCAATAAAATCACAATTAAAACCATTGTACATACCTGTTAATCTACATTTGCAGATCATTTTAGCATTTCCAAAAGTTTGCAGCTGTACAAAGTACATGGACTTGAGCTTATGCTGCGTTCCAGGCAACCCGTAACTTTTTTCCCACCTGTTACACATGAAAGTGCACTGGAAAGGCAGTTGAACTCGTAACTTCCCACCCGTGAACTTGGACCAGATCGATGTACTCCTAGTTACGACTTGTGATGTCACAACACTGCCTAAAAATATGGCAGCCTCTAAATAATGAAAAAATACCTTAAAATATAAAGTATAAGTTTCTGCTACCTTATGCGCTGTTTTCCCTCCTCCGTTTCACTCAAATGAGCAAGTTGTAGGCTCCTTTGGTGATTGAAATGATTAAGCATAAATCTTATAATGTCTGCAACGTTGGTTTGTTTGCATACCAGAATTCCTTGCGTTCAAACCGAAGTCATAGTTTGTCTGGAACGCTTTCAGTTCGGAATGTTAGGTAGACTAATCAGTATCAACTAACACATTCACGTCCTTTCGAACCCATTTACATGCCACTGATGCAGTGGTTGAGAGCAACTTGGGGTTCAGTGTCTTGCCCAGGGACACATCCCCATGTGTCACCCGGACCTGGGCTCAAATCTGCAACCTCTCAATTACTGACCAAGCACACTATCCAATTGCGCCACTGACGCCCCAAGGTCAGTGTGTTCTGTTCATAGTCTGTTTGGGATTAGACCTTGTGTTTGTTGCTTTCATACCTGTATAGGATGCAGTGTTCAGGTCTATTCATAACTGTAAACATCCAAAGAAAAACACACTGCCTCACATTTAATGATAAACTAATGCTTTCTTTTTCATATCCTTCATATATCAGTAAAATCCAGTAGATCTGGTAAACAACATCACATAACACGAAGAGATAAATAAAATGAGAATGTGGTTTGACTCATTTCTCCTTGTAAAATAGATTTTTTCTGACTTTGCTTTCTGGTGACATCTTTTGAGTGACGTGAATCGAACACAGCTTTCATTATGCGGATATGAAAAGCACAAGCTCTCAGTGGTTTTCAGCTGAGCCCTGCTAGCATGTGAGCCCACACTGCTAGATGGAATCATGCTTAATAATGTCAGAATGGTCCCCGAGGCGAGGAAGAGTGAGTTGAAGATGACTCAGAGAGGAAGTCTAATGAGAGCATGTCCTGAAAAAGTTTAGCTATGACTTTGTTTTGATACTTTAACGAGTCAGAAAGAAGTCCATAGTTATGCTGTCCACCTCAAAGAGCAGATCCACCAAGAGTGAGCTTATATCCAGGCTTGTCTCAGTCTTGCTATCCTCTCAGGGCATGTCTTCTTTCCTGTTAACTGTGACAAAAGTATTACTGGTGAATCAAACAATTGTCTTCTGCCGCGGGGGCTATACATACGCAGATGCATAAAAGTGAAGCAACATCTCAAGAAGACCTCATTATCTACACAGCTTATCCTTTTGTGGTCCTGGGGGGGTCTGGAGCCTGTATCAGCAAGAAACTAGGTACACCCTGAACCAGTTGCCAGCCAATCACAGGGCCACACAGAGAGACAGACAACCATTCACTCTCACACTCACAACTAAGGGCAATTTGGAGTCGCCAATCAACCTAATGAGCACGCTATTGGTCTGTGGGAGGAAGCTAGAGTGCCCAGAGAGAACCCACGCATACACGGGAAAAACATGCCAACTCCACACAGAAAGGCCCTGACCAACTTGGGGATCGAACCAGCAACCTTCTTGCTGTGAGACATGTGCACTACCTTCTGCTCCATCGTGCCACCCATCTCAGAACATATGGAGCCCAGTCTCAACAAAATATCCAGACACTAATTAAGTGTGATTTTCCCTCTGGATCAGCAAATTTAGCAACCTTTGACAAGTAATTCAGGCTTCATATCTTGCTTTTCATTCCTTGGAATATGATGTTTATTTAAAGTCAGTGTGACTAAAGAGAATTTTTTATATTTCTCAGACAAAAATGCTATCTGAGATTAAATTTTTCTAGTATTCAGTCTCACTGTCATCTCTGTGCATGGTTTATATGCTGTTAACTCTGCCAAGGGTGTTTCTGTTAAATCACACTATTTCCCATGAGCCCTTTCAACCTGGAAAATTGGAAACCCTGATTATGCGCTGCAGAAAAAAGGCTATAGAGATATTGCTCAGCATCAATGCATCAAATTCTCAAAATTGTAGAAATGTTTTAACTTTCCTTCAAAAACTCTAATAATACCAAGTGTATTTGTCTCACCAGAATGCGAGACATGAGATGTACTAACTCATTTAGAAAACTATGAAATGGGTCTTTCGGGTGACTGTTTATTTGCACATGCACCTAATCTTGAATTTTTTCATGTGGTCACATTTTGATGCTGACACTAAAATCTTAGCGAGTCTATTTGTCCATTTTTTCTTTATTGTCAAAAACATCTAATTACACTTACTATGAGTCAAATGCTCCCCACAAGTCTGTTGAATATTATTTTGAAGATAAAAGTGAGTTGAATAATTCAAAACAGTTCAAATACTTGCTATTGCACAAGGCACAGTTTACTCTTTAAAAACCCCCTGTTAGCAGCTCAGAATCTTGAGCAGAACCAGACTCATGAAACAGCCATTCACTGAGCCGAGTTGGGATTGTGAGTGGGCGGAGGTCGAGAGGTGGGCTGGGACCAAAGGACTAAGATGAGAAGTCACAATACCCATAAATACATGGATAGTCTGATCATAAATTTGTCCTCATCACCCTTTTCTATTTAGTTGAAATTTATCAAAGGATAACCTCATGACTGTGGTCACTAGAGGCCCATGACACTGGAAAATATGAGTGACAATAAAGGAACTTATGAGCTTTGTCTAAACACAGGGGCTTTGTTGTGGAAAAATTAAACATTGTTAAGAATCGTACTGTAAAACATCGATGAGACGACATATTTTTTGAGTAGTTTTAACCTACAAGTGGGTTAATAACAAAGCTTTTGGTGGCACCATGTACTGCTATGTTCCTTTATTGGCAGTCATATTCACTAGTGCCATGGACCTCTACAAACCCCACTTCAAAAAACTTGAACTAACCCTTTAACAATAACTGCTATTGTGATTATCAATCAACCAATCAATCAATCTTTATTAGTGCTGTCAGGAGATTAAAAAAATTGAGAGCTTAGTTATGATCTATAATTAATTAATCTAATTAATTTCTTTCTTAATCTCACTTAAAAAATGCTGAAAAAAGCCCTCAACTTGAGGTATTTTCATTGAAATTCATCAGATTATTGTGGCAGATCAAAAGATTGTTCTCCACCCCCCAAAAACTCAAGCACAAGAAGCCCAGTGCATAAAAACTCTCCAACTTTAACGGCCCAATCAGGGGACAGAGGCGGGAGCTGGGGATGTGACGACAACAGGAAGTGACTGCATGTTTGAAAACAATGGCGGTGTGTAAAGCGATCTCCTTGGATGCAGCAAGATCTGCAGTTTTATCAGAAATGGACTCTATTTCTCTTTTAAAAGAGGAGTAAAGAACTTCACTTCAAGCTTTGTTATGGGGAATCACGTCTTTGCTCTTCTCCCGACCGGGGATCACCACTGGGAAACTGAGAGAGATGCGGAAATGCTGCGCGAATGATGCAGAGCCGGAGTCATGGTTACCCTATAATATGAAATATGCTCTCCTCAGAAGTTTACCGGGAGAACTTGGTGGGTATTGTCTTTGACGAGATTCATGTCACATGTAAGTGGCAAATGAAACATCTGTGTGGTATGGTTAAATGTAAGATAAGACAATGGTCTAAGGACTGAAGTACTCGTAGTTTGAGCTAACGGCTAACAACAGGGTCTAGCTGCTACGTCATACTGTGGCGTGAAATGGATTGGTCTGTGAAGAGTGTGACAAGCCGACCGATCGTCCAATCACCAGCTGCTCTGGTATTTTAAGGTTCTGCCCCTGAAAAAAACGAAACAGTGAAATCAGGTTAAAAATTAGATTAACGCGATTAAAAAAACATAACACGCTAATTATGACTGTAATTAATTAATCGTAATTAACACGATAATTTGGCACCCCTAATCTTAATATGTATAGCGCCAATTCATAACAAGTGTAATCTCAAGACACTTTACAATAGAGCAGACTGAAGCCAAACTCTTCATTTTATGGATACACATATATGCATATATACATGAAATATACATATATATACAAATACATACATCCAACACCAAACATGAATCCATATAGCCAATCATGAATCCCTCCATCATGGCGGCAAGAAAAAACCTCTGTTAAGCAGTAGGAAATCTTGAATGTGGACCCCAGTCTCATGATGAACAGCCATCCACACTGTGCTGTGTTGGGTGTGTGGGCGAAGGAAGAAAGGTTCTAAAATAAGAATTTATGGTTGTAACAAACTCATGGACGCCCAGACAATAAATCCATCTCCACCACATTTGTCTCCATTGACCATAAATTCATGAAAGGTAAGTCTCTTCAGATGTGGCATCTCATTTTCAAAAGGGACCTCATGTCACTAAGGTGCTAGAGATAGTTACTATGGATGTATAATCAACCATGGATAGGGAGATCATGCTAGTATCCACATTAACTACTATAATGATTATGAACTGGAATGGGGCTAAAGAAATGGACAAATATTTGTTACCTCCGCCAAGGAGGTTATGTTTTTGCCGGCGTTGGTTAGTTTGTCTGTTTGTGTTCAAGATAACTTGAAAAGTTGTGGACAGATTTGGATGAAACTTTCAGGAAATGTGTGGAATGGGATAAGGAAGAAATGATTCCATTTTGGGACTGATCCAGATCACCGTCTGGATCCAGGAATTTTTTAAAGGATTCTTTAACATTGCCAGATAGGACCATTTTTAGGACCCAAAGTGGACTGAAGCTGCTTGGCGGAGGTCTGCGCTGTCTGAGTGCTTTTCTAGATATATCAGTAATTGTAGTTATTGAGGCTTCGCAACTCCACAGCAGCAGGCAGTTTACAGCAAGGATCCCAGGCCACCTACAAGACAAGAGCCAGAGACGAATACAGGAGCAAACAAAAAGGAGCAGAGGCATATATAGAGAGAGAGTGTTAGAGAGACAGAGGGATAGAGCCCAGTGTGCCAGATCCCCTGGCAGTCTAACCCTATTGCATCTTAACTATGTGTCTTAACTATAGACTATGAGCTGGTTCCTAGATGATTATGAATTGGAGAGGACTGATGTTGATTAATACGGCAGCATTTAGTTGATCTGCTATTAAAAGTTGGATTTAAAAATGGGAATTTATGTTAAATGACATTGTTTCTGTTGATGTTTGATGTAGGATAAAGCAGATGGAGTCAAGTTGGTCCATAGCAGCAGGTTGTCCATGTTGATTGTCATGGCTACAGTAATATATGTGATATTTACAGGAACTTACTGCATATTTTAATGGATCAATCACTCTGAGATTGATATGAGGACTTGTATTGATAATGGAACTGGATCAAAAAAGGCTAAATATCAGCAATTTTAGTAGCTGAAGCTGCTTAGGTCCACAGCAGCAGGCTGTCCACAACAACAATCTGGTACAGCCTACAAGACAAACAACAGAGATGGGTACAGGAGCAAAGAAAGAGGGACAGAGAGAGAGTGATGTATATTTAAATAAGAGGAATAAGATGTTTTTGACTTATACTTGAAAAAAAACGTCAGTATGATTGAGGCTGCTTTTGCAGAGCATTTTTTTATAGTTTGAAAGACAGTACAGAGCAGGCTGTATTACAGTCTTTAAGTCCAACTCTCTGCAAAACAAGCTGCTATCTGGCACCTCATCAAACACATATACACAGCGTTAGAAACACACCAGGTGTACGATTTCCATCACCGTATGTGAAATTGAAGCGCAGAGAGGCTGTTTGAGAGGCCCAGCAGGCAGCCGGTCCTTCCTCCCATCTCCAGCATCTGAGCGCGGAGCTTTGTGCCTCTGCTCCACCTGTAACCAGGCGAGGGTTAGATAAATGGCAGGTGGTATTGAAAAGACTCCCCATTCAGTGCCATGCTGAGCCGCACTTAGGCACATTATTGCAGTCTGGAGGAGGAGAGGAGGGACGTGGGGGGAATGCTGAAGCGGGGCGGTCTGCAGACAGCCAGAACATGAGCGAGACGGGGAAACAAGCGTGACACAAAGAAGTACATAGCTGCCTTTGTGCGGCAATAAAAGGAGGTTTTGTAAGTTGGAGGACTTGGATGGAAAAGATAGCACAGGACCCCCCCCACCCCCCTCCCACCCTAGCCTGAGTAAACACTTGGATGGAGTGACAAAAAACACACTAGTTGCCGGAGGAAGGAGGGAGAGAAAGAAAGAGGGAGTGAGAGGCGTATCATTTGGCTGAAGTGGTGCGCTGCATGCAGGGTCGCACAATTCACACAAAGCTCCGCACATTCAGCAGCATGGTCCGCATTTCCCCCGTCTGGCTGCAGGAGAGGTTTGTATTTTGCTTCAGTAGTCGTCTGAACTGGAAAACCTTTGTAGATAAACAGTGGCAGCAAGGGGGAGATGCTCTAAACTGTTTGAACTCCAGTGCTCAGACTGTGAGACAACTGGCAACAAACTGCAGGCCACAGAGAATAGCTCAGTTATGAGTCCTACAACAGGGAAGAGTTCAGCCTCTCTGGTTCCCTTGTCTAGACTCCTTGTTGAAGTAGCTTATGGTTAGATGCCAGAGTAATACAAGCTGCAAAGATTTTCAAGCTTTTTTGGTGACACTTTCTGTGAAGCTCCCTTTAAAATGCTTATTTATTTATTTATTTATTTATATTCATATTTTTGGGTGGCACAGTGGTGCAGCAGGTAGTGCTGGCTCGTTCCCTGAGATGGTCAGGGCTTTCCTGTGTGGAGTTTGCATGTTCTCTCCGTGCATGCGTGGGTTCTCTCTGGGCACTCTAGCTTCCTCCCACAGACCAATATCATTCTTGTTTGGTTAGTGACTCCAGATTGCCCTTAGCGGTGAGTCTGAAAGCTTTTCTGTCTCTCTATGTAACCCTGGAATTGGCTGGTGACTTGCAGAGACAAAGGTCTGAAAATAAGAATTTATGGTAGTGACAAAGTCATGGATGCCACCATGAATACGTCCCCACCATATATGTCTCAGATGAGTATAAAATCATCAAAGTTAAGCCTCTTGAGATGTGGCATCTCATTTTCAAGAAGGACCTCATGTCTATATGGTGCTTCAGATAAAGATTATAGTTACCACTATAATAATGAAATATAAAAAAATGAAAATGAAAATATTAATAATAATATTTTTATTTTCATTTTTATTTTTAATCCTTTCTCTCTCTCTCTCTTCTTTCTATCTATATCTATCTATCTATCTATCTATCTATCTATCTATCTATCTATCTATCTATCTATCTATCTATCTATCTATCTTTTTGATTTTTGTTATTATTTTCATCTCTGTGCACGGATATATCTGTACATGTATGGATGCATGCATGTACATGTGTTGATCATCTGCATTTATCCGCACTTATGTACAGTGTACAAAGAGGACTATGTTTTATGTTGTTGTCGTCTCTCTTTTTCTGTACTCTCAGTGACAGGAGTACCTGTGCAAGAATGGATGTCTAACGTCAGACATTTATTTGATTTTGCTTTATGTATATCCTTTTCTTTTTCCAATGAACACTGTCTCTGGATATCAACGGCAATAAAATATATTGATAAAAAAATGTTATAATACCATCATGTTGAAAAGATATGATATAATATGAAAACCAAGTTTTGTTCTGAGTTACAAAAAATTTGCATGGAGTGCTACCCAGGTGTGGGCAACTGTGAAAAAAGTACAAAATGCTGAAATAAGTCTTCCTCTGGTTCTCTTGAGCGTGGGGATCCAACATAGAGTGTATGGAAAAGGTCTGATGTCTAAACCATTAAGGCCTTCATCAGGAAAGGTACAAAATGGCTGTCACGCTTTTTCCTTCAAAGGTTTTGGACCAGTCACATGATCACTGCAGGTCACGTGATTGTATTTCAGTTAGCAGTAACCAAAAGACAAATGAAAGATCAATAAATATATTCTAAAGCCCATCAAATATACCAGTAAGTAAACTCCTTCAAACAAACTTAAATCCTTAACTACAAACTTAACTACAAACTACAAGGCAGGGAATAAATCCAGTTCTTCAGTCAAACCTGGATATTGCACAGATTTTAATGTGTAAATCCAAAAAGACTCTTTGCAGAAGCTGTTTCAATCTGTCCCCCCTCTGTATGAGTGAGGTGTATGTTTGATGCAGACTATTTTTAAAGAACTGCAGCTGCCATTATTTGCCTCCTTATAGTGTAAAACCATGATATTTTGAGAGTTGCCAGTTCTTATTGCCTGTTTACACTCTGCCAGTCTTGCCTTTAATTTGCATTTTGTTCTTCTGATGTAAAAACAGCCACATGAACACTCAAACCTGTAAAACACAAATGTAGTGGTGCAATTTGTAGTTGTTTTTGATATATTTTCACAGTGGTTGCAATGCCCATACTTGTAGTTTCCTGCTTGAGTGTTATGGAGTTGTCATGATGCATTACAAACATGCTTATAATGTGTTGATACTGCATAATAACAGAGGGCTTCATAGAGAGTGTTACTGCTTTTTCCTTTGACAACCAAATATACATCTTGAAATGTTCAGCTCGGGAACGTTTAAGCTTTTCTTTATTTGTGTATTTAGCATTGAAGAGTGTATTGATACTCTATATACCCAAACATATGTAAAAAATGATGATGGCACAGGGCCCCTTGATGCCCTTTTGAACTGTATTTTAGACTTAAGTCTTTGATGGCAAATAACTTGGAGCAAACGCAGGTTCTAGTCATTGTTGCAGGTCCAGAGAGAGAAAGTTAACAATCCAGGTGTGACACTCAATCCAGACTTCAGTTTTAGCCATATAGAAGACATGTAACAAAAAAGGTATTTTATCATTTAAAGAGAATCTCCAGAATGTGTCAGTTTCTCTCTCAAGCCAATGCGGAGACTCTTATTCATGCTTTTATACCAGTAAGATTGATTATAGTAATGCTCTTTTTTCTGTCCTTCTTAAAAAATATATCCCAGCTTCATCTGCGAAAAAGTTGCATTAAAGCTGACAAAGACCGGAAAGAGAGATCACATTACATTTTCTCCCAAAAAAACATCTGCACTAAAATAGATTTTAAGATGATTTTGTTAGTTTTTAAATCTCTTCATGGTCTTTCTCCTGCTTATTTATCTGATTTTCTTTTACAGTATTTGCAGAGTAGAGCCCTAAGCTCTTCAGGTAGTAGGCTGAGTTCCCAAAGTAAAAACTAAAACTAATGGAGAGGCTTCTTTTTATTCTTATGCTCCCATCCAAACACCTGAGAGCAGCACCTACTGTTCATATTTATATAATCAAACTCAAGACCTGCCTCTTTAGTCTGGCTTTTTAGCTGATTTTTTACTTCATCCTCTCAATCAGTTTTGTCTTTCCTTACTCCATTTTAGTTTCAGAGTTATTGTTCTTACAACCTCTTTTAAGTTATTTTTGCTATCCCATTTTGGAATGATTCATCACATTAAATTTTAGTATTTTAATTTTTACAGCTTTTATTTTATTTTAAATCTTCTTTTAATAATTTTATTTTGTCTGTTTTTTCAGTATTTTTGTCTTATTTATCAACATGGATTTGATCATTTTAATTTCAGTTCATTTTTGTTTCGTCACTTTTAACTTTAAAATGTCCCATCCTAATGTGTGTATGTGTGTGCCTGTGTGTGCTGAATGTTTTGTACATATAAATATATGTATTGAATATTTTCCCCACTTTTCTGTTTGTGTATGATTGTTTTTTATTATGTAAAGCAATTTGTGCTACATTGTCTTGTATAAAAAAGTGCTATTGATTGATTGATTGGAAATACTGAAAAAAAAATATTTTCCATAGTATGTCCCATTAATGTCTATAGTGTCAGACTAACATTTGATTGTTAGCTGAAATATTTAAATTGAACAATATACCAAACATTTTTACAAAATGTGTCAAATAAAATCTCATTTCAGGGTCCATTTAGCATCTGTCCTGGTACCCTTGATCACATTACACTACCTTTTATCAGCAGACAAAGTTTGTCCTCATTGTTATTTAGTATGAAAGATGCATAGACTTCTTATTCATGTTGCCCAGAAAGCTAATTTTTGTCTCTGGCCTTGATTCAAAAGACAATTTCACCTCAAGGTTCATTTAGCATCTGTGCTGCTGCGACTGATCACATTACACGACACAAATCAGGTCCCTCGAGGTATGAAAGCTAAGCTAACAGCTGTTTTCAAGGTAAAGAATAAACTTTGAATCCCATTATAATAATAATTACAAAAGCATAGATTCAAATTATTACTATCAGTAAAGTTTAGATTCTCTTAGGAAGAAGGCTGTTGTTTGCACTTGGTATGTGTTGTAATAAAAACTGGTTACACACAGTGGCCTGCTTTGTCAGCCAGGATATACAAAACCCCATCATTCATTATTCGTCTCATTTGGTCACAATGCAAGTTAGAGTGAACACATGAGCCCAGGGCAAAACTGTCAGAAATTATAAAGTTATTGGAAATAATAAAACCTTAAATTTAGAAAATGATATATATTTAGTATCAGAAGTTACTGATACTTTTTTTTTTTCAATAATTAAATTTGGTCCAGATCTGATAGAACTGCTACTGAAGCCATTAGCATCTATGCTAACCTCCGTACGAGCAGTCACTTCCTGCTGTCATCTCACCCATTGTCCTGCTCCATGGTTAGGCCATCTCACTTTCGGATGCTCACAATCGTAGAATGGAGCCTAGCAAGACGGATCTGCCTGATTACAGACTTTGAATCTGGCAGGTTCAGCTGCTGCCCAAATCAAATGACCTCTGATTTATGACCAATCTATGATCCATTATTGAGATATCATGTAAACAAGCACAGAATACAGAGAAGGCTCAATGTCATGACTTTTGACCCATGACTTCTGAAATTAAATGGGCTAATCCTTGAGACAGTGGGCATTTGCGCAAAGTTTGAAGAAAATCCCTGTGACCGTCATTGGATTATTGCTTTCATAAGCAGGAAAAGAGCATTAGACTCCTGGGCTGTGACTTTTCCCCCATATGACCTCTGAAATGTAATCAGTTCACCTTTCTGTCAGAGTTGATATTTTAGCAAATTATGAAGAAAATCCCTCAAAGAACATTCATACTATGCCTACAAGAAATGGAGGGATGGACTATGTGCACACAAAATGCTTCTAGGTCTGAAGCCTGAGATAAACTAGCTTTAAACTACGCAGATGTGGATGCATGATGGCCACTGTGCATCCTCTGCATTAACTCAACCTGTTGGTTGTGCACGTCGTCCAAAATGAATGCAACACTGACGGGAGCTCCAGTCTACACATGACTGATACAAGTGCAGAGGCAGAGGATCTGTGACAAAGTCAACACATCAGCAGGAGCAACTATAACTGAAAGTTTTAAGACCACGATCATCAATATATGAATAATGTGTGAGACTTTACGAACACAAATATGTCTGATCATCTCGCTGATGACAGATAAATTCTCCTTTAGAAGTTGGGGAATAAGGAAATAAGCTCAGTGTATTTATTCAACTAGTAATCATGTAAATTGGGGACTTTGTGTTGACACCATGGTTAACTTTGTCCGTAAATGTTTGTTTCAGCTTTGTTTCTTTGGCTGTATTTCCTCAAGTATAAACTGCTGTTTGGTATTTTTTAAAACAAAGCTTGCTAAAATACTTGACAACAAAGCAGTAGGGAGTACGCCCCCTTATTTTCGCTGGTGCTTTGATTACGACATCTATCAGCACAGTCAGTCACAAGTCATCAGTTAACATAGTCACTTATTACACCAACACACCAAGTCAGAGACAATGATTCAGAGGAAATATCGTAGAAACTGAGTGGTGCTGATGCTAATGGGGAGCTCTGATAACTGGTCATTAGCTGCTACACTTTCTGTTTGTTCAAGAGGCATCTTCGAGCCAATGTTAAAACAAAACTCCCCGTATTTCACTCTTTTGATGGTAAAAGGAAAGCAGGAGCATGATAAAGTTGCTCAGCCTGTCTCTCATCTCTCTCTCACTCAGCACAGAGCATTAACCCTGAAGGTTTTAATACATGAGCATTTCAAATTTAGGAGTGGCTGGCTTGACCTCAGTCTCTCTCCGCTGTCTCTCCCACATGCTCTCCATGCTCCAGGCCCCTCTGCAGGCCCGGGGCACTTCTGTTGTTGTTCTTGGTTCTGCTTCATTTTTGCTCTTGCAGGTGTTTCCCTCTAATTGAACTGCATCGAGCTGCTGTGGGCCGTTTGTCCTTGTTGGCCACCATAGAAGTGGCCATGTGAGCATTTTGCACTGCGCCATGCTCACTTGTAACCTGACACACCAGACGGACAGTTCCATTTATCCGTCATGGAAATATTTCACTAGTCCATCTGGGAAAGAGCCATACGAAAATGTTTACAAAGGGCAGAACCTTCAAATACAACCGCAGCTGGTGATTGGACGATCGTTCTGTCAGTCACATTCAAAATAGACCAATCCATATCAACAGTATGACTTAACAGCAAGACCCTGTTGTTAGCCGTTAGCTTAAACTACGTTTCAGTTCTCAGACTATCATCTTACAAAACCCAAAACCAGTGAAGTTGGCACGTTGTGTAAATTGTAAATAAAAACAGAATACAATGATTTGCAAATCCCTTTCAACCTATATTCAATTGAATACACAGCAAAGACAAGATACTTAACGTTCGAACTGGTAAACTGTGTTATTTTTTGCAAATATTAGCTCATTTTGAATTTGATGCCTGCAACATGTTTCAGAAAAGCTGGCACAAGTGGCAAAAAAGACTGAGAAAGTTGAGGAATGCTCATCAAACACTTATTTGGAACATCCCACAGGTGAACGGGCTAATTGAGAACAGGTGGATGCCATGATTGGGTATAAAAGCAGCTTCCCTGAAATGGTCAGTCATTCACAAACAAGGATGGGGCGAGGGTCACCACTTTGTGAACAAATGCGTGAGCAAATTGTCGAACAGTTTAAGAACAACATTTCTCAACGAGCTATTGCAAGGAATTTAGGGATTTCATCATCTACGGTCATCAAAAGGTTCAGAGAATCTGGAGAAATTACTGCACGTAAGCGGCAAGGCCGAAAACCAACATTGAATGCCCGTGACCTTCGATCCCTCAGGCGGTACTGCATCAAAAACCGGCATCACTGTGTAAAGGATATCACCACATGGGCTCAGGAACACTTCAGAAAACCACTGTCAGTAACTACAGTTCGTCGCTACATCTGTAAGTGCAAGTTAAAACTGTACTATGCAAAGCGAAAGCCGTTTATCAACAACACCCAGAAATGCCGCCGGCTTTGCTGGGCCCGAGCTCATCTAAGATGGACTGATGCAAAGTGGAAAAGTGTTCTGTGGTCTGAGGAGTCCAGTTTCAAATTGTTTTTGGAAATTGTGGTCGTCGTGTCCTCCGGACCAAAGAGGAAAAGAACCAGCCGGACTGTTATAGGCGCAGAGTTCAAAAGCCAGCATCTGTGATGGTATGGGGGTGTATTAGTGCCCAAGGCATGGGTAACTTACACATCTGTGAAGGCACCATTAACGCTGAAAGGTACATACAGGTTTTGGAGCAACATATGTTACCATCCAAGCAACGTCTTTTTCATGGACACCCCTGCTTATTTCAGCAAGACAATGCCAAGCCACATTCTGCACGTGTAACAACAGCGTGGCTTCGTAGTAAAAGAGTGCGGGTACTAGACTGGCCTGCCTGTAGTCCAGACCTGTCCCCCATTGAAAATGTGTGGCGCATTATGAAGCGTAAAACACAACAAGGGAGACCCCGGACTGTTGAACAACTTAAGCTGTACATCAAGCAAGAATGGGAAAGAATTCCACCCGAAAAGCTTCAAAAATTGGTCTCCTCAGTTCCCAAACGTTTACTGAGTGTTGTTAAAAGGAAAGGCGATGTAACACAGTGGTAAAAATGCCCCTGTGCCAGCTTTTTTGCAATGTGTTGCTGCCATTAAATTCTAAGTTGATGATTATTTGCAAAAGAAAATAAAGTTTCTCAGTTCGAACATTAAATATCTTGTCTTTGCAGTGTATTCAATTGAATATAAGTTGAAAAGGATTTGCAAATCATTGTATATTGTTTTTATTTACGATTTACGCAACGTGCCAACTTCACTGGTTTTGGGTTTTGTACATTAAATTATACCACACAGATGTATCATTTATCATCTATATGTGACATGAACATCGTCAACGACAGTCTCCACGACTACCATAGACTAACTGGCATAGTCAGATTTTCACATTCTCTCCCAGTTTTCCAGCAGTGATCCCCAACTTCCCGGCTTCTCTGATTTGATCGTCCATGAGGGCATCCAGCGGAGACACGGTTATCACAATGGGGTTTGGAGTCCTTCCCATCTTTTTCACGACCAGAGGAACCAGTTGGAAGATCAAACTCTTATCGAAACTGATCAGAAGAGCAAAAACATTGTTTCTTGCAGTAAAAGTTTTAAGTCCTATGCTTCTCTTTTAAGGAAGAAATTTAGTCCATTTCTGAAAAAACACAATATTGCCGCAATCCACGGAGACGCTTCAGAGGCCACCATTGTTTTCAAACATGCAGTCACTTCCTGCTGTCCTCACGTCTGCAGCTCCCACCTCTTTCCCCTGATTGGTTCGCTCAGCTTTTAGCCGAGTGAAGTTGTGGACGTTTGGAGCTTGGCAAGATGGATCTGTGTGATTTCAGACAATGCTCTGCAAGGTTAGCTCACTTGCACCCATGCAACGAAGCAAGGCACTGTGAACCAGTATCACAATGATGCAGAATTAATGTTAAGATCTTGAAAAGTCAACACATTGGTGTCATTAGGCTGTTTTTGCAGAGATCCACCGTGAACAGGCCTTTAGAAACCAAACAAAGCTAAAACTAACATTTCAATGGAACACATTTTGTCTCATACCTTTTTTAAATAAAAGAAAAGTCAGCACGAAAATGTCAGTGAGAGCTCCTCTGTCTGTTCTTTAAACTTTCTCATTGTTGTTCTGGCAAAGTCGACACATGTTGGGCATAAAAGCATCTGACACCATGAAGATCAAGCAGATCTGTAAGAGCTGCTGTGGGTTGAAGCTGTCGGATTTTTGGCTTCACAGTTCACTCAAACTGCCGCCCACCGTTTGTCTTTGCAGAGACTTTTTTCTTTTTACTGCTAACCCTACAGGTACAACACTTCTCAGGATATCTCATACACATTCTCTGCAGCTGTCAGCTCTAAATTGACTCTGGATGTCGGATTTCCTGCGCTCGCTCTTTTATTTTTCATCTGGGTTTGTAGGAATGTCTGGGAGCGTCAAAGTGTAGCTCTGAATTATCTTGATGCTGTGTGGTATAATTGCACAAATAACAGTCTTCCTGTCAGGCTGCTGTCGTTCAATCCATCTGATTGGGTTACATCTTACATTTTCATCTCACAGTTTGATTCTGTTAAAGGGTAAACCCGCTCATGTTTATTAGTTTTGTTCAATTTCTTAATTGAATTCAATTAAAAACACCAAACTAACAACAATTTGATATTCCAGCTCAAAATAGTGGTATCAGTGGTGACTAACTTGAATTTTTACAGTCAAAAACAATATTTAGAAATATCACTCTTGAAGAGGATCACTTCAACCCTTGAAGTTCCAAGCCATTTTCTGCTATCTTTTAGTCCGCCTGGATTTTTTTTGTTTCTTTTGCAACAGTGCATGTAAAACCTCAAACTTTTCAACCACAGACATCTAAAAGCCATCCCATTTTTCAGAGCTACCATGGCTACCAGAATGTTTATGCTGCAGTGACGTCACATTGATAATTCAAAATTTGAACGAACAAAGAGACAAAACACGAAAATCAAATCCCAACTTAAATTCAACAGAAATGGATTAAAATCACACACAAATTAATGATGAACGAGCTTTTACAGATCTGAATGTTTGCTTAAGCCTCCAAGGAGACAAATATAGTATCAAGGTATGAAAAGAAACTCATAAGTAAAACTGTATTCGTTTAATTCGTATTTTGCTTCACATGATAACATTGTGTCACTATTGGAAGCCACTTCTGTTCCAGATGTTAAAAGGACCACATCACATTAGTCAAGTTTCCTTACAAATTCTTGAGGAACTGAGGAGAAGTAAAAGTTGGGAGCATGTGATCGGGCAATGGACTTCCAGGACTTCAACTTTCTCTAAGGGTCAAAATGAAGGTGGAACTTCGATGTTTTATCAAGAAAATGTGGAAAAATAAATCAGTAAAATGAATTACTGACAATATAATAATACTTATTATTATTACATAATTTTATTTAACAATTGATTATATTTTTTATCATAATTGTGTTTTCTCATATGCCATCTCTTGATGTAATTTTGTGTCTTTTTATGATTGTCTTATTTTATTGCCTCTGCCAAGGAGGTTATGTTTTTGCCAGCGTTTATCGGTCTGTTTGTCTGTTTGTTTGTTTGTGTTCAAAATAACTTGAAAAGTTCTGAACAGATTTGGATGAAATTTTCAGGAATTGTCGGAAACGGGATATGGAAGAACTGATTATATTTTTGGGGTGATCCGGATCACTGTCTGGATCCAGGAATTTTTTAAAGGATTCTATAATTTTCGCCAAAGTGGACCGAAGCTGCTTGGCGGAGGTCTGCGCTCTCTGAGAGCTTTTCTAGTTTTATTATCTCAAATTCTAACATTTAAACCTTATTTACTATTTAACTCCATAACAAACTAGAGATTGTTTTTAAATTATATGCTTTTTGCTGAGATGTGGGCAGGAACCAAACTTTGACTGCAGTCTTAAACTTTGGATTCAGTTCTCAGATGACAACTGAAGGGAATTGACAGTGCACCCATTTCTGCATTATTTATTACAGTTTATTGGATTTGATTTAATCTGTTCCTCTACTTTATATTCTGCAATATGTTTAGTAATTATTGTGATTTTGTTAGTTTGGTTATTTATCTTTTTATACACATATATATTTAATTAAGTGTTGGTCTATTTCTTTAATTATAATAATGATAAAACTAATAATAATACTAATAATTTAAAAAAAATTGCCTTTTGTCAAGCTTCTTGTGAAAGAGGGGTATATCATGTATTATTATTATTCATCCATTTGCCTTTTTTTGTTCAAGATTTAATCTTTTGTTATATTATAGTGTCATAATTTCTGCCTTTCAAACAAAGAAAGCATTTCCTCACTCAACAGAGCCTGATTTCTATTTCATATTTTCATATTATGTTATTTAATCCATGACATTCAATTCTCTGTGTTCATGGCACTGTGAGTTCTTATATTTCTGTAATGTAGTTTTAATCATTTTTCTTTATGTAGCATGTTGTTTTATAATATCTTCTGTGAAAAGTGCTTTTCCAACAGACTGATTGGTTGATAGACTGTTTGCATAGTTGCTGCTTCCAGGCTTCTGATATGTTTTTACACATGGCCATTTTGGAGAGGGACGACATGCCTAGAAAAGAATGTAAGTCAATGACAGTTGGAGGACTTGGAAGTGTGATCCGTGATTACATTTGAATAAATCTTTTTCAAAACAATATTACCGTCTTTTTAAAAAAAACAGGAATTGTATTATAAAACAGTGAAATTATATTTGTCTGTGTAAGTTCCCAGTCATCCAGGTCATTGTTATCTAAAGCTGATCCAAGTGGAACCAAACAGTCCAGTGGTCACTTAATTAGAAAATTGTAAAAACTTTAACATAACTTTTGATTTTTCCATGGTTATGCCAATTTTTAAAGTGAAAATTTAAAGTTGTAATTCAAACATGAAATCCTCTAGTGTGGACTGAAACACACTGTGACATGTGGAAAAATTTTCGACTGATCAATGGCTCAATTAGATTATTTTAGGCTGTATATGACGTCAACAGACGAGTGTCTCTCCATCATCCAGTTCCTGTCACATCCACAAGATGTCAGTGTGAGTGGAGCTGTAGGTCAGTAAGTCCAGTTGATCTCATCAGCTGGGATTTACCGTCTTTGTGGGGGAAACACAATCACACCACAATACTCACGGCTAGTGCACAAATACTGTGAGAGTGTGAATGTGTTTGCAGAGAGACATTTTTATCTTCATTAACTGATGGTTTAAACTGAAAAAAGGTAAAACTGAAGTGAATTCTGAGTTTAGGTTAAATTGTAACACCCTCTGTTCCTGTCTCCATCCACATCTTCTCATGCATGTTTGTGTCCATGCATGTTATCCTGAATGCACGCCAGACGACCGGTCGGGTGACTTAAGTGGAGCTGGCGTGTCCAACCAAACAAGAGGGATTTATTTGTGGAGGCTGGACCCTCCCTTTGCTACATCCCACCTCCATTCACCAAAGCTCCACAGATTAACTCCTCAGATCTTCTCTCTAATTAGGAGTAAACAGGAGGAGGTACAACACAACCACTTCACAGAGATCATTCAAAACAAGTCCAGGTGGACTATAAAGAGAGGCCTGGATCTCTTTTACTGACACACAGAACCAGAATTAAGCTCCTTTGCTTGCTTAGATTAGCAAGAAAGTAACGTGAATGTGCCACAAACAATATCAAGACAGGGTGGAGAAAGGAGTATTGCCAAGAATCCAAAGCTTCGCATAAAGCCTCAAATTCACATGTGACTTGATAAAAGCTTTAAATTAGAGTCAAATTGTTCTCCTTGAACACTTTTCAGTCCCACATATTCTAAAATTACTCAACTTGTTTTAGTTTCATTAATTATTTAATTGTTCTGAAGCTTTATAATGTGACTGTCCAGAAGAGCACCGCAAAGATGATGTATTTGTGTCTATCGTGTGCTGTGAGGATGGCATATTTTCGTAGGTCAACCCTGAAGTTAGCTTTTTGTGTTGTTGTTGATGGCATGACAACCAAGACATGTGAGGTCCCTCTTGAAAATGAGATGCCACATCTCAAGGGGATAACCTTACATAAATTTATATTCAACAAAAGATAAATATGGTGCTAGACATAAAAAGATTGATTGAGTGAATCTATATTCAGCAGAGACAACTGTGATGAGGACAGATTTATGATCTGGGCATCCATGGGTTTGTGGCGATAAATTCTTATTTTTAGTCCCTTTGTCTCTGCCTGGATGGATCCATTTTTAGATGTATATATGTGTCTATACAAATATCTATCTATCTATCTATCTATCTATCTATCTATCTATATGTCTATCTATCTATCTATCTATCTTTCTATCTATCTATCTATCTGTCTATCTATATGTCTGCTCTATTGTAAAGTGCCTTGAGATAACACTTGTTATGAACTGGCACTATACAAATAAAGATTGATTGATTGATTGATTGATTGATTGATTGATTGATTGATAAAGATTGATTGATGATGATGAACAGTGCTTAATTGACCAATCCCCTCAGAATAGACCAGGAAAACCAATCAGCTATGCATGAGAATACAGCTTGATCAGGGGTGATCAGTGTATGAAAACTTGAAGGTTTTTGGACATCAGTGATTGTGAACATTCTCTGGCAGTCATAGAAACTGAATATATAAACCTGAGTTAAAGCTCTTCAAAAAAGCCCACAGACACAAACCTTGAACACCGTTCAAAATGTTTATTTTTCTATTCACTGCAAAAAAAATTGCAGTACAAGACATCCCCCAGTGCATCAAATATGACATCCAGATCCATCATGCTGCTCAAACAAATCATCTTTAAAATGTTCATCTGCAAAAGTTTGGATCTGACTTTATTAAAGCCAAAGGGAAAAAACAAACCAGCAGAAACTTTGTATCAGTAATTGCACCAGCAGGGTTTTGCCTGCTGTTGTCCTCCTCTGCCTCGTTATCTCAAAGTTATTTGGTGCCCACATGCAGCCGAGGTGATTTTTAAAGGAAAGAAAGAGAAATGAAACTTGAGTAGGTGATACAGACTCCCTGAGGGGCTCTTAAACAACAACTCAGACGGATCAGACTGGAAGCAAACAACGCCAACATTTATCAACTGTTCTTCTTAGATAAGAGATGAGAAAGTAAATCATTTCCAAAACTCGAGTGCTGCTTTTAAAATGTCTCGCACTTTACTGATGGAGTAGATAAATCTAAATCCTCCATCAACATCCAGCTAATTACAGAACGTCAAGTTCATAAACAGAAAGAATGACTTCAATAGTTTGTTTAATAGCTTTAAGCCAAGATGAAAATATGGTGGCCCTAATGTGCAAACACAATGTCTTATAAAAAATCTCAAATAATCAAAACACACAATGTGATGAAGAGAAACACAACAACAAATTAAAAGAGATGAGAACAAAATCCAAAAATGCACTGACAGATATAATTCATTTATTAGAGAACACAATGACAAATGGAAAAACTTTGCAACAAATGAAACAAAAAAAAAATAAACCACTAGAAAATCAATACATAAAAACACAACAGCAAATGAACATACATAACAGCAAGTTGAAAATACAATCACACCACAGCAAATCTAGAGACACAGCGCCAAATGTACAAACCACTTTAAAAACAACAACAAGAATGCAGCAATAAATGAATAAAAATAAGACAACAGAAAACATAGCAATAAATAAATACAAGTACCATATTGTTGTGTTTTCAATTTGTCGTTTTTTATATGTTGTTTTTTTGTTTATATTTTAGGTCGTTTGTTTATAATTGTTGTTTAATTTTGGTTTTGTTAATTGTTAAATGTTTTTTGTTGTGTGCTTATTTGTTATGGCTCTATCTGTCTGTTGTTTTGTTTTTTTTTCACTGAGGTTAAATTTGTTATTGTATTTTTTTTTTATTTATAATGTTTTTATTTTCTCTTGGTGTTTTCAGTAACTTGTGTTTTTTTGTTTTTATTTTTCCATCTATTGTGTTTTTCTTTTTTTCTTTATTGCTGTTTTTTATGTAACACTGCAAATTTATATTGTGTTATTATTTTCATTGTGTTTTTTTGGCAGTTGTGATTTCTTTTGTCGTTGCATGATTTACTTTGTTGCATTTCCCTTGTTTTGGTTGTTGTTTGTCTTATTTTTAACTATTTTTTAAAAAAAAATTTCTTGCCTTTATTAGACAGTGAAGAGGGACAGTGGAAAGGCTTAAACCTGGGCCATCAGAAGCTTATATGGGAAATAATTGGAACTGTTGTTTTGTTTCATTTCATGCTGCTTTTTCTAATTGTTTCTTTGTAATTTGTTGTCGTGCCTAATTCTATATTTTTCACCTCAGACTACTACATAAAAAGATACAAAACAGCTGAGAGTAAATCTCTTATTATTAAAACTCTACATACAAATGTATGGTTGCTTTTCATGGGCCAGAAATGTTAGAAAATATCTGACAAACTTAAAGTGTTAGGGGTGGGTTGCTGAACATTCAAAATCCATGATAATTTAGATTTATTGAGTTTTTTTTTTTTTTTTTATTACAATATGGTAAATTGTGTTTTCATTATTCTCCATTTCCTTAATTATATATATTTTTTTATTTTACTTTTTCTGAACAAAAAGTTATAAGAAATCACAATATGTAACTTGTCACAGCATATCATTACTCTGCTTTTGTCCTGTCCTTTCCTGCCCTGCTCTGTCCTGTCCTGTCCCATTCTGTTTTGTCATGTTTTGTCTTCATGTTGCACTTGGTAAAAATAAAAAAAAGAATAAAAAAAGTGTTTTTATTAAACTAGCACTTTGCATACCATTTGTAAATGCAGTCATGGAAGAAGAAAACAAAATACAATATGCTCTCAAACCTTTTTGTCACATTTACTAAATCACATAAACATATTAAAAGTGGTATGAATTAAATCTCATTTTTAAGGGGGAATCCAAAATGGTACAAATATCAATATTGACCAACCTATTACAAAAAACTCTCATCCAGCATTTAAGTCATTTATTCAGGGTGTGTCTGTATTTTCTATCAGTGTCTTTTGAATTATTTAAGTATTGATAGCACATTAACATGAATAAAATGCAATTATAAACATTTTAATTTGTCTTAAAGAGTGAGAATATTTTGGACAAATAAGTAAGGAGTAAATAATGTAATGGACTTTTTATTGCTGGTTTATTTAAACTGGACAATGTTTTGAGTTTTTATTGGCAATACTTGCACATTTTGTCTTAAGACTGAGAGTAAGTCAAAAGTAGCTTAAAAAATGAACACAGGTCAGAGGTCAAATGAAACAGTATGACACACCCCTGGGCTCATCATGAAATAAACTACTAAAGCAGTCTGTGGTTAGAGTTAGACCAGTAAGTGAAGAGGAACACAGGGAGTGGGTTTATCAGTATTTCCCAGAATCCTCCCCCTGGATGCTATTAATTTCCTGGATGTTCGCATGAGACGCCTCCGCCGTGCATAGCAGGGATTGGCTGGGCCCCTCCTCCAGAGGCCGGCCCCGCAGGCACCATCAAACGTAATCCCAGTGTGTCCGCCAGAGGACGAGGCTCTGCTGATGAAGGGCAGAGACGCGAGGAAGAGTCGCTTGGTCACATCCAAACCCAAACTTTCCCTCACGGGGATCCTGATATTTAATAACAACATGAAGACGGTCTCCAGATGTGACGTCTTTCTGTCTTTGACATAAGCAGACTGACTGTGGGACAACCAGATTACTCAGATGGAGAGGTCCAAAACTGCCATGATGGCGTTATGATGAATGGCAGCGTGTGATTGGTGGATGGTGTGACAGGATGAATGGGCGGGGCGTGGAGGAGGGTTTAAATGCAGACTGGTGAAGACGGAGAGTGAGGGGGCTAAATTTAGCCAATGGCTCTGCTGGGGTGGAGCTAATCCTCTTTGCACTCGAATTATCTGGCCTTCGGATTAGAGAGCTTTGCCTCTATGCAAGACATCTACTCTCTATAATGATGTCCCATAGCAGGTCGTACCATGTCCCCGGGCGGGGGTGTATGAGGGGGCAGAGAGGATGCTGGGATGAATGAATGAGTTGTGAGACAATCCAAAATCAGTCTCAATGACGTCATTGTTCTGTTAAAGAGTAGAGCTGACTTAATATTTTACATAATGCAACAACGGGCACAGTGACAACCAGTGACTGTGATAACTGGCATATTAAACAGGCAGCTCAATTACATTCATAATCTAATACTGAAATGTCAATGTGCTTTATTGACCCCTATATATAGTTTTTTTTTGTTGATGTCTTTCCTATTTTCCACCTGAAGCAGTTGATCAGCAGTGAATGTTTGTCTGTCTCTTTATGTGGCCCTGAGGAAGGAAGTCTTTCCTGCTTGTGGCCATAAGACCGTACAACTCCTCCCTATAATATCACTGTTCCATTAGGTCCTGAGAATAAATGTTTTTCAAGGTTTCTCAGTTTTTGCCACTGATATTTGTTACCAAGTTAATAAGCAAATGTAACATTCAGTGCAATATCTGTAGATATAACAGCAGATGCTCTAGATATCAAAATAAATGGACAATTCTTGAACTAGACCATCTTTTGTGTCCTTTGCAGAAACAGGAGAAACAGAAACAAATGTGGTATCTTAATTATGAATGTGATTATGTCACACTAAAAGGAACGTACAAAAACTTCAGGACGAATGAAACATAATTTGTTCATGAAGTAAATGCAGAGATTCAACTTTCAAATGGTTTATATTATGCACTGTGGTAAGGTAGTGCACGTGCCTCACAGCAAGAGGGTCACTGGTTCAAACCCTGTGTTGGTCAGGGCCTTTCTGTGTGGAGTTTGCATGTTCTCCTTGTGCATGCATTGGTTCTCTTTGGGCCCTCCAGGTCCCTTCCACAGACCAAAAACATGCTCATTAGGTTGGTGTCTCTAAATTACCTGTAGGTGTGAGAGTCTGTGTAAATGGTTGTCTGTCTATTTATGTGACCCTTGTGATTGGCTGGTGACCAGTTCAGGGCGTTCCCTGCCTCTCACCCAATGTCAGCTGGGATAGGCTCCAGTGCCCGTGACCCCGAAAGGGATAAATGGTGTAGATGGACAGAGGACAGATGGATCGATAAATTCTGCAACTTTTGTCGAGGGGTCAGGTTTTAAACATAAAGTCCTGCCTTATTTCAGGTTAAAATACAGACATTAGGGAAACTTTACATACATCCTCAGGTAAATTAAATACATATCTACTTTTAAAATAGAATTCTATTTTAAGTCTTATTTCTTACAAACAAAATCTGACACATGGGTTTAAAGAGATTTATACCACAGTGGACAAAAAGTGTTTTTTCCGCGGAGCTTGGGGCTCTGTTGTATGAACGGTGCACATCAGTGGAGATTAATAATAGAGAAACAAAACTAACCCAAACACTGACACTGAACTTTCCCCTGAAATGATACACAATCAATTTCTTAAGAGTTGATATGCGATGAAAAATAGACTAAAAACTGTGTTGATAAGAATTTCCTCAAAAAACAACCCTCACAAAAAACAGTTTAACATTATTGCACTATTCCAGAGTTGTGTGTATCCTATGTTTCTAAATCACTGATGACTGTCCTTATATTGTCTTTATTTATAAAGGAATACAATTTAAACAGAAATGTTTTATAAGAAGTATTTCCATTTTGTTTTTGTTTATATTATTCAGAACTAAATTAATGTCTTAGTTTAGTAAAGTCTGTTTTCATTTGGAAACACTTCATACATAATTCAACATTTCATCATCTAATAAAGTTTATGATAAGGCTGATCATTAATAAATGTCAGGCTTCAATGAAATTTATAACCAGTGCTGCAGCTATATCCTAACAGCATCTGTGTTCATAAAATACAGAGTTTACAATCAATAAATGTTATTAATGTCAACGGTAAATATAAACAAAATCATTGGTTTATTTAATCAAAAGATATTTTCTCCTTAAATTGTCAAAAGCTTCATCCCAGAAACAGAGAAATTCACAGAAAAAGAATCAAATAACATACAGAGACAAAACAAATTAAAAGCTGCTTTTTAATAGATTAAATACAGTGTGTTTTTTCATGTATCTCTGGTGGAGGGGACAAAGATGCAAGGAAGAGATGTGAGTGGAGGAGGCCGTGAATGCAAATAAGGGAACCAAGACATGCTCCATGTGTGCTCTGTCAGCCATCATGGATTCCCACAATGCTCCTTTTGCGTTGTATTCCAACCATATCCACGATGAAAACCTGATGGTGCAGAGTTTACCTGCTTGGGTCCTCCACACATACACTGATTGCTGAAGTTAAAGGTTGTAAATGATCCAAATTCTCTTTCACTAAACAAGAGCATTCACAAAGTCGTATTCTTAGTTACAGCTCTGCATTTTGCACATATCTTCAGCAGACTCTGTTCTTCAAACTAATTGTTTTTGTGTAAATGTAGTCCACACAGCAGACCCTCTGGAGAGTCCATGTCTGGCTCGTTCAGCCACATTAGGATGCATCAAGCCTTTCACTTTCACATTACAGCAGCACTGAGTAAACACCTGCAGCACGAACAAGCTGTTCAGAGATATTTTGGCCAAGTAGGCAGAAAGGACTGGAGGTCTCTGGGGGCCTAAGTAAAACATTCGTATATCGGGAGCCTTTTTATTGTGTAATGTGGTATTATGTGGGAAGGGTCTGGCATTGGTCCACCACATCATCTGACTGTAACTGCTGCTCTCTCCTTGGCTCTCACAGTGTATATTTTCTGTATGTAAACGGCAGGAATGAAATGTGGTGGAGGACGGCTATGATTATCCATCTCCTGCAGTAGGTGCCAGTCAGACACATCCATAATCACCTCTGTGCTCATCCGCAGCCAACAAAATGAAGCAGCGGGCCTTCCTCTTCGCTCCAAGGGAAGAGGAATGTATTTTTTCGCTGGATGCTTACCCGAAGTGACTCTGGACGGATGAGCGGCTTCAGCAGTGAGTCGATGTCTCACTCAAGGACACTTTGACAGAATATGCAGCCATTTCAGGGACATGTCCTTCTGCTTATGTGACTATGGAAAAGAAAAGTGTCTCTTTAGGCCATCCCAGTCCAACATAATGATGACACTGGCTGCTGAAATAGTCCAAAGGCTGTTGCTGGAAACAAAAGTATGGCTTACTACAGCAGTGAATCAATAAAATCAATGAAAAAATCTAAACATATGTATACCTTTAAAGCCTGAAAACACAAATTATAGCCAGAAAAATTTAACATAAATATCTTTTGTATCCCATTTGATTCATAAGGTGTTTTTGGCAACTGATAATCCATTTGAGTACATTTTTTATCATTCATCTGACTGTTTGTTTTAGTAATTTGTTGATCATATTTATTAGATAGCGGTATCATAAAAGTATGTATCAAATATGATACGACAGGCTTTAAGGGGTTAATTACTTTTTTATTTGAACCAAAAACAAAAACAGAAGTACAAAGTTAGGGTGCTTCATACCTGATATGTTTGATCTGGACCAAATTAACTACTTTTTTGGAAAGTTCAGCTTGTTTGAGGTGGTGTGAAAGCTCATTCAAGTCTGGTGAGGACCAAAGAACCGAACAATGGTTCGCCAGCAAAAGCAGACCTCTTGGTTTGCTTCCAAACAGACCAGAGTCCAAAACCAAACAAGGACAAATAGAAAAAGCGAGCCACATACAGATGCAGCCACTTCAATTTTCCCCTCCCAGCCAACGGCGAGCCAAGTCCCAATGAGGGTTTAAATGAGGTTTTGTTGTTTTGTTTGTTTCTACTCTCATTTTTTATATTTAATGGATTTTTCCATGGTAATCACAATTTGTATTTATATACCCTGTAAAATATAAATAGTAAGTGTTATATGTTTATCTCATTACAGCCAGAAGGGGGGGTAGTTTGTTGCACTTTCCTGTCACCAACCAGCCAAGACTCTTCCAAGGAAATTGGGGATCATTTAAGAGGCACCATCTGTAGGGCATTATGGTTTGATTTTGACTGAAAAACAATAACAGTTAGCAAGCTAATTCAGCATTAGCTTGCTAACTGTTACACTCACTGACCACCGACAGCCTCTGGTGCTCTTAACAGGTAATAATCTTCAAAGCCATGTGGAATATAGTTACAATCACTTGCTGCTGAACAATGTTATTAGGCACAGCTGGCAAGGAAGAAATACAACAACACCAGAGAACTGAAAAATGCTAGACCCCAGCAACATAAAATGAGACCAGGAGGACTCAAGATAAAAGAGGGTAAAAGCAATAAATAACAAATAAATAGAATAAAATGTAATAAAATATAAAGGAGTAAAATATAAATAACAAAGCGGAGGTGAATAAAGAGCAGGAGCACAGAAAACAGAAAGAACATTATGATGGTGGCTATGAAAAGCATTTAAATGAACTTAAAGTACACAATCAGTCTGATCTGAAAACATACAAAAGATATGATGAACATGACAAAATATACATGCATCCATACTCCTATATATATCTACACATATACATCCATACTCACTATGTACATATAGTATATAAACACATATTTACCTACTTAAACACATTTACACATTTTGAAGCACAAGCTAACCAGAACACGATTATCTGAACAAACCTTCAGCTGCTCAGTACTACCTGACTGACAGAGTATTGTGTGTGCAGGTAGAAAGCCTCATTTCTGACTCTATTAAAGTGACAAAAGGTGTGCCTAAGTGCTCAGTCCTGGAGCCACTTCAACAATATCAGTGATAATGTTATTAACAGCTTTATGTTGATGACACTGTCATGTACTGTGCATCACCAAAACCCAACCATGCTCTCCCTGTTACAACTTTAATCACTGTTCAGAACATTTTTCAGACTTGAAACTTGTTTAAGAAGCAGACAAAGAATAAAGGATATTAGGTCAAGAAAGATAAGAGGCTAAAAAGACTAAAAAAATTCAGTACAAAGTACATTTTCACTGATACCTGTAATGTCTAATTTTATGTATAATAAACAAAAGTCACTACACTGTGGCTGCACAATATCATTAGGCTTGAAAGTTTATAATATACTGAAAAAACCTTCATCAGACTCTGTTCCTTTTGCAAGTGGCGGCCCATTGAAGATACTGGGTGCTCAAAGTTTATTTTAGATAAGTTCTTTTTAAATTTATGTAGAATTTTAGAAATTGAACATTACTGCAGTTTGACTAGTAAACATGTTTGTAGTCTTTCCAAACCTGTTAGCAGGAGTAGTTGTCATCATAGATGTTGCATCTATCTATTCATCCATCCATCTTCCATGTCATGTGACCCGGTAGCTTTTTTATTACTGTAAAATAAAAACAAAAAAAATTAAACATTAAGTTTTTAGTTTTAAAATGATATGAGAAAACAAATGGGTTCCCTATTTTTTTTTTTTAATTATTATTATTTTTTTTTTTAAATATGTATTTTATTTTAATTTCATTTATTTGAATACAAACACAATGCACATGAAAATGTATAAAGAAGCATGTGTTTGGGAGCGGTAGAAGCTGCTAATGGCTTATATAAACCACATCCAAGAGACAAATTGAAGGTTACCACTGAGCCACTAAATTAAATACCAAACATCAAATATGAAGTGCAACAGTTTCATTCAAAGAAACATACAAATAAAATTAAGTAATGAAATAAAGCAAGAAAGGTTTTTAGGAACGATGAATAAATGACATTTTAGTAAAGATGTAGTTACTGCTCCCGTTAACGTTGAGGTCATCAAAAAGTCAATTTTATGTATTTGTTCTGCAAGATAACACCCTCATATTTGACCTGAAAGTTGACAAAGAAGAGGGAGCATAAAGATTTTAGGTTTGTCTAGTTGAATAATTATCAAGTTTTAATGACTGACAAAATAACTCCTTACTAAAAAAATAAAACAATGAGATTACAGGTTGTCCTTGCTTTTTATTAAACAGTAAATCATGTTTCCCAGAAGAGTTTGTATAAGAGCTGAAGACGCTCTCATACATCCCCTCACAGTGATTGCAGACCACTGAGGGCCAAGATTTAAATCTCCATGACAACAAGTTTCTTCCCTGCTGAAGTGTCCTTGAGCCAAAATACCCTTTATACCAGCTGCTTGTTTCTGGCAGAGGAGCGTTTTTTTAAGAGATCAAGAGTATCACCAAATATCCTGCAGAGAGTCTCTGCAGTTTGCAGACACGATCAGCTGGGCCTGTTGCTATTTACACTTGACGGAGCGTACCATCCAGGCCCACAGGTGGGGGTGGGTTGTGCCGGCGGAGTTTCCTGCAGGGATGAGCTCTGGTCAGGGAGAGGCGGGGGTGGTGGTGGTGGTGGTGGAGGGGGTGGGGGGGATCGTGAGGTTGTGTCCTAATCCCTCAGCCTTGGCTACAACACGGCCTTAAGCTAAACTGACATGTTGGCTTTGGACATATGAAAATGCGGCTGGGACTTGAGCAATATTTGATTCATGTTTGATTTCTGTCTCTTCTGTCTTTTTGATTTAAAGGGAATGTCCACTCTGGTAAGATGACTTTTTCACTCCTAACATTTTGTGAGCTGAGCTGTTAAATTGGTCGTGTGGTCAAATGAATGAGTGAGGCATAGATTTCTCAAGTTTAATCTGAGCCGGTGACAATTCATGCTTAACATTCAAGCTTTAAAATGTCCACAATAAAAAAAATGAATTAATTCAAGAGGTTCCATGACAAATTCTCCTTTTTAGACATTTTCTTTGGCAAGAATTCTAATATTTGTTGGACAATTTAACCTGCTACAAGTAATCTTCTCTCTCATTGACTAAACATTGCAATCTTTGGTTTTACTTGAATCATCATCAGCAAGACAACTTTATTTATAAAGCTCTAGTCATACAAACAGCATTTCAGTGTTAAAAAGACAACAATATGACATTATCGCCTGAAAAATCCTAACAATAAGCAAAAATAAGGGAATAAAACATAATAAAATATAGAAAAAAGCTAATATCCACATCAATTATTCATAAAATTAATCTTCCTTAAAGATATTTGCAGTTTATTGCTTAAATACATAAAAACCAGTTGGATATTAAGTATCAATATATAAGTACAGGCACAACAGTTAGAGTACAATTAAAATTGTAATAAGTTGAGGAAATGATGCAAAGAACTGTCA
This sequence comes from Cetoscarus ocellatus, assembly GCA_037902135.1. Taxonomy (NCBI): domain Eukaryota; kingdom Metazoa; phylum Chordata; class Actinopteri; order Labriformes; family Labridae; genus Cetoscarus; species Cetoscarus ocellatus. The sequence goes on from JBAMNC010000366.1 coordinate 733,551, forward strand.
TATATGGATGTAGAAAGCAGACGGAGTGTTGTAACAAATGTAAATTAATTGGTCTAATGCAAGAGAACAAATTGACGCCACCCTCTTGCACCCATTTTATAAAATTCCATTTGTTTTACACTTTCTTTGACCTTTGACCCCTTTTTATGTCCTTGTATGCCTGTCCTTCTGTCATTTAACTTGCCTGTTAATTTCAAGACAGAAACAATAAACGTGGGAGGATAAATGAAACAGTTCATTATATCTGGTATGGAAAAACTCACAATAAAGTTACTAAAACATGTATTTAGCGGCTAACTGTGAGCAGACAGGTCATCCCAGAGAAGACTGAGGATTGACCTTGAGGTCACTGAAAAGTTGAGATGAAAATGAACTAATTTCTTTGAACTGTTAGGCAGAGACAAGTAAGTAACTTCTAATACATTACATTAAAAATATGACTTTTCTCAGCAACAAGAAATGCACAGAATTATGATATCCAAACTGTAAACATGTTGCAGGAGCTAAACAAATAAATATTTAGACATTAAGTCATTTTTCATCCCAGGAGGGCTGCTGGGGGGGTTTCCCTTTACACCTGCTGTTTTTGAAGAGCTGAAAGTAATATGTTACATTGGGTGCATTGAAATAATTAAGATTTTTTGTGACTTTCAAAAGAAAAAATTAATGATGAGTAACTTATTTCACATTTTGAGTTTTTTGCCCCACACTGATACAAAACTATGATTACAAATGGTCGACTACCTGCCTTTCATGACAAAGAGACAACAGCTGACAGAAAATGAATATTTGATCATAAAATCCTGACAAAATTTATGTTTAATATTCATTAATTGGGCTGTCTGATATTCAGAATCCATGATGTTTCAGTTGTTTTAAGAAATAATACGTTTGTTGTTACCTAAAAGGCATATGAGTTTTGTTTGAAGTGTGTTGTCTCACTTTTCACCAATTAATAGAAACGTATTGAGAGTGGAATCAGTGAAGCTGTAGTCATTTATGACTTTCAATTCTGGTATAAAATATCGATAAAAAAAATCCGAACAATCATTTTGATTCTAAATTCGGTGTATGACTCAAATTTCAGTCGATTATGTCAAAATAACTGAATGATAGTGTCTTAACATGAGTGAAACACAATTACACTGGTATGACAATTAGTTAATGTACTCAATTTCAAAAGAGAAAAGTGTTTAAGTAATGACTAGAATGTGAGAAAGAAAACTGAACAAAGCAAAATTAAAACATCTGAAGGCAAAAATGATTAAAATATGACTTAATCTAACGTTTTAATTCAAGGACTAAAACAAACTTAATCTAAAATTAAAATCTTTAAAATTAGCAGCCGGTTTCAACACGAGATCATGTGAGTACAGTAAATTCAGTCAAATCAATGCCATGTTCAGTTCAGCCCAAGAGATGGAAAACATTGATCATTAACCACTGATATCTACTTAAGAAATATCTGTTAAGGAAAACCATGTTATCTTGTTATGTTGATGACACCATTGTCTGTTTTTGTCATGTTTCTTTAGACAAATCTAGAAAAATTGTCTCATTTGTCAAAGCAAACGCACTTCAAAACAAATCAGTGATGAGGTCAAAGGTTAAGTTGCTAAACTCTGGTAATGGTGGACTTTTGGGGAGTTTAGTACTACAAAAACTAACATAACTGAGAAATCAAATGTCCTGGGACCTTACTTTTTTAGAGCAGATGAAAATCAATTTAATACAGAGGCATGGAGGACAACTGAACTGAAGTCGTTGCTGATATTGTTTTTTTCATGAGAGCACAAAATATCTTGAATCCTTAAGAACAACAGCTGGACTAAAGTTGTAGTTAGTCCCTCATTTACTTTAAGGGCTTACTGAAGTGAGAGTGAGCATGAAGTTCAGACTGAGAAGCTGTGAGAAAGCAGGTCTGAATGGTTCAAAAAATGTTACCTTAATACAACTTTTTTTAGTGAAAAGACACAAAGTGATCTATTGGACAATATGTAATTACAGAAAGAGACAAAGATCTTTGGGAAAGAAAGGGTATCCTTTGAGAAGTACCAAAACCTTATATGGAAGTATTTTGCACATCTAATTCAACAGACAAGTGCAAAGGAGAAGAAAAGTCAATTTAAACGTGAGGATAGACTCCCACACACTGTCTAACTTGCAAGAAATTAATTTACGCTGCAAATAAATGGATTTCTTGCAAGTTAGACAGTGTGCGGGAGTCTATCTGCATGTTTTGATGTATAATAGTAACAAGAAAACGAGATTTTTTCCCCAAAAGAATCTGTTTGTTGTAATTTTAAAATGTGGTTGATCCTAAAATCCCAAGTTAGATTTCTATAGAATCCTAAAATCTCACGACTGCGAGCAGCCCATAGCTTCACGAAAATTTGAGCCCTTCAAAGCAGGAAGAGGTGGGAGCTACAAACCAGTCGAAGGCAGGAAGTGACTGCTTGTACAGAGATTAGCATAGATGCTTACAGCTTCGGTAGCAGTTTTATCAGATCTCGACCACACTTCTTTATTAAATGAAAAACAAATAACAACACTGACAGCATTTCTGATCAGAAAATATATTTTCACTCCACCTCCGACATGTTTTAGAGAGATTTTGCTCTATGAAGGAGCTAACGTTTTGTACTTTGCGCCGCGGCAGTAGCACCCGCTTACTACATTATCTGATTGGTCTATAATGATTGTGACTGACGAAAAGATCAGCCAATCATCTGTTTGATATCCTTTAAAAGGCTTACATTCTGAAACATGCAACAATAAAACTAAATATCTAAGTTTGCTGCTAAGAGAGAGTATTGATGTTAGAATAAAAAGAACAGTTTTTGCTGACATTTTGGATGCACCATGTCTTTGCTAACCCTCTTTGGGCCCCTGAAAGGCTGTGGGCCCAAGAACTTTATCTTTCCTCCCCTTATGGGCAGCCCTTGTCCTGGGTACAGGACGGTCTTAGGTTTGCACAAAGGAACAAAGAACAAGGAAGTTATAAGGGAAATATTTATACAACTGCTGGCCTCAGAAATAATCATATATTATACTTTCTGAAGAGTCAAGGTTAAAAAGTGCTACTAAGATGAATCTATTCCAGTGGAGTGTTTGTGTTGCTCTGTAGAAAACAGAGACTTAGACTTGGTCAAAGTGATAAATATTGTGAGTTGTTAAAAGTCACTTCTCAAGTTGCTATAGCGATTTGTAAATTACCCTGCAACCTCTCCGTTCCCAGTTGAACCTCAGACTTACATTGATTTTCATGATTCAAAGGAACTCTTTGACTTTTCAGCACCGGGACTCTCTCAGTGGAAGGCAGACCGTGACCTATTCAAACTGCACGGACAGAAACTCTGACTTGACGTCTGAATTACTGAGAGTGTGCAGAAGTAAAGATGGGCCCTTGTGCAGGCTTTTATGAAGGGATCCTTAGGCTCCTTAATAAAATGCTTAAACAAGATATGCTTGGATAACTATGTATGTGTGGTACCAGCCATGTGTTGAATTACATAGTAGATTATGGTATTTGCAAAGTCCAGTCTGTGAAGTGTTTGTAAGAACCCAGAATAATCTAACTCAGGGTGCTTTGTCACCTTCTTCCCCTTTCCTTTCTTCCTCAATCTCTGTCTCGTATGTGTTTGAATGTTGCTAACAAGTAGCTAAGAATGACTACAGAGTCTGGACACATCAAGTGCCAAAGTTTTTCTTGTTTTTGAAAAATGGTGATAGACACCTGCCTGATGCAGCCATGATCACTAACTTGATCAGGTCACACTAAGAAGGAAGTCTTTCACAGAGGAGGTAGGAGAGTGAAATAAAGTTTGGAGGCATAGCCCATTGGCGTAGCATTCTATATACTCAGCAGCAGATCACCCCCAGTCTTTTCAATCAGGTGGTTTCAAGCTCATGCAAGCAGTGCCACTTTGAACTTGTTTGTTTTAGATGGACAGTGAGTTCATTTTCAGCAGGAGCACCTTCAACCTCGCATCAATCTCCACCAAGTAGCTCAATCCAAAACAGAAAAACAAGTGCTTCAAGTTTCAGGGTAGTATCCTGGCAATGCTAACCTGACACACCAGAAATATTTCACTAAACCATCTTGGAGAGAGCCCATAGAAAGTGTTTGGGGAGGGCAGAACCTTTCAGAAGGACATCCAACAGGTGATTGGATGATTGCTCCATCAATCAACTTTTATTACTGGCCAATCAGATAATGTAGTAGGTTGGCCCTACTGCGTTACAAAGCCACTTCATAAAACAAACTCAGGTCAAAACATGTCAGAAATGGGGCCAAAATATCCTTACTATAGAGAAGTTTGTAGTGTTGGTATTTGTTTTTCATTTAGTAAAGAAATGTGGTCAAGATCTGATAGAACTGCTACTGAAGCTGTTAGCATCTATGCTAATCTCTGTAAGTGCCGCTTTGGGCCGAGCACAAACACTGTAGACTGAAACTTGACAAGATGGATCTGCATGGTCACAGACAATGAATCAGGCTGTTCCAGCTGCTGGGCAAGATTATTAAAATACAGCACTGTGTGGAAGTAAAGTTATGCAGAAAAGAAATCAACATCAAGCAGGCAGTATAACATGTTATTTACATGTTGCTCTTCCTTTATACATGAGTGTCATTAGCTCTTACAGTTCTCTAATGAAGTTGTAGATCTATCCTGTCATTGATCAGAGCAAAGCCACAGCACCAACAGGACGCTATGCTAGCAGACAATGAGTAAACTGTGTGTCAGAGAAGTAATGTTTTTACATGACTCCTCTGTATTAAGTAGCACTTCTATGAACAAGACAAAAAGTCTCCCTCTCCTCCTCTCTAAAGTGCCAGTAGCTGCCTTTATTGGCTTGTTCCCCCCGCCTTCCTAAAAGACCTACCAGTGTGAAGCCCCTCTGTTGTGTTGTCAACAGTTTAAGCCCATACATTTGGGTGGCAAGCTCAGTGCAGAGCAGAGACCTTAGAGTGAAAACAGTCAATGACAACACAACACCATACAACACTGAACTGACCAATTACCTCAGAGTAGACCAGTCAACCAATTAGCGCAGAACTGGAATAATTTAAGGGCCCAAAATGTGATATTATTTGTGTTTATCACATATTAGTTTATTATTTTCCCCATAGGCTTTTAAAGACCTCTCCTCTTGCAGCCCCCCTGCCCTGACATGGCTGTATTCTCTCCCTGTCTGAGACACTCGTTAGACCCCCTGCCACTTTATGGCTCCGTTCTCCATATGGGCCTAGTCTGCTCTAAATGGATGTTCAGGGTATCTTTATTTGTAAAAAAAAAAAAAAAAAAGGCGTAAGACTGTATAAAATTAATATTTAATTAGACATTTTCAGTTTTTATAGCATATGAATTTGAGCCCGGAAATCTATTAAAGTTGAATGACCAACCATGGATCCAACAAGCATGGATTCAACAAGCATTGATCTATCCTGTCTTGCATCAATAACTCAGGCTACTGGTGGTGGTGTTATGTTTTTTTTGGAGCACACCCTGGGCCTTTTGGTATCAGTTATTTTTGAGCATTGTCAAAATGCCACAGCTGACCTGAGCACTGACCATGTCCATCTCTTTATGACCACATCTATGGATGACTACTTCCAGCAAGATAACTCTCCATGTCACATACCTCAAATCATCTAAAACTTCTTTCTTGAACTTGACAGTGAGTTTATTGTACTCCAGTGACCTCCGCAGTCACTAAATCTCAATCCAATAGGGTACTGGATATGGTGGAGCAGGAGATTTGCAACACGAATGTGCAGCTGACAAATTAGATCAGGCAAAGTGATTTCCAACCAGGTACTAGCAGGATGTATGCGATAAAGTGGCTGGTGAGAGTCACTCATTGTGAAGGCATGTTTCTGAGGATCCATGTTTAAAGCATCATATTGACATGTGCAGCTTCCTGTCAGGGCCTCACTCTCCATCCATCCCCTTCTCAGTGCAGCCTCACAGTCTAGAGCGTCTATAGCTACACCTCTGAGTGTGTTTTTATGTCAAGAGGTTCAGTTTGATACACTGATTACTGCAACACAATCAATAAGTTATAGGAGCAGAGGCAGAGGGAGGGAGACGCAGGAGGGGAGAGTGAGGAGGGCAGACTGGTTGTTATGTAAGCACCAGCTGTGTGAGTAAAGACGGCCTGCTGCAGGATGATGAAAGCAACGCCGCTTCCCTCAGCCGCACCGAGCATCCTCCTCTCTCTCTTCCTCTCCTGAATTATTCACATGATCGAAGGAAACAACAGCATAAAACAGCATGAGACGCCTAGATGATTGCAAGTACACCCCGGTGCTGGAACCCTACTCGTTACTGCCGGCAACAAAAAACTGATTGATGCATACATTTTCAGGATTTTCAAGTGCACAAATCCACGAGCAGAAAATACATTTCAGTGCTTCAAATCAGACTCCATAATCCACGGCTGCTGTCAGCCACCTCTGTGACTTTCGTGATGAAACAATAACCCGAGGCTACAAGGGCAAAATGGAAAAAAAAAAAATCTGCAGTCCTAATCTGGATTAAATTACAGTGTTCATCATCCGAGCTCCAAACCAGAAGAGACTAACTAAAAGCAAACCTGACATCCTCCTGCGAAACCATAAAACTACAACTTTAAAGGGCTGACCATGTCAAACCCTTTTATAAGTTCAATTTGTAGCAGCCACAAAAAGGATGTAAATAAGTAGAATATATCTTTAAAATATTAATATGACAAACATATTTAAATTTTTAAAGATTTTCTTTTTGTTTTGTTTTTTTCCAAACAACTCAAATACTCTGTATAAAGATTAAAACTGATCAAATCCTTTTTAAAACAAGAGTTCCATGTCTTACTAAAGCAATCACCTGCACGTGTTCAGTAATGTAAGAAAAATATCAAACGATGTCTCTATTTACAGTAAAACAGAGATTTACAAATTAAAACTCCAATATCCCCACACCCAAAAGATTACTTTGCTTCTATGTGCTTCTTCAAATTTTGTCCTTTTACTACAAAACAAAAACAGTTACTTTATACTCACTGGCCACTTTATTTGGTACACCTTCATGGTACAGGGTTTGACTCCATTTAGCCTTCACATACGTCTAAATTCATGCCATTGACTCAGAAAGGTCATGAAGACATTGCTCAAAATTTTTGGTCCATATTGTCTTGGCAGCATCATGAAGTTGCAGCAGATTTGTCAGCAGCACATATCCTGATCTACCACGACCGAACGATACTCTGTTGGACTGAGTGACTATGGTTGCCACAGGAAACTAATTTACATGCTCAAGAAACCAGTATGAGAGGATCTGGGCTTGGTGACATTACGTGTTATCCTGCTGGAGGCAGCCATCAGAGGATAAACTTAGTACAAAAGCAAGGATATAATTGTTTGGTAGATTATATCTTTATTATGTTCTTGGTAGTAAGTGTTATACTGCTGGAAAGCCTGTTCATATCCAGTTTTAATGGAGCCACATTTGTAAGGAACATGCATTTGTGGGATGAGCAGCAGAGTATGTGAGTATGTGAGTTGTGCCAATGAAAATTTTGATGCAGAGCGATATCAACCAGTGGCAACCCCATATCTCCACTGTCTGGGTCTAAACTCTACCCTCGCCCCCACAGAGTGAGGTTTTTCAGAGAGTACCTCTAGAATTCTGGGATAGTATGGCCTGCCAGCAGTCCTGTCCTTAACCCCACTGACATGTGGAATCAGCTTGGGTGTGCTGTTCGTGCCAGAGTGACCAACTCAACCACATTAGCTGACTTGGGACAAATGCTGGTTGAAGTATGGGATGCCATCCAGCAGCAGTGTTCATTTGTGACCAGCATGAGGAGGAGGTGCCAGGCTGTTGGGGTTGTGTGTGATTCTTCAACATGCTACTGAGGCTCCTGTTTGTTAAATAGATAAATGGTAAATTTGCATTATGTCTGGTTATCTTCAGACTTCAGTCATCAAATCCACCAAACAAGAGTCAACAGCAGCATAAGCTGTGTGGCATTGGCAAATTCTTCATGGGTGCTGCTCATCCCACAAATGCATGTTCCTTACAAATGTGGCACAATTTAAAGAGAAATAAACAAGCTTTCTGACGATATAAGATGCCAAGAAGTATTGTCACATCGATGAAATATTCTACCAAATCTACCAATGTCCTGACTTTTTCTGCAAAGTTCATGTCGAACTTTTGTTATGTGCCTGTAGTTTATAATACAACATACATTGCACTGTCACCTGACCATTATTAAAGAGCAACTGACCACTGAAACCTATTTTTCCAGGTAAAAGCCATGAGACTGGATTTTTAATGGGATTTTTGTTTATAGTCCAAATCTTGGCGTGTCAGTCTAAATATCAAATTCTACAGACGTGTTCAAATGTGCATAATTACTGCTCTCTGCAGGTAAAATCCCAGTTACTGCAAATGAATATTACTATTTGCTTACATGTGAAGACTGATGATGTTCAGTGGAGCTTAAAAATTATGCCCACTTTGTTCTGTAACAAAAAAAGTAGCCAATAGTCGAAATTCGCCATCAACAGCAGACAGGTGTCCATGTGTCCTTCTTTGATTGTTAGTCGTCCTGAAATTGCGAATAGACAACGACTTCCTCAAGAAACATCCATATACCATTGTTTCCCCATTAAATTAACTGAAGTACATTAATGGCTGTAAAATTCAGTAGAGGCTGCCTACACCCCGTGCAGACCAAACCAATCAGAGACGTCGCTGACCCCCTGGTACGGAGTAGTTCAGTGATTCTCAAATGGTGTGACGGTGCCTTGAGCAAATCTTGGTGTTCCTTGAAAATTTGCACAACCGTGAGGTATTAATACAAATGAACAACAACAAATGCATGAGTTTAAAAATGACTCAAACTATAAATGTTGGATTACTTTGAAAATAAAGAGTTATTCAGTAATCAATCATATGTGCTTAGAGGTTTTGGTTTGGTGTTAGGTGTGCTTTGTGCAAAAATAGTCTTAAAACTGCCAACTTCCAGCCCCTGGGAGTTACCCCCTGCTCTCTGAGGATGTGCCTAATTTCTACCATAAATATGCCCATTTATATTTTTGCAGGTTGTACCAATGAGATGATGCTTTCCTCACAGGAACACATACGGTGGGCTCCAAACGTTGTCCTTATTAAAGTACCTAAGCAGGGGATCTCATCCCATCCATCAGGGTGGGCAGGTCCCATCATAGACCTGCCACAGTCCAGCCAAGGCTCAGTGAAGGAAAGTGGAGAAAATTTAAGAGGCTCCATCAGTAGATTAACTTTATTTTCCCTAATAACAGAACATACACCTGTGTTTTCCTCTGCAGATAAAACATTATTCACTCTTTTAAAACCTCTGGAATACAAATAAAACCAATAAATCTGGATGAGGCAGCTCACTGTAGAAGTAAATACGGGCTGCAGATATCGCTGTAAAACTCTCTTGTAGCATTTACCATCATTGTACATCAAGGTTTCAGGTTACAAGGCTGTGTTGAATGCTTGTGGTTTTTCTGGCCAATAATCAAACACACAAAAGCAGCAAAGGCTGTGAGGTGCTTTGGCTGATCAGAGGCCTTAAAGGGTGACTCATCTCTGAAGGTAATTTTGATATTTCAGTGTAGGAGCACCTCAGCCAAAGCCATGCTGTTTACAGGCTTCTTAACCCTCCAAAGTCCATGGGATCACTGACACCCCAGGCTGTAACACTCAGTTTGTTCAGGTCTATCTTTGTAACCTTTCAATCAATCTTTGAGGTTAGCTGTGTTTAAAGGTTACTCTTCTGTCAGCATTTAGAAGTTTTCAGGTCAAATTTATCCCTTGCTGATTTTTTTTTATCCAATCATGAAGTGCAGTGTTTTTGTGTGAAATTTGCATTTGTGGGTTCATAGTGATGAATCCATAATTAGTGCTTTTTTAATACATTTTTTTAAATATGAAAACAGAGCAGTGATGTTTTAAGACCTCAATTTTGACCCCTAGAGAAAGTGCCAACTTCCTGTCAGTCTACTGACCAATCAAAGAAGGCAGTGTCATATTTCCTTACTTTCTGATGATAGTGTACAATCAGGAGTATCCAAATGTCAAAAAGAGACAAGAGTTATCTGTCATTTTCTAAGAGAATCAAAAATAGAGTATGTGTTTTAATATTATGTGGCCCTTTTTAAAATATGAGACAAAAACTGCCTCCAAAACTGGCACAAACGACTAAGTGGGGGTATAAAATGTTTGGTGGAATAAGTCTAAATATGTTAAAAACTTTTGCAATATGTTTTTTTCATACTCAAATTTTGTTCCTTTTATTGCCAAGGCTTGACAGAGCCACATTCAGACATGAAAAGACTCTTTGGCTTATTGATCTTTGCGTGATTTGTTTAAAATTCATTAAGATTTAAATTTCTTTTTTTTTTGTTATGTCTTTATGGTCATACAACTAATAAAGCACTAATCTCATATCATTACTTTCTAAGTATTCTGATAGCCCAGACCGTCCTGAGAAAATGATGTCTTTTTTACTTGATTCTGCATAAATTGGTTGAGATTTTACATACACTATTACAATTTAAATCCAGGTGCACTAAAAGTAACAAAAACAGCCTGGAGTTGCAAGAGTTAAAGCTTATTTTTCTCTCTTTCTGTGTGAAAACTGGTCTGTAGATTTTAAATGGTACAACAAACACTACACATGTGTCCACACATGTCCTTGACGTTGTGGTGGAGGTCATCAAAGGTGACCCTCACTTCCCCATCACTTCTATCTGACATGAAGTTCTTCTGTAGTTGTCCCCCATTGTTCCTGGGCAGGCTAACATCTCATCTATAATTCCTAATGAAGGCCGGCTTCACACAGGACAATTTTAGGCTGGATACATGAACTGATTGAGATTGATTTTGGACCTGATTAGATCTTCTAAATGATCAGGAGGAGTGAACCAATTTGAATGACTGAATACCCACTAAAGTTAGCATCCAGGACTGTCTCACCAAGTTACATGCTTATTTTAACTTTTTGTTAGCCTGATGCCACTCATATTCTTGCTTCTGTTTTGTTTTTTACAGCAAAAATATACAAATATCATGACAGCTGGCTGAATTAGTGGATTGTCCTCCATATAATTTTCATTTTAATTTTGGCTCATTTGTTTATTTCATCACTGCCATATTCATTCAGTCAAAGATGCATTGGCTAGCTCTAGAGCTAACAGGCTTCTGGCTCTGTGCAAACATGCTGGGGCCTTCAATACAGCCGTGATCCTTCAGTGTCAGTGTGAAGCAGTGCCAGTGGAGCAAATCATCCCTTAAACACACAAAATAGTCTTTTCATTATTTTTCATTTAGACACAAACATCAGTCAGATTTTCATGTGTGGTATTTTGTATTCACTTTTGGTTCTCTGTCACAAACTATTTTTACAGAGCGTCATTTGTTATCTCTAAATAACAGAGGATACAGCCCGGAGGGAAAACAGTTCTTTAATTTAGTATGAATGTCTGCCAGCCGTCACTGTGAGAGTCTCTAAATGATGCCATTAATGAATGTGACAGTGAGCTAAATTCCTAAAATACAATGTAATTTGAGTTATTGTCTTCCTGCTGGTGCCTCTGGTCGGTAAAAATCAAGACAAATCTGAGTGTGTCATTGCTGCAGCAGTGCTGTGTGATGGATCAAAATGGCGTCAGAGGGTTTGAGCAGGCAGACGGAGAGATTATCTGAGTGTGTGGAAGGACACGCGACCTGCAGCGGAGTCCTGAACTGCTCTCCTCTGCTTCAAGATACAATTCCCCTTATAACAGCATCCTGCTTTTGTTCCAATGTATCATACAAGAAGTTACGAATAGTGTTAAACTTACAGCACTAATGGGGAAGGTAATCAAGAAAATGTAAACAAAGTGAGTTAGAACATTGACCTGAAAGTGTGGGATGGATTTGAGACTGAAAATTTGTCACTTTTCAAAGATTAGATGACGTACGAGGGAAATCCAGAGGGGGAAATTAAGATTTACATTTACCTGAATGTATTTGAGAAGCCTTCTCCTTTTTTGAATTGTTTAATACAGACTTTTACTTTAATAATAATTGTGAGAAGTATTTAATTTCACAACATTTTATGTATCATCAATAAAAAAAGATTACCTGGAAAAGAAAAATATGTCAAAGCTTTAGTATAAAAACTCCTGATATCTACTAGATTAGAAACAGGATGAGAATAAAGACAGTCTGCTAACAACATCAGTGTAAAATATGAATTCATGGTGTAGTTTATGGGATTACGTCTTTCTTATTAATGCATTTTTAATCTATATAATTCATAATTTCTATGACATTCTAAATTAATTTGGTCAAATACAGTGAATTAATGCAAACCAATGACTTACACAATACATTTACACAGGACTCTTTAACATATTATTCCATAGATCAGGGACAATTACTGGTCCTTGGGTACATTACCTGGTTTCGAATGTTTTTAAGTATCATACCAGCCTTTCTTTTACTTAAGCACGCCAACTTGAAATCAGAAAATCTTCTGGGGCAAATCAAAACCCTCATTAAACCATAATTTTAGACTCAAGGTATTAACTTCTTGACATCCTTTACCTATACAGCTTATCCTTTTCTGAGTTGAGGGTGGCTATAGTCAATCACAGTGGACACTGGGCAACAAGCAGGGTACATCCTGAGCTGGTCACCAGCCAATTGCAGGGCCTCATAGAGGGACTGACAACATTTACTAACTCACTCACACCCAAGAGCAATTTAGAGTCACCAGTTAACCGAACAAGTATGTTTTTGGTCTGTGGGAGGAAGCTGGAGTGCCCAAAGACAAACCATGCATGCCCAGGAAGAACTCCACACAGAAAGGCCTTAACTAACACAGGGATCAAACCAGCAACCTTCTTGTGTGCTGGAGGCCCGTACACTACATGCTACACCACCATGCTGCCTACCTCTAAACAATCATGTTTAAAACAGAGAATTTAAATGTTAACACTTAGCTTTGATGAGAAAGTCAAATCTTAATTATTCTACCGTTGCATTAATTGTTACTTTCATGAAATATAAACATGAAATAAAGATCAAGAATCATTTAAATATTAATGAACTAAGCTTTTTAAACTTAGAAAATTATTTATCATTAACAATCTTTGGCTTCCCAGCGAACCGGTCAACCAATCAGAGTATACTGGGCCCACACATGGGAGAGGGGGGAATAGATTTTTTTTTCTTTACATTAGTGATTATGAACATCCTCTTGCAGTCACTGAATTAAAAATGTATGAACCTTATTTAAGGTAAAATGTGAGATCTTACATGATTGATTCCATTAAAGCATAAATGCTATGCATAAGCATGTTAGCATGTATGCAAAGCATGGGCAGAAGTTGCCTTTTTGTTTTTGTTTAGTTATAAGATAAGATAAGATAAAGCTTCGCTAATCCACCATTGAGGTAAACTTTAACACTTCCATTGAATTAAACAAGTGGTCAGATGGTCATTACAATAATAAAAACAGATTGAAGTACCAATAATATATTAAATAATAATACTGCATTTACCCTATTTACACTTTTACAAATGAAACACAATAAAAGTTAATCTCAGCTGTACCAAAATTAAAGGCACAGAGTGTTTATGAAAAGTATTCTTGTAGAGCAGATGGATCAGCGTGTAAATCTGTAATCAGGCAGATTCATGTTGCTAAGCTCCAAAGCGGGACGGCCCAATCAGCACCCTTTAGAGTAATAAGAGAGTAATGGGAGCTACCAGCGTGATGACAGCAGGAACTGGCAGCTCGTACAGAGATTAGCATAGATGCTACCAGATTTAGTACCACTTTTATCAGATCTAGACCACATTTCTTTATTAAATGTAATACAAACTACAACTACACTACAAACTTCTCAATGGAAAAAATATTTCTGCTTCACTTCTGACATGTTTTTCTGAGAGTTTAGTCTGCGAAGTGGCTTTTGTTTTGTACTTTACACCACGGCAGTAGTGCCCGCCTACGACATCATCCGATTGGCCCACAATGAATGTGATTGACAGAATGATCATCCAATCACCTGCTGGATATGCTTTAAAATGTTCTGGCCAAAATGTTCTTTCCCTGATGGACCAGTGAGATATATAACCTGGTGTGTCAGGTTACATGAAAAGTGCAGAGCAGTAAATTCGTTCACACTTTAAACAGACAACTGGTTTACTGCACGCTAACTTGCGAGCAAATCACCAGGAAGGTGCTCTATGGTAACTAGCTATAGACAGCACATGTTTACTCCTAATGTAGCGAAGGCAGACATACCCTTGATAATAAAAATGTACTCAACATGTATTTAGGCAAGGACAGTACTTCTCTACTATGACTTTTCAATTGTTGTGAAACCCTTAAAGCAGTAACTGTGTACATTTAGCAAGGTCATAAACATGTTAGTGAGGTGCACCGACATATTTTTGCTTTTAAAATGCTTTCTATTCTGTTATTCTGACAACATATTTGTGTTGTGTGTTTTTGATTCAGGTCCAGCATGAAGAACCTAAGTTAATAGTGCTCCACATCATCCTTTGAGGCCTTACATTTGAGACCCTCACTTGTCAAAAGATTAAACCAAAGTTGTACCTGCAGTTACCCTTTGACACCTGGAGCCCAGGAGACTGAGGCAGCACTGACAGCAACTCACAGCCACTCCAGAGGATTATGTCATTATAGCTGACAACTTGAGCTTCCTACGAGTACGACGGCTACACGGCAAAGTCAGTCCTGCTCCGCTCACAGCCAGCAGGAACCATGGATGACCCCTATCAAAACAACGTGAACCAGCAGATGACAGAGGGTGGGGAGTACACCTACACCCAGGATGGAGGGGGTCAGGACGGCTACCCTTATCAGACAGACTACCCTCCTCAGGAGGAGGACGCTGCTAGTGATGCCACAGAGGGTGCAGATGATGATGAGCAGATGTACGAGGGGGAGTACCAGGGTATCCCCCATCCAGATGAGATCAAGGAGGCGAGGCGGGCGGCTCGGATGGAGGCCAGGAGGAAAGCCCGCATGGCCAAAGAGCAGGAGGAGGAGGAGGAAAACCTGCCGGAGCAATACGAGACCATCATGGAGGACTGTGGCCATGGACGCTTCCAGTGGATGTTGTTCTTCGTGCTGGGCTTGGCACTGATGGCTGACGGAGTGGACGGATATGTGGTGGGCTTCGTCATGCCAAGTGCTGAGAAGGACATGTGCATATCCAACTCTGACAAAGGACTGCTGGGTAAGTGACAGCTAGCAGAGGATAAGTTTGAATGAGGTCACTTAACACTTAAAATGAAACACATGTGTAAGTATACTTGAGAGTTTTTGTTTATAATTTTTAGAAAATAACATAATTACCAATTTACAGTCCGTATCTCCTAGAAAACAGTGTGAAGATATGTCTTCTGATAATTTATGTGCCATTTCAAAAACAGCTTATTTAATAATTTTGTTTTTGTTTTGCATAAAAACCTTCAAAACTGGAAAAAAACAGAATTATTAGCCACATATCTTTCTTTTACATACCAAAACCCCCTTGGTAATCCCAAGATGAGTTTTTTGTAAACATTTTGGCAAGTAACAAGGACAAGCCTTACTTTGAATTTAAGAAAAACTAGAAGGACTCAGAGAGCACAAACCTCCGCCAAGGTAGCTCACATATTGCTGTTACATCTATAAGCAATAGTTCCATGATAAAGTTACCATCATAATATGATTCATTGACCCTGAAAACCCACACCTAGAACTCTGAACCATGTTGATATCATTATTATTTAGACAGCTATTGAGCAAAAACGATCGTTCAGTTATCACCACCAAAATCTAATCATTTCTAAGTTGGGCCATTACCAACATCTCGTGAAATTTTCAGCAAAATCCGTCCAGCAGTTTTGCGTAATCTTGCTAACAAACAAACAAACAAACAAACAACCAAAGAAACATACACCAGCAAAAACTCAGGTGGAGGTAATGATGAGTGTCCATTTACAAACCATCCAAAATAATGAACTCATTGGGTAAAAAAAACATTAATTAAGGCATGGTCCTAAAAGCAACCTTAAAAGTAATTAGCCATACAGAAAATGACTCAACCAATGACAACACTGACAATGAAAAGAATATTGAAAATAGTTTAGAGAAGTTAGCTGAGTCAAATTTACAACTATTTAAACCAGAGGTGTCCAAACTATAGCCCAGGGGAGTACTTTTAGTTGTCCCTTAGCTAATTCTAAGCTAGTTTTATTGAATAGCACCACAATTACACACATTTGTCTGCTATCTGCTCCGTCTCAAGATACAATTAACAATGCTGAAGCTAAGTGTCTTCAAGAATCAACTCTCCAATTTTTGGCAGTTTGCTCTTGTTTTGTGTCTAAATTTGTCAATAAGCTGTCATCGTCTCCCCTCTCCACTGCTTGAAGTGTCAGCCATGACAATGGCCAACAAAGGTTCTCTGAGACTAATTGGCCACCAAAAAAAACCTTGACTAAGATGGCTATATGCCTGCTAAAGCCATGAATGAAAGTTCTGATATAGGCTGTTTTTCTTTAAGCATGATCAAGGATATCCTAATCTAAATTGCAGAGATGCACAATGTTATTGGTGCGATATCGGCATTAGCAGATATTGGCCTAAATGGTTGTATATTGGTATCTGCAATACACAAATGTTTTACCTCATTGTCACTGCCCAGGTGCAATAAAGAATCAAGTTTCATTACTTTAAGAGGGAAATGTTGGGTTTTTCTTGTTTTACATCTGTCCTTACAAGAACAGACAGTCAAATTGTAAGCAATGAGTGAATTTTCATAAAAAATAATGATAAAAAATAATGGTATCTGTATTATTAATAGTGAATTCAGAAATATCTGCAAAAATCCAATACCACGCATCCCACTCAATTGGATACTTTTTCCAGCTTTAATATACTTGAGGTGAGGTGGGCTTTATGTAGTCCTTTGTGAAAAAAGTTTGACACCCTTGATTTAAACAGACGTTAGAGAGTGGTTCTCTAAAACAGAAATTACAGTGTACCAACAAATAAATAGAAGGCCAACATGACAAGACAAGAGGATTTTTCATAACAGGAATGTCAATAGCTAACTTGTTTTCACTCCCTTAAATTTTTGAAAAATTTGTTTTTCTTTTTGATGAAATATTTACTTTCTTATCAAATAGATACAGACTAACATTGTATATTTCTATCTTTTACACAGAATGCAAGGACATTCAATCAGAATTGAATACAATTTGCAAGTTGAATCACCTCCAAAACATACATACAGCAAATTAAATTTTAGATAACTGCTCTATTGAGTACAAGTCTTTGGATTAACGGAGTAATTCAATCTGATGTAGAAGAAAAGCATTAACACTGTTCCAAATGTTTAATCCTAAATCTGCTAAACTTAAAGTTGATGTAATTATGCATACATTTTTTTATGAAATTCAGATTATGCTAACAATCTGAGTAACGTATACTATTCCCAGTATTTAAGCTAACTGTATTAGCATGCTAAATGTTACTACATTAGATCCTCAGAGAATTCAAAGTTCAAATAAAGTTTTGAGGACTATAGCTTCTGTATATGTGGTGAGGTTAGCACAGGGTCATCACCTCAATAACCCTGTTTTAACCTCATAGTATCAAAAGAGACAACAGAAACACACCTCTACAATATGAACACTGAAGAAAACAAATTTCCCAACAGCACTTTTCGAGAGTTGCTGAGATATTTTGGTGCAGACTGGTGGGCAAACAGAAGACAGTCTGCTACCACAGTCCCTTGAGCTAGCAGATAGCATAGCTGAGAACAGATATAGCCAACACATCCTTCCAAAACAGATATACAGCCTTCTGGAAATCTACGAGGCGAGCTAATTACAATCATCTGCTGAAGAGTTCTTCTCTTCTCCCTGAGTGGAGGGAGTCATCAGTGAAATGATCTGCTGTCGTGCTTGGCTGAAGCTAAATCCTGCATATGTTTGGCCCTGGATGGCACATGGTTACAGACTGATGCATCAGACAGAGCCATTGCTGCAGCGGGACACATTAGAGAGCTCGGGTCTATGTAGGCAAATGCAAATGATGCTGGAAACTATCATTGTGAGTCCTTTTAGAGTGCAGGTCCACTGAGCCACAATGAGTCACTAATGGGAAAGCTTGGCTTTGGTTTCACCTGAGGGATGTCTTAAGGATGCCAGAAAATGCTATTTTTATTAGTTTTTTTTTTTTTTTTTTTTTTTTTTAAACCAGAAAGGCAAGGGGATTTTTTGATATACTTTATAAATGAATTATGTGTTTTATCCAAAGTTTAACTGACACATTGTCATGTACTGTCTCCCTTTGTTGCTGCCAGGTTTGACAAAGTCTGTTGTAACTTGGCTTCTTCCTAACAACTGCAAATAGGTCTATCCTACAAATTAGCTGAATTTTATTTTAATTATAATTTAGATTACAGAACAATGACAAAGATACGGTGAGGTGTTTTAGGAATACACAAAATTAGGGATGGGGATCAAAACCGTCTATTGAGACCCAGTTTTGCATTATTAAAAAACCCCTAAAAATGAGTACAGCGTCAGCTTGATATCACTGTTATTAAGTCTCATGGCTCCTCTGAGAGTGAATCAATTTATCATGGCCCAGACATACACTAGTTCTTGCAGGGGGAAAGCCCCAGGCACATTAGTACTGTGTATCAAATGAAAACATAATATTGTGTCCAACCTCTTTGCTGCAGGCTTCAAAAATTATTGAACTCAAAATACTTATGACAAAGTTTATCTTCACAGGTGTTGCAACAGTTTCTGTGACAGGGGGCTCTCATGCCAAAGTCAGACCAATTATTTTTGCTGTTTGTTGCGATGGTCACTGTGTCAGAGTAAGCAATCAGTGAGCCATCACACTGCACAGTGACTTGACTTACAACCATGACAGACTTCATGATTGAACCTAACAATGACTGTCCTGGTGTGACCAAAATGATGACTTTGAAGGAGAGAGGAAACTGAAGACAGCAAATAACCACACAGTATTTACAACCCTTAACTCTTTTTTTTTTTGTTTTTCAGACGTTATGATGAATACTCATATGGGTGCTAATGTTCATCTGCTATTTCTCTCCAACATTTCTCTTTCTGTAGTGATAGCATCAAACTTCTCTGTCTTATGGTTCCATCTTGAGGCCACAACTTCATCCAAGTTACACCATTTGGTTTGTTTACACCTGTGACTGTCAGTCATGCTGTGCACCCTGTGCTCTCATTAGTCAACATCTCTATAGACTGAATGCATTATTGGAGGGAAGACAAAAATCAAACATGTAAGACTTTCTGTCAGGAGGCTGTGTGGCCCCTCAGTTCTCAATGACACACCACACGAGATGAAACAACCGATTTTAAGGGCTGAAAGGCCCAAAAACCCTACAGCTGTCAGGTCAAGCTGGAATCATGCGTTAACTGTGTTGTCCAACCCCAACAATGAATGTCTAAGTGGACCAGTCAGAGACAACTAAAGGTTGATTTCAGTAGCCTGTAGGGTTAAGTTGTTCTTCAAAATTGGTGAGCCACCACCTTCTTACAGTAACCGAATTTCTGAAACTTTTTCTCATATTTTTTTGATAAAAAATACTGTACTTTAAATCTTAGATAGAAAAAAAAACACAAGTGATCCAAAAGGAAGGACAAAACAAACATGTTTGATAAGTACTTCTATACAAAGGCTCTTTTAAAATTTTGATTTACACCATAGTCCCTAAATATGCAGCTTAGTTCTGCATTTTTTACTAAAGGAAAAACAACACGTTTTGAAGATAATGACATAAATTAGTAATGGTCTTATGGGGATAAAATACCTGTTATCACAGCAAGATAGTGTAAATTTAAATATGGATGTATGTCTGTGAAGATCTTCCATACATCCCAGACTTTTTGAGACACTCTTGAGGGCACACAGTCATGACCCACTGTAAACTGCTCTGTGATCCACCAGCTCATGACCTCTGTTCAAGAATACACACCCTTTCTCATCGTTAGCTGTGGTGTTTTAGTGGCCATGGGTTTAGTTGTGAGCTAGAATGGTTCTACAGTCCTGTTAAGCAGGGCACACGGACATGACAATCTTTCGCATCAGATCACCACTTTTGACAAAAGTCAGCAAAGGCCCAATTATCTGGTGGTTCTTAAGATAATCTTGCCTGATTCTCCGGCGGTGTGTTAAGATTCATTTTATTCTCTCAAAAGAGGATCAGGTCTTGCGACCTAAAATTGTAAACAATAAATGTGTTCAATATTAAATACCCTGATTCCTCATCTGTGTGAAATGCACCAACCACAGCCAAGCACGCCTCCTGTGTTTTATCACGTGGACCAATAAAGCCAATCAGGGAGCAAGCTGGCTAAGGTAGGAAGCAAATGTAGCCATGGCAGCAAGAGTAGAAAAATAAAGTTAGACAAATGTCAGAAATGATGGACCAACCTGTTGATTTGTGGCAAAGCATGAGTGTCTGAACAGCATAACCTGTAAATTACAGCATATCAGTCTAATAAGAAGAGAAGCTGGATTGAAATCACAACTGCCAAGATGTTGAAGGATCTTGAAGGAAGCTAAACATCTGCCGGAATTAGCATTGTCCGCCATGTTTTTGTACATAAAAGTCATATTTGATCACATGAGATTACAAGCTATGAGAGCGGAGGCTCTGGTTGTAGGTGAGTGATTCGGCTAGTGTGTCGAGTGCCGTGTCTCTACCTTTGTGGCACACCTCACACTAAAATGACAGAACTATGAAGTCTGACAGTATTTGTCTTCAGGTGAGGTCTGTCTCACAGTTTAAAAAATTGGTGAATTTTTTTTTCTTCAAGTGTGTACTAGGCCTTAAGCCATTGCTGATGAGAAAGATGTCTAGTGGTTTGTTTGACACTGAAGAGACAGAGCACAAGTCTCTTTGAATATGAGAGGTCTTTAACTGTCCAGGACCTATATGGAGAGATTTTTGTGTCTTTATTATGCAATTAAAAAGAACGAATATCCACAAAAAAATTGCAAACAAAACTATGATTACCCAAATAAAAAAATTAAATATAGTTGTGATTAAACTGTATCCTTAAAAATCCACAAGTTTTGTTTACAAATCAAAAAATTGCTCTCAAGAACCACAGATTTTGTTTGAGTCTCATGGGCGGGAAGTATCCTTTTTGGTCATGCCAAATGAGTTGAATTCCAGTTGAAAATGCAAACAAAACTTCAGAAAATGCAAACAAATTCTTTGGGTTTGAAAACAAAATCTGTGTTTCCTAAGGACATTTTTTGGATTTGTAAACAAAACTTGTGGATTTGGAAAGACACAATTTTAATCACGAAAATATTCAATTTGTTCATCTGCATTTTTTTTTTAATTGGTAATCATACTTTTGTTTGCAAAATATATTATTTATTTCTAATCTGCAATTTTCAATTGTATTATAAATACACAAAATTCTCTCCATAGGCCTAAAGAGTCACTTTAAATGGTAACACTGATGAAAAGGAGCAGAGGAAATTTCAGTTTTGAGACATTTATATTTCCATTTTTATTTTGGCAGCCAACAACACAACAGGATGACATTTTTAGACTCTTCCTGCTGGTTTAAAATGTTAGCCACAAGTTTTGCTATATTTTTCCTTGACTTATTTCTCTGTTTATTTCTCCTGCAAATTTCCGAATAAAGGTTTATTCTATTCTATTCTTCAATTCTAAAGGTTTTTGATTGTCTACTCGGTCACAGACATAGTCCTAACTATGCTCTATATAAAACCTCTACACAGCTTATATTGGCAAATGCTCCCTAAAAGCCTCTTTTCCTCACTCTCCATCCCAGCAACCCAACTACAAATTAAAGCCCCTCACCTTTTTCCCCGGCCTCATGTGTAGCCGGGCGATGTGGCAGATTGCTCATTGCTCATCTCATCTTAACAACAGGCTCCTGGGAGAAGGCAGTGCGAGAGATTGATGAGGAACCCAGTGGTGATTGTATTCAGTGTGTGTTCTCAGGCTAATACGGAGCATGTTGCAGCAGTCAGAGAGCCTGGCGGCCTGCAGCGCCCGGTGCAGAGCTGTCAGATACGCTTCAGGCCTCTGACAGGCTGTGGAGTAGAGAGGAGGGCCGGCGAAAAAATGAAATCCCAGCTTTTGTGCAGAACAGGAGGGGTGAGCTGATCATTGGCTGAGAATATGAAGTAGTTCTGCTATATGATCCAGTGTGATTCATGCTCATGCTCTGTTCACTGAGCTTACAGAAGAAGAAATGTGTTCAAACCCAAACTCAGACACTGGTAGACTCCCAAACCTTCAGTCAAAAAGAGGAGGGTGAGCGCTCTCACCTTTAGCAGAGGTTTTATTGTTTGATTTATGAAGCGAGGATGGAGGAGATTTCATTTTAAAGCCTTTGTTTGTTTGCAGAGGTTTAACTGACACTGAAGAAAGTACCATCCTGCTATACAGTGACTTTATTTGTAAAGTAAACTCTAAATTTCTATTTCAAAGGTCAGTCATAAATTATATTGACATTTTTAACAATTCCTTGCTGCTGTTTTTGGAATTAAGTGTTTTTAGGTGCTTTTTGGCATTCATTACTATTATGTGTTTGCACTAATTACGACCAAAAAACAAATTAATCAAGCCTTAAGAGCAGTTCAGTGGAGACCTGAAGGGGACAGGCACACATACATTTTGTTTTATGACATCCTCTGATGAAGCTTGTAGATTTGAGGACTGAAAAGACCAATTAACCCAGTGTTTTTCAACCGCCTGGTCGCCTGGAATTCAAATGGGGTCGCTTGAAATGCCTAGTAATTGATTAAAAAAAAAAATTAGGCTACTGATAAATTTTTTTTTGACTAATTATTATTCTTTCTAAAATGAAAACACCACACACAATCTTAAATAACTGCATTCTATACTTTCACTTTCTCAATTATAAATGTAGTTCAAATAAAATGCAGCATTTAAAAATATATAGCTGGTGCAACTTGATTGAAGGCCGCGATCACATGACTTTACAATTACTGGTGCTGCAGTTCCCTCGCTTCAACTTAACACACAAACTTGAAGTCTGTAGGAAAAAACAGCATTACAAACCTCCATGGTTTGTACACTTTAGCAAACATGATGAAAACTAATTCAGAAAAAAATGTCTCTGGGGTCCCCAGAAATTTTTGATGCCAAAATGGGGTCACCGACCAAAAAAGGTTGGGAACCACTGAATTAACCTGACACATTAGATCGACCATTTAATCTATTTCACTGGCAACACCCCATAGAAAGTGTTTGGGAATAGGCAGAACATTTCATAAGCATATCTGGTAGGTGATTGGCTATAGTGCTCTAAATCACAGTCAATACAGGCCAATCAGATAATGTTGTAAGTGGGCGCTTTGCTGTGATGTAAAAAACAAAAAGTGAGCTTCTTCGTAGAACAAAGTTTTGCCAAAACATGTCAGAAGTTGAGCAAAAATATCCTACCTAGCGAGAAATACTTCCAGTGTTGTTTTTTGTTTTTCATTTAATAAAGAAATGAAGTCCCATCTGATGTATCTGCTACTGGAGCTGTTAGCATCGATGCTAATCTCCGCACGAACTGTCACTTCCAGCTGTTGTCCTTCATGTAGCTACCACCCCTGTCCGTCTCTAAAGGACTCTGATTGGGCCATGCTGCATTGGGCCACTCTCAGTCGTTGTAGATTGGAGCTTGGTAAGATGGATATGCCTTAATACAGACACTGAATAAGGCAGATGATGGAGTGCAATACATTTGTTCTAATTTTCTCATTGATCGGTTCTCCCACTGATGCCTGGGAATTGTTAGTAAGGAAAAAGTTAGGCCTACACCGGTTTTCTGTGCTAACAACAACAAACGTATGGCCTTCCTGTCTCCCGATGTTTAATGTCATGCTGTGTTGACAAATACTTTGGCATGTTGTTGGTGTTATCTCTCTGTCATGAACTCTCACAGCCATGGACATTGCATGCTGCACTATTAGCATAATTCTCTGTAAAGTACGCCAAACTGTGGACTGCTTCTGTCTCTGTCTTTTGGGCTGACCAGGGCTGCACAATTATGGAGAAAGGAGGTAAAGGAGGTGATGTTTTTGCTGGCATTTGTCTGTTTGTATGCAAGATAACTCAAAATGTTATCAAAGGATTTTGATGGAATTTTCTGGGAATGTTGGTCATAACACAGGGAAGAAGTGATTAGATTTTGGTGGAGATCGGAAACTGGATCTAAAAGGATTTGCTAACATTGCAAAATGGGGCAGTTTCCAACATTTTCACTAAAAATGGCTTGACAGAGCTTTATGCTCACTTTGAATTTTAAATGATATACTAAGATCACAATTATTAAGTATAACTCACAGCATAATCAAGGTCTGCAAATGATTTTGCCTTGTTAAAAAAAAAAATCAAATTTATAGCTACAATAAATAAGACAGGCCTCTCCCAGGTTCTCTTGGGGCTCTCTTTTTTGATTGGTGCTGATTCCTTGAATTTTACACTTTCAAGGAGATCATTACTTTGGTTTTCTTCTGCACGTTGTCCAAAGATAGGCAGAAAAAGCCCTTTTTCATAAGACTTAAGTCTGTCACAGCCTCAGCCTTCACTTGCATTGTCAAATGAGTCTTTACTGCCCAACGGCATCTCTCACAATGTTAACAAAACCTTTAAAATGATCCTGGATCCACATCTGTACTCAGTTCACTACCAAAATCAAATCACTTCTTACTTGTGCCATGACCAAAAATATAACTTCCTTGGCAAAGGTAATTAATACATATTATACTGCCAAGATGGTCAGATTGTGCCTAATGTCAGACTGATAAATCTGACAATAAATCACATGAAACTGATAAATCTGAGCTATGACTTGTGGTGCTTTAGTGATGTTTTTCTTTAGTTAGAAGAGTAACACCCTTGGCAAAAATAAGAAAGAAAAATCAGTGTTACATCATGGTTCAGGCCCATATTAAGGCCTGTTTTCAGAAGTGGTACTTCGTCTACTTAAAGTTCTTCTCAATCTCAATCTTTATTTGTATAGCTCCAGTTCATAACAAGTGTTACCTCAAGGCACTTTACAATAGAGAAGGCTGAAGACATACTCTTCATTTTATAGATACACATATATGTGTATGCATAATACATAAAATAAATATGTTTGTATATACACATATACATAGAGAAAGAGACAAAGGGACTAAAAATAAGAATTTATAATAGTGAAAAACCCACGGACGCCCACATTATAATTGCTGCTTAATGCTGCCATGCCGAGACTTTTGCCTCCCTCTACATCCGAAAGGCCATTTCAAATCTCCCCCAAAAACATAAAACAAAGTCAAGAAATCGATAGCAGCTACAGATCTGGGACTAGTTTGTGTCAAAAAATAAGGAAGATCATTTTGACCTCTGCCACTGTTGTTTACAAAGTGAACATCAGAGGTCCTGCCCTGTCTTGGTTTTGATTGGTCACTGAGGAAGAAGTTGCATTGATGAGCATGGCGCTCCTCCAAAGGTTGAACTGCTTTCAACTGAGAGTATATTGATTATTAATTTAAAATAAGCTCTCCCAGTGCTAAACATTGGCAGATTCGGACAAACTCTTTTCTTAGGTGTCTGTTTGGACATGGGACATAGATCTAAAGACAGAGCATGATCACTTTTGTCATCTAGTCTCCAGAGTCCTTTTCATATCTTTTATACATAGCCTAGGCAGTTCTCAGACCAAAACATTACAGCAGGGAGGAGTTTTTCAGCCACTTTTCATATCCCTGAGCATCCCATAATAAAACGAATGGACTTGACTCGCCTTGGCACATATAGAAAATGAAAGTGGAAAAGAGGTGATGAATGCTATTATCGTGCTGAGAATTAATATCATCCAATCCTGCAGAAAGGTGAAAACTATTCTCTCACCAAAAAGGATTCAGTTTGCTCAAGGACACTTAAACAGGCAGACAGAAGCGTGTTGCTGCAGGGCTCGATCCCAGGCTCTCTAATTTACAAGGCTGTCCCGTCAGCCTGTCTGTACACATATACAGAGCATACGCATGGCCTTAAGCAACAACTAGGCCGAGATATAAGTGACATGTTAGCCTTTACTCCTCGTCTCCCGCTGCCCTGAGCCGTGTCTTGTTGAATGAGATGTGCAGCTTGGCGTGTGGAGCGTCAGAGCATTTGGAGAGTCGAGTAATCCACGGGGAAGGTGCACACTATGGCTCCACGTGCCATTAAGCTGCTTAGTTGCACTGTAATTAGGGCTGTGTGTAGTAAAAACACAGAGCAGGCAGGAGGTATGGGTCTGGGGGTTTAAAGCACACGGTGGAGAGGTTGTGTGTTTAAGTCCTGACTGTGACTGAAAAAAAAGAGAACGTTACCTCCTTTAGAGCCTTTAAAGGCAAGAAATGATTATTATAATCTTCTCAGTGGAGCACAGTTGGTCACTATTGTTGCCATAGAACAAAAATGAAATTGTAAAGTGGAAGTCTTTTAAGTGCATACTGGGAAAAGCTCCAGACCACAGTGATTCATGATGGACATCTCCAGAGATAGACAGTAACACAATAAATGACTTTATTTCTGTACTAAAGAACATCTCAATGCCTCTGTTCTGGTGAGAGCAGAGACCTAAGACATTATTTTATCAAGCTTTCCTTGGACAACTTATCAGATTTTTCAATATTCAAAGAATGTACAGAAATTACACTACCAACTACAAGTAGTGAAAAGTCAACCTGATAAAGCAAAAAACCCAACATTTGTCATTTTTATGTTGATAAAATCAAAAAAGTGACTGGAACAGAGTCATGTGAGACATTGGCTAGGAAATGACATCAGGCCAAATGGCGAAGTGGATTGTTTTTGCAGCTAAACTCAACCAGGAACTAACAATGGGAATTACAACAAGCCTCTGGAGTCTTAGACTTTTCTGTTGAAGTGTCTTGTTTAATTTTTACCTTTTATGCTTAACCCAGTCTTAGTCTGAGGGTTTTTGTGAGACAAGACATCTATGTGAAATTAGTAGGAATTTAAGAAGACATCTATGTTGAATTTGTTAGATTTTAAGAAACATCCATGTTAGATTTGTCAGATTTTGAGAAGACCTCTATGTTGAATATGTCAGGTTTTAGAAAGACATCCATGTTAAATTTGTCAGATTTCAAGAAGTCATGTATGTTAAATTTGTCACATTATAGGAAGACATCAATGTTACATTTTTTCAGATTTTAATAAGACATCTGTGTTAAAGTTGTCAAATTTAAAGAAGACATCCATGTTAAATTTGTTAGATTTTAAAAAGTCATCTATGTTCAATTTCTCAGATTTTAAGAAGAAATCTGTGTTAAATTTGTAAGATTTTAATAAGACATCTATGTTCAATTTCTCAGATTTTAAGAAGACATCTGTGTTAAATTTGTTAGATTTTAAGCTGGAGTGGTACGCTGACTGAATGCTGAATAGTTTTTCTGATGCAACAGTCCCTCTCTATCATGTTTTGGACAGATCGTATTTTGCCTTATCTCAGGTTCATGTATTAAGTTTAGATAATTCTAGAAAATGTTCACAATTTAACAAAATATAACATTTCTTAATACTCGATGCCCCTGATCCACCTCTATTCTCATTCTGTCTGAGACACTGTTGCAGCTCCTGTCTCTTTAAGGCTCTTTTCTCCATGTGGGCCCAGTGTGTTCTGATTGGTTGATTGCTCTGCTTTGTGGTGATTGGTCGATTCAGAGTCATGTTTTCAGCAGTTGTGTAGTCTTTCTAAAGTCTCTGCTCTGCTCTAAGCTTTCCATCCCAAACCAAAGTCCTCGATCTTCTACAGTGTGGTGTTTTAATTAAAATAGTAACCCAAGTGTATTTTTCAATTAGACAGTTAAAACTGTGATAGTTACAGCGCAGTGCTGTAATTAAAGTAGTTATTAAACTCTATAAGCTCCTTTTGAATCCATCATTAAATTAAACAAATGTTGTACATACACTCTTTTTAGTAGTAAATAAAAGAAAACAAGTAAATGAATTGTAACTGTATTGAATGATCATCAGAGACAGTGCATAAAAAGAAGAAAAAACCCTGTATTTTACTAACTGATATGATTTTTTAAATTTCCTAAAAAATCCCAAACTGGCAGAGAACCTATTTTTAAAACCTGTATCTCATTAATCATCTTTATGGAAATGATTTATGCAGAAGAGAAGCCACTACAATAAATGCCAATGAGCTCATTAGTTACTCTACTTCTTCTTCGGCTGTTTTGTTTTTGTCTCTTTTGTCTCAGGTCTATGGGCTCTTCCCCAGATTGATGAGTGAAATATATTGAATGGTCCATCAGGTGTGCCAGTTTACAATTCTGTTATATTTTACAGAATTGGCATACGCAGGTTGACTGTTGTAAACATGATATCTTTAGAAAGCTTGAGAGACTTTCCTTCAGATTTTACATGTCTCCAATGATTATCCTTTGCTTGTTAATGCACAAATATTAAACACACATATGCACCCATTTTTGCTCTGACTCAACGTAAATCCATTTTTTAAATCTGATGTGATCGTTTTTCAGCCTTATGTCAGTGGTAGATACAGAATGATATTAATGGGTAGACCTGAGAACATCTGGATGTGCTTCAGTTTTTTCATATGACGAACCACAAAATGTTGATTGTGTTGTTCTTAAGACATACCTTTACTGTTATCTAAATGAAATAAGTCAGTTTATCCACTTCCTAAATAATCTATTGCAGTAAAATTTACTTTTGAACCCATTTAAACTAATCTACAGTAACACAAAATTAATTAAACCAACTTGCTTCAAAAGCTGAAATACTTCCCTTTTTATATGCAAAATAATCAAAAAACTATTTTTACTGAAGACAGGACATTCTGAATATGCCTCACTTTAAGTAGCCCTGCATTTTTATTTTCAAAATCTGTATTTTATTCAGAAAAAAGAATCAAGCTCAAATCAAATCATACATTGCTTTGTTTATTTTTTCATTTATTCATATTTTATTATTTTATTGACTCTGATTGGGAGGGCCATCTGTCCATGTGGATGGGCCTTTGCACATCCAAACCCACCCATAGATCATTCCCTGCCTCATCTTCATCCTCTGCTTTGAAGATTTCTATTATCATCCTGTTCTGCTTGACCCACCACCATCCAGAACTTGGATACTTAGCAAAGGCTCATCAGTTAGTCAGGTCATACTTGTACTTTACTTAAGTATAATTGTTGAAGGAAACAATTTTTTCTACATTTAATTTGAGAACAAATATATTACATTTGACATTTCTATGATTGTTCCTGCTGCTCGCATCAGATCTGAGAGATGCTCGTGTTGGCTCTCAGATCTGACGGTTAAAATAAAGGACACCAGGATGAAGGATTTCTTAACCAAGGACCAAAACATAAAAAAATGCACTTTGACAAGCATTCCTGTCCCCAAACTATAGCTAAATGGTTTTTATTCTGTACAAGTGCATTGTTCAAGAGGTCTTCACCAGAGTTAATGTCACCAACCAAAAATATGGCTACCTTTTTGCCTGATCAAAGGAGATAATCCATCTTTTCATCAATTACCAATACTTCTCAACTGGTTAAGAGTCACAGGGGTGGCTAGAGTCTATCCAGTCTTCATTTTATCTTACAAGTATGTCTTTGGACTGTGGAAAGAAGTCTAAGTGCCTGAAAGGAACCAGTGAGAACATGTCTCTGTAACTCCACACAGAAAGGCCTTGACGAAGGATTGAGCCAGGAACGTTCCTGCTGTGAGGCAGCAGTGCGTATTACTGTGACAAATGTTAAGCATAAAGATGACAACTAGCTAAAGATAAATCTGAACTGTTTTTCACAGCTCTGTTGCTTTGTTCTGATTCAGATGAAAAATAAAAAGTTGCAAATGTGCATATTTCATTGGGTTAGTTTCATGTTCACAGAGAAATACTTCAAAGTTACAGCTTTGCTCTAACCGGAAGGACGCTAGCTGGCTAAGCTAACACCAAAAGGAGTTTTTGTGTAGCGAAGAAGTCAAATGTCTCTTAAACAATTATAGAGAGCATTTTGATCAATGTTTAACCAAAAGGATAAATTGTCCTGCTTGAAAAAACTGAATTAAACTCTGAGAACCAGACAAGATGACATTCCAGTCGATGTTCAGTCCTGTGATGATCTGCTGTAGAGACTGTGAGTCATTTTAACCTGTTGACATTTTCATGGTATGTTGTGCCTGTTCACAGGAAGTGACTCTGTAGGATCTAAAACATAATTATTGATTAGTACTTTGTCATCAGCCTGGTTGCCTGGTAGCCATAATACAGTTATTATCACTACTGCTGCTGCTGCTATACTATAGCAATGTGACAAGTTAACTCATCATCCTGTTTGTTCCTGTTGCTGAGTTAATCGTGTACTTATTCCAAATGATCTACTTGAGGGGTCAATTTAAAGTGAGCAGAGACCACTGCTTTAAGGCCAGCTGTGCACTAATTTTTGTACTGAAACAGGGATTAATTGGTGTGGTCATATACATTCAAACAAACTGTCTCAAATAGGGAACAGCCTCCAATACTAGAAACTCTTAGTCAAGCTTAGACTGAAATGTTAGGGGTTGGGGTTGGACATTCGAAATAGTGTATCTTTTGTTGTTGTTGTTACAAGAAAAACAAGTTTGCCTTAACGGAAGCCTAATAAAAAAGAAAAGTATCGGTAGTGGTATAAACAAAGACTTGTTCATAATGGGAGTTTCAGGAAGGATACTGGCACATATAGAAACTAATCAACCAAGAAGATACTCCACTTTGGGTAAAAAATGTATTATTAAAGAAAAGTCCTTGTTTAAATCAATGTATTACCTTCCCCAAACAGGGGTCTGTACGTTTGTAACAGGATAACTCAAAAAGTAACAAACAGATTATGATGAAAATTTCAGGAAATATTGGTCAAGGGAGAAGTGATGACATTTTGGTGGTGATCCGAATCTGGTTGATGATCCACTTATTTTTCAGGATTTGTTGACATTGCAAATAGGGCAATTTCCCACTTTCTCTCCAACAACTCAAAAAATCTCAACAGATTTTGATGAAATTTTCAGGGAACGTTGGTCATGGCATAAGCGAGACATAGTTCTGGTGATGATCTGAATGTGGATGAGGAGCCAAGGATTTGTTCACAGAGCAAGATAAGGAAGTTTTTCAACATTTTTGAAAATAGCTCCTTTGACAATGTTGGAAATGCCTTGGCGGACATTGTACCCTTGGAGTACTTCTAGTTTTGAACTAACTGAGTCGAATGTGCATTATCATTGCTGAATTATAATTCACTCTGCAATTTGGCTAATTAGATAAATTCAAAGGGAGAAAGCATCACATTGGCAGAAAGCATTGCCAACTGAAACTATACTAAACCTGAGGGCAAAAATGACTATAATGCGACTTAAACTAATACATGTTGATGTCTGACCACTGAGATTATGGCTAAATCTAAAACAGCTGACAAAATTCACACATCCCTACTCCTTCAAACATAGCTGTTCACTGAAAACATTTTTTCTTACCTTGCTGGCATTTTCTCTGGCCATCACATGCTTTTCGCTGGTTTTGGATATTTAACAGTACGATCTTGATTCTTGAAACTGTGTTCCTCTCCATCACTGGAAATTTGCAGGTAAATGTGGTAAATTGACACTAGATTTGGTGTAAGATGACTCTTTAAAATGTGCCAAAAATGACAATTCTGATGCAAGCAGACAACTTAAGAAACAGTTCCTCCATGTTAGAAGAGCCTGAGGCTGAAATATGTGCAAGATTATGTTTTAATGTGAAAACAGTGAGGCAGACTTCTACGCCTCTAAATCCTTTGACCTTCAGATTTTAGTCCTGCTTTTATCAGCCCAGGTGGATCTCTGGTTTTGTCATCACAAATACTCTGAAAATTGGAAGCAAAAGATGAATCCTGCTGAAATAAAGGACAAAATGAGACCAGCCAGCTCTTCCTCTTAGTTAATATGTGGGTAAAGGGAGCCCCCTTGTGGAGGTCTTGCACAGCTTGTCCTCCAGTCATGCTCATGTGTAAATTAATGGAAAATGAGTCATCGTTTTCAATAATTATCAGCACTAGAGAATTCTTTTAAAGTGTATTTATTCTAGATGAAATTTATTTTTATGTAATCAGGAAATCAAACAAATATTAACCTCATATCCTTGAATGCATCATGCTTAATCATCACTCATCCTCTAGAAATGTAGGGCAAGCTGTGTAGCTGTGTGTTTGTACAATCTGCTGAACTGGGTCTAATGATGCAAAAAAGCATGACTCTAAAAAGATATTTCATTGTTATACGTGTTTATTGCTTTTATTATATGTTTTTCAATTGTATGTTTAAATGTACATGTTTTAATGAACTTTTTGTCAATAATAGTGACTTTTTTTTATTCAGATTTAATCTTTTGTTTAAGTATTTAAAGCTGTAAAATACTGCTTATGACAAGGCAAAAATCAGAGAGGTCATAATGTTAAGAATGTGCTGAACAACTTATGCTAAACATGGACAGGTAAACGATAAACCATTTTAAAAGTCTTAAATATCCCAGGACCGTCAAAGCTTAAGAGCTATTCTTTAATTATATTAGATTTGTAATGTGGCATTTCCTTCTAATGAAGCTGGTATTTGTTGTGTTTTCAGGTCTACTCGTCTACGTAGCCATGATGGTGGGGGCGCTGGTGTGGGGGGGTCTGTGTGATAAGATGGGCAGGAGGAAGTGTCTGATCTACGTCCTGACCATCGACCTGGTCTTCTCCTTCCTGTCGTGCTTCGCCCAGGGTTACGGCTTCTTCCTCTTCTTTAGATTCTGCTCCGGTTTTGGGTGAGACACTTCCCCATGCACAATTACTTTCACAAATCACACTGACATTTAGCTTATAGTGCTCTGAGGTGGGACTTGGTGATGCACAGATTCACCAGCTTTTTACTCAGACTGACCATTTTTTAAATGAACAATTCAATTAAAGTAAGTTTGTATGGAACATTCTGGGGACTGAGCACATTTCTGTATTTATATTCAAACATAAAAAATGTAAGATATCTGTCATGCTACCTCATTTTACTGGGCTACAAAGTACAATACAGCTCCTGGCCTAGTGAGATTATGAGATAATACCTCTTGCTATGTGATATACGTAACTTCAAATTGTGACTGAACTTCCCTGCATGAGTGTAAAGCTGTCCTGCCTGAGGGTGTGTGTGTGCTAATAGATGACCCACCACCATACAGCTTTGCTCATGCAGTGATCAGCTTGCTCTCTCTCTGGCATTTTCTTTTTTTTTTTTTTTTTTTCTTTTTTTTTGCTTTCTTGTTTCAAATTATAACATTTTAATAAACACAAATACATATAAGCTCCATCAACACAATACAATGTCTTCTTAAAAATCTTTCACTGAGCTTCACATTTTATTTCCACACTTTAAAATCAAGGTAACACTGACCTCTAGTGGTGTTTTATTTACTGCAGCCAGAACTGGGCTAAACTAACTTAAACAGTGTATCATTTCATGTTGATAAAATGTAAACCACTCTTCAAAAACCTGATAAACTTTGGTCAAAATACGCAGAAATATGTCTGAACAGCTTTAAAAACATGCTCATGGTATAAAAAAGAAGAAATACTGAAATTACCTTAAGAAGGGTGATATGAATAAGGGTCTTAGATACAATGTCTCCTCTCTGGCAGCTACACCACAAATGAGGCGTCGCGTCTAACAGCTTCCTCTAGTGACCTTTGCAGGATAAACTAATCAAAGACAGTTATTATTTTTTGTTATTGTTTTTAACTTTCTAAGAAGGGCTCTTTTCAACATATAAATCTCTTCAGTATTTTAAATATTACACAAATTGCAGCAATTGTTTTCATGACAAGAATTATGCATTTTAAGTGGAAACAACTTCTCTTTTTCCTCTATATCTATTTATGACCGATAAGCATTATGATACAATTCCATCTATCATGCCATTGCCTGTAGTTAGCCTTGGCTGTTAGGGTAAAGGAGGAGCAACATAAACCTCTACAGTGTGGTGATGTGAAGCAAACTCTTACTTTTACTGTACTGTGTCTGGATGACAATCTGTTTTATATGGGGTGGGGGCAGGGCCCACTGAAGCGGCCCCACTTTACTTGCCTTTTCCCAGTACGGCCGGGGGCCCTCTCCTTCCTCTTCCTTCTACTCTTTCTCTTGTGTTGCTCTGGTAGTTTTTTCATGAGGTTCGGCATATTTTTTTTTCTGGGGATAAACACATTAAATCACCACTAGTAAGCCAGAAAAACACACCAGTGGCCAGCTCGCCATCCTGTTGATAGACTTTGTTGACACTACAGCCCATGAAAAGTGTTAAATATGAGCTGAACGTAATGGGTACTCAAAACTCTCCAGAGACTTCCTCACCATTTGTCCTCTCCGTGGTTCAGTCTCTGAATACTAAAATAAATGCACAGAGGAGCTCAGACACTGACGTACGGCGATGTCTACCTGATGCTGATTAGCTGCTGTGCCACAACTTCAGGCAAATTTGTACAAAAGTTGCGAAATTTGTGCAACTATTTTACCTTGAAAAACATTTCACATCTCCTCATTCTGTTTCAATGTGTTTCCATTCCTCAACAAACTCAAATTCATGTTTAGTGTGAACACAGCTTTACAAACTGCAACCCAAACAACGTCGAATCCACACCCACCCAACCTGACGAATGACCTTTTTGTTGCATAAACTACCCAATAACACGACAATGTTGTCACCAGAAACAGAAAGGTTTTTCTTTGCATTTTCAAGAGCGCTCCGCGTTCACTCGGAGATGCGAGAATGACTGAAAACGCCGTAGTGTGCATGCCAGGCCAGTAGTTGGCAATGTAGATTTGTAGTGAAACAGTGGTGTTACAACATGCCTAAGCTGTCCTGTGAAGACAACCTTTTTATAAACAGCAATGGTGAGAGGATGCACAAAGACACAGGAATTTCTTGTCAAATGTGTCTGGATATTTCTGTCTGGATAACAAACGGAACATGATAAGCAGCACACGTTACTCGGTAGACGGCCAAAGCTGTTGTTGTTGTTTGTGGGATGCGCGCACAACCTTTATCTGAAAGAGTACTGTGCAGGAGCCGCGCGACAGCATTTCCTACTCCCGTTTACACAGATATAGATACAAAACCGATTTTAAAACTTGTCACTCTGGACCCTGGTTTCAAAAGTTTGCGGGTTGAGGCACTCAGGCCACCATTCTCGCGTAGACAGAAGGTGAAAACACAATGAAAACTCTCCATTTTCAGCAGTTTTCATTGTCGTGTAAACGGGGCCTAATACACACAATGAATGCAGCACTGAACATTCACTAACATCCTCATATACCTTCTTCTATAATCTATATATACACAGACGCACAGTCCACGACACCCCTGAAATCCTTTGGTTAGTTGGCTCATTGTTATACATTTTCATGCTTAAGGTTTTTTTTTGGTTTGTTTTGACTCTTTATGATTAAAAAGTGGTCGAGTTGGAAAACTGCGTGAAGTTTTGGGGTTTTATTAATCTGAGTTATTTTGTTCACACGTCATATTATGGTCTTGGTGCACGTACACTGTTAGTATGGATTATATGAGACCCCAGGACACAAGATCTTAAAAATCTTACCCCCCCCATCTTTGACTGAGACAATTAAAGCGTCTCCATCCAAGCAGATTGTAGACATTTGAGGGGAATAGGCCATGCCATGCACAATTCAAGCACCACAGTTGACAGAGGTGTTAATTTATTTCCTCAATGAATAACACTTTAACCCTCATTAGAATAGGCAAATAATGTGTTTTTATTTGATATTAATTTTGGTTTTAGGTCTGCTTTGCTGTTGTCAGCACCTCATCACCATGGAGAGATGGATTTTCAGCTTTTAAGAACACATTTCTCTCACTAATGATCACCGTCTGAAAGTAAAATGATGTTTAAGCTTTTAGTTGAGACAAAGAGTTCAAGAAGGTCACCAAAGTAAAGACAGTCAGCTCTTACTGATTCACCGTCATAATGAGCCAGTAAAGATGGCAACACTCAGATCTGAAGAATTTGTGTGCCAACTTTGCAGGCTTTACAGAACAGAAAGAGAAAACACAGTATCCGTCATTCTTTTGTTGTAATGACTAAAAGGAGGGATTTTAGCCAGGTTATTTTTACATGCATTTTGCAGGACAGTTGGATAGGACTGAATCCAAGTAAAAATGTATTAGCTTACAATCTTTAGTGACTATATACAACAGCTTTAATAGGTAGAATAAGAAGTCTCATTTAGGTGTGACACAAAAAAACAGCCAAGAAATATACAGAATATTTTGCAAGTTAGGCAGTGTGCATGTGTTACCTTTAGTCAGATACAACATTCAGCTGTATAGACTGTTTTGGACTTGTCACTAAAAAAATGAAATTGTACATTGGTTTTCAAGCTTCAATTTCCTCCTCCAGGATTGGTGGCTCCATCCCGATAGTCTACACCTACTTCACTGAGTTCCTGCAGATGGATAAACGAGGAGAACATCTGAGCTGGCTCTGCATGTTCTGGATGCTGGGAGGCCTTTACGCCTCCTTCACCGCCTGGGGAATTATCCCTCACTATGGTAACAACAAGCTCACCAAAGCACACATACATGATCAGCTTTTAGTTTCTCACAAGTACACACAATCACACATGCTGTAGATACAAAAAGAGATTTTAGTATTTGGATATTCAGAGTAATAATAATCCTCTTTTTGATAAGAAAACACTGCATATGGAGTCACATTTTAGCACATCCAGTTCCAGTGTCTCAAAGTCAGCAGGTGTTTCAGGTAGAAGTGTCATCAGTTTTGGCCATATTCATAACTATGTCAGAAAAAAACAAATACTTTTATTGTATAGAGGCAATGGTGTGAAATAACAGTAAGAGCGCTGAAGCCAGTCCACCATGTTGAGCTTCCATTGTAGCCTGATATTGGCATTTTACTTTTGTTAATAACATTCAAGCCTCCCAAAATACAAGTTAATTTGTAATGATAATCATGATAAAAAGTTAAAGTATTATAAACAGGTTTTTTTTTTTTTTTGCATTAGAGCTTTTTGCCAGGTTTAATGTAGAAACCACATTACTAATACCAATTTCAGGTTGGCCCACTAAATTAAGTCATCCCTGCACCACTCTAATGATTGTGCAAAGCATCATATATAGTTAAAAAGAGCATTTCCAACATGTGTTGGAATTTTTTTTTCTCTTCTTGACTCAACTCTGCTCAGTTATTCAGGTTTTTC
The DNA here is from genome assembly GCA_037902135.1 of Cetoscarus ocellatus. Lineage (NCBI taxonomy): Eukaryota > Metazoa > Chordata > Actinopteri > Labriformes > Labridae > Cetoscarus > Cetoscarus ocellatus. Next base: position 770,947 of record JBAMNC010000366.1, read on the forward strand.
ATTAGCAGTCATGCCCAGTACCTGGTGCAGTTTTTTGTTTAGCAATAGCAAGTTACTAAACTAAAAGACGCTATGCCTTACGGTCATGTGACGTTCTCCATCTCTCTGTTCCTCGCGTCAGAACTGAACTGGAGAAGAGAGTTCAGTTTTGCTGCCCCCACAGCAAGGAACTCTTTACAGACTGAACTGAAGCTCTCAGGAATGATTTCACTTGGAGCCTTTCAGTCCATTCTGATGGATAAACAGCTTGAGACCACTGAACAGTGCCTGTGTTTCTGAATTGTTATTTTTGTTAAAGATACTGCACTTCATCGCAAGACACCTTGCACTCACAAAAAATGTGTGTTTTCTAACTTGTTGCCACCATTCAATACGTTTATTCATGACGTGTGCTGCTGACCTCTTGGCCAGGTCACCCTTGTGAAAGAGATCTTGATCTCAGTGGGTTTGTCTCTGGTTAAATAATGGTTAGATAATTAAAAACTTAGACAGTTCTCTTTTTTTATCAGACAAAGCATGTGGAAGATGTTGTTCTTTACCTTGACATGTTTTGACCCCCAACTGCAGTTTTCGTCTGAAGCATCATCTGAATGTTGTGACATTATCAGCTGTTCTTTCCAGGCCTGATCAGCCTGATGGACCTGCAGGTCTATCACGCTGATCATGTTCCCCACAGTTCGATGAGGAAACACGTCAAGTTTCTATAGCATGTTTAAAACAGCCAGTGGCCTATCAAAGTACTTTACAGTAGAACAGGTAGAAACAATAAAAGTACTAAAAACAGATAAACAAAACAATACTGTATTAATAAATTTTAAAACCAATAAAAACTCAATAAAAGCGACTATTCTCTGCCAAAGGCCAAGGTGAACAAGATTTTAGTTGCTCATAAGCCGTGTTTTAAAAGCGGCTAGGCTATTCGCAGTCCGCACAGTGGAAGGTAATTTGTCCCACAGAGTGGGAGCCGCAACTGAGAAGGCTCGATCTCTTCTGCTTTTAGAAAATGATCGAGGAACATCCAGGACCATCTGATTTCCTGATCGAAAGGCTCTAGAGGGCACAAGTATTCAAAAATGTTTAAACAGACTTTTCACTTTCAAAACAAGAACTCAAGTAGCACAGAGAAGCACTGAACATATCTGATGATGAACAATGAGTCAGCACTGAGCACTCTAACAAAGAAGTAAATACAAGTTCAGCACACCTGATTCTGCTCTGAGCAGGCTCTCAGGTTATGTCAACATGATGGAGGCAGGAATTTTTTTCTTCCTCTGTTTTTAAAAGCATTCATGTTCACACAGGTGTGTTTGGAAAAAAAATCTCCATCCACATGATAACGCTGATAAAGCTGTTTAATTTTCATATCTGTTCCTACCACCATGTCTGACTGGTGTTATGGTTTAACTAATGACTATTTTATCTAGTGATGGTAGGAGTGTTGAGTAAATGTTCATTTTTTTCATATTTCATTTTGTAATTTATCTGATAATCTTGATCAAATTCTGTGTGGAGTGTTCAACACTTAAAACAGAAACAGTTTATAACGTCCGCTGCAGCATGTAAGCAACAGTGAGATTGTCCCATAGAGGGACGTCACCTGGGGGAGATGTCGGAGCACAGTGTGGCGTTTTAAGGCCCCAACACCGTTTTCCCTGTCCACATGGAGACACACTAAACGGCATATTTAATAATGGTGACCTTGGCTGAAGTTTCCAAAATGTATTCAGTGATCTAAAACAGTGCTCACATGTGGACAGAAGCACAGAAGAAGCTGCATATTTTTTCTGTGCCTCCTCTTCCATGTGGCCCCATGGTTTGCTCTCTCTGTGTCAGGCAAAGCGCTGTAGGGTGCCCCTGAACCCACTCCCCCTAAAGCAGTAATGGGCAACTTTAATTACCAAGAGGGCCACATAAAACCATTTTTCCCAGCCCGAGGACCGCATTGTTACAAATTTTTAGATTTTCTCAATGTGGAAAAATAATGTTTGATCAACAAAATTAGCAAATATAAAGTAGTTTTCAATAGCAAGGACCATACCACAAATATTATGCATTTGAACATTAAATTAAGATTTAGGAATATGTGGAATGAGTGTGATGAACGTGACGTAAGATATGTTGTGAGTTAGGCCGGTCTGGAAGGACGTCGTGAAGCTCAGGATGTCACAGGCGTGTTCTGCCCAAGCTGATCTCACCCCACCACCTAGGATGAGGCAGGCAAGGAGCTAAATGGGAAAAAAAGATCAGTAATGGAGAGTAAAAGGGTGGAGGCAGGGTTGAAGAGTCACAGACAAACAGAGTAATGAGGGATGGCCGAGTGCAAGTAGGCTGGTCAGCTGATTGGAGGTGTAATTTGTGGCGTGGTCCTTCTCCCGAGCTTAAGTTAATACAATAACCTCATATAAAGACAGCATATAAATATTCATATATTATAACACAAACACAAGTTATTGTGCATAGTTAAATGAACTTGACATAGAATCCAAGCTAATTTGGCCAATGTACAAAGAATTTAAGTCAATTAAACTATTTTTTAAATAAATGAAACAAGGAGTGTTTTCCATTTTTTAATGCACAAACATTTTACTGCTGCCTTTTTCTGAATATAGTATTAGAGTAATACTTCAAATAATGTTCTAATGCTTCCTGTAAAGATTTAGAGACACCACTATAGCAAAGTAAGTTCTTTAATAACCTGCAAAAAACAATAAAAAATAAAAATGTAGATTAAATAGAACTATTTCTGCTACATGTCTAAGTTTCCTTGATGTTTACAATATGTTGATTTTTGGAAATGACTGCCGGGCTGCATTAAGTGAGTTGGAAAGTCGCCAGTTGCCCACCCCTGCCCTTGGATGCTGCAGTGATGACGTCCTCCTCTTGCTTTATACTTGACACTTCAGAAATTGTAATTGAGATGCTTCAAGCTTCACATGGTTATCAGTTACTGTAATTGGTTCACTTGCCTACATCATTAGTTAATTGGAGTGATTTGTGTGTTCTGGTTCTTTGAGTACTAACATGCTTCTCACTGTTTGATTCTCCAGGTTGGGGTTTTGCCATTGGTACTGAGTTCCAGATCCACAGCTGGAGATTATTCATCTTCGTGTGTCTCTTCCCTGCGCTGGCTGCACTGATCGGAGTCGTCTTCATGCCTGAGAGCCCTCGATTCCTGCTGGAGGTCAGATCCAGTGACCTGAGAGTAACCCTAGTCAACATTTAGAAATACACTTTAAGTATCTGCTTAAACTGCAAAACAAGAGGACACATTATTGTGAACTGCTCACACAGTCAGATTAAGAATAACAACAATAACAGTGTTATGTGCGCAGGATTAAACACTGAGCTGTGATTGGTTAAACATGATGAGTCATTAGCCACCACACTAACATCCCACTGCTGTGCAAAGGTAACAAAGGGCTGCTAAGACGCCACCAGAACACCACACACCCCGTTCCTCGTCCAGGACATTGTCAGACTGACCACATGTGGTGTTGTGTTTATGTGCAGAGTTCATAGCACACACTCACAAATTATCACACACCTCCCTGTCTGATGAGAGGTACCCCACCTGATGGGAACTCTGTTTCTCAGCGGTGTCTGGCTGCAGTTTATGTGAAAACCAGCGTGCTGCTAACAGTGAGAATAACAGGGCAGACACAGATACTGTATGTCTATTTGTGTTTATTACAGAACGCACGGCATGATGAGGCGTGGATGGTGCTGAGGCAAGTTCATGACACCAACTGGAAGGCCAAAGGAGAGCCGGAGAGAGTTTTCACTGTAAGCTGATCTTCTGTTTTTATTTATAGTTGTCTAATTATGCTACCAAGCAGCAAAGCTTGAAAATTAGATGCAGCTTCCTCTGATTATCTGCTGCTAAATAATCAGAAACCATGCAAAGTAAGATTTGGTTGGAAGGAATAACAATGTTCGACAATTACAAAGTAGTCTCTTCGTCACAGTGGTCATTTTGCCTATGGTCTAGAGATAAAATACTTTTGTTATTAATAATCACGAGAAGTACTAAGTAGAGCTGGGCGATCAATTGAGTTTTAATCTCGATAACTCAATTACTTTCTTCCACAATTATGAAAACTAAGTAATCAAGATTTAAACATGACTGCCACATGACATGTTTAACATTTTTTGTTTTCACTTATTATGGTTGGCATCATTTTGAGGAATTTCTGCTTTTACAAGAATATTTCTATGTATTGCCCTTCCTTTAATGTTCAAAGTGACACCTTTAAAAGCAAATATGTTCAATGAAAGCATGCAGTTTCTTAAAATCTTAAATATTTCAGAATCATGCTCCCAATATTTATTAAAATAGTTATAATGGTTTTTGTCATAATCAAGCAGCCCTTTTTTTTTTTAATTAGAGGATAGACAGTCTACAGATGCAGCCAGTTAAAACTTCCCCACTTTCCCTGATAGGGTCCTGGTTTGTCCCTGACAGATCCATAACAGGGCCTACCCACCGTGAAAGTCATAGATTGTAAACTTTAGGCCATATTTTGGTGAATTTGTGGTGTCAAGTTTGCTCTCGGTTGATTTGGAAACTGATTTAGTAAACAAGGAAAAGGTTGAGGCTATGTCATCTTGTGAGGGAAGCACCATCTCATGGAGAGAGCCTGCAAATGCATGAATGGGCATGTTTTCAGTGGCTAGTATTCGGCTGGTAACTAGTTAGAAGTTGGCAGGCAGCTGGGGGGAAGATACTTAAAAACAAAGCAAATACTGATGAATATTTTGGAATTTAATATTTTCAAATAGAAAATCTTGTCTGACAAAAACTTGCTTAGCTAAATTTCACAATGTGAGAGATTTTATAATTCAGTGAATGAATGGTTGGTGTCAAAGGCTCTGCAAGGACACTTGAAACATTGATATGAAGTCTTTCTCTGGGTCTTCTCAGTGGTGAAGTCTGATAGTGCACTTGATCAGTAATTGGAAGGTTGCAGGTTTGAGCCCAGCTCCGTCTGTCACATGGCAATGTGTCCTCAGGCAAGACACTTATCCCCAAGTTACTTCCACTGCTGCATCAGTGGCATGTAAAAGAGTATGAAAGAGCTTGAATAATAAGTTGATACTGATGAACAACTGACATAGAAACTCCGACCATCGGTGAGTAAATGTGAGAGTGAACGTGTGTGGATGTTTGTAAAGCTGCTCTGAGTAGTCATCGAGACTGAAGGCGCTGTTTAAGCTCACGTCCCTTTACCATTAAGCAGTACTGATGCCCTCTGCTGGCTGATAGGGGAAAACTTGTTCCGGAAAAAATGACCTAAAAATGTGTTTCTTATTTTGAAATCCCTCTCTACTTTTAAAGGTGACCAATATTAAGACCCCACAAACTCAGGAGGATGAATTCATTGAGATCCAGAGCGACACTGGGACTGCGTTTCAGCGCTGGACAGTCAGACACATGACCATGCTGCAGCAGGTCTGCTCATCACTGCAACCCAAGACTCAAATTAAACCTGCATTAGATCCTTTCTATTTCTTTTTTTGTGTTGATTACCTGCCTTCCTGTCTGCCCTTCTTCTAGGTGATGGCTAACATCATGTCACTGTCGGCTCCAGAGCTCAGACTGCAGGGCCTCTTCCTGGTTATCGTCTGGTTCTGCATGGCGTTTAGGTACACAGAGCTGGCAGACTGAAAATTATCTTCTAGTTAAAATACTAATATCTTTCCTTGTATTCAGATCCTTTTGGAACATAATAATAATAATAATAACAATAATAATGAAAACTTGAAGTCTAAGCTACTCTGATGACAAAGAATGTTGTTTGTAAAGCTTATAACCAAAGCTAACTTTTAGACACATCAGTCCAGGCCATGTGAGCTCATGTCTTCATGTGTGTCTGTTTCAGCTACCACGGGCTGGGAGTTTGGTTCCCTGATATGATCAAATACATGCAGTATGAGGAGTATGAGTCCAAGGTCCGAGTGTTTCACCGAGAAAGAGTTGAACGTTTCCACTTCAACTTCTCCCTGGTGAATCAGATCCACCGTGAGGGAGAGTACGTCCATGACAAGTATGTTTCCTCAACACTAATCCAACATTTGGCATCATACTTAACTTAGGCTTTGTCAAGCTCTTTTGGTTGAACACTTCCCTTTATTTTCTATCATTTAGGTTTGCAAACATTGAGATAAAGTCTGTGAAGTTTGAGAATTCTCTCTTTGAAAACTGCTACTTTGAGGACATCAAGTCCACCAACACTTTCTTTGAGAACTGCACCATCAAAAACACCGTCTTCTACAACACAGGTAATGTCTCAAGTTAAGAGATGATTGTTTCTAATTTTTGTTGGCTCCTTACAGTTGTTGCATAATTGTGTTGATCAGCACATTAGAAAGATCTCTCTTTCCATGTTTGTTATTTATTGTACCTCCATAATAAATACCTTTACAACCATATAGAGAAGAGGACCCTCTTTAAAACCAGATGCCACATCTCATGGGGCTAACCTGTAACAAATTTATTTCCAGCAGAGACAAATATGATGAGGACAGATTTATGGTCAGTTCCATGAATCTGTCATATTCTTCAATTCTTACTTTAATCCACTTGTCTCTGCCCACCTCCCTTCCTTCGCCCACACCCCCAACATGGCTTCAATGGCTGACAAGTCGAACTGATCAAATATCACAGAGTAGACTGGTCAACCAATCAGAGTGGACCGGGCCCACGTGGGAAAGAGGGCCCTAAAGTGCCAGAAGTTCTAACAGACCTTGTCAGAAAGAAGGGGAGTAAAGCTGGATATGAAAACTAGAAGGGTTTTGAACATTAGTGATTGTGAACATACTCTAATATATGAACCAGGGCAAAATTAGCCTGGCTCACTTGATGTATTTCACTATAGTCCATCTGGGAAAGAGCCCTTAGAAAGTGTTTGGGAAGGGCTGAAACTTTCTGAAGCATATCCGTCAGGCTGATTGTTCTGTCAATCACTTTTATTACAGACCAATCAGGTGATGTAGCAGGCAGGTGCTAATGCACTACATAACATGAGTCACTTGGTAAATCAAACTCTGATCAAAACATGTCAGAGCGAAAATATCATTACTATCGAGAAGTTTGTAGTGTTGATATTTGTTTTTCATTTAGTAAAGAAAGGTGTAGAAGTTAGCATCGATGCTAATCTCTGTACAAGCAGTCACTTTCTGCTGTTGTCTTGCACCTCCGACCTCTTCCTGCTTTAAAGGACGCTAAGTAGTTTGGACCAGTCACAGTTGTTGTAGATTGGAGCTTGGCAAGATGGCAGCAGTTCTTTAACATGTTTACCATGCAAGGTGATATTTTCATATGGATGCAAACAAAAAGTTAGTTAAGACTGTTGTTTTCCCTCAGACCTCTGGCAGGAAAAGTTTAAAGGTTGTCAAATGGAGAACACCACCTTCCTCCACCCAAAGAAAGGCTGCCATCTGAACTTCCAGGAGGAGAACGACATTGTCATCTACATGGTCAGCTTCCTGGGCAGTTTGGCTGTGTTGCCTGGCAACATCATCTCAGCACTGTTCATGGACAAGATAGGACGCATCAGAATTATAGGTGAGAACATGCAGGAGGATTAATAAGTTCACAGGTGCTTCAAAGATATCTGATGTGCAGTTTACTTAAGTTTCTTGTCTGCCTGTACAGGTGGCTCCATGTTGGCTTCCTCGGCCTGCACTTTTCTGCTGCTGCTGAGTTTCAGTCAAGGCGCTGTAATATGTTGGCAGTGTCTCTTCTATGCAGTCAGCGTGGCAGCCTGGAACGGACTAGAGGTCATTTCTGTTGAACTATATCCGTCTGCCAAAAGGTGAAGTAAAATTCAGTACCACTATTTGTCATTTTTTTCCTACTCCCTTTTTAATTACTCTGTACGACTCCGGCCCATACTACTGTAGGGGTTCATTTATTCAGCTGTTGAGCATTTAATTCTACAGTAATTTCTCAATTCTAACACGCCCTCGATTATAACATGCATCCCATATTTTCATGGTTTTTGCCTGGAAAAACACTGTACTTCAGTGTAACAAGCACCCAAATTTTGCCCAAACCTTACTCTCTCAGACAACTCAAAAATAACCTTTATTTAAAGTTTTAATCAACGAAATTTCAGTATTTTCACACCAAATACCGTACGCAATTTTCTCTCTCAAATGGATACGGAAACACCTTTTGCTTTACGCATGCGCAATTACTGCGCAATTACTCGATTTCTGTACTGACCAATCAGAGACCAGCTATCAACATGCCGATGTCTTTGACCAATCACAGCACAGCAATTTTGCATCCCCTTGCTCACAAGATGGCAGTGCCCTGTGTTTGCATATGTTTTCACAGAGAAAGAGAATATTTCAGCTTTTTGTATCAGATGTGTTGCGATTGCAATGTTGGCGAGACAAAATATGGTAAGTATTTTGCTTGTACTCTTGTGTAATACGTGCCAAAATTAGACCTTATTTAAGAACAAAAAAATGGGTGTAATAATGAGAAATTACTGAACTTTTCATTGTTAAAATCAATTCAATCTGTACTAAAAGAAAGAAGGGAATTTCTTGTGTTGTTGCTTTATTAAAAAATCAGCCAACCATCTAGACGGCTAATCTTTTCCTGTCTTTCTGATCCTGCAGAGGGACGGCGTTTGGTATCCTAAATGGGCTCTGTAAGTTCGCAGCCATCATTGCCAGCTTCATCTTTGCAGCCTTCATCGGCGTCACCAAGATCATCCCCATCTTCCTGGCCTTCGCTGCCCTCGTCTGCGGGGGTTTGGTGGCTCTGAAGCTGCCTGAAACCCGGGAGAAAATCCTCTCCTGAAAAGCCAAACTCGTGCAGCCTCCTGGCCCCGAAAAACACAGTACAGCTACGGGGAAATCTACCAAGGAAAGAATCAGCTAGAACTGAAATGGAGAGACAAGTAATGAATGAAGGCGGTGGTGCTGTGCTAGCTGTGTGTATGAGTCTGCCATGGTTATGTGATTAAAATGTTGAAAACCTGTCTGGTTGCCTCTGTGAACCTGTGGTTGCTTTCTATTCCCTCTGTGAGCTCCTCAGGCTGCCCAGCATTTCTGTCACATTATATGAAAACCTGTGTTTGTCTTTTCTTTGTCTGTCCTTCTGTTTCACACACACACACACACACACACACACACACAGTGTAGAAACTTTTGTTTTGTTTGAGGTTTGTGTAAAAGAAAGATTATAAAGAGATGAAACGTGTCTGTATGTGAAGGTGTTGTAGTTCATGTGACCATGTTGTGCTCTGAGTTCTTCCCCTGTTGGAAAATAAAAGAAAAACGAGAGGACTCTAAAGTGACAAGTTGGACTTTATTTGAATCCTGCACACACTGCCAAGGCTCGGCAGCAATATCACTGCTGGAGTTATTACTTAGAGAAACACGTCACCTTCATCTAGACTACAGTATAGTTTACGTCTTTTTCTCGATGATGTTCCATTTTAGCCAAAACCAATTTTTTCAACAAAAGACTGCAAGGGTCAGGCATGAGAAAGAAAAAATAAGGAGAAGAGGATAGCATGGTGAACTAGTTTAATTCCTCTGCAAGGTATGCAAGTCAAGAAACATGGCTGAGGTGGATTTTGTGGTACTTATCTCCACCAAGGAGGTAATGTTTTTGTCTCTGTTTGTTTGTCTGTTAGCAAGGTTACGCAAAAACTACTGGATGGATTTTGCTGAAATTTTCAGGAGACTTAAAAAACTTTAAAACTATTAGATTCTAGTAGTGATCCGGATAACCACTATTAGATGTAACAGCAATATGTGATCTACCTTTGCGAAGGTTTTTATTCCCTGAGTGCTTTCCAGTTTGATTTGTTAATATCTTTTAAGAAAAGGAAGAGCATCAGGCCCAAAGAGTATGCAAATATAACTTTTAAAAAGCAAAATCCCTGGAAGGTTCCACATTTTATTCTTTTTTTAATGGCTGTAAATTCTTCCCAGATTTCACCGAAACATAATTTTGAAGTTTGTTGCCCAAATATACTCTTAGATAATGGATACTGGCATGGCTATAAACCCTTCTGTTTCAGCCCTACACAGAACGGGCTGTTTTAGTGTCAATCCTGTTGAGCTGTATCTGAAGGAGGTTGTGGCTTTAGTATTCCAGTGCTGTGCTCTGATGTTTTATAGTGAGTCCACTGGTATGAAAACAGATGTTTCCTCCATTAAAGCTGGATGTAGCTGAACAAACAACCTGGCATAGAGAGTGTGCTTCGTCCTAGGAAGGAGGCTGATACTTGATGCCATCAATAGGGGAAAGTTTTTCAAACAGACAGTGTGAGCCTACTTTTTTTTAAATGGGGAAAGCAACAGAGGAAGAGGAAGGTTTTCTCACATGTTGGAGGCAGGATTGAAAATTTGCCATCCACCACTGGCCAAAATCAGTTGTTTTTTTGTACAATGTTACGTGAATTTGCTCAACTTACTGGCCACAATGGCTGTTAAAGATGAAAGACAGGCATTTGTTTTTATGAATCGCTAAGATACTGCTATACAGAAAATGACCAAGTGTCTGAACACTATAAAACTGATTATCATGTTACTAATTGCAGCATGTTAAGTGATTGGCAGACAAAGTGTTTGTGTGGTAGATTTTAGAATTCACTTGCCACAGTGGCAAGTTGATAAAAAAAAAGTTCATTTTCAACCCTGGTTGGGAGGGTTGTACGTATATTTTTGGTTTAAAACCAATTTGTAGTGAATATTAAGGGACCTCCAAAGCGTTGTAGAAATACCAGGTTTGCAAGCAAGGAACGGGTGTGAGGCCTAATGGTGTTAACATCTGAACTTGTACAAAGTTGGACCGAGATCTTTTAATGAAAACTTAATTTATTTCTTTACATGCAACATGATCATGGGACCCAAAGACATTTTAATGTTAAATTTCAAAATCCAGAAGTTTCATCTATGTATAAATGTACACATTTGTGCAAAGATGACGAAAATCTCTCGAAGCGCTCTTGGAATATTATGCTTACAAGTAAAAGATCAATATGAGGCTCCATGACCTTGATGTTTGGTTTTTATGGCCTGAAAATCTAACCAGTTTGTACTGAAGTCAAGGTGGACATTTGTTTGATAAATCAAAAGCATCCAAACAATCTGGCCTTTATGAGCAAAGATGACCATGAGGCTCCATAATTTCACCCCCAAAAACTATTTACGCTTTTCCTTAGACAGAGTGAACATTTGTGGAAAAATGTCTCCAGTATTCAAAAATCACTCACTCTGCAGTAAGGGATAAACATGAGACGCCATGACCTTTACCTTTGACCTCTGACAGAGTGAACAATTCTGATAATTTTGAGGAAAATATACTTTTTTTTCTTATAACTTTACTGAAATGATCATACAGTCAGGATTAAATACAACGTTGCCCAAAAGGAGCACTGCATTTTTTTTTTTTAAAGAAAATCATAGAACAATTACAAATAACAAATTTTATATACATATACATGCCCATACATTTCAGCAAAATCCATACATGTATTGTACATGTATGTACTATATATATCTATATACACATACCTATGTGCACATATACATATCACTAAATGTATAGTTATACATATCAATAAATTCATAAAACATATAAGAAAATATAATGGAAAGGGACAAAATAATACAAAAACTTGGGGGTGTTCCTCTATTTCTGCAGATTTAGGAAATCAAGATCAAGAAAATATAATTTAGCATTTTTAGACACCACTTGACAAGAAGCAACCATACATGCACATAACTGTGCAAATGAATAACCCAAGACCATGTCACCTCAGCTCTCACATGTGCTCCTCCTCTCAGTGTCTCTTTCTCCTGCCTTGTCCTGATGCTCCTCCACAGCTTTTTGCTTTTAGATGATGAATCACGTTCCTTAATCGTAGTGCTGTGTCTTCTAGACTGTGCTAACATAGGGTCAGAGTGACATTTTGCCATGAAAAAGTGTAAGGAACTGTCGTGTTTATTGACTTAACTTTTGTTTTTCTAAGAGAGAGAATGACACTAAAAATCTGAGGTTAGTTGTTTTGATAAGATGTTCTTTTCTCTGACCTTCTGATGATGAACACTTTTAAAGGACCTGATGCATTTCTCACGACATGTATCAAGATTTCTAAGGAGCATGTTATTTTGGGAACGGCTAAGCTGTGTGTGTACATTTGTGTGAGTGACTGTTGCCCACATGTATGTGAATCTACTGAATACAATAGTCTGACCACAATCACGTGTTGTTGTACATAATGTAGACCTGTGTATATCAGCTGTAAAATAGTAACTCCATCATGACTTGAATAAAGCTGAGGGTTTGTCCAGTTTCCTTGTTGACTATAAAGAATGTGAGTTGACCTTTAAGCTCTGGGTGTTCCAGTTTTATGACAAGACTTCTGTAAAACGATATATTTTCAAAGCCCCTGTAAGTAAAATTTATCTAGTCATGTAACAGACTGAATGTTTATCTATACATGTATGCATATATAAAGAGTTAAGGTTTCAGGTAATATCTTATTGGGGTTATTTAATTCAGCTAAACAAAAAGAACATTAAAGAAATGTTTCCTGCGCAGCCAAAATTTTGGGACAAAAAATTCTACTTACCCAAAATTCTGTGTCAAAATCACGAAAATCAAGCAGTTACATTTACTTTACAACATGGATGGACAACTGGCGGCCCTGGCTCCACATGTGGCCCTCCATCTCATTCAATGCAGCCCCATGTCAATTTCAGTTATATATAAAAAAAAAAAAAGCATAAAGAATAAAATGTAGAGATCAGCTATGAATAAGTTCAATGGAGTTTTCACAGTGAGCTTAAATTTAAAATCCTTTTTAAACTTTTCTGTTATTTCCTTACATTGTTTATTTTCAGAATGGTCTTTTCTTGTAGTTATTTTGCAACAAATTGTGATTAGCATAAATTACTTCTGTTGAACTTTTTATTCAGTATTCATATATGTATTATTTGAAATTGAAAAAATAAAAATGTAATGTAACCAGTAGAAAAATTAACTCTAATGTAATTTTTATTGTTACTATTTTTACAATTTGAATTATAACCCAGCAAACAGTGATGTTACACAGAATCTTCTCCTATAGCATGCATTTTTATTGACAAATGCGGCAGTTAGCATTATGCTGGTCACTCGACTGCAAGCCTACTTAAAGCCTCTGGGGTCTTCACGAAATTTTAAGCCTAAACGTAATCGCCAAGGGTGAAAATTTATTAGTAAGCTGCTAATAAACTACAACATGACAGTCAACTTAGAGGCAACTACAATATTTCCAATGTATAAAGTCTTGCTGTACCCTCATATTTTGAATTAGAAACAAGTTAGTCCTCATGGCTGTGGCAGTAGTGTATGAATAACTGATGATCAAAAAACAATCAGAAATGCCTGCTGTGGTTCCCCGGCCATTTTTGTACTCCTTGTTAGCTAGCAGTTAGATAGCAAGTGTTGTTTTACACTTACAATGGTTTAAGATTTAAAACCAGGCAACATCAGATGCATTTTATTATTTTCCATTAAACATAAGAAATCTCATGTGGTTCGTAAGAGAATGCAGACTTCTGATAGGCTGATGATGTGAAGCCCCGCCCCTTACTGGAAAAATCCACCATGGTAGAAAGGGAGAGCCAACGGGAGCAGAGGAGTGCTATGTGTGTTAAGAGAAACTCACCTTAGGAAAATAGTGAAAACTTGATAAAGAGTCTTTGCATGAGGAGTTTGAGCTTTTTGCAGCATCTTAGTGAGTTAGCTAAGTTGAGCTAGCATGCTAATTATAACATGTACCATCAGGCACTACTGAGGCACTACCAACATTTCCTGTTGGGATATGTAAAGTTCATTTAAATTTTATGTTGTTGTATTTAATGTTATGAATTCAAATTATGCATATTAATGCACAAAAGATTTGTAAAGAAAATTTTCATGAAAAACAGCATTTTTCCTTTTTTTTTGGTCTGTATTTTATTTCGTGTTCATGTGGAAAATTTAATTTGCACATATGCCTCTGTGTTATGCTCAGCAGCAGTTAAAAATAAATTATTTATACTTCTGGGAATACTTTATGCACTTCTACCTTATGATTGAGAAGTGTAAAAGGAATGATAACATTCTGTATAAAATTGTATTCACACCAAACAGGAATTCCAGTTTGTTGGGTAATAAGTATACATTGAAAGTGAATGGGATGATGCGATATTTGCATCGTGCACTTGTCAAAACCTTTATGCGCCATGAAAATTGTTGCGCAACTGCTGCAACTTTTCACTCAAACAATGCAAATTGTAGCACGAGTGACACGAATTTCGCCTCTTTTGCTCTTTCGCCACAGTTAAAAATATTCAACTTCTTGGATAAATTCGCCTGAAGCCATGGCACAAAGTACAATCAGCATTAGGGAAAAGAGACCAGTAAAGACTGGCAAGTATGGCAGAAATCTGAAGGGCCATCACCCAGACGTTTGTGGCCAGACTCTCCATCAGTGGCTCCAAAGAATGTCATGGATCATAAAATGGATGTGTTTCTATTTCCTTATATTTTTCTGGGATGTTATTGAGAACAAGTAGAGGAGAGTGATTGTAGAAACCACCTCCTTCTCTCCACACTTTCGGGACTGAAGGGTGAAAATTCACCTCAACAAATATGAACCATTTGAGTATGCAAATACATTATTAGTCATGTTTGTTAAAATATTAATCCAGCATTAAAATCTATGTTGTAATCTGCAGAGTTAAGATTCATTGTCTTATTTAACGGAGTTCGTCAGTAAAATGACTGTTGAACTTAAATGTATTTTCATTATTATGTGTTTAAATGCATTATTAAGTAATGAAGAAACAGTTTTTGGTGAAAATCTTAAATATTTACAGTTTTAAACATTGCCTGAAGGATGTAGTTGCCTGTCTTTTTTAATCAGGCATTAGATGTAAACGTGTAAAGACTGATTTAATACCATTGTAGCTATTATAGAGGTTTATGCATGGATATCAATTTGGTGGGCCTTGAGATTTTGTCTCTCTTTGGTGTGCCCTTGGCAACGGAAAACTAAAATTCACTGGTCGAAGTAGCACAATAGCATACATGGGCATAATTTTACAAGTTTAAGCTCAGAAACATGTCGCTCTACCTTTGTTCTCTCCACTTTCCTTGTCTTTGTCAGAATGTCTATGTGTGTTGGTGTGCACATAGGTGTGTGTGTGTAGGTGGGTGTGTTGGGAGGAGGGGGGGTAGACTTGTAAAAACATGGCAGCACACAAGTGTGAGCAAGTGCCAGTAGTAGGAGGATGTGTTTACTCAGACAGAGGTGTGAAAGACTCTCGGCTCATCTGTCCAACAGGTTTACCAGGATGTCAGACATGAGGGCAGACAAACAGAAGACATGTTATCAGTCCAATACTATAAAATATACTAAAACAAATAGTTTCAATTATGTAGAAAAATGCCTTCTCACTTATGATAGTCCTCACTGCAAATGACGGGGAAATGATTAAATATATATGCCATGTAGGGGATCAAGAGCAATGGGGTATTATCACTCTTCTTCAACATTCAAACAAATAATTCTTCAAACATTTTATCATGATTTAAAAACGTGTCTGATTGCAGTTTCTGTGTCAGCCTCTCACAGTTAGAGGAAATTTACTGTCCACCTCTGGCTGACCCTCCAGTTACAGCAAGGTTTCACACCAGAGGTGCAAAATTTGTCCCCTCACTTACCACCTCTCTCTCTCTCTCTCTCTCTCTCTCTCTCTCTCACACACACACACACACACACTCTTTTCTAAGTCTTGTAGAGGTCTTTAATTAGCCCACACTGATTAGTGATAAAGTGATGCTGAGTCAAAATCTCAAATTGTGTTTTAATTTGGCTGTGAAATTTCTGAGTTTAACATTTCAACCAACCTCAGATTATTTGATCCCATCAGAATGCATGTTTAAAGGGACTTTTCCAAAATATTCTTTTGTTTTCATTTCTTAAAAATCATCAAATTTTAAATCACATGGTAGATTTATTTTAGCGGACAATGTTTTTAATCAATTTTATAATACACCATCACACAATCTGTAGGGTTAAGACCCATAGTGTGAATTCATTTTCAACAGTGTGACAACTATTTCCCCTGTTTTTAATTGACATAATTATTATGTACTAAGTATCATTTGTATAACAGTAGATCACATTAAACAATATCTACTCTTTAAAAATGTACAAAAATGTTATTTTGGTTGATTATTTCCCCCCTTTAATAATATCAAATTGTATTGTATTTTATATTGTTGAAAAGCCTGATAAGTCACCTTTACAAGAAGATACAGCTTGCACGGATCATGCATTTGTGGATTGAGCAACACAGCTAAACATGTAAGTAGTGCCCAACCAAATATATATTCTATATATGTGTGTCAGTTTGTGTGTGTGTGTGTGTGTGTGTGTGTGTGTATAGATAGATAGATAAAACCTTTGTTTTGTCAGGTTAATCCTGTTGAGATCTGAGATTTCATTTTCAAAGAAATCCTTTACGAGAATAGGAGCAACACAGTTCCAACAAACACACAAACTCATACAATACAAAATAAATAACATCAATAATAAATGTATTAGTTGAAACAGCTGCACACTGAAAGCCTGGATTCAAGACCCTTGATCAAGGATTTAAGAAGATTCAGGGTGACTAGACATTGACTCAGTCTGCAGATTGTTCCAAGAAAAAGTTGCAGAAAACTTAAGAGTCTTATTTTCCGTCTCAGTTCAGACCTTTGGAACAAGTTGCTCGATATCCATTGACCAAGAGTTGTGCTTCCCATTCTTTGCTGGTCGAAAGAGAGGAAATATAGTCCATAATCTTTCCTAAATAGGCAGTTTAAATAAAACTATTCAAGTACATTGGCGAGTGTTCAATGAAGTCCACTTTACCTTGACATAAAAAAGTCTTATGATAAGCAAGGAATCCAAACTTACGTTATAAATCTCAGAGCACTGTGATACACACTGTCCAATGTGGACTCTGAGAAGAGGCATTCGTGGACAACACATCACGATAATCAAGACCAGGTAAAAAAAAAAAAGTGGCCTTCACCAGCTTCCATTTGACATGTAGAGGAAACACAGCTTAGTTCTGTAATAAAAACCAAGGCCAAGGTTTTGCTTTTTGGCAACATACCAGATGTGCTCCCTGAAAGACAAGCTGTCATGGAGAATAAACCCGAAGTGCTGACAAGAAGAGATCATTTCTGTCCAGATTAATCAACAGGACCTGTGAGATGTTTCCTCCATACTGCACCCTTAAGAAAAGTCCATAAAGGCTCACCATAACAAAGGCCCTTTCTCTTCTTATGAGGCCACAATTCAAGTTTTAGTGATTATTTTTTTAATTTAAAACTCAAAGCATCAGACTTTATCTTCCACAAGAAGACTTGCTGAAACTATCCCTCCACTTCAATGCAACTCTTTAGGTTTTCACTTTGTACCAGTGGCAGTTTGTCAAAAGGGGGACGCTGGGGCCCAACAGAGAAAGTCCACTTAAACACAACATAATTTTTCATTAAATTATAAAAAATAACGGATAAAAACATTTATTTTTGCCACATAGTAATAGTCAGTCAGCAGCACCTGTCACCATTCAATAAAAGGGGTTTCACATATTTTTACGTAGTAACGGTGTTGTGAATACATAGTTTACATAGTTTACGTACAGAGGGGCGCCGGTCTAATGGGAGTCAATGCAAGTCCTTAAACTTTTGCTCAGCATGTGACCTGAGGCGTCTTTGGGATTGGCCGCTTCAACTTTGCCTCCGGGGCGCAGGCAGGTGCGCCCCGGACACTCCCATTTGGACTGGCAGCAAATCAGTCTTGTTTTGGTGCTTCTTTTCCTCGTGTGACTGGACAATGAGCGCTGTCAATCATATCCACACGTCACCGCAGCAGATATGATTTACTCATGCGCAAGCATCTCACGTGTCCGACCGATGCTCCCATGCACCGAGGATGGGCGTCGTCCAGAGATCTGTCAGAGGATCACAGAAGAGGTGAGATTGCATTAGAGAAGAAAATCAGTAAGAGGCTATGCTGCACTGAAGATTAGATTAGGATGTGTCTTTCCTAGTAGACACAACATAATTCAGGGGCAAAGTTTTCCATTGTATGTCACACATGGCGCAAAACCATAGATCAGGAGCCACAAAATGAGTTTGTCAAGAAGATATAAATTCTTTGTTCAGTTGAACATTATCCTGTTGCAGACTTAAGTTCTAAAAATTCTATATAGTTTTTAATTCTTGCATATTTTTACAAAAACAACATACTTTTAGGAGGTATTGGGGCTTTTATTGGGTGGGTAAGTTTGTTTTAACCCCACTAGAAGTTAATTTTAAATTTAATTGACAAATTTGATACATTATTTTGATGAAAATATTATATAAAGAAAGATATAAAAATATATTTTAAACAATCATGCTGAAGCAGGAACAAGATAGGAGAAATTGTAATATTAATATTATACACAAGTGCATGCAGATTATTGCAGAGGCTTATTGCACTGCTCCTTAAATATCACTGTTACATCGTGTGAAAGCTTTTGAAAAATTACAAAAAGAAGAAATGATAATGCTATCAAGTTATGTGTTGCAGTTTACTGGTGAAAACAGTGGGGTTTTATCAGCCCCAAAAGTGTAAACAACACAAATTCTTTACCTCTTATGTGTATGTCCATTACAGAATTATTTTTTAATCTACTGGAGCTTTTAGATTTGACACTTACCTTGTACCTTTCCAGCTTGTACCATTGTGCACAGTGTAAAATCAATTAAAACAGACCAACTGAATGTATATCTTGTCTTTAAATGTTGTAGTTTTATTATGGCAACTAAACATGTGATAAAAAATAATGAATATCAATATAAATATATACAGTGTTGTCATTTTATATAATTGTATATCATATGTTAAGTTGCTATAATAAAATGTTCTATTTGGATACAAAAATTATACATTCTGTTGGTGTTTTTGCTGACTGAATACTGCACATAACGGTACGAAGTTAAAGTATTCAAAAGCTCCAGCAGATGGAAACAGACTCCTGTAATGTGAAGTTTATTTTTTTGACTTTTTAAAATTTGAAGTAGTTTTGCTGAAAACTATAAATGTCATCCAAACACTGACAGCCTCCATTTCAGCTGTGAGAATCAGTCAGCTGGTCTGAGCCGTCTGCCCTTTGTGCAGCATGCTTGTATCTGATTTTTTTTTCTTATTTGTTTTTGTTTTGTTTTGTTCATACTTTTTACAGATAATCTATACCAAAACTGTATCACATAGTTTTACCTTTAGTTTTACAGCATCAGTTTAGTGGTACATAAGATTCTGTTTGTGTTTACAATCTTGAGCCATGAGACATCATGTATAAGATAAGACACTGTTCAGGTGACACAAGAAATGTTCCTAAAATGGTGAAAATGACATAAACTACAGCTTTATTTTATGGGAGCAGGTTAAACTTTGGCTGTTTTATTGATTTTTTTCAGTAAATACTGATGTTAACTTTTGGTAATAAATGTGCTTTTCCTATGTATTTTTTAATGACAGATTCACACAGTACCACACCATGTTTCCTGAAGATTCTCTCAGCAGCACCTTGAAGGCCGACCCAGTGCTCAACTAAAGCTGAAGACAGAGCTCAGTCTGAATCTACAGCAAGGAGGAGTTCAAGGCCTGCTGTGGTGCTGTGGACCTTATCCAGGTGTTCATGGAAAATAATCTTGGAGAGGTATTTTCAGAGACTGTCACTCTGCTAAAGATCCTCATCACCACACCCATGACCACTGCAGAAGCTGAGGTGCTTCTCAACCTTAAAAAGAATCAAAACTTTCCAGAGAAACACCATGAACCAAGACAAGATGAATGAACTGGCCAGTAAATGGAGGAGAGACTGGTGACAGAGATGATGGACTTCGATCGGAAGGTCACTGACAAATTTGCAGCCCAGAAGGAAAGGAGGGCAAAATTTCTGTTCAAATATTGCATTGTTCAAAGTAGGTTGCATTGTGATTATGTTTTGTCTTTAGCTTCTTTTCACTGTAGTATGGAGCGCTTCTTTGGTTTGTTTCCTCCAAAGCTGCGCCCCCCTTAAATTTTTTGGCACCAGCCGCCACTGCTTTGTACATACCAGAACAAAAGCAAAGTTTGCCTCAGAAACTAAACCGTCATCCTTAATAAACTCCTAAACCAGATGGCGAATATAAAACACTGAGGCACCAACAAAAGCATGTTTTACTGTCTCTGCTGAAATGGGTTCTGTGTGGAAGAAAGAGAAAAGCACAAATAAAAGAAATCATTTAACTATTACACTCGTGTTCCCGTCTGTGTGGCTTGTTTGAGCTTTCATACACCCCCTCTGATCTGTTTCCCTGAGCTGTTTCACTGTTTTCATGACACTGTGTCTGGTTTGATTTTTTTTCCCTTGCACTGGGAGCTCAGCTGAGGTCACAGAAGGGTTGGTGGACTCCGGAGGCTCAGACAGGTGGCAGGCAGCCCAGCCTCAGAGCCTGCTGTGGGTGTGTGGGTCCAGAGGTGCCAAACTCCCAGCCAGGCTCCCACAGCCTCACCTTGTTCAGGGGGGGCTGAAGGGGTCGCAGGGAGGGTTCAACCTTGGTTCACCCTGCTCTCAACCTGACACAGCAATGCCAACAATGATGTTATATCATATGCTCAAACTATTTTTCTACACAGGTTATGCCCATCCCCAGGGCCCTTGTGGCTGATTTTCAGTCTCTGCTGTCAAAAGGTAGAAAATACTAGAAAGCACTCAGAGAGCACAAACCTCCACCAAGGTAGCTCACATATCGCTGTTACGTCTATAAGCAATAGTTCCATGATAAAGTTACCATCATAATATGATTCCTTGACCCTGAAAACCCACACCTAGCACTCAGAATCATGTTGATATCATTATTAGTTAGACAGTTATTGAGCAAAAATGATCATTCATTAATGGTGGTTATCTGGATCACCATCAAAATCTAATCATATTTAAGTTGGGCCATTACCAACATCTCCTGGAAATTTCAGCAAAATTGTGCAGTAGTTTTGGTGTAATCTTGTGAACAAACAGACAAAGAAGCAAACGTACGCCAGCAAAAACATAACCTCCTTGGCAGAGGTATTAAATACATTCTTCATACCTATTCATACCTATATTTTGCTATTTTCAGGACACAACAAGAGTGGATTGTCTGCCTTGACTGTACATAGGTGTGTTTTGGGCAGAGCAATGTTAAGGATTATTTAATTCCTCTTCATTTATTGTGCTGCTACACTGAAGAATAAGCAGAGAACACTGTCTGGTCTATGTCAATGTTCAGATTGAAGTGATTTTTTATTCAACAGCATAAGAAATGATTCAAAGGGCAGACATTTCAGCATCAGCGTAAAACAAAACCTCATTTATTAAATTAAAACAGCAGAATCAGTCATGATTATGTTTTTTTAAAGACCTGTTTACCAAACATCAAATAACTGTGGGCTTTAAACAATTTATTTTCTCATTTTCCTGCTTGAATTCTTGGCTGGAGAAAAGACTCTATTAGGTGCATAAAACGCACTCCACAGCCTGTATTATTATCTGTGAAAGTGACCTTGTTATTCTGTTTATTCTGATTTTAAATCTGAATAATACTGAATAATTCCTCGATCATGTATACCTTCATTTCGCTTTAAATTAATTCCGGTCGTTCTGTGCATGCTCGTTCCCTTGTCCTGTCGCAATGACGCACATATTTTGTGCTGACGGTAACAGGATTGCCGTCCGAAGCAAGCGTTGGACTTGAGCCGAGACAATTTATTTAATTAGATTCTTAGAAGATTTGAAAATAATGAGAAGGGTGGATGGACATACGCATAACAATGTGGACCTTTTTAAAGTTGTAACGTCCAAGTTGGATGAGGTTTCCCTGAGAGAGATGCTAGAGACGCTGAACTGGATTAGACTGGTAGACGTAAATATGTCAGTACGTCACGTCCCCTGTCCAATCAGAACCATTCCCAACCCCCAGACCTTAAGAGGAATTGAATGGACACGAATAAACATGTCTTTCATGTAAACCTCAATTCAGAATTACTATTTCCATGTAAACACGAAAGAGAATACTTCAGTTCCCAAGTATTTCATTCTGGATACTTAATTCAGAATTAAAAAACATCATGTAACTGTGGCCATTGACTCTCAGCTCTTTAATCTGAACTTTAAACATAGTTTTTTAACAAAAGCTGATATTTAATGGTAGATGAGTGCTGCTGTGCATCAGGTGTGAGTGAAACCAGCCCGGTAAAGTGTGTGTTTTGATCTCAGGGATGTGTGAACATATCTGTAATGCATCCTCAAAATAGCAGAAACCTTTTAGACCTTAGACTTTGGACCAGGTATGAGAAGGTTTATAGCGCCCTGTTTTTCTGCATCCTCATGTTAGGAACATGCCAGCTTTGAACCTAAATACTCCTCATTTCCAGACAAACACACCCCTGGGCACAAACAAAATTGCATTGTCATTTACTATTTAAACAGCGTGAGGGCTGGGCATAAAAATGACACCTGCACTTACTCTGGGCATATGATAGGGCCCTCAGCAATATGCATGAGGTCTAAGGGTAGTTCCTCAACTGCCAGGCCAACTCTAAGATACAGCATGTCCAACAGGACTCAAAACGACAGTTTTCTGATTCCTTTTCGAACTCCTTATGAACTGAGCTACTTCCACTACATAAATTTAGACATTTTGTAATTAATTCAGACATTTCAGCCTTCAGAAAATATAAATGTTGTATCTTGAAGGGTCCTTTGAGCCTTTTAACTGGGTCCTGTAAATAATCCCTCACTATAATTTTATGCTCTATATTTTGTTATCATAAGTAAGAGGTCTTTCAGAGATCATACAATTTTGATGCGGAGGGGACAGAAAAATCTCAGCATCAATGAAAAGCTCAGATGAGGGTAATCAGAACCATCTATTGTATTACATATCCATTTCCAAGCCCTGCACAATAATTTAACTGACATCTGCACACTAACAACTTGTTCACTAAAGGCTGATTAACATGTCAATCTTATTGATGGGTACTTATTTTAATGGTTAGGTCTTTTGTATGAACCATGGGCATGAACATGTTGATTTTTTATCAGTCTGGGCCAAACTTTGCACCTGATTATTGCAATTTTGAACTTGCACAACACTGCATATTATCCAGATATAACATCAGAGCTTGCATTAATAAAAGGAAAGTTGATGGAAATCACAATGTTGTAAAACTACAATTGCTTCTTTTTTTTTTTTTGGAGGGACAGCAGTTTGAGAAACACACAGGGGCACGAGGACAGGCAGAGTTCAGCTTCAGCAGGTATCACTGGTTCTCACAGCCGAGGTGTGAAGTGACGCCTTCAGACTCATCAGTTCTCATCAGTGTGAAACCATCACACCTCTGCTTTAAGTGGATAATGCAGCTCATTATGCTTCATTAAACTATTTACCCTCACTACGTTTACATTTTAGTCTCGTTGGATGCAAAGGTTCCTATAGCAGGAGCAGTAAGAGTTTTCAGGATCAAGATAAAGAATGATGAGGGTGAAAAAGTCAGAGCTCTCGACTCGCTGTGACTGTAAAATGACAGCAATGGTGTGAAGTGGAGGGAAATAAAATGCAGGTAAGGCAGAGAACACACAGACTTCAGGTTCAAGGTTGATGTGAGGTGACAGAGGTAAGGTTAGAAAAAGAAAATAATTCATAATGAGGACTGGATCATCGCGGCTGCACTATGAAAAACCTTTGATTTCTGACACATCAACATGATAAGACATACTTTTCATCGAGCCAGTGTCACTGAGGCCTTTGCTTGTCAACATGAATCACAAAAGATACTGAGCTGTAGTCATCACTTTTCTCAGACTTCACTGTTTGGACCTGCTGTAAAAATCTGGGAATGGGAAGAATTTTCTTCACCAATGTGTCCATAAATGTGTCTAATATCACACATTAAAACCTTGAATATAACTCTTGGAGAAAAATCTGTGACAGCAGATGAATGTTTGGGAACTCATTGGAAAAAAATGGAAATAACTCTAGATTTGGCAGCTTTTAAGGGGTCAGACTTTGTTTTCATTAGTCTAAATCATTAGCAGGCTTTCATTTTACCTTTAATAAACTCATAAAAAACTGGCCTACAAGAACAACATACTAGCAGATAATTAAGTTATATTAAACTTCGTCATGACTTCATATCATTAAATGTCTGTATAAAAAGCAAGCTCCAAGACTTTAAAACATTTACATAAAAGCTTTTTTTGGTTTGAAGAACAAACAGGTAAGAATACAGATAGAAACAGACCTGTTCAGTATTTTTCAAAACCCAAAAATCTAATTTTTTTTTGTCAATATTCAAAAAACCTGTAAGTATGTCTGATTTTGCATGTCCCATGTGTGATGAAGTTTGTCAGTTTTACTTGGATCAGTTCACAGAAAAAAATATTTACAGACTAACTGTGCATGTTAAAGATGTTTTGTGAGGGTATCAGTATGAAGTGCCTTGACATTTAAGCCTGGTCCTTGGTGTGCCTTGGCCAAAAGAAGTTTGAAAACTACTGTACTGAACAAGCACACACAGTAACTCTCTCACTGTGATGCTGCATCTGTGATACAGATGATAAAAAACCCCACCAGCATTTTGGACGTGGGCCTGTATCATGTATCAAGGAGTGACCGTGTGACCAACTGTCTGTGGTTGGCGTACCCAGGACAGGTGTTGAAACCAACAAGGGTGCTCATGGAGCTTTTTCATTATATTATTGGCTCTATCTTATCAGACATGACTTTAGTCATTATCCAAACAAAGAAAACTGCTCATAGCACCTATTAGCACCATTTTCCATGACCATAACACCAGTGAGGCTTTGAATAAAGTTAAATTAAAATCACTTTGGCACTGTCCAGCTTTTCATTTCAAGACTAATGAATATAAATATCTCTCCATGTCCACTTGCTGCCTGCTGGGGTACAAGCCTTAACAGCTTAAGGAGATTAAGATTATCACAAAGGACAGAGCATGTAAGTTTCATAATTTTTTTTGTTTGCTGCAGAGCTTATTATCAACAATGATCCAAAATAGAGTGGAAAATCCCAAAGGCTTTTTGTGGGCTTACAAAAATTATAGATGGTCTAATTATTTATGAGACCATCTGACAAAACATAAATATCTTACAAATCTTTAGAAACGTATTACAAACAGGCAATGAGTGTGTTATTAGACATACATTTTGGAAAGGAAAGAGGAATTTCAAACTGAATTCATCTATTTCTACCCAAATCTGATAATCTCCCTGGGTTTCTCTGAAAAGACAAAAATAAATCAAGCATTTCATTCACAACCACTAAAACTTTTTTTCTGTCCAGGAAAGCAAGTAAATAACTATAATGTGACATCTTAATCTATAAATAATCTATAAGTTTTTTCAACTAATTTACAGTTCTTGAGTGAAACAGTAAATTTGAAAATTCAGGGATAACAATCATAATTAATATTTAACCAATAAAAATATTATTTCAGTTAATGGGATTATATATACTGGTGTTTAACCATGATACGTCAATATAATGATTCTGGTCATTATCAAATTAATTTAGGGCAGCTGTGGCCTAAACCTTACACTGCGTGATTGCTGATAAATTTGTTACCACTGTATATATAAATATTGTATACATATGTTTTACAAGGACGCCCTGCATGTCCAAAGTGTTAAAAAAATGAAACAACAATCTTTCCATAGAAATGTTTGCATGTGACAGACATCACTGCTTGTTACTGACAGTATTTAACAGCAAATTCATGGGTTAGTGAGTTTTCACAATAAGATGTTTTTGAAGATTTTATGGATTATTTAAAAAACAGGAGGAAAATCTGAGTTTTCTAAAATACCTGTCGGCATAATTCGACAGTCTGAGGATGTTTCATGTTAATCCAGTACATTCATATCACTGGTTCAGAGTGCATGTCTCTGTCTTCTCTCTCTCCGATCACACTGCTGACTCCTCTGACCCGTGTCTTCGGCTTTGGTGTCGAAAAGCGAGTGCGAGAGAAATCACTAAAGAAACAACCCACATCTCAAAACCATGTGCAGAATACATCTGAGTTTCTGCGGGGAAAAAAAGCAAAAACAGTTTATTGTTTTGAGCAGGAGTCAAAATTCACACTTCTAGTCCTGTAGCTGAACTTTCCCAGACACAGAGGAGAGGGAGAGGCATGGAGACAGGGTCCTCATGAGTGTGTTCAGGGGCCTCTGCTGTAGACAGTGATGGTTTGTGAGAATCTGCAGAGGTGTCACTTCACACCTCTGTGGCCTGCCCTGGACTTATAAAGCAGTGCAGCACAGTAGAGCAGCACTCACAGCCTCTCAGTCCTTACAGTCAGACCACAGAGACCCTCCTCACATATCCTCACAACATGGATACCTCCTCGGTCCCACTGCTCGACTACAGCCTGCAGTACCAGTGGTGCTCCGACTCGGACCTCTCCAGCATCTCCTCCCCTGAAACCCTCTCCCCTGTCCCCTCCATGGACTCTAGCCTGTCTCCTTCTTACCAGCAGCTACCTCAGTCCACTCCAAAAGCTTCCAAGAAAGGATACCCCCAGACCCTCAAATCCTCGCCGTGTTCGCTGTCTGGAAGAGGCAGGAAGTCTGGTCGAGCCCCACGGATCAGGAGCAAGCAGAGGGAGAGCGCCAGCGAGAAGGAGAAGCTGCGGATGAGGGATCTGACCAAAGCTTTGCATCACCTCAGATCTTACCTCCCACCCTCCGTGGCCCCTGCCGGACAGACCCTGACAAAGATCGAGACCCTTCGCCTCACTATACGCTACATCTCCTACCTGTCGGCGCAGCTCGGACTCAGCGAGGAGGTGCTGTTCCAGAGAAGGGAGCAAGGAGACACCTCGGCCTGCAGTGATGCCTCTTCGCCAGACATCCTCAGATACCTCCAGCACGGGTCCATGGAAGGACAGGAAGCCCAGAGTCTGAACCTGCAGAACCAGAGCCTGAGTCAGAGCCTGTACCCACAGCAGTGTCACAGCCAGAACGCCCTGCTGCACTCTGGGAGTTGTAGTTTTGGAGCAGATCATTACTTTGAGGCTCCTCAGAGGGACATGAGCATGGAGTCATTCCTGCAGACGCCTCCACAAACACAGCCCTGCTGTCAGGTATGTGGTCTTTGAGTTTGTTTGCATGTGCACTAATGAAGCAATCATAATCTGAGGTCAGTGGAGTTACACTGCTGTCCAGTTTTTATTGTTTTCATCCAAATTTATACATAATCGGTCAACACACCTAGTCCAAGAAAGGACCCTAAAGGGTGGGAGCCAAGGCTACATCAGTAAAGGCCAATATTTGATCGTTTAAATTTGGATAGGTACCCAGCTTTTCACTCATTTATCTGTTAAAGTCACTTAAAACCTTTTTGTCCCATTGACCTTTGAGTCTTTTATTGATGAGATCAGTATCCAAGCAGACGTGCAAAAAGAAGAAGAGCAGCATTTAGAAGGTGGGAAGCTGTATTTATGGAGTTTCATGCTCATCCAAATAAAAGATTTGAACGTCCTCTATCCAACTATAGAAATGACATCACAGGCCGTGTCAATAAAAATGAAAATGGCACAGCGTGGGTTACCAGAAATGTAAGTTATTTTACTTCTGCTGGAAATCATTTTGATTAGCTGATCACAAATCTAAGAAACAAAACAACACAAGCTCTACAGAACATTATCACCGCTGAGAGCTTTTGCAACATTAAGAGCATAAAGGTGGAGCTGTAAAACAGACACAAGCCTGAAGTAGTTTGGTTCTTTACATCACATACATGTGGACAGAAAGGTGTCGGTTTCTCAGATAACACACTGCTTAAGGGCATGGAAATGAATCAAATCAGATTATTACAAATGGAGTTTGATGAGTTGATTAATCCACTGACAGGATCAATAAGGTATGTTTATAAATATGAGGTTTTGAAAAATAATCTGATTAGGAGAACACTGTGATTTCTTTTTAACAAGAACATGACAAACATTTAAACTTCCAGTTTTTTCAAGAGCATACAAATATAGAAATGTTTCAACCTGCAGTGAATCTGTCCTACACTTCTTTAAAGCCAACCTTAATCATTTTTAGACACTTTTCTATGTGTTTCACTATTTTCACTTTTCCTCCTATCAAGGAGATGAATGCTATTCAGAAAGTTGCTGTCAGGCAGAAACCTAGCATCTCCAAAATAATCAACTTTTCAGGAAATGTATGGTACGATTTATTTTTAAAGATAAATACATACTGTTTTGTTCTACTTATTCATTGATTTTGATACTTTATTTAAGTGTACAATCATGAGATCCACTCACAACTGGAGGGTGCATTAGCAAAAACCTATGATTAAAAATGAACATTATGGAAAATCTAGATGGTCCCTGCAGGACAGCGAGAAAATTCTTGATTTTGTTGAGCACAAAGTTTGTTTAAGTTAAAATATGCTGCTTCTCTTTTTGGTGTTTTCCCTTCTTCCTCTTTTGCTTCCATACTTTAATGATGTCCTGATGTAGCAGAATAAACCAGATGAAAGAGCATACGTGCACTACGTGAAACAGACAATTGACCAAAAAGTTGGAAGTGTTTATCCAATATTTCCATAATTCAACAACATCTAATAAAGAATATCACTTTATGTTGCAATCTACTCTAGAGATTGAGTAACTCAGTAATTTAGATAATGATTGCTTTATTAATGTGCATGTAGACCTTTACATTGTTTGAATCATTATGCTTCATTTGTGATTAAGTGTACTAAATTCTCATCTAATTTTGTTTTGGTTTTCTTACAGATGTGCGGCAAAGACTTCTGCCTCCCGCTGGTTTCCAGAGAGTACTGGGGTTAAAGCCTCCGACATCAACCTGCCATCGTCCAACAACGACACAAACTACTCTCTGTTCTTACTGCCTCACTGTGAAACCATAATTTATTTTAATATATATTATACTTTTCTACAATTTATTTATTTTGTCCTGTGAGATGTCCCATGTAAATATGAATATGTCTAACAACTATTTTTATATGTCTTACCACTATTTATAATAAAATATTAAAATGTCTCAACTTTTGTCTTCTTTTCATGTTGTTTCAGTTTCTCTCTTTTCACCACGAGGATATTTAATTGTGTCTCTGAGAATTTATACATGCTTAGGATCACATGATGTACTTAAAGCAGCCTGTTCCACTGGATGTATTAAAAAGAAGACATGAACAAGAAAAGCACTCGGAGAGCATAAGTAATGTAGTGACATAGGCTTGAAAAACGTTTACATCAGTTTTCAAATAAACTACAATTTCCAAAATGATGTAAAGGGGGCAAAACCCTCACAGCAGCGAAGGAGAAATGAATTGGATTTGGCATCATAAACTTCAGTGTTTTTTTATGATGTCAATCTGGATCAGATCCAGATGAAATTCACAGTGATAACAGAGTTATATTATATATATTATCCTGTAACTTTTAAAGCAGATCCATCACGTGATGTGAGAGATAAGATTTTTTAAAACACGGCCCAATGTTAACTTATGGGAATTTCAGAAAATTTGGGGAAATTTTGGCATCCAGACAAATATGTGGATCACCACCAGAATGTAACGGCTTCTTACTTGGACCAAACCACACCTCTGGTAAAATTTTCATGTAAATCCATCCAGTAGTTTTTGCGTAATCTTGCTAACAGACAAACAAACAGACAGACTCTGGTGAAAACATAACCTCCTTGGTGGAGGTAATGAAGCAAAATGTTTCACAGCCCCCCCTGCTGGTTGATACAATGTCATCAAAAAACTTAATAATAATGTGGGCCTGTAATGAGTCCAAAAATAGTGAGTTAGCATTTGGCATTTCCTGGTTCCTGGAATTGTCTGCCAATGAACTGCTAACAAACTACAAAAATGACCCAATTGCAAGCATATCTGTAGTTTTTTTGCCACAGCCACGAGGACCAACTTGATCAGATCATTTGATTTGGAGGAAATTCTCAAACAAGTGATTATAAAGCAGCGTTATACATTGAAAATAATGTGGTTTCGTCTAAGTTGGACTGCCATGTTGTAGTTATATTGTTAGAAGGTAAGTTGTGCTCAAAATATAATGGAAGAGGAAGGACAAAGTTAGAAAAGTTTTGACATAGGCATAAATCAGTCCAATTATTGAATAAATCAGATCACAAATAAAGTTACTCAGCTGAGGTCTCTCTCTGGGCCGTCCACCTCACACAGAAGGTGTAGCATCAGGAAGAGCCCCAAATTACTGTTGTAGAGATCCTTTTAGGGATCCTGGGTGGAAACATCACGCTATACAATAATTTGTATCAAAAGCTGGTCTTCTGATTCTTGGCTTCGCCTAGGTCTGACTTCCTAGTGACTGCACACTCACATCAACGGTTAAGATTAAAGGCAGACATTCAGCTCACAGAACCGACCTTGAGAAAAGCCACAGGTAGCAAAACACATCTCTGAAACTGGGCATGTATTACTCTGTCACTTGTGGATGTAAGCTTGTTTTCATTAACCAGAGCATGTGTGTGTGTGTCTCACACCGGGACCATCCTGACTCCCTCGCAAGCACTGATATCTCACGCACACACACGACCCTGCCTTCCTGCAGATGTATTAACCTTGGCTTTTGAAATATTTACACCATGTTAGCCTAATAACAGCTTTTTATCTTCAACAATTACATTTAAGCTAAAAATAAACATGAAAAGTTGGTTCATTTGATAAGATCATCGCAACGAAGAGAACAATCAAGCTTCATAACTTCTTGTTAGCTACTTATTATCTGCAATGATCCAAAAAACAGAGAAAGTTAAGTTTAGTTTAGAATAGAATAATTTAGTTAAGAGGACTAGCATGATGCTAACTTCCTGGTTGGCCTTCCCTGCACACTCTGTAGCTTTAATAATTAAAAAATGAGTCTTTTATTTAAAATATTAAGATTTAATACATATGTACAATATATTTCATGCACTTTAAAAAGTTTTGTCATTCCTATTGAGGAAGCAGATGTAAATTAGTTTGGTAATTTAATAGCAGCTTGACCAAAGCTACTGCAATAACCAATATCAGTCCTGTCAGCTTCATAATCATTATAGTTGTCAATATTTAAATTAGAAAGATCTTTCTATCAATAGTTGTTATTGCTAATACTGTTACTATGATTCCCTTAAAGGCCCCATGTCCTGAAAAAACATTTGTCTTTTCTTTTAATGTTGTTAGAAGGAGCAGAAGAACATGATGCATTTTACTAAACTCTCAGTTCACAGAGAAATGAGCTCTGCTTCTTTAAAGAAAATGCATAAAGGCAGAAGTAAAACAGATATTGAATGAATGGATGGATGGATGGAATTATTAATTTTGTTTACTACCATATATAAATTTACCTTGTGTTGAATTTATGATTTGTGTGTCTCTGTCTAAATTTGTGTCATTGAAATGATGAAATGTACAAAATATTAAAATAAATTCTTGATTGAATGAATACTCAAAGGGTGATACAGCTGTCAATCAAATTTTAGGAGCCATTACTGGATAGAAATAAACAGACAGACTGGAAAGGAACAGTAACACATGTTAAGAGGCTATTTAAAATGGTATAAACATTGTGTGCCGTGAGATTTAGCTTGATCTAAGGGTTTTTCTCTCATTTATTTATTTTTTACTCTGTTAATTTTGTTTTTTCTGTTTTTTTTTTCTGTTTAATACAACTTACACAAAGATAAGACACAACAGTAAAATAAAAAATACAAAAGTAAACTGAACACAGTGGACAGAAAAATACACACCACAAAAAAAGAAACAAGTATAAGGATATGACATTAAAAAAATGTGCGTAAATCAGTGTATTCTTTGCTCATTTGAATTTTAATTGACAATTTTTCTACTTTGTGTTTTATCTGAGCTTAAAATTAAAATGACAAAATATTAAGAATATTTTTTTGTTTCAGATTAAACAATGTTTAACAAAATAACCAGTCACTTTTTCATTTTATGATTGTTAATTTTCTATTAAAATGAAAAGAGCGAAGGATACACGGATTCGTAAAGAATAGTAATAATAAAAGAGACACCGGTAAGTAAATGAGAAAAAATAAATAACTCATTCATGAATAACTGTATATAAATAAAAAAAAAATAATAATATTAGCTTATCCCAGCACAAATTAATCTAAATATACATCCATGGACATGTTTCACATGTGCAGGCATGGAGCATATAAAGATAAACACAAAAACATGAATCACAAAGGTAGAAAAACAAAAACAAAACCAAACACATGCACACACAAAAAGAAAAAAATATACATACATATATATTCTTTACATCAGTTATTAAGTTAGGGATACATTTTTCTCAGCATACTGACCTAATGTTATTATTCAGCACACACTGATTTGCATAAACACAGAAAAATGATGTTATGATGTATAATAAATTAGGACTGCTAAGATACAATTTGTGCACTTTACCACCCTGAAAAAAGTGTGTTAAATTGCCAGTCTTTAAAATATTCCAAATTACTTTTACTTAAATACTATCAAAAAGCACTAATTTTTATTGTATTCAAGCAAAAATATCAGAGTAACTGTTCTTTTACCTGAGTGATTTTTGTATTTTTGCATGCCTGAAGATTTTACTCCCTTTATTTCCTGTGAGAAATTTCAGTTTCTGAGAGCGGAGATCATCCTCCCACGTATACTCTAGTTTATTTAGTGTTTCTTTGTTAATGAGGCTCTGCAAACACACGAAGGTCTTTGGCACCGCTAAGTCTAGACTTAGATATAAGACCACCTCCTTCATCCCTCTCACCTACAGGCCTAATTACCTGAGCCCACAGAGAGGGCCTTTAATATTCATGGAGCAGAGAGGAGGTCAGAGGATTAGGCCTCGGTGTTTAGTTTGTCACATACATGAAGCTCATTTGATATGCAAGCAGCAAAAAGCCTAACATACTGACTGAGGCCTTTCATCAGAGCAGAGCTAATAAACTGTTGAAGCTGAGAGGATTTCAGATGAAAGGGTTAACACTGCAGCGCTGATTATTCTCTAATGACATGTGAGTAAACACAGGCAGAGCTCATGTGGATTAAGAGAGGACATGTCACCTCAATCAACTGACCGAGAGGAGGAAGAAGGTTTGACAGCTGAGGAAATGAGGAAAAGCTTAAAATAACAATTACAATCACTGTTAGGAAATTTAAGATCCAGTAAAGTCTCTTACTAAATTATAGATCAAGCGTTTGAGTTCTTTGAACACGAATGCAAAAGTTAAAATAGTTTTTGGACTTGAAAATTTAGTCAAAGCTTTTAAGGATCAAGCAAACTAAGTGTAGAAAAAGTCAAATTGTTACTGAAAATCAGAATAAAGTTCACTGACAAGTACATTTATTCATACCAAGAGTTTTTTTTTAATGCATTGGGTGCAGTAAGTGTAAATAAGTAGACAGCCAGCTGAATTCTAGCTTAGGGGTGGATAAATTTACTGGAAATTTTCTGCCCCTTTGTAACCCTACTCCCAAAGGTTGGTCATATAAACATTTACTTTTCCAGTTAACATCACTGTCTCTCTCTGCAAATTATGTCTGCAACATACATTGAAGTTGAAATGTGCATTTTGTTGAAATGTTAAAGGAACTCAAGGCTACAAATTTGTTGACTGCTGAATGGCTACTGTTACATGGTGTTTTTTAATTCCGAATTAAGTATTCAGAATTATATAATTCGGAATTAAAGTATTATCCTTCGCTTTTACATGGAAATAGTTTGTTTCCTTTCCTTTATTCAATTCTGCTTAAGGTCTGGGGTTTGGGAATGGTTCTGACTGGACAGGGGGCGGATGTGACGTATTTATGTCCACCGGAAGAAAACAAACTCCAGTTCAGCGTCTCCAGCGTCTCTGTCAGGGAAAACTCGTCCAACTTGGACGCTACAACTTTTAGAAGGTCTGCATTGTTGTGCTTACGTCCCTCCACTCTTTTCATTATTTCCAAATCTTCCAAGGCATCATTGCAACAAGACAAGGGAACAAGCATGCACAGAACGACCGGAATTGATTTAAGGTGGAATGAATGTATACATGATGAGGGAACTATTCAATTCGGATTTAAAGACAGAATAAACCAGCCACTTACTTCTGAATTAAGTTTAATTCAGAATGATCGTTTTCATTCAGGATCAGGTGTTTACAAGGTCATTTTTAATCTTTTTAAGGAGGATTTAGGTTTTATTCTGAATTAAAGCAGAATTAAAGCTCTCAAGTAAACTTAGCCAATGAAACAGAAAGCAGGGATGGTGCTGTGACACAGATGCAGCAGGCAGGAAGGAGCCCCTCCAGCATCAAATGTACTTCTGTATATCCAACACATTGAAGTGAGGGTTTTGATCTGAGTTCTTCAGAGTGTTTCTGCTGTAAAACCATCAGAAAATTACATCTTATTTCTCTGTCACCACTTTGTTACTTACTTGAGAATTAGAGTTGGTTATAAACAATCACTAAAGTATTTAAGGTTGATTGATCCGGATGATGGCAGCACGGTGGCACAGCGGGTAGTGCCTGACATTAAGAGGGTTGCATTGCTCTTAGGTGTGAGTGTGAGCATGAATGGCTGTCTGTCTCTCCATGTGGCCCTGTGATTGGCCGGCGACCATTCCAGGGTGTACCCTGCCTCTCGCTCAGTGTCAGGCGGGATTGGCTCCTGCCCTAAAGAACCAAAAAAGGGTACGCAGTGTAGAAACTTGATGAGTGGGTGGATGATTGACATGAAACTCAATAACAATATCAGGTAGTAATCAGCATCAAGATGAAGTCTTAAAAAAAAGTCAAACTTGTAAGGAAAAAACAAGAGACTGGGAAATGTCAGTACTAACTGAAGCAACATGAAAACATCAGTTAGCCAACTCGAGTCAAAGTAATGCACAAGCTTAAAAAACATAATTAAATCAAATTAAAACACAAAGTAAAATCTGAATGATGTTGCTCTAAAAGACCTGATGTGGTTTATGATGTGGGTGGTCAGCAGGTCTCAGCTGTCAGCCATGGTGTCACCACACTCACGTTACTTCTTTACACAAATAAAAGACAAACTATCTGCTTCAATCAAATACGCTCCACCATCATTAAGAGTGAACCCTGAGAAGATTCCCATCCTCACCTTTAATGTTTTCTCTTGATTCGGAGTCTGTTTTTCTTATGAAGTGAGCTGGAGCAGAGCGGAGTGTGAGAGCAGTTCACACGTCCTCTGCAGAAGATGCAGAGCAGGAGTCGAATGTGACACGGTGGATTGTGGGAATGTTTAGTGGGACTCAGATCCACAGTCGGCACCTGAACACCTCATCCAGAGAAATATCAGAGAACACTCGGAGACCTGCTGATAGCTTTAAAAACAGAGTCCTGTTAGATAAAATAGCCACTGTGTAAATAAATATGAGCAAATGCATCAGTATAGTGCTTTTCATAAGGAATCTGATTACAAAATATCACTCACATTAAAATATTTTAAGTCCTTTTCTAATTCTTCACTCTTAATCTATGCCATGCTCACAATGAAATTTAATTTACATATACATCTGACAAATAATTAGTAATAACAGTCTATCTTAAACAAACTAAAGGATAAAGGATATAACCTACACAAATTTAGGTGATAATCAGAACCTTGTGAGTGATGTAGAAGCAAACATTTCAAAAACAATGTCAATATCAAAATGCAAGTCGAAACAAATTGAATGAAATTTCTTAAAACAAGCCCACATTGTCCCAACCTGGATCACTTGGCTAAGCTCAGTTATACCTAGAAACAGGAATTGATAAGAATTCATTGATAACAATTCAGCTTCTCGAATTCATCAACAATTCCTGATGATTTTCTGTTTGGGCAAAAGTTGGCCTACACAGGTCCTCAATGACAACAATGTCAAACACATGGCACTCCTAATACTCAATGCTGTGCTGTATAGATGAATGTCTCTGCAAGTCGCTGGTGTTTTCACTCCCTGAAAGTTGTGCAGCGAGCTCTCTCTGATAAGAAAGTGATGACCTGCCAAGTTGTTATCGGTTCTCAACTGGAATTGTTTTTTGATTCCCCTCTCTATTTATAACATTGGCTCCTCTGCACCATTTTGACCTTTATGAAACCAAATCTACAGTGGCAACAGTCCAACCTATGATTGATAGGTTTGCATAGTTTATTCACATTTTGTTTTGTTTTTTTCATGATTGGAAAAATGTCCTATCTTATCCTATCTATCTCTTTGGCTGTCGCTTTTTAAACTTCACTACCTTACACAAGCCCTTATCAGGTGATTTGCCTGTAGTAGAGTGATATGGAAAAAAAACAAACATCCCATCAATGAGAAAAATCACTGCTCCCACCTCTTGCTAAATGACACATCTGTAGTTGTTAAACCACCAAACAAATGTACCTTAACCCTTTCATAGTTTTGTTTTAATATGACTGAATGAAACATCCATTTAATGAGAGTTCTTTAAGTTTATTAAATATGCAGAGTGGATGTTTGAGCACACTTCTCTGCGTAAATTGGGCTTCCCAGGCATGCGAGGCCACTGCTGTCCAAACAGGAGGAGGTGTAAAGTCCTCACACCTCCCAGCTGCCAGGCACACTTCTGACTGAACTTGTAGAAGATACCAGAACAGAGACAAAGAGAGATACAATGACTGAGAAGTGTTAAATTACTTATGTAACACATATTTAACATTTTTACTCATTTGTATGTATTTATATATATATATGTAAAATAATTAAATGAACAGATTAAAAAAAGCGAGTATGTCAATGACCTATATAGTATACACACACACACACACACACACATTTATATTATGTATGTACATTAGTGGTTTGGTATCTGCTGAGGTCCACAGATACTCAAAAAAACATTTATACATTGCATGCCATTTCACCACATAGTAATACACCATCAGATCAGTATTTCTAGAAAGATCACCAATCATAATTTGCTTTTTATGAAGACATCTTGGGGCTTCTCAAAGGACTTGGACCTTGCTGGTGGGGCTGATTCTCCTCCATTTGAACTCTTTTTGCATAGTTTCAATCTGTTTGATGTTTTCTATTAATTCATTCTTTGTGACTACGTATTTGAGAAAAATGCCACATTAATTTTTAGAGTCTTGGTTTCATTCATTCATTTTCAGGACCATGTAAACTCTGCTTAGGTCACTGTTGACCCTGGTGCAGCCAAACATCATAAACATAAAATAAAATAAAAATTAAATCAATACTGGATCAACTCATATTCCACTCATTAATAATTATGTCATGCCTTTAATGTTCCTTTTTTCAGTAATATATAGGAATTTAAATGAGATGATTGGGATGACAAGTGAAGGAGTTTCTGATAACAACCTTGACACTCTGGATTTTTGCATTAGAAGAAAACTCTCAAGTTCAGAGTTCGACCTGTGACCTGGGTTCATCCTCCCTCATGCCAGGTCATGTTCCCGGGCAGCACACTTTCATCGTGTGAAATTATTTCACTCTATGATTCTCGTGTGAGCCCCTCGATCACACCTTGTCCTTGGAGCTGGCCTGTTTCCCATGAGACCCCCCGTCCGAGGTGTCAGCCCTGCTCCCAGAGCTTCCCAGGAACAGAGGTGGCTGCAGGAGGTGCAACCTCACACCTCCTGCCAGATATATGCAGCAGCCTGCCTGGTCCTCCTCACTCTGCTCTGCCTGACTCACCAGAGACACACTGACAGCTCACTGCTCCAACTACAACAGCCATGGATGCCTCTCAGTGCTCTCCTCTGCAGCTCCACGACAACACCTTCTTCTTTGACTGTGAAGCTCTTCTGGACAAGTGCTACAATCCTTTAGCCTTCGATCCAGCCACAGACCCGGGATACTTCAGCGCCGGGAGCAGCCTGTCTCCCACCTCCTCTGTGGACTCCTTCTGCTTCTCCCCGACTCCTCTCCAGGGGAACGAACAAGACGCTCTGGACTGTTTTGTCTTCAAAAGCCCAGCCGTGCCACATTTTCCCACTCAGACGCAGTCCTGCTCCAGACCCTCCACAACTGCCTCCACCTCCAGTGCCAAGAAATCCAGGTCCAGGTACCCAGGAAAAAAGCGTCAGACAGCCAGTGAGAGGGAGAAGCTGAGGATGAGGGATCTGACCAAGGCCATGCATCACCTCAGGACGTACCTGCCTGCATCTGTCGCTCCAGTCGAACAGACCCTCACCAAGATCGAGACCCTTCGCCTCACCATCCGCTACATCTCCTACCTGTCAGCTCAGCTGGGGCTCAGCGAGGAGGTGCTGGAGCAGAGGAAGGCTTCAGGCCCTGTGGAGCCGCCACAGACCCTCAACCAGTTCCTGGGTCAGCCAACGACGAGTTACAGCCCTGAGCCCGAGTGTAACAGCACGACAAAACAACAGACATCCTGCCTGCAGAACCCATACCAGGTATGTTCATGTCTATGAATTTCAGATATTGTAAAAAATAAAAAGCTTTAATTCCAATTACATTTTTATTTAAGAGGTTAGTCATAGTTGTGGTTCTCGGTGGGTTGGTTTGGGTGTTAAATATGGTTGCATACGGGGAATAATGTGGCAAAAAGTCTTAATTTTCCAGAAGCCCCAAACAGAAATATATCTACATATTTTGTTTAACTCTGTTTTGCAGTGATAACAGAACATTTTGGATGTTTCCTCAAGATTTTGACTTACATTCATCTCATTATTTTAGGCTCAAAACGCTGTTTTTGACTCTACATTGTTTTCATTTCTGAGAATCAGAAAACAACCTAACTTTACATGTTGCTCAGGAAAATCAAATTCATGCTTGCACCTCATTTCAGGGCTTCTAAAACAGCAACATTTTAATAAAACAAACCAATGACTATAAATTTTCTGACATTTAAGTTGCCATCTCTCACTTTCAGAGCTGGCTTTGAGTCTTAAAGCTTTACAGTACGAACATGTCCCTAATCAAATTCTGATTTCTCTCCTCAGATCTCTGGACTTCCAGGAGTTTCTTTTCCCAGCCAGCAGTTTTGGATGCAACCACAGCAACTTCAAGACATCACATTCTCTGGACACTGCTGAGAGACTCTGATCAATCTGATCAAACTATTTTCATTGCAACAATGATCTCTACAAACATTAGTGGACTCAGCCTCTCTCTGTGTGATCTTGACCAAAATATCTGTCCTCAATGTACATAGAACTCTATATTTATTATTTTTTCACAATGTGAAATGAATAAACATTATTTATATAAGAAGGATGAGTTTGTTGCATTCATCTTAAAGAATTTGTGTTTGCATGTTTTAGATTGCTTGATTCATATTTTCTCTCAGGGGTAGTTTTTGGATCAGACCTTTAAAGGTGCTCAGCTCCTACAGAATCTGCAGCATGTTGAGGTGCAGACATGGTGGTTATGCTGTGAACCTCATCAGAGACCGCAGCCCTCCATGCCACACAGGCTCAAGAATGGCCAGCATCCTTGGTGACATCCTTGCAGGGGTTCAGTCCATCTAAAAATCTGAAATTACTAAGCAAGTATTTTTCTCATACAAGTTTGATTGTTTTATTTACAACCAGAACTGTATCTTGAGTTTTACACTTTGAAAACCTTTTTTTGAGAGAAACTGTTGCTGTAAAGTCATGATATTGCAAATCAATTAGGTTTGTAAATTTTGTATGATCAAATTAACATTTTATTGCTATTTTCTATGACCAACAAGTATATCAGTCACATTTCAACACCTATACACTGTAATCGCAACAGAGTCGTAAATGGAGAACATCAAACAATGTGTGTCTACATTGAGTTTCTAATTATGTTGAGAAAAGAAACTCAGAAATGCCACCACTGACTGTAAATTACATTTTTGTTAAGTTAATTGGTGGTATAATATGTTCAAATTTTATTTATTATTATTTAAGATTTTGGCAAAGTTAATTTTAGGTTTTAAGGCTATTTAACAACTATCTTGTGTTAAATAGTTTTTTTTTTTTTTAATTGAAGTAATCATTTGTTTTAGGATATTTGTAGAGCACTTCAGCTACATATTAATTATTAACATTAATTAATTATGGTAAGTCAACTAGGAAACCTACTGTAAGTGCTGACAACTGCATTTTTAGACATTAATGTTGAATAATATTACTTTAAAAATAAACGCTCACTTGTGAATATTTGTATATTTCTTTCAGGCTTTGGAGACAAAAGTGGGAGGACAAACACTTAATCAACCAATCAGGAGCTGATCATGTCTTTGTTATTGCTCAAAGCAAGGAAATGTATGTTCACTCATCATAGTTATAAAAGGTGTTTTTAAATCGTCATAAAAGGGACAAAACAACTAAACTGTACTTCATTCTCAGCTTCTTCCAGTCAGCAGCTGTTCTCACAGTAAGTTCACATTGTAATGGTTTCTATAAAACTCCACAAAAGACCGCAGAGAATTCCGTTCCTCTCGTTGATACTGTATTACTGCTCGGCATATTGGCATCATGCTTGAATGA
Organism: Cetoscarus ocellatus; assembly: GCA_037902135.1. Taxonomy (NCBI): domain Eukaryota; kingdom Metazoa; phylum Chordata; class Actinopteri; order Labriformes; family Labridae; genus Cetoscarus; species Cetoscarus ocellatus. The sequence continues at coordinate 811,568 of JBAMNC010000366.1, forward strand.
TGGGAGAAGGGAGACATGTTCATCATAAAGTTTAAAGTGTAAACACGGTGCACGGCCTTTACACAGCGTTGGTGTTCGTTCGAACTTCCTCACCAACGATGCAGCTGTCAGCAGGACGATGAGGTGCTAAACAGGGGACACTTCCTCTCTAAAGTCTTTGAGGAAAGACCCCCGCTGAGAGAGGAGGCAGCTGAACCAGGAACTGTTAATTGTCACCTTGTCTCTCCTGTGTAAACACGGGTGGTTGAGACCATGAGGACCCCTCATGAGAGAGAGGTGGCCATGAATGTAGGGCAGAAACATTTTTATTTTTGTTTTACTGTCACTCAGGCCCCGTTTACACGACAACAAAAACAGAGAGTTTTAAGTGTGTTTTCACCTTCTGTTTACACAAGAACAGTGCCTGGATTGTCTGAATCCGCAAACTTTTAAAACCAGGGTCCACAGTGAGAAGTTTTGAAAATGTTTTTGTATCCGTATCCATGTAAACAGCGACGCATGTGCAGTACCCTTTCATATGAAAGCTGCACGCACATACCAGGAACAACAACCACAACAAGAGCTTCTGCTGTCTACTGAGCAACATGTGTGCTGCTTACTGTGCTCGGTTTGTCATCCAGACGAAAATATCCAGACAGATTTGTTGTCCAGACAAGAAACTCCTGCGTCTTCATGTGTCCACTTGCCATTGTTGTTTATAAAAAAATTCTCTTCACTGGAAAGTGTACGTGTGTTGTAACACCGCTTCTGCTTCACTACAAATCTTTATCGCCAGCTACTAGCCTGGCATCCACGCTACAGGGTTTTCAGCCGTTTTCATGTATCTGGGTGAACTCGGAGCGCTTTTGAAAACGTGAAGGAAAAACCTCTCCATTTCTGGTGACGTTGTCGTGTAAACGGGGCCTCAGACTGTTGCAAATTTCACACTGTTCATTTTTCACTTGTTGATAATTTTGGCTATTTTCATGCATATGGAGCAGACTTTGGCAAGATTGGTTATTTTTATTTGGTCTTGTTATTTCTAGATTTCTAGTTGGTGTCCCCACTTAAAGATAAATTACTTTTCGTTCCCCACTCAATGTCTTTATTAAGTATGCAGATATTGCAATCACTTTGTTTTGCTGGCGTTTGTCTATTTGTTGTTTTGTTGTTTTGTTTGTCAGTGAGAAAGATAATTCAAAAAGTTCTCAAAAGAGTTTAATAACACTTTTAGGGGTGGAATTTATTAAACAATTTGTTCACCCTGTGCAATAGGGCAGTTTTTCAAGTTTTGGTTGATAACTTGGCTAAGAATGTCAGAAATGCCTTGGTAGAGGTTTGTGCTCTCTGAGTACTTCTAGTTTTCCCTCGTTTTATCAAAACACAGAATATTGTGACCCTCATTCTATCTCAAAAAGATCAAAAAAACATGTACGATTACTTATTTCAAGATTAATATAAAGATCTAACAACCAAACTGTTAAGTGTATAAATTGTGCCGTTAAAACCCATTCATACTGCAATGTTTGATCTCACTCCCATTAAAATATAATACATACATTAAATTATAAATTGGTGTCAATCTGGGCTTTTGCTTGGAATTGATCATCTTTTCAACTCTGCTCCAGATGGAGTCATTTTAACCATGAAAATGAGTGTGAGTAGTTGGTACTGTGCAAAAATAATAATTGATAAAAATCAGTGTTGCTGCTAATCAGTGACATGTCCACTGCAATAATAATTTAACACAAAATAACCAACTCTGCATGTAATATACTTAAAATAATAATCTTTCTTTACTCTAAAACATGGTGGCGTTATGAAAAAAAAGTGAATATTAAATGTTTATGATTAGGACTGATGTACTAAAAATATTTTTTTATTTTTTAATTCTTTTCATATATAAATCTGGTGGCATCATGATAATTGAAAGGATCACAAGCTATTTAAACTAGAGGAGCACTGAGAGAGCGCAGACCTCCACAAAGTAGCTCAGTCCTGGCAGTGGCTTTTCCACAACCCCTGTAAAAGAAATAATTCTGGATCACCAGATCCAGAATTGAGCCAGCACATATATGGAGGCTGTTATCCTGTATGAACACAACAAGTTTTGGGAACATCACTTAATATTTTGTTTTTATGTGAATCATTGAATGTCGTCAATGGGATTTCCCATTCTAAATTGCAATGCTCTTTTATTTTGTGATGTCAATCTGGATCGATCCAGATGAAATTTACTTTGATAATAGAGACATGGACCCCATATTATCCTGTGAAATTGGAAGCAAATCCAATAAAAATTGGCAGAGATAAGATTTTTTAAAATTCTGCCCAATGTTAACTTATGGGATTATTTTTTTTAAAATATTTGGGAATTCTTTGCATCCAGACAAATATACGTATCACCATCAAAATCTAATCTTTTCTAAGTTGGGCCATTACCAACACATCCTGAAAATTTCAGCAAAATCCGTCCAGTAGTTTTTGTGTAAGTTGTGTAAGTTTTTGTGGCAAATACATAGCCTCCTTGGCGGAGGTATAAATTATGACTGTTACATGTGTATGGTTAGGACTGACACTGGTTTAAAAATCAAGACTAAAAAAAGTTGGAAATAATATCAATGTACAACATTTTTTATAGCTACCCGAAAACCACATTATTTGTGCTTATCAGTTGGAGTATCAGATTGCAAAAACATTGTAATCTAAAGGGTTAAAATCTGTAAAAACTGATTTGTACTTAATATCAGTAATTATGTCAGATGTATGTGGAAAAAAATATTAATATGTATAGTATTTTTATGGCTTGATTAAAAATAATAACACTTATAAGTGACATCTTATTAAAAACTATTGGAAATTTAAAAAGCTATTAAAAATGAAAAAGATGCAGAAACATAACATACTCTTAGGCCGACTCTAAAACTCCTTCATACAGTTAAATATTACATTTATTTGTTTCTTTTGCAGGATGTTTACAGATGCTTCACAGGCAAAACAACAAGCCAGAATAAAGAGGGGAAGTCACTTTGCAGAGTCACTTTTGTCTTTAAAATTGGCTGAACAAATTTCCTACATTATTCTTCGTTGTTTAACTTAACAACACTTGCTCCTCATAATAAGTGATTTTTGTCAGTCAGGCATCTCATTCTCTTTGTTGACTTTTGTAAAATGTATTTTATATTTCACATGAGGAGGAAAAAAACTGTCAAAATAATAGTGTAAAATAATACAAATGCACACAAAAGTGGTTTAAGCATTAAATAATCTTTATTCTTACAAAGGATGATTTAAAACTTTACATGTTAAAAAAGCTTCATCACATTCAAAAAATTTAAAATAATAACATTAATTTGGTCTTAGGTGGAGTAAAACTAGTGCAGTGTGCAGAGGCGTGAGCTAAGAGGCAGAATTAGCGTTGAACCACTCCAGCACCTGATCCTTGTTCGAGGCCACCCAGTTCATGTTGGCCCTCGTCCTCTCCAGGGCCTGCTCAAGAGACGCCGTGGCTGATTCGAACTGCCCTGGGTAGTCTTCTTTAAACTGCACCAGCTGGAGAGACAGAGGATGGTTACCAGGATATACATAAAAAAAAATCCCAACTTTAGCGTAAGCTGTGTGTGGACACAAATGTTGAGGTTATTCGCTCTGCCCGGACTTCTTCCTATCAGCCTCCTTTCTATGTGAAAGCAGCAGGTACTGGGTGGGGTTTGGGTGGGTGAAGTAACAGTTGTAACCTTTCACTGAGCCTGATTCAATGTCTTCAATCGGGCAGATCCATCCAACAAAGCTACAAGCTAGAACGACTGAATTCAGACTGGACAGGCACTGACCAATCAGCATCGTTTGAGGAGAAAGAAGCAGGAGCTAAAGCAGAGCTAAGCGTGACGATGGTGAGCTGCAAGCTGATATTCGATGACTGCTCGTGCACAGATTAGCACAGATGCTGCCTGCTTCAGTAGCAGCTTTACCAGAACTGGACCACATTTCTACAAAGAGTGAAGAACAAAGAACAACAGTGGAAAACTTTTCTCAATGAAGAACAGGTCTTCCCCTTCCCTGACAGAGAGTTATTGTCCGAACTGGCTTCAGTGTTGCCAGATTTTCTACTGAAATAAGCAACCAGGTTGATAAAAACAAGCCTAAAACAAGCGTCCTTCAGCTATCACTTGGAAAAAAAAAAAAAAAAAAAACTACATGGAGCATGTTTTGATTTTCATCTACATTTCATTTCAATCTCACTGATTTTTTTTTTCCTATTTGGCTCTTAATGTACATATTCAACATCCTTTTGATTTATTTGATAGGGACGATGCAGTTTAACATAGTTCCATCATTGAGCATGAATCTGATGTGCCACACAGAGAGTTTATAGCAAATGTTAATTTCCAACTCTTGTCCCTAGTTGGGCCTTTGAATAAACAAATTATAAAATGTAAAATATTTATCAGCATAAAATAACACAAAAGTTTACAAAAGAGCAATAAAATACATGTTGATTCCATGGTTCCTGTTGGATCATTTGGTAATATGACATAAATGAAAGATACATTTTTAGGAGATAAATTTGTTTGGTGACTTTTAATTTATGTATACTGACAAATCGGTATACCTTGTTTAAAAGTATGAAGTAGCCACAAAATGAGGGAAAAATGATACGTCAAAAATCGTGATAATTGATAATCGTTGAATAATCAAATCTTAGCACCCTGAATCCTAATCAAATCGAATCGTGAGGTGTCTTAGATGGCACAGCTTTTTTAGAGACATACATGAAGATAAAAAATCAGGCATTAAACAGTTTTGATCGTACTGTGTGTGGTGTGCTCCAAAATTCTCAACACAGCACACCACACATAACATTCTGTCCCACCAGTGATTGAGTATTTAATCCTCAAAGTCTTAAATCTCGCATGATCAAACGTGATCTAACAAAAACGAAGAAGAAGAAGCATAGCAACAACCATAAACGTTGTCTATGGCAACGTCCAGAAAACACAACGCGCAACATGGAAGAGGACATACGAGAAGAGGGAATGATGGTGGTCTTGGGACTATTTTTGATGGAAAATCGGGAAGTAAATAAAAGAAAAGACTGTGGAGAAAATCCTGGAGACAGCGTGAACACGTGAGCTGGTCCTCCATTTCTGAGGTCCACCAAACTCTATGTTTAAGTTTCAGGTCGGCCGTGCTTGTTTATATTTGCGCCTGCTTCCTTGTTCCTCAGTCAGCTCGCTTCTTGATTGGCTACGATCTGTCCCACGTCAAATTCAGAGAGTCATGACTCAGGAGTCATTGGCTTCCCCACACACAATGATTTTTGGTCGTAAATATTGAACAAGTTTAATATTTACGATCGTCAACCCTGACCCATTTCAGAGCGAATATCCGGACAACTTAGCCCTTAAAACACCTCAGACCACAGGATAATCTGATAGGGTAATCTTATAAAACATAAAATAATCTGTTGTTTGCTGTCCTTGGTCGGGAAGGGGGAAGTTGGGACAAAAACAGCCCAATAATATTTATGTGTGTACCCAGATTAAGTCCACAGGGCAAAACAGCAAACAGCTGGCATGAACAGCCACAGGTGGAAGAACACATCACTGTTTGCTGCATCATAAAATAGAGCCAAACACAGACACTTCCTACAGGAAAAATTAAGCACTCTGAACTTTTTCGCCCAATCAAACACTCTACCAATGGCTCATTTTTACATAAACTCACACAAATACGTGAAATAATTGTACCCAACAGCAGTGTACCTTACAGGTAGTCTCGGCTTGTTCTCCTTAAAGGTACAGCGCTGCTGGGAGGCCTTTCAGCCACTTCACTGATTGTTGTCAAGTACCTGATACAACCCAACTTCAAAAATATATTCCTTTAAATGCTCGAGACTGCCAAGAACTCTACACTGAAGGCAGAAGAATAAACCAGGCTTTAAATACAGATTACCTTTTATTGTACTAATTGTTAAAAAAAAAAAAAAAACTATGGTGGCTGATGAGGGCAAACAGCCTACAACCGCTCGATGCAGATCAACAAGGGGAAAGCAGCTTCAAGAACAGAAACGACCCAAGTAGAGAAACACAACCAAGAAGAAAAGAAATACAATGAAATACAAACACAGAAATGCACAGCTAAGAAATGCGTTAACGGCACATGTGCCGAAAGTTAGAAACTGAAGTCCAAAACAAGCAAAAACACAGCATAACCATGTCTGACATTTTGAGTGTTTGTTCTGACTTTGGTTGTCTTTCTATGCTTGAATCTTTTCTGTTCTTGATGCTGTTTCCCTCTTATTGAGCTGTATCAAGCTTTTATAAATTTGCATTTTCCCTCATTGACCACTGTTAATAACTTAGTTATAACAATTTAATGATTAGTGTTGAATTAATAATAGATGGATTGTTGAGTTTTGGAGGGAATGTACCTGGTTGTACTCAAACTCAGAGGAGAATCGTCTGGTCGTTCTATCAACTAATCTTCCAAGATTCGATAATCCACCGCCATACCTGAGGGAAAAGAGAAAAACAAGTCTTAGGTCATAATAAACACAAGGAGACAAAGTTTAATCACAGCTTTTTGATCAGATGGTCACAAAGTCACACCTTAGCCCATTAATAGATCACCATTAATGTAACCTACAGTAATGGAGACATCAATAAAACAGCAGTGTTCATTTTCCAAGAGTGATCATTTACTGTAATTTACTTTATTTCCATCCATTAGGCCTTAAGATATAATAAACACTTTTAAGAAAAATGTAATGTTCTGCATGAACTGCCTTGTGTTTTTAATGCTGATCATTTATTAGCTGTGTGACACTGATATACTACATCATAGGTTCATCAAGGATAACTCACTCGTTGAATATACGATCCCAGTTGGCTCTGATGAAGTCCCATGCCAGTGGCTGACCAACAGTGTTTCCAGCAATGTAGGTGATGGTGGTGGTACCGTCCTGTTTACGGATCATGTTTGGGTCCAGACAATAGTCCAGGTATCTGCAACACATTCACAGTGAGGAAAACACCCTGTGTGCCATATTTACAGCTTTCTTCTGATGTAAGAAGATCACAAACGTATTTGAGGTGCAGATTAACATTGCAAAGTTTCTTTTTTTCAAAGCAGAAAGTGGTTTGAGTTACCTGTTGAGCAGCCATGGCTCTTTGGTACAGGACAGGGCGTACAAGAGTTTGTCGGCTTCTGAAGCGACGGTGGCTGTCTTGTACATGGTCCAGGCAAAGTCCCACTCTTCCACTCCTCCTGCTGCAATCGCACTACAGTACACTGTGGTCCTCAGGTTGGGACTAATGCTGGAACACGGGAAGAGGATGATGAAGAGCACAAGTCTGAGATATCAGTGGGATTTAAGTAAAGGTAAGTTTTATAAGGGGTCCAAAATGGTAGATGCATAGCTAGGATGAGATTTGAGAATTTTTTTTTTTTAAGTGGGAGAGTATGCGTTAATGGTTATTTACATGTAAATACATAAAATTATAGCCAAGTGGCTAACTTCCATCCTAAGTCCCATTGGCAGGTTGGTGTCAACACATAAAACAACAAGAAAACAAACATCAATAATAGGAATACAGCCCACAGAGCATATTAAAAGACGAGCAACATACTGTAGACAAACTAAACAACATACAGTCCAAAATAAAATGGGGTGGGAGTTGGGGGACCATGGGAATTATACACAATGAATTATAAAGTGCTGAAGGGCTAATTAAAGTGCCATAGAGCTAAGCATGCAAAGTCTGGCTGAATAATTAAGGTCATATTACTAATTGGTTGACATCAGGGTTATGAATCCATAAGAATAATTCTAAATGTTTGTTTTTAACAAATTCATAGTTCCAGTCACACACTGTCATGTCGCCAGCCACCAAAAGTGGCTCCAGTTGAGTGCTGCTGTCTTGCTGCTTTACTGACCCTAAACCAGGATGTTAACAAATGATCTTCATAAATGGATTGTACATTGCTGTGTCAGCTTCTGGTTATGAATATTATCTCTTGAGACATAATCCAGCCCAGCAACAGTAACAAAAGAGGGTAGGGTTTGATGAAAAGTCAGTTTCATTAACCCTTTAAAGGCTGAAAACACAAATTATAGCCAGAAAATTCTAACTTTTTGGAGGTGAAATGTTTATTTCACTTTCTACTGAAATCCAAAAAAATCTAAATTTACATAAAATTTAACATATATATTTTTTTGTATCTTATCAGTTACATTAGGTGTTTCTGGCAACTGATAATCCACTTGAGGACATTTTTATCATTTATCTGATTATATTCAGATTTTTTTTTAGTTATTTGTTGATCGTATTGATTAGATAGAGGTATCATAAAAGTATGTATCAAATATGATACAACAGCCTTGAAAGGGTTAAAACATTAGCTTTAGAATGAATATTTGACATGCTGATACCTGCAGGAATCAAGGGTTCAAATATTCTACAAAAAGTAAGAAGAACCTAAACATACTTGTTGGTATCTGGGTTTTCCATCCACTCTCTGAACCAGCCGGTGACCAGCTCCTTACAGCCTGCTACTCCTGTGCTGCAGGCCAGGGAGATCGCATTCACCTGGTTATACCTGCACAGAGATGCATACAGCATTATGAGAACGACAGAAGGCACTTTTTCATAGATTTCAGGGAACACATTCCTGTTCAAGCTGTTGAAGCAGACAATATCATACAAACTCACTGATCTGTGTGCTTCTCAGGGATTTTTGTCCAATTTGCGGTGATATCTTTGAAGTGATTGAACAGAGGAGTGACCTGTTTCTTGATGTAAGCCTGAAGGAGGAAAATGTTAAGTTCATTGTTATAGTCTTTATGTGTGTACCCCACTTATGATATTTACCCCTGTAAACTTCTCCCCCTCTTGGACAAACTGTATACCTGTGCTCTTTTTCTGATTATCTTGAGTTCACCTGTCCTTGTTTATCTAAAAAGATGAACAAATTTCTTGTTTCATCACTGACCTGCATGGGCCCGTACACTTCACTGCGATCAAACATTTGGAAGAAGTAGTCCAGGTTGCGGCTGGCTAACTCCCACGGCATGTATTCAACTTCTTTATCCAGGAACAATGTGGTCCTCAGAGCCAGAGTTGTGTCCACTCTCTTTGCCCTGAAAACAAAATTGTATGTTAGCTAAACTTTCTCTTTTGAGATTCAACAGGTAAGCTGTATTTCATCATGGTCTCACCTTGCAAGGTTAAAAGCATCATCTATGATCTGAGCTCTGTTGACCACTGGAATATCCTGAAAAGAGATGAGAGGTTATTATATTTATTTATTAAATGTTTATCTGGAAGGGACATTGCACATTATTGGACATCAGTATATAATACAGATGTAAATGTGCTGAGTTAGCTGCCCTGCCCTTCACAGGAAGTGATCCCTCATTAAGCCACACCATCCTTGGAAACTGTTACTGGGTTAGACTTTTACTGGGCTAGGCGGAGTCCAGAGGAGATGCTAAATTCAAATTCATGCAAGTTTTCCGTGACTACCAGCCCTGCCTTTGAAATTTAATAGGTGAAATTATTGATGTCATTGAATAACAACTGCATCTTCACTTATATTACATTATAATATTGCCAGTATCAAAATGTTTCATTTTCCCTTTGTGTAGATTCATGTTCCTTGTCTTTGTCTTTTTCTTTTCTTTTTTTTTTTTTTTTGGTCAGTTAAACAGTCAGAAAGCCAACAAAGTGTCAACTGCATCTGTAGTCCCTTGGCAGGTTACAAACAATACCTCAACAAGAATACAATCTAAGAAGATAAAAATGCAGCACAGTTGCAATAAATATTGTTTAAAGTGCAACAACTAAAGTTCCATTATTATTAGAGGCAGAATATGACACACATCACTAAAACAGAATTACCATCCAATAACAAGCAATGTGGGACCATGCATACATATGTATATGTAAGCATGCACCGTATGGTAACAATGAACAAACTGAGATAACAAAACAATTAAACCAGAGCCAGCTGGCCCATTAGGCAATATATATAATATATTAGGCAAATGCTAAGGGCACCGTGGCCTCCAGAGGGCGCCACAAAATCAGGAAAACATTTACCTTCAATATAATTATATCAGAACTAGTTCTTAGGATTAACCCTTAAAATGGAAAAGCTCACATTAATACAAATAATATTTCTACAAATGATAATACCAAATAAGTCAGATTTTTTGTATTGAGTAATATGTTATCTTAGAAATAAAATACAATGGTAAAAATATTGCTATTCGATTTCTTTTGTCATCATAAGTAAGTTGTTGATGGAGGGAGGCACCATTTAAAATCAAGCCTAGGTCACCACATTGGGTAGGGCTGGCTCTAAATTAGATGGACATAAAACTGTCACTGTATACTGGGTGCCCAGTGCTTCGGACCAGACCACGGGGGCAACTGTGTGCATCGTGAACGGGTCAGCTCAAAGGATACCTGAAGAGTTGGAACATGGGGCTGACACAGGCCTGGACAAAGGCTATCAGGGGGCCGGAGAATTACAGGGAACGGGTTGACAAGCTGAAGTGCCAAACTGGCATATGCCCCTAAACCTGACCTAACCTGACTGATATCATGAGGACAATAATGTGCACCCTCATGTAAAATAACTAACAGACAGTATTTAAGGATATTTTACACTGATAGAAATATGGTTTGCCTTGAGAATTTGGCTTGATTTCTGGAGCACGTTGCACAAAATAGTTTGAAAACCTCTGCTCTAAGGAAGCTTAAAATAAATGGATGATGTGCTCTGACTTGTACAATGTATTTTTATTCCATATTAATTCATTAAAATGTTTAGGACAAATATGAAAACTGTAAATATGATCACTGGACTACCTTCATGACAGTCTGAACTATTGTATATCAGATATTATCAGTACATATCAGACATTAAGGACCCTTGGTATCTGAATTCCCAGATTATTTGTTACTCCAAAATTTAAAAAGGGTCTCGGACACTCTGCAGGGATGATGCAGCATCATTTTGAAGTTTTACCTCATGTGTAGTGCTCAGCTTGTTGAGGAGACGCTCCCAGTTCACCGAGTCGTAGTTGACCCTGTAGAAGCCCTTCATGTCGATGTTGGCCACAATCCAATCATTTGGACCAAGAGTCATGTCTGTGTTTGTAGCTGTTTGATGAAAATACAGTGAATAAAACGTATTTCTTTATGAACTTATGAACTTGTATGAATTTATGAACATCATATCTGCTATTCTTTGAAAATGCATGTGAAATAAGCCAACCTTCTTTATCAACTAGCCAGTACTGCTGTTCATTCCCACCAGTTTTGATCCACGTTAGAGGGACAAACCACTCGTATCTGAAAACAAATTTATCCAGACAAAAAAATTTGTTATCACACACTAAAAAACTCTGGGTTAAAAAACAACCCAATTTGGGTTATTTTTAACGAAGCCCAAGGGTTAAAAAGGGACAGACTACTTGTTGGGTTATTTTAACCCGGGAAGTTGGGTTATTCAAATTAACCCAAGTTTTGGGATGAATCAATAACCCATTTTAAGGGTCAAATTAACCCAACCTTCAAGTTGATTTGACTAATAATCTTGGGTTAAATCAAATGCATAAATGCTGTAAATGTATGGAGAGCTTCGTTTTTTTCAACCTAGAAAATATTTTTTAACATGCTCTTTCATACCCATTTACATGGCACTGACGCAGCAGTGGGAGCAACTTGAAGTATGTGTCTTTCCCAAGGACATATCGTCATGTCACCCAGTGCTGGACTCGAATCTGCAGCCTCTCAATCACTGACCAAGCGCACTATCCATCTGCACCACTGATGGTGTATGTAATTCTTATTACTACATATATTTGTTATATACTCTACCCAAATGCTGGGTCACATCAATCAGCGACAATAGCTGTAGCTAAAGCTGCGAAAGCTAGCTCGTTATAAAGAGCCATTTTAAAATACGACCATCCTATGAAAATCCTGGCTTAATCCCCTATCGAAGTTTTGTGAAATACCCCTCTGGTGGTAATGTGCTTGGGCGCTCAATGCATAGAAACTGACTGGAAACTCTGTTGTAAACTGATGTGGTATGCGGATTCATGGTGGACCACATCTACTGACGTGCTGATGTTTGAAGCATAAACAACCCAGGTGCAGAGTCAACCAGGCTGATGAATTTTTACTCAGCGTATGAGTTGCACAAAAATAACCCAATCAATATAAATAACCCATATTGGTTAAAACATTTCATAACCCTGCGGGTTTATGTATCCTAAAAGTGTTGTTGTTATTGTAATGCACATCAGATAGGGTGTGATATTAGCTCATGTTATAAAATATATTTATAAAATTGATATAGATCAATTTAATACACTGGACTCCAATGGAAACAAGCCATAGTGCTTGGGTTTGTAATTTTATACTAGCATGCTTTTGTATGAAACTCTACCCCTGTGCTTTTTGTGCAAACTGTGGATAAAGTATTCAATTAATCAATCTAACCCAACTTTCTGACCCAATTAATGGGTTACTCTCAGAAAAATAACGCATAAATATTAACCCAGTCAAAAAACCCACAAATTGGGTTAAAATAAAATCCCTATAACCCAAGAAATAGGTATGGCTCGGAAAAATAACCCAGAAATATAACTTAACATGTATAGCCCAGGAATTGGGTTAAAGAAATAACCTAAGTGTTTTTAGAGAGCAGGACTGTTCTGAGCATCTTATGGCCAGGTTTTAACCCACTACATACACATTCACATGACAAATTAAAAACAGTTTCTACCCATATGGTGAGGGTCTCTCCACTGGAGAGTCTGGGTCCAACAGGAAGTGTTGCTGGCTGATTTTTCCAGTCGCACTGTCGATGGTGATGACTGGGAACCCCATCTGTAGGATCCAACGGTTCATTATCTCCTCAACAGAGTTAGGCAGAATAATGCCAGCTTCATCCACAGCCTGATAGCAAAGGAATAACAAAGTATGAGTTAAAGGAAACAATCAATGACCAAAACAAAGTAAAACAAAACATTTAGGTATCCAGAAAAGAGCTCAGGATTTTAAAATGTTTTGCAGATTTATTTTTGCATCTGACTCCAGACTCCAGAAGTGAGGCTGTATGTGTTCTGATACCTCTGACTTGACTTTAATGAAGATTTTATAATCAAGTGGCAGGCCCAAACACTTTCTATGGGCCCTTTCCCAGATGAACTGGTGAAATATAGTGAATGGTCCATCCGGTATGTCAGATTAACAGGCTTATTGCTGTCAGTGACAGCAAGGGGGAAGGGATTGGTCATGGCAAGGTGTCTTTGTTGTTCTATCTAAGTTCATGCAAGCATTTGTAATTCTTTTTCTATTAAAATAAAATCAATAAAAAGAACTTTGAAAGGAAAAGTCAGTGTCCTTGTGCCCTCTCACAGAGAGAGGATTTTTATATATTTTATCAAAGGCTTCCAAAATACATAATTAGGGGTGTTTCTAATTTGACTGCAGGTCAGCTTCGTGTTTAATAGTCAGAAGACCCAAAGGCTGCCTCAGCTCTGTGTCTAAGTTTATCAGGTGTTACTGTGAGACAGCATTTTTAACATCATACCTGTTACAGATGAGACTCCAAAGGCCCATATATTTACCAAACAGCTGACATCACTCGGCCTTTTCCAATATTTTCATTCTACTTTGATTTGCCAGTCACCAATGAGCAGATTTATGATTTGGAACAAACTGGGATAAATATTACTGTAGAAAGCAAGCAGTGATGATCATGATGCTCTCATACCATTTGCAGATGTCTCCAGAGATCTGTGTAGACTGCGTTCTGATATTTGAATGCCTCCAAGTACGTCTACAGTAATATAAAAAACAACACAAACAAAATGCCAGATTCTGGTCAGTACCAGCTGAAAACAAAGGGAGCAGTGTTTTCAAAAATTCAGATCTATACTCACACTGAGTCCTTTGGAGAAGACATCTTCAGTGATAAACTCTGAGAGCATCCTGAGGACCGAAGCTCCCTGTGACCGACGAGGACATTAGCAGAGTTAGTAGGTGGTATATCAGATGGGTTATAATAATTAGAGCAATCTGTTAATGAGGATTAGTGATTCATTAGTGGCCTAATTTAATTCTGTGGTTCCCAGAGTGAGTTTGAGAGTCCTTGATGAGGGTCAAGGGAGGACAGGAGAGAAACATCTCATCTGATGGAGCCTGAAGAAAACAACACATCAAGTTTCTTTCTAAACCAGGATGCACCTTGCTGTATGTGATGGCGTCAAACAGCTGACTGATGTCCTCTGGTGTCTGGATTTCCTCTTCTGGAGTTGAGAGCGGGCGAGACGAGGCCAACGCATCAACAGCCATCACGCCAATGACTTCATTCAGGACAATCAAATCTGTCTGAGGAACACACAGAGACATGTTTGTATTTATTCTGGTATGGAGGTCAGAATAAAGACATTTAAAGGGGACCTATTAAGCAAAAACCACTTTTTTAAGGCTTTTGAACACAGTTTTGGGTATTTGGCCTTCCTCCCGACCCACAAAATGTGATAGTTGACAACAAAACCTGTATTTAGCAAGCTGCATGAATGTAAACTCATGGCATTCGGTGAGCTGTTGAGTCTGTGGATATACTGATACGTAACAGTATATTTTTGATTTGCATACCTAACCTGATTGGTCTACCTGAGTATCCAGCCAGCTACAGTCAGCTAAAACCTGTATGTGTGAGCCAGTCACTTCACGTCTGACTGCTTCTTCAACTTCAGTCAGTTCAACACAGGACTGGGAACTAGACCTTTCCTAAATCTGGGCTCAGTACCAACAATCTGTCACCAAACCTGATGATGGAAATAAGAGTGTTTTAATGCTTTGTAATATTTATTTTGCTCATTGCTACAAGCTAATGCTAACAGCAGGGTGAAGTGAACTAGAGGTAACTGTACAACATGTTCGTCAATGTTCACATTACTTGTTGAAAGTCTGAAGGATAAACTTCAATGTATGAGCATTCTTACATTAGTCAAGAGAAGTTTAACAGTTCGCTGAATATAATCAGTCCCACTATGATAACTAGGCTGAGGTTAGCATGTTGTGTGTTAGCCTGTGATGTTTGGGGGAAACAAGATCGCTGTTATCTGTTTAATGGGTTGGATTTGTGGTTTGTGTGTGTTCAGAAGAGAAGCTTAAAAGTTGGCTGAATATAATCAGTCCATTACCTGACCCTGGGTCCCTCTGTTTGTGCTAACGTTACCCGGAAGGTAGGCTAAGTTGTGGCTATCCCACTGCGGTTAGCATGTTGTGCGTTAGCCTGTGATGTTTGAGGGAAAAGAGCTTTGCTGTTGTAACCGTGTGTGTGGTAACCGGTGTACACATGAATTAAGGGTTTGTATGTGTTCAGGACTGTAAGCGGCGTGTGGCTGGTGCTCCGCTTTGCTCTAGTTACGCTGCAGGTTTATCATGAATTGCCGTATGTACGCTGCTCTGCTCTGTCTCATAAGCATATTAAGGCAACCGTCCTCAAAATCAGCCGCTCTGAACAGAAGGGCTATGTGAGCGTGGAAAGAATGCAGCTGTGCTTTATTCATAGGGTTTTTGGACCAAAGCATGTTACTAAAGTTTCATGAAGACATGAAGGATCCATGTTAAACTGCAGAAAAGGAGCAAATATGGGACCTTTAAATAAATATCTAGATGTTCACCTCCGCCAAGGAGGTTATGTTTTTGCCAGCGCTGGTTAGTTTGTCTTTTTGTTTGTGTTCAAGATAACTTGAAAAGTTATGGATGGATTTGGATAAAATTTTCAGGAAATATGTGGAATGGGATAAGGAAGAAATGATTAGATTTTAGGACTGATCAGAATCACCATCCGGATCCAGGAATTGTTTAAATGATTCTTTAACATTGCCAGATAGGACCATTTTCACCGAAGTGGACTGAAGCTGCTTGGCGGAGGTCTGCGCTCTCTGAGTGCTTTTCAGGTTTTTGTCTGTGGTAAGGTTATTCACGTTAAGAAAACCTGATTGAAAAAGATTTTTAAAAGGCATTCTTGCTATCAGGACATGGAGTGAAAACTTTACAAAAGGGTTACAGAGTGATAAAAGAGGTGTTTTTCAAAGAGACTGTTTTCAACTTAAAATCTGCACTGAATGTTGTATAGTGGCTCCTCATTTACAGTGGCTGGGAAGTGCAAAATAAACTAAAATTTAAAACACTTTTACAAAGCTTGAAACAAGTTTACATTTTTGGAAACAAAATTACATTGGGAAAACACCTTTACTAACAAAAAAAATACATTTCATAAAAAAATTTAAAAAAAGAAAAACTTTTACAAAATGAGATACAAATTTTTCAAAACAAAATTACATTGGACAAACATTCAAGTGGCAAAACACTTCTATACAAAAGATGGGATCTCACAGAAGGGCAGTTTTTCAAGATCCACACATAACCTGAAAGTGACTGACTGATAGTTTGTGTTGGGCAGAAAGTAAGTGTGGAGTGGGATTTACTGAAGTTGGGTTATAGAGCATTGTCAACATGTGCACCACACACCACACCTATAGCCCAACGTTTAAGTTAGTGTTGCGCTGGTTCCTTCGACTTCAAGCCTACTAAAAGCCTTTCGACTATTCATTGTCTTTAGGATCACTGCTGATTATAAACAAGCAAACAAAATTATGAAACTTACATGATCTGTCCCTTGTGATAATCTTAACAAACAGACCTACTTTTCATGATTTTTTTTAAGTTTAAAATACGTTTTGTAAAAGTTTTTCTCATTCCTAAAGTTTTGTTTTCAAAAATAAAAATTTCTTATACGATTTTAATGTTTTTTTTCTTAGTTTGTTTTTTTGTGTGTTTTTAAAATGGTTTGCAAATATAATTTTGTTCCCAAAACTATATATTTGTTAAGAGTTTTGTTGGAGTTTTTGTACATCTGTTTAGTGTTTTCAAGAGGGTTTTCCCAATTATTTTTTTGCCCAACGTTGTACATTTTACATATTTGTCAGAGTCTTTTAGATTGTGTCATATTGTTTTGCACTTCCCAGTCTCTGTGCTCAGTAGCTAACAAAACATACACATTTTTAACTTAAAGAAGATTGGAGAAACTCAGTAAAAGCTGACTCTGCAGGTCAGTTCTTACAGTAAAACCAAGCTCACCATGCTCCATGTTGGTTCAGCATAGTTGGCTCCAAGGTATGAGACGTAGCTTGCAAAGCCCTCATTGAGCCACAGGTCGTTCCACCACCTTGTTGTCACCAAGTTTCCAAACCACTACAATTAAAAAGACTCATTTTATTTACAGGTTAATGAAGATAAACACACAGCAATGGTATGAAATCATTTTGTTGGAGGAAAGATCATGATTGAATTTCTGATACCATATGTGCCAGTTCATGTGAGATGACTATTGCCACCCACTCCTTGTCTCCGTTGGATGACACAGCAGGGTTATATAAGAGGGCGGTCTCTCTGTATGTGATCAGACCCCAGTTCTCCATGGCGCCAGCACTGAAGTCAGGAAGAGCTATCTGATCTGAGGTATAATGAGGGAGGACAGTATGAGACCTTTTAATTGTCTTCATATTAATCATAATTGTGACATAACTTCACACTGTTATCATTGGCTATGATGTAATAGGACACAATATGAGGATGTGATCAGATATGCTGCTGTATTACATAAAATCAGTCCTCTTTACCTTATAATCACTATGGCTGTTCAGTTAATATCAGAACAACCTCTACATCAGCGGCTGTTATTGATTATACCACCATAATAACTACCTTTTCAACAACAAGGCAAATGAGAAGTCACATCTCAAGGGGCTGACATCAAATATATTTCAATTCTTTTGAGACAAACATGGTGTGGACAGATTAATGATATTTATTTTAGTCACTTTGTCTCTTTACTTAGAGATTTTTTTCTTGCCACTGCACCTGTAAGCCACCAATTGAGGGCCAGTGCTGCATTAAGGTGGATTCATGTTGGGTTTGGCAGTTGATGTATGTGCCTATGTGTGCATGTGTATTTCTATACATGCATATTTTTATTGACCATTTGCAGACACAAGTCTAACATGACATCACTTATTTCTGTGAACAGCGGAAGTACTGCTGTTGTCAATCAACTATAACACATTTAATCCTTTAAATACTGCTGAGATACATTTTTGAGCCACCAAAGTAGCAGAAATTACCAACAAAAATGTCACTGGCCGTCAGTGAATGAGACTGGTCACCTGAAGAAGACTCACAAACAGAAATAGTGTGTAGACTGGACTGACAGTGTGTGAATCTTCTGTTAACAGGGAGGCTCAAAAGAGGAAAAACAACCACTGCACAGAAAGATAATTTGATGATCTTTCAGTGATTATGACAGCCGTTTATCTGGTTGTTTGTTTATTTGATAAAGGCACACCCATGTTTTTAATAACAACTTGACTTGACGATTCCTCGTGTCAGCATTAGTCCATGAAGTGTTTCTGCTGCACATGATATCTTAAGCTTCATAAAATGACTCACAGATATAAAACTGACATTTAAAGCCTTGGTGGAATAGTCCACGACACAGCAGAAGATAAAAATGGTCTGATATGTAGGTGTAAGTTCATCAAAGGGGAATTTTTATTTATTTAGTGCAAAGGTCCATTAATTTACCTGCTGGACAGCATCCTTTTTGAAAGGGTGTGAGACGTCACATGCAAATGGTCAATATACTTATAAAATGAGGGGAACTGCTTTAAACCTGCTCCTTTGTAAAGTGTCTTAAGATAACATTTGTAATGATTTGGTGCTGTAAAAGTAAAGACTGATTGATTGGCATTAGTTGAAATCTAAAGATAATTTCCTTCAGCCATTTTTTTTGAGATATTATGTTCAAAATAAGAGCATGAAAAGACAAAGGGAGGGATTTGTGGACAGACAACCAAAAAACATAAAGCCTCTGGCCTCAGCTGATTTCAATGTGGAGACGGACAGTTTATATAAAGCATTTGTGCAAAAATAAAACTATTTTCCACAGCACATTAAATGTAAATCCTATCATCTGTAGGTGTGTGTGGCTCCTACCTGACTTGCTGAGGGGGTAGGAAGAATTGTAGTAATTCTCAAAGAAAGACAGGATGGGTCCAGTCTTGTTCAGAGCATAGTCACCTTGACCTTCCTCAATGGCCTTCTTTCGGGCCCAAATCCTGATCTGTGAGTAAACAAATCTTTATGGATCAGACAGAAGACTTACACCTGAGCTGTGCATTGAGTCCAGCAGGGGGCAGCATACAAGCACAAATAACGAAGAGCACAACAGGCCTTTCACTACAAATGTGAAATTTTTTTTTGTACTTCAAGGTTTTGATGACAGGAAACATGGATGCACACAGACTAGTGGGTCTCAATGGTTTTATCATTACTCTCTAACACCTCCTAAATAAATGACTGCAACCCAGTTTCTCAAAAAGGTTCAAAACTCAAAATCATTTCTAACAAATACTAGAGTAGAACAAATCATGACTAAAACAAACATGTCATCACTGTAGAGGCCCTGAGACAACATGCATGCACACATCTTTTAACACTGTCTCCTGAAGAGAGAGTACATTTTAGCTGATTCAAGACATGTAAAATCAACATGTTGTGTTTTCCCAAGGCGAAGAATAAGAAAAGGAGACATGGGCCAGACGTGACCACTTGGTGAAGGATGGGTGCGTCCTGACCAGTAAACCATCAGCACAAAGAAATAACTTGTTTGCTGTGACTGTACTGAGCTGAAGGGCCCTTTAATTTCAATCATGAAGATACATTTTTATCATACAAAAAGGTTGAAAATGTTCCTTTGGTTTTTTATTAATCTCCTTTAATAATACCAATTGATATCATATTTTATATCATTGGAAAGCCTGAACTTGTAAGGATTATGCATTTGTGGAACGAGCAACACAGCTAAACGTGTGGGTAATGCCCCACAGGAACATAAGTGCCAAAATGCCATCTTCCCATGGAGGAAAGCCTACGGTTCCCCAGTGAAGCACAGGTGAGAAACTGGTCTTTTTGGGGTGTTGTCTTCTTGGGATGCCCACTTCACGGTTTGTCCTTGACTTCACCAGTCTCACAGAACTTGGTCCTAAGTTTGAAGATGGTACCAGGGCTGACACCACATGATACTGCCGCTCTCTACAGAACAACAGCCTCCAGTCACAGGGGATTTCGGCACACTTTTTGGGCACTACCCACACATTTAACAGTGTTACTTTTCCCCCCAAAGCACCATCCTCCAAGTTGTACCCCACTGTTAGGGTGACTTATCAGGCTTTCCAGTGATACAAAATTTAATACCAATATTTCAATTAAGAAATAACCAACCAAGATAATGTTCCAATCTGTTTTTGGGGAGTAAAGTTAGCAGAGTGGAGGAAAATTAACCCTTTAATGCCTGAAAATACAAATTATGGCCCGAAAATTCTAATTTTTTGGAGCTGTAATGTTTATTTGACTTTCTACTGAAATCCGAAAAAAAATCAAAATTTCCATGAAATTTAACATATATATTTTTTGTATCTCATTTGATACATTAGGTGTTTTTGGCATTTAATAATCCACTTGAGGACATTTTTATCATTTATGTTATTGTATTCAGATGTTTTTTTAGCAATTTGTTGATCATATTAATTAGATAGAGGTATTATAAAAGTATGTATCAAATATGATACAACAGTCTTTAAGGGGTTAAAACACAAGTCCAACAATGGACATGACAGGGTTTCCCAGAGTTCAGCACAGCAATTAAAACACTATAAAACATTAAATAACATAATTCATGTAGAACAAGTAACTTGAAACATTTTCCACTGAATATTAGCCATATGAGACATATGAGAAAGATTTACTCATCAAGGTTAAGAATGTTGATATTTTACATACAGTCTTCTCTCATAAATCTGAATAAATGATATTAAGTATGCTTACCAGAACATCATCCTCAGTAGTGCTTTCAATGTATCCAAAGTCGCTCACAATAAAAGCCAGCAGGTAGGTGGACATAATTTCTGAGGGCTCAAAGCTCGTTTTGATGACATCCACACCATCCTCAGTCACATTAACAGGCTCTGCAAGGGGAAAACAGAAAAGCTGAATATTGTTCCTGTTGGCCAAGAGCTTTTCATGATTTTGATTTTTTTGTCATAAAACAGCGCTGTTTCATGTTAGATTTTATACATTTCAACCAATAAAAAGTACAAAAGCATCTGTGATCAGGACAATACAATATGTATTCATTCAGTGGTAGATGGTTTATTCCTGAAAAGTGTCAGTTTAGATAGGAAGTTTAGTGCCCAACGCTGCCAAAGTATTGCACGAATAAAGAAGAATGGAGGGCTAATAGGCTGGATTTGTATGCGTACAGCTGAGACTTGTGTATTTCCAACTGTTATATGATATTTTTACTTGCTATTTTTGTTGTTATCTTTTTTAACTTTTGAAAAAACAAGTTTCAGTATCACAAAATATAGAAAGATCTGATTTTTGCCTTAGGATGTCATTTAAAGAGGCTAACTGAGGGAAACAGCTTTTAGTTGCTACGCTCCTCACCTGCTGAAAAACTAGCAGAGAACCTGAGACTCTCTGCATCGATGAGCTCTTTTAAAGCTGTATGAAAATATTTTTAGTCACCGTGCCTGCTCATAAGTTCAGCTACTTCATTGTTTGTCTTCTCCTTTAATCTCCTCTGTTCTTTAAATTTATTTTAATTCTGATTTTTTATGTTCTCTTTACTTATTGATTTGTTTAATTTCCAATTTAATTCATTTATGCTGCATTGTTTTACTTCTGTTGTAATTCTGTTCTTATTAATATATATTCATGTAGTAATTGTACTCTTTTTATGGATTAATTTTGGTGCTTCTGTTTTATCTCTGCTATTTGTTATCTCTTCATTGGTTTCAAATTTTTACCATATTTTATTGCTTTTCTGTCTTTTTTAATTGCTTATCATCACATTCTTTTTATTCTCCTGTCTTCTGCTTTTCCCCTTTAATGCCTTTTCATTTCTTATCTATTCTCGACTTTTATCTTTTATTTTGGTCCTCATGGTCTCTTATTGTGCTGGGTTGTGTATTGTCCTGGTTCTCCTGAGACTGTATGAACAGGTTATTATTGTGAGGAGGGTGGGGGGCTTGATGGATCCAGGATCAGGCGCTCTGTATGGTTTAGGGAATATGGGGGGCCTTTGACTGTGGGGCTGAAGACTTTTGGGAGTGTGCCTGAATATGGCTGCTTGCACCATCCTTCAAGTGCGTGGGCTGATGCTCTTTGGTGTGGTTTTTGGTGCTTCTGGCCTATGGGTTGGGGGTCTTGTGATTTTTGGACCGTGTTGGGTGCCTGGGCCTGGGTTGTTTGTGCCCACTTTTCAGGGTGTTAGATTCTTCTCACTGTCATGAGCTCTGTTGGTCTGAGAGACAGTCGAAGTTCTCACGCTCTCTCTCACTTAGGTTCTTATTGTGCCTGTATTTATTCTGCTATTTATGTTTGTTAGTGAGGGTCCTTTGAATTAAATTGTGCTTTTTTTTCTGATTAGTTCTTTTTGTGCTTTAACTATTGTGCTTTGCTGCCCATATGTCCCTGTCTTTGGTTAATTACCAATACTGTTAATTTAGGGCATCTGTGGCAAAAACATTAGATTATGTGGTGGTCTAATAAATTTGTTAAGCACTGTATGTATTTATTTAAGTCCTTATAAGTCCTGCATGTAGGTCCTAATCTTTGGTCCGGGTTCTGACAGTAAAAGCTGTTTTAAGTGGGATGGTCATTGGCTGCGTTGGCTTCAGGCGGAGTGTGGGGACACTTTAGCCTTTTTATAAGAGCCTAATGTATCCTGGATGTTGGTTTAATCTTCCTTCTGTCACAGGTCTTTATTTCTTCATCAACTTTCCCTCAATAGAGGCCTTAAAGTATGCATATTTTTATGAGTGTCAGATTGTATCCAGAAGAGGGCAAAAAGTCAGATGTTAAACAAAAACACAATTAGCACTAAAAGTAAACATCAATTCTCATTTTGAATCTTTTAACCTTAATTTGACAGCATCTTAACTAAAAACTATAACAACCAAATCCCTCCTCTTAATAATCACTATAGCTGTAATGTTGATGTTTGAACAATCTCTCTATTCATGGCTGTTATTGCTAATACTATCACCTCTGTTTCTCTGTATCCTTTCACAAGTCCAACATGGCTTCATCAGGTGGCTGCTCAACGTGAGTCTGGTTCTGCTCATGTTTTCCTGCCTACAAGGATTTCTTTGTACCTCTGAAACTTTTGCTAAATGTTGCAGAGCGCTGTACTCGTGGTGCATTCATGTTTGGTCTGGATTAATGAAAAAAAGAGCATGGCTTCGACCAACTCCTTTGAAACACGTCTTAAAACATTTTTTATTAATCATTGCTGTAAAAATAAAGATTGATAAATTGATTGGTCGATTAAATGTCTGCTAAGAATACATTTTTAGCTGCTTGTTTTCTGGGCTTGTGCCATTTACTTGGCTGTTTTAGGGCTCCAGTAAAATAGGTTGTCAGGTTTAGGCTGATCAGAAACAGCTGCATTTACATCAGATGCAGTGCATAAGAGCCAAAACATCATCAATAGGAGGTTTCTATGAAAACATTTTGACTTTTTGACCTCAGAACAGAAGTGTTTTGCCAAAGCAATGGATAATATTAATCAAGGCTTTTACTTTGAGATGCACAAAAAGGAAGTTTCACCACACTGTGATCATCGTAAGTGTGCATATGTGCTAAATTTAGATTAAATGTTTATCTGTGTATCATTTTTCTCTCTATTTTTGGCCAAGAGATGCACACAGTAAAGACAATTAACCCTCCTATTATCCTTAAATATTACTAACACATTTTACCCCTGGGGTCAATCTGACCCCAGGGATATTTGCCTCCAGAAAATGATTTACATAAAATTGTTGACCAAGTTTTTGTGTCAGGCACTTTGTTTATTTGTTGAATACACAAATAACCCCTTAATGATGAAACCTATCAGTGAGTTGAACTGTCCTCTAGCGCCACCATCAGGCCAAACTTAAATTAGAATTAATGTATGTTGAACAGTTTTCATACAAATCTTCTCAAATTTACTGACAACATTAATGACCACAAGAGTATGAACCATATTGGTGATGTTGATAATATGACCTTTCCTGTCGCACCACCATCAGGTCAAATTTTCAGTTTTAGAGTTAGTGTATCCTGAAAATCTTTCATCCAAACCTTGAATGAACCATATTGATTGATGTTGGTGACCCCCTCTTTCCTCTCATAAACATATTTGTTTACTTATTTTTTCTCCTTATTTTGTAACATATTTGTGGTTCGTCACTATAAAGAAGTCTCACTCCCCCCACTCTTTTGTTATTCCAAAACTTGAAATGTCTTCACAGGCATGGCAGCTGGAAATATTGCCCTACCAGTCTCAGTGTTACAAAGGCTTGCTGTTGCTTCATCTTTTGATCTGTTAACTCCTGCCAAAATAAGCAAGCCAATATAAGCTTCAGAGTCAACTACATCCAGGTCTTTCCCACTGTCCACATACACACACTTCCCCTCTAAATCTGTCATCCAAGTACAATATTTTCAGTCCATGATGTTATAAAGAGCTCTAATGATGACTTGATAGTTGGAAAGACTTGGACGTGATCAACACGTAAACCTACATTGGCTTCCACATTTTGGCAGGAGTTCACAAGTCAGTTTGTTCCCCACATGACCACACCATGAGAAGGATCAAAGTTCACATTGGAATAGTTGTTTTTCCCACCTCCCTGTTATGTATCAACCCAAAAGTATCAACTCTGCACCTGCAGGTGTGGGAGTGTTAGGTCACACACACAACAAGTTTTACACCGCTAAAACAGCTTGGGGGTCAAATTGACCCCAGAGGAACACCAATGTGTGCAAGATCTATTCAGCACATTGAAAAAATATCATCATGATAATTTTATGCTTAATCAGTTGTCCCCTTCGAATTAGGAAAAGTCATGAAATATGAAGCAAAAACAACAAAGTCAACTATTATTTTTTAAATGTTAAACATTGAATGGGGTCAAATTGACCCCAAGGATAATAGGAGGGTTAAGCCCTCTATTCTTAAGATTCTTTTCTTGGAATATACTTGTTAGGCTGAGGACACACAACAAGATTTTTGTCAAATTTTGGCAACAATTCCCAGTTGTGCTAAATCTGTACCAGTCTACAGTGGTCTGTGAGGTGAGGGGTGAGGACCTGACCTCATTTGCAGTCAATCAAAAATGTTTGAATTTTGTTAGACGAATCTTGACACAATTGTCTAGTGTGAACCATTTGTTGCCAACAGCCAATGAAAAAGAGATGATGGGACACAGGAAATAGCATCAGAGGCAAACAACGAATTGATGTATAACCACCACTACCTGGTACGAGTTTGCATTTGAGTTTGATGCATTTAGTTGGCTTGAGTTGGTTTTACAAATTATGTGGTCTCTGACCCCTCATCAGGAGCAGCTGTTAAGTGTGTGATCTCTCAGTCATCATACGAAAACCTGATGAAAAGTCTGTTAGTGTGTACTTCTAGTCTGTGTAAGTTGTATAGTGTGTCACATGAGACCCAGTACTCATGTCAGTAGTCTCAAAGCCCTGACCTGTCAATACGTACGCCCAATATGCATATCAGCAGACAGCAGCCCACACACCTCCAGTCCAAAACAGCCATAATATTAAGTTTCTAGAGGATCTTTGCATTTCAAGTTTCTATGTCTGATGCTTTATTGGACTTACCGTGGTTCATGCCATTGGACAGAGCCACAGTCCCGTGTGGGTGCAGTAGAGTGATGTGGAAGATGGCTTTCATTGCAGGCTCATCGAAGCAGGGGAAGGCCTTCCTGGCATCTGTGGCCTGCATTTGAGTTGTAGCCACAACTCTGGAAACAGCAAAGAAAAATGTTAGAGGAGCTTTAGTTAATCCACTGAGGCATCTGCATCTGTAAATTAAATTCTCCCTCCATCTGGTGTGTCAGGTTACAAGTATTCTGTTGTTAGTTGCTTTTCTCAAACTGCACTGTATCCCTTTTCATGATGTTGCTGCTGAACAAAACAGCACTGTTTCTGTTTCTCTCCTTCTAGAAAGACCTGAGTGTCGGCAAAAGTAAACAAAGTCATGAGGGTGCGAGCAAAGCTAGTGGATTCTATTAATGAGATGAGAGACAGGACAGCCATGCTCTGAGGAAATATGATGGATTATAAGATCAGATGACAAGAACAGCATCGACATGAAATGTAGGTTCAAAACCTTGTCGTATTGCCCCAATGAAGTGGCTGTGGTGCACTGCAGATTCAATGAAACATAGTTATAAACAGTATATTGTGAGCATTTTAGGAGCTGTAAAGACGATCACATCTGTTATTCTCTCATCAGTCTACAGAGTTATAGACTTTAGTGTTATGGTACTTGTGGTTCTGTTTTTATTTTGTATTGTGATCCTTGTTTAGACCTCTTGTGTTTCCTTTTTTTCTCATGATCCTGTTTTTGATCTTAGTTAAGTTACCCGTTTTGTGTCTTGTTTCCCTTGTCTCTTGTGTTTCCTGTTGTATTTTGAAATCCCTGTGTTCCATGTGGTATTTTCCTGCCCTCCCTTCTGTGTGTCTCCCTGATGATGACTCCCTCCACCTGTGTGATTGTTTCACCTGTGCTTGATGTTTCCCCAGTGTATTAAGTCTCTGTGTTCCCTGTTCACGGTGTTGGGTCATTGGTCTTCCCTGTCTCACTCCCAGTGGATTTTCTCAGTGCCTCTGTGTTTCTTAGTGTTTCCTCCAGTGATCCTCCAGTGTTCTCCAGGTTTTGTAGGTATTTTGTGTTTTTTGGTTGATTTCTTTTTTGTGAGACATTGTTTAGTTTGATACTTTGTAAAGATTTTGTTTTGTATTTTGGACACTTTTTGTAAAAGATTATGTTGGACTTTTGATAAATAAAGCCTTTTTTGTGTTCATCTGCATTTGGGTCCTTCACCTTTGTTTTTTGTTATTTTACTTTTTACAAACCATGACATTTAGACCATAAAGTACATTACAGCTGGTTTTCCTTGACAAACTTAACAGTATTTGGTCTAGCTAATTTAAGTGCCAATTCCTTATTTGGTGTGAATCTTTTGAATATGTAAGAACACGGCAATCAATCCCCTCTAAAAACCATGCTCACCTGAAAGACATGGCCTTGGCTCACTAACAATCAACCCCTGGGTTGGTTCATTCGCAGTTAAGGAAGCTATTGACCCAGCAACCGGCACAAACAGGTTGACAGGTTAAGTCATCGTACTGCTGTGGCAGAATAAGCCGCAGTAGTGCTAATAACTGCATCACAGCTACAAGGCAACCAGGCTGATGACAAAGTGCTACTGAATAATAATGGTTTGGATCCCATAGAGTCACCCTCTGTGCACAGGCACAACAAACCATGATAACAGCAGAAGGTTAACACTATTCACAGTCTGGACAACAGAGACGGATTCAAAAAGTCTTTTAGATTACAGGATTTAGTCCAGCTCATTCTGGAAGGAGAATTTATCCTTTTAAAAGCTGCTCTCTACTTATCCACATCACTGACAATGTGTCTGAGGACATTGCTACAGGTGTTACGGTGTAGCAAGTTACCATGTTATCTCAATGGGCCGTTGTAGACACAGGCCAGCATTGAAAGACATTCATCATAAGGAAAATCATTTAATCGTTCATAAAACCTTCGACCCTGAGCCTGACTTATGGTCATAGCAACACGGCATGTGTCATAATTAAGTAAGGCCAGCCCTGCCTTTATGTGTGACTTGGCCCACTTCAAAATACTGCAGTGTGGACATGAAATATTCAAAGAAAATATCCTTTTTTTTTTTTATGGAATCAGAACAAAGTAACCAAGATAGGGTTGAAAACCACCTTAGATTTATGGGGCCGGGGCGTGTGTACTTCTCTTATGATGACATGAAGTAAAAGTGGCACAAGCTGGATTTAAACAGCCTCCTAACATCAGGTATGTGGACTGAATCACCAGGGTCCCAACACCCAAAGGCTGTCAACTTATGACCACCGAAACCTTAAACTTATCCAAGTTATCAAAAACATGAAAAACTACATACTTGTTCACTCCGTCCTCCACATATTCACTCCTGTAGAATCCTCCAAGGTCATCAGCCAGCTCTCCAACAAACTCAGTGTAGAGTTCATACGTGCTGCTGACCTGCAGCGGGCCCTCCAGCTGGATCACCAAGTACTGGGTGGGAACCTCCAGCCAGGTCGTTTTCATAGCGGGTGCTGTGGCTCCATCGAGGCCTGTCAGCTGGGCGAGGTGTCCATCAAACATGGTCAGGTTCAGCTTGTTGGAGTGGATGAGGATGAGGTCTGTTTCGCTCACACATCTAAAGACCACCTTGGAGTGCCCTGTGAAGATGTAGAGGCCTTCTGCATTGGGCTCCAGCCTGGGCCACAGGGTCACATCGTAGCTAATGGGGACGAGGGACTCTGGGAGTCTGTAGCGCTGCCAGGGCTCCAGCGGGCCAGATGGTGTTGTGGGGGCTGGGGTGAAGGCTGGGGTGGAGGCTGGTGCAGTTGGGCCAGGAGTGGCTGGAGATGTGGCATGATTCTTTGCCCTCTCGTTGGCGTAGACCACAGACAGAGCGATGATTGTGGCCACTGCAGCTACACCAACTATCGCGCAGATTATTGCCAAGCATTTGTTGATGTAGATGCCTTTCCCCATGTTTCCACCAGAGAAGAAGACAAGCAAGGGGGTGCTGATGCTTATTTATGCTCTGCCACCTACAGCTCCAGCCCAGAGTTAATGGTTGATCTCCTGCTGAGAAAAACAGATGACAGTTCAAAATGCTAGGTTGTAAAAAGTCCTTGAGATAAGAGACGATCAGTCTAATCTGTGAACTTTATACCTGCATCACGGCTCTCTGTAGAGCTGCATTGTCTCTGATAGTACAGCTTTGTCAATGATGGGAACACAGGAGAACTTGTGTCAGTGAACACACACTGAAGATTTTAACTATATGCACTCTGAAAACCCAATAGGACATGGACTGCTGCAATCCACTTGGATAACAAAAGCTTATAAAACTAAATAAACCTTTTTTAGCCTCAATTGCTGTGCAATCTTGAAATTTGATTTGTTTGACCAGCACAGTTGTGGTTTTATGAAGTTCAGACGTTCCAGTGGTTGAAGTGAAAGGCACAGTTTGTGCATGGACGCCTCTCTGAACACAACACCATTGTTCCCAACAGTCATTATAAAAGGTTTGGTCGACAGAATAACATTGCAATTAAAGAAAACAACTTGATTGACACTAGTGCAGGAAAACAAAGTGTAAGGTCCCATGGATGAAAAAAAAGAAACAACAGCCAGTGAGAGGGAGAAGCTGAGGATGAGGAATCTAACCAAAGCCATTTTATTTATTTATTTATTTATTTAAATTTAACCTTTATTTAACCAGGTGAGTCCAATTGAGATCAAAGATCTCTTTTTCAAGGGGGGCCTGGCCAAGAATGGCAGCAATGCAGTTTCAATATCAAACTCACTCAGACTCACACAGCTCAACATAAGCAACAGGTACAGTAATAATAAAACATCAGCTAAAGCAGTGGCATACAGACAGTTTGGTTTCAAGAGTTTTCACTAAAGATTTAAAAACACTCAGAGACACAAGGTTCTGTAATTTAAATTCAATCTGCACATTATTCCACGCAAAAGGAGCAGAAAGCCTTAAGGCCTTCTTTCCCAGCTCAGTTAGGACTTTGGAAACAACAAACCGCACAAAATCAAATGAGCACAAGTTATGTAATCCATCCTTTATGACGAGGCAAGAGGAAAGGTAGTCCGGAACGTTGACTCGAACGGCTTCATAGATAAAGATACCAATGTCCAAGGCGACGTGTGCTGAAAAATAGTCCAGTGGACCTTAGATTATAAGGTACAATGGTGAGTAAGAAATCCACAGCTTATGATAAATCTCAGAGCTCCATGATAAACACTATCCAACATCTGTAGACTCTGAGCAGAAGCATTCATGTACAATACATCACCATAATCCAGAACAGGTAAAAATGTTGACTCAACAAGTCTCTTTTTGATCATAAAAGAGAAACAGGACTTGTTTCCGTAGTAAAAACCAAGTAAAACCTGAAGCTTTTTTTTGGCAACATACTGAATATGCTATTTAAAAGACACATTTTTGTCAAACAAAAACCCCAGATATTTAAAGGTGGAAACCAATTCAATTTCTTGACTATCCTTAGTAACAATTTTCCCAGGCAAGGATCTTAAGGCTCTAGAGGATGTAAAGAACATGAGACAACACGACAACAAAAACAGAGTTTTAATTGTGTTTTCACCTTCTCTTTACACAAGAAAAGTGCCTGGATTGTCTGAATCTGCAAACTTTTAAAACCAGGGTCCACAGTGAAAAGTTTTAAAAACGTTTTTATATCCATATCCATGTAAACAGCGACGCATGCACAGTGCCCTTTCACATAAAGGTTGCGTGTGCAACAAGAGCTTCGGCTATCTACCAAGCAACGTGTGCTTCTTACCGTGCTCCGTTTGTCATCCAGACAGATTTGTTGTCCAGACAAGAAACTTCTGTGTCTTCATGCGTCCGCTCACCATTGTTGTTTATGAAAAATTTGTCTTCACTCGAAAGCGTACGCATGTTGTAACACTGCTTCTGCTTCACTACAAACCTTTATCGCCAGCTACTGGCCTGGCATGCACGCTACAGCGTTTTCAGCTGTTCTGGCATCTCCAGGTGAACTTGGAGCGCTTTTGAAAACGTGAAGGAAAAACCTCTCCATTTCTGGTGACAACATTGTGGTGTAAACAGGGCCTAAGACTGATGTGCAAATTTCTCACTGTTCATTCTTCACCTGTTGATCATTTTGGCTGTTTTCATGCATATGGAGCAGACTTTGGCAAGATGGGTAATATTTATTTGATTTTGTTATTTCTAGATTTCCAGTTGTTGTCCCCCTTTCAAGATAAATTACTTTTCGTTCCCCACTGAATGTCTTTACTAAGTATTACCATGCAAATATTGCAATCATTTTGTTTTGCTGGCATTTGTCCATTTTGTTGTTTTGTTATTTTGTTTTAATGGTAAGCAAGATAATTCAAAAAGTTCTCAAAAGAGTTTGATAACACTTTTAGGGGTGGAATTTGTTAAATAATTTGCTCATCCTGTGCAATAGGGCAGTTTTTTCAAGTTTTTGTTGATCACTTGGCAAAGAATGTCAGAAATGCCTTGGTAGAGGTTTGTGCTCTTTGAGTACTTCTAGTTTTCCCTCGTTTTATCCAAACATAGAATATTGTGACCCTCATTCTATTTGAAAAAGATTTCAAAGGACCACACCATCAACAGGATGAATTTGACACTTATTTATTACGTGTAGTGGATAAGAAGCAGCATAGCAGATACATAAAACCGATAATGATTTGGGGAAACTTCTTGGGGAATCCGCCGTAGCTCCCGGGCACGACGAACCCCCTTTATAAGGCCCTAAGGAAAGAAGGAAGGAAGAAAATTTCAAGAAGGGGTTGGGAGGGCTGGGTGCATCGAGTGAGCAAAACAACGGGAGGGAATGGTCAGGTTAGAATTTATAGGAACACAGGAAGAGGCATGGTTGAGGTGTGGTCCTGCTCCTGAAACTCTGCTTGAAACACCACTTCACGAGCAAGGACCAAACCATCAACAGGATGAGTTTGACACTTGTTTATTATGTGTAGTGGATAATAAGCACCATAGCTGATACGTAAAGCCGATAACAATTTGGGGAAACTTCTTGGGGAATCTGCTGTAACTCCTGGGCACGATGAAGCCCCCAAAAGCCCCCAGTTACGAACATACTGAGATGACGAGAGAGCAACTGAATTGGGATAGACATGGTTGTAATGAGCGTGTAGTCCCAAGCTCAATTTAACAAGTTTTCTTACCTGCTATTAAAAGAGACTGAGAGGAAGAATAGCCTGATGTAGCATAAAGTAAAGCCTGAACCAAGTGGCAATTTATCAGAGTTCTAAAGGCTGGATGATTGATGGATGAGCGGATAAGCGGATCGATGGGTGAGATGATAGGTGGATTGTAGTATGTAAATTGATTTAAGATGATTTCTAATTGACAATGAGGTGTCACGGTTTATGAATTAGAGTTGAAACGGTTTAAGTTTTTGGTCATGGTAGTTGGTATACAATGGTATTTTTGGTGGCGTGCATGAATCTGATGCAAGAGTCATGCAACGTGGGCTTAGTAAGCCAAGGTGGTGGATTCTAGTCGTGAACGAAAATATGAGAAAAGAAGCAAGAATGCAGCTTATCTGGAATGACTAATGAGGGTGCGACAAGTCAATGGATACACTTTTAGAGGAGGATGGCTATGATATTTTAAACAGTTCTTAACTCTAGGCAAGAGCAAAGCTTGATGTGTAAAAGACCATGTTGACTACAATGAATTTCTATTGAAGGGATGTTGTTTGTAAATGTCGATGGGAGTTATGGAAACAGTATGAATGACTGAGGGGCACTAAAGGGCTTGCAGTGAAAGACAATGGATTTTTGTTAAATGACTGGTAGTCTGACGGGCTAGTCTTGGTACACAATCGAAATTGATTGATTGATTCTTGATGAACGTCTATAATGTGCCAAGTATCGAGGAATTCTTTGAGCTAAGACGAAAATGTTTTGAAGACCAGTGATACAATCTAACAAATTCTATCTAATTTTTTAAACCAGATGCTATGAGGGACTGATGATTTTAGAACCCCCAAGAACACTGACAAGACGACATAGTTTTACAAACGAAGGACCTGTGCATGTGATTATCATTCATAGGAAGGTGATGCTAATCTGATCAACAAGAAGGAGGAGTAAGAGAAGGACTTCAGCATGACTTGAATTGATGTCGAAATAAAGCGAGGAGGAGTTGGGTTGGAGGAAGCACCTCAGTTGCTGAAGGTGAAGCAATTTAGTACTGTTATGATGTGATAATTGAAAACTTTGGATGAATGAAATGCTAAATTGTTTAAAATGGATCAAGAAAGAGACTGTAAAACTGGGATAAGTCAGGTATTACGGTATCATGGTTCCCCTTCTAGTTGAGGTGTTGAGTATTTCTGATGGCACAACTATTGTAGATTTATATTGTTACTGGTGGGAGGATTATAATTCTGGTTTCTAGAGTTCCCCCTTTTTAATTAAACCTTCAAAGGTTAACTATGGTAGCCAACTGGGGCACTAACATCCCGGTGCCAGGTGCCCCTACTGATATGACCTTTGATGGCCGATGATGATGTCCCGGTTCCAGGAGCCTCCGCTGGGGGATCCCTGATGATTGTTGACTATAGTCAGCATGGGCACTGACATTTCGGTGCCAGGATATGATACGAAAGTGAAACTTATGGAGCGGTACGATCAAGTGCTATGTGAAGTGATGTGATTTACTTTAATGAATATACACTACGGTGGGGTATGATATAGTGTGGTACGATACGATATGGTATATGATATCGTACGACATGATGTCAGATGTGTAAGTAAGGTACGATTGGATATGGCGATACGTGAAATACTACAGTATGATATGATACAATATATTTTGATAAAATGATGTGACATGATGCAGTAAAATAATTGATACGATAGACATGGTATGAAGTGACTGGGTAAGGTATACGTTATGATATGGAGCGATATGCTGCCAAACGATGTGATAAGATATGATACGATATGGGAAAAGTGATACGATATCATTTGATATGAGATATAATCGAGCGTTATACGAATCATTGTGATACAATGTGTTATGATGAAGAATGTAAGATATGATACGATTTGATAAGATGCAGCGCAAATATGATTTGCATTATGAGGATGAGATATGATATGGTTTAATGAGACATATGATATACAGAGCGACATAACATACAATTCGATGTGATATGTGATTTGATGAGCTATGATATAAACATTACGTGGAGTGATATAATATGATGAAATATACGATATGATTCAGCACTATATGGAACAATGGGATATTGTATGATACGATGAAACCATATGGAAGATATGATACGATTTTTTAATGCTATGATTCAAATCAATATGACGTGATTTGATGATATGACATGGAGCAATATGATTTGATTGGATATAATTTAGTGTTATACAGAACTGTGTGGTACGATGAAACAATGTAAGATGTACGATTGATAAGGTATGATGCCATTTATGACAGGATGCAGGTTCTGAGGCTCAAAAAAGAACTCAAATGCAGACGAGTGTCCAAAAATCCAAAAGCAAGGTTTATTACAGACCAGAGTTCGGTATACGTGATGACAGTCAGACCAGGCAAAGGTATCCAAATCAGCAGGCAAAAGGCAGAGTCTAAACTAAACAGGTCAAAAACTAGAGCAAAAAGCTGTCAGGAAAACGCTGGACTGAGACATGAAGTACTACAATCTGGCAACAGGACAAAGGAAGACACGAGGGTTAAATGCATGAGGTGATGGGGGGTGATGAGAAACAGCCGGGGCAGCACAATCAGGGATCAGGTGTGACAACGCCAGACAGGAAGCAAAACCTACGGAGACAAGGACAGACAGGTGAATTTTCAAAGTAAAACAGGAAACGAGACAAAACATGAAACACGAGGACAAAACAGAGAACTTAACTAAATCAGGAGCAGGATCATGACAATTTATAAGGAGAGAAATGATGCAGATCATTTGATATGATTTGATGGGCCATGATACGAGATATGTAGAGCGATAAGATTTGATTCGATATAATTTAGTGTTATACAGAACTGTGTGATGCGATGAAACAATGTAAGACAACGATTGATAAGAAACGATGCCTTTATAAAGAAGGATATGATGCAAATCAATTTGACATGATTTGATGGGCCATGATACGATAAAATGTAGAGCGATAAGATTTGATTCGATATAATTTAGTGTTATACTAGGGTTGCCACCTTTCAAGCAGGAAAATAAAGGACACCCCTGGCACCAAGATGCCACACTGCAAGGGCCCAACCGCCAATGGCCTAATAGTGGGGTGGGGCATCAGTTGTGGTAAATCATAGTAAGACATTGTTTTAATGACGTACTAGTTAAATTTTTAAGTACTTTATTTCACAGTTTTTCAGAAAATATCTGCAAACGTAAAACTAAGCAGATACAACAATTCAATAACAACTTGAGTAAATACAAGCTCGTTAACTTAAAACTTAACTTAAAATAACTTACTAACTTAGCATCAATTTATTAAATTACAATTAAACAAATGCTTTGACACTTTCAAAAATATGTGGTGCAGGAGAACACAACAACTTTCAGAAAGTAGGAATAATTACAGAAAATAATCTCATCTCAGGATGGCGTTGCAACTTGTGCACACCTGACTTTTCATGTAAATAATTTTATATAATTTCTGTCTCCTGTTTCACCACAAATTAAAGAAACCCCAAACAAATTTTTGGTGTGCAAATAACAAACATTAAAACTATAAAACTATCCGTCTGAACACATCTCTGTTTTATAAAAGTGATCTTTTTACCAAAAAGGTTTTCTTTTCTTTTGTGTGGAGCAGTAGTCCATGCCAAAGAGTCGACAGCCTTCTGTCTTACTAAATGTGCTACTTTTTTTTCCCCATGTGTTCTTCTTGTCACTTCTTGAAACACTGAGTATCTGTTTGTCTTTCAAAACACTGCAGGAAAACTCTAAACAGGACTGCTCAAAGTTGAGAGTGATCAAGAGCTCACTTCTCATAAGTTCCACAGAGCATCTGTTCTTATATATTCATTTTCACTGACGCTGTCAAGCCAGTCGTTGGTATCTCCCACTCACGTCTGTATTTCTGCATCCGTTTCTGTTTCAACGGGGCACGGTGCGGAGTACCAGATGCAGCCGCAGCCGCAGACATGTTTGCTTCTGATTTCCTATGACTTTCTCTCACCCCATCAATGATGAGCACTTAATCCTCATGCCGAAAATCAACCAACCAAACCAAGTGCCACTATGGGTAGGCGGGAGCCAGCAGGTGTTGACTTTGGGTGGAATGGTGCTGTGTTCAAGGCAAACCAGAAATATGGGACAAACCGCATCCCGTATTGATTCAAAACGGGACGCAATGTTTAAGTGTGAAATACGGTACAATTCTATATTTTACAGGACGGGTGGCAACCCTACGTTAAACGGAACCATGTGATACATTGAAACAATGTAACATGTACAGTTTAAGATATGATGCCATTTAATTAGAAGAAGTGATGCAGATCAATTTGACATGATTTGATGAGTAACGATACCATATACTCGATATAATTTAGTGTTATACAGAACCATGTGATAGGATAAAACAATGAAAGATGTACATTTTATAAGATATGATGCCATTTATAATGAAAGATATGTAAATCAATTTGATATGATTTGATGAGCCACGATAAGATACAATGTAGGGCAATATGGTTTGATTGGATATAATTTTGTGTTATACGGAACCATGTGATATGATGAAACGATGTAAGATGTACAGTTGAATAAGATACAATGCCATTTAATAAGAATAAATGATACAAATCAATTTAACATGATTTGATGAGTAACGATACGATATAACCTACAGCAATATGATTTGATTCAATATAATTTAGTGTTATATGGGAACAATGCAATACTGTGTGGTACGATGATACAATACAACATGATACGATTTGATAAGATGCGATGCCATTTTATTTGAGACAGTATGATGCAATGTGATGTAAGATATGACACCATGTTACTTTGAACACAGTGATACAATATGGTTCAATGATACAACATGAAAGATCTGATGACGTTATACAATAAGATAAGTAGAGAGCAATATGATTAGATGAAAACTGAATGATAAATCAACGAAAGAAAATAAAGCAGACCATGTTAAGCTGTCATTGGTTGTCAACTGCTTTTGTCCAATGAGTTTGTGTTGAGGCCTGGATTGTGCTGAAGGACGGCAATAAAAGTAAGTTCAATTGTTGATTATTATTCATATCTTTAAGCGTCTTATTATGATTTTTGAATTGAATAGTTGTTTATTGATCTTTTTCTGTGTCGTTAACAACATATCAATGTTTTGCAGGGATGGTTTTGATTAACTCTGACGTTCCCTTTAACGGGATTCGTTTATGCGTGATGACATCATCTGAAAACGGGTTATCAACGAGGCTGAGGCTAATGTTGTCGTTCTCGTCAGTTCAAGAGAAAGATGATTCAGATGCACCAGCCTGAATGATGACCACAGAGGAAACGTGTTGTGCTGGACTCACTTTCTGATGATGGCTTGTGTTTCATACTCACTCGGTCTGGACGGCTCGGATGGTGAACGGTGTGGTTTTGGCTCTGAAGCGGTGAGGCGCATTTCAGCTGAAGAGTGCCTCCGAGCTGGTTGGCATCGGGTATGGAATTTGAGCAGTCTGCTCAATAGGTGAGTGATGCCGATTGACGATTGTTGTTCGGGTATGATAGCGATTTGCTTTTGAATTTACACCAGAAGTTTTGCGACTTTCCCGGCACCGTGACGTGCGTCAAGTGAGCGAAACAAAGGGAGGAAATGGTCAGGTTAGAATTTATAGGAACACAGGAAGAGGCGTGGTTGAAGCACCACAAAAACAACATGTACACTTACTTATTTCACCAAAACTGGCACACACCTCAGATTCGGTGTAAAATTCGATGAAATGAAAAGAATACCCCCCCAACATGCCATAATGTGCTCTCTAGCGCCATCTAGCCACACTAAAACAGCCCTCATGGCCAGTAGGAATGCCGTAGCGAGATCAAACCAATGCCAAAATGTTCGTCTCATCGAGACCCACAAAAATCATGTGCTGACACCGCTGACCTATCTCAAACAGGAAGCTAGTAATTTGGATTTCAAAATAGGAGCTCACCTGATCATCCCCACTTCGCACCATAATTTGACACCCTTAACGAGCTCACAGCCATGCCAAAATTGACACACGTGCCAGATGGGGTACAAAATTTCAGAAAACGACAAAATTATCCCATAACATTCCAAAATGTGCTCTCTAGTGCCACCTAGGTACAATACAGCACACAAAAATGGTCGTCAAGGCCACTAGGAATGTCGTAGAATGATCAAACCAATGTCAAAACATTCGTCTCATCAAGACCCACAAATCATGCACTGACACCCCTGACCTATCTCAAACAAGAAGCTGGCAATTTTCCTTTCAAAATAAAATTACAGCTCTCGAAAAAAAATATTATCGCCTCCTAGGCCGTAAATGGTATCAGTTTGAAATGCGCAGAGATGACACCCTAGGCATTGATTATCACAAGTTTTGAAGGAATTTGTTTCTCCAACGTTTTCCGCATGACAAGCCCTCAACGTTGGTGAACCCTGATGCAGCCCATCACACGTCAGTCTAACTTTGAGCAGGTCAGAAGGTCAAAAAGGGATGAAACCCTCAAAATGGAGGTCAAACGGTCATGAAGGATATGCGACAGAGCGAGGACCCCATCCAATGCTGCTTGCAGCTTTAATTTTTATAGTAACCTGAGCATTCTACGCTAACATAGCTACCACATTTTTGTGCTTATCAGTTGGAGTATCAGATTGCAAAAACATCGCAATCTAAAAGGTTAAAGTCTTTAAAATTGATTTGTACTTATGTGATGGCCATGACATCATGGGGTGTTTGATATTGTCAGCCTGGGGGCCTGTGTCTGTGGCTGCAGCTCCTTGATTGGAGTGATGCCAGGCACCTGGGTTTGGAGTGAGGTTATTTAGGCTCCTGCAGTCACACAGTCTCACTCTCTCTGACCTGGCCTCCACACACAGGTATACCACATTTGGGTTTAGTTATGTTAGATTAGGTTTAGTTCAGTTTGCATTTTTACACCATTTACACACATTATCTTCACTCATGCACATACTACACTACTGACTCTACTGATTTACATACTTTATTATTACATACTTTGGTTTAACTTGGTTTGATTTGAAAAATAAAGCCTTTGAAAACTTTGCCATGATGTTGTCTCCCTCTTTTGCTGTGACCGTCTGAGCCAGGTCATGACACTTATTATCAATAATGATGTCAGATGTAGGTGGAAACAGATATTAATATGTTAAGTATTTTTGTGGCTTGATTAAAAAAATAACACTTTTTAGTGACATTATTGGAAATTTAAAAAACTATTAAAAATGAAAAAGATGCAAAACATAACATACTCTTAGGCCGACTTTAAAACTCCTTCTTACAGAGCAACAGTTAATTACATTCATGTTTCTTTTGCAGGATGTTTACAGATGCTTCACAGGCAAAACATCAAGCCAGAATAAAGAGGGAAAGTCACTTTGAGGCGTCTTTGTCTTTAAAAATGGCTGAACAAATTTCCTACATTATTCTTCGATGTTTGACTTAACAACACTTGTGTGAATTTTATTCCCTCCTAAATATGGAAAACTGACCAAAAACACAAAGAAGAGAACAAGAGACATGGTGTAATGGATCACAATTCCTTTATCTCAGAAACATGTAGCATGGAGAGGAGACCTGGAGATGTGTCCTCTGAAGACAAGACAGTTCACCAACCTTAAATACAGCACTCACAGAATCACATGACACAAAAATATATATATTTAGCATCTATTCCAGAGAGTAAATACCTCAGGACACCATATACATGTAAAACTTCACCCCCAGTTAAAACCACCCCCACCACCTGTTTACAAAGGAGTCAAAAGTTGTCTAAACACAGATGTCAGACCTTGGTGTTGAATTACCCACCGAGTTTAAATAAAGCTTTCCAAAAAAAATCCTCACATTTGCTCGTCATAATAAGTGATTTTTGTCCGTCAGGCATCTAATTCTCTTTATTTCCTTTGGTAAAATGTATTCCATATTTCACATGAGGAGGAAAAAAAACGTTCAAAATAATAGTGTAAAATAATACAAATGCACACAAAAGTGCTCTAAGCATTAAATAATCTTTATTCTTGAAAGGATGATTTAAAACTTTACATGTTAAAAAAGCTTCATCACATTCAAAACATTTAAAATAATAACGTTAATTTGGTCTTAGGTGGAGTAAAACCAGTGCAGTGTGCAGAGGCGTGAGCTAAGAGGCAGAATTAGCGTTGAACCACTCCATCACCTTAGCCTTGTTCGAGGCCACCCAGTTCACGTTGGCCCTCGTCCTCTCCAGAGCCTGCTCAAGAGATGCCGTGGCTGGGCCGAGGTACTCTGAGTTGTCTTCTTCAAACTGCACCAGCTGGAGAGACAGAGGATGGTTACCAGGATATACATAAAAAAAAATCCCAACTTTGGCATAAGCTGTGTGTGGACACAAATGTTGAGGTTATTCGCTCTGCCCGGACTTCTTCCTATCAGCCTCCTTTCTATGTGAAAGCAGCAGGTACTGGGTGGGGTTTGGGTGGGTGAAGTAACAGTTGTAACCTTTCACTGAGCCTGATTCAATGTCTTCAATCGGGCAGATCCATCCAGCAAAGCTACAAGCTAGAACGACTGAATTCAG
The DNA here is from genome assembly GCA_037902135.1 of Cetoscarus ocellatus. Classification (NCBI taxonomy): domain Eukaryota; kingdom Metazoa; phylum Chordata; class Actinopteri; order Labriformes; family Labridae; genus Cetoscarus; species Cetoscarus ocellatus. The sequence continues at coordinate 852,187 of JBAMNC010000366.1, forward strand.
ACTGGACAGGCACTGACCAATCAGCATCGTTTGAGGAGAAAGAAGCAGGAGCTAAAGCAGAGCTAAGCGTGACGATGGTGAGCTGCAAGCTGATATTCGATGACTGCTCATGCACAGATTAGCACAGATGCTGTATCAAGCTTTTGTAAATTTGCATTTGCCCTCATTGACCAGGATAAGCAAAAACACAGCATAACCATGTCTGACATTTTGAGTGTTTGTTCTGACTTTGGTTGTCTTTCTATGCTTGAATCTTTTCTGTTCTTGATGCTGTTTCCCTCTTATTGAGCTGTATCAAGCTTTTATAAATTTGCATTTTCCCTCATTGACCACTGTTAATAACTTAGTTATAACAATTTAATGATTAACATTGAACTGATAATAGATCTAAAACAGACACTGGATTGTTGAGTTTTGGAGGGAATGTACCTGGTTGTACTCAAACTCAGAGGAGAATCGTGTGGTCGTTCTATCAACTAATCTTCCAAGATAAGATAATCCACCGCTATACCTGAGGGAAAAGAGAAAAACAAGACTTAGGTCATAATAAACACAAGAAGACAAAGGTTAAATCTCAGCTTTTAGATCAGATGGTCACAAAGTCACACCTTAGCCCATTAATAGATCACCATTAATGTAACCTACAGTAATGGAGACATCAATAAAACAGCAGTGTTCATTTTCCAAGAGTGATCATTTACTGTAATTTACTTTATTTCCATCCATTAGGCCTTAAGATATAATAAACACTTTTAAGAAAAATGTAATGTTCTGCATGAACTGCCTTGTGTTTTTAATGCTGATCATTTATTAGCTGTGTGACACTGATATACTACATCAGAGGTTCATCAAGGATAACTCACTCGTTGAAAAAATAGACCCAGTTGGCTCTGATGAAGTCCCATGCCAGTGGCTGACCTATAGGGTTTCCAGCAATGTCGGTGACGGTGCCGATAACGTCCTGTTTACGGACCATGTTTGGGTCCAGACAATAGTCCAGGTATCTGCAACACAGTCACAGTGAGGAAAACACCCTGTGTGCCATATTTACAGCTTTCTTCTGATGTAAGAAGATCACAAACGTATTTGAGGTGCAGATTAACATTGCAAAGTTTCTTTTTTTCAAAGCAGAAAGTGGTTTGAGTTACCTGTTGAGCAGCCATGGCTCTTTGGTACAGGACAGGGCGTACAAGAGTTTGTCGGCTTCTGAAGCGACGGTGGCTGTCTTGTACATGGTCCAGGCAAAGTCCCACTCTTCCACTCCTCCTGCTGCAATCGCACTACAGTACACTGTGGTCCTCAGGTTGGGACTAATGCTGGAACACGGGAAGAGGATAATGAAGAGCACAAGTCTGAGACATCAGTGGGATTTAAGTAAAGGTAAGTTTTATAAGGGTCCAAAATGGTAGATGCATAGCTGGGACGAGATTTGAGAATTTTTTTTTTTAAGTGGGAGAGTATGCATTAATGGTCATTTACATGTAAATACATAAAATTATAGCCAAGTGGCTAACTTCCATCCTAAGTCCCATTGGCAGGTTGGTGTCAACACATAAAACAACAAGAAAACAAACATCAATAATAGGAATACAGCCCACAGAGCATATTAAAAGACGAGCAACATACTGTAGACAAACTAAACAACATACAGTCCAAAATAAAATGGGGCGGGAGTTGGGGGACCATGGGAATTATACACAATGAATTATGAAGTGCTGGAGGGCTAATTAAAGTGCCATAGAGCTAAGCATGCAAAGTCTGGCTGAATATTAAGGTTATATTACTAAGTCGTTGACATCAGGGTTATGAATCCATAAGAATAATTCTAAATGTTTGTTTTTAACAAATTCATAGTTCCAGTCACACACTGTCATGTCGCCAGCCGCCAAAAGTGGCTCCAGTTGAGTGCTGCTGTCTTGCTGCTTTACTGACCCTAAACCAGGATGTTAACAAATGATCTTCATAAATGGATTGTACATTGCTGTGTCAGCTTCTGGTTATGAATATTATCTCTTGAGACATAATCCAGCCCAGCAACAGTAACAAAAGAGGGTAGGGTTTGATGAAAAGTCAGTTTCATTAAAACATTACCTTTAGAATGAATATTTGACATGCTGATACCTGCAGGAATCAAGGGTTCAAATATTCTACAAAAAGCAAGAAGAACCTAAACATACTTGTTGGTATCTGGGTTTTCCATCCACTCTCTGAACCAGCCGGTGACCAGCTCCTTACAGCCTGCTACTCCTGTGCTGCAGGCCAGGGAGATCGCATTCACCTGGTTATACCTGCACAGAGATGCATACAGCATTATGAGAACGACAGAAGGCACTTTTTCATAGATGTCAGGGAACACATTCCTGTTCAAGCTGTTGAAGCAGACAATATCATACAAACTCACTGATCTGTGTGCTTCTCAGGGATTTTTGTCCAATTTGCGGTGATATCTTTGAAGTGATTGAACAGAGGAGTGACCTGTTTCTTGATGTAAGCCTGAAGGAGGAAAATGTTAAGTTCATTGTTAATTTGTTTCTCTATTAAGACAGTTTGTTTCATGATTAACTATACTAGAGCCCTTATTACTTTAAGAAACATAAGGTACTGAAAGGATAAGCACTCACTGAAGAGACACCTAACCCCTCCAGTATCCACATACATTTCTGAGGAGTAACAGAATCTACCACATGACCCTTCATTGCAGTTTGACCACCTTTAACTGACTCAGGATCTGTACATCCAAGCTCCAGGTAGTTACAACACTGATGCTACCTCCTCTACTACACGCCTCTTACTGGCCCTCTAGCCCCACTGTGTAGCCTGGTGAGTAGCAAGGGCCAGAGCACTGGGGTCATCAGGTGGGGACCTCAAGTCTGGGCTGTTTTGCCCAATTAGCCTCCATGACACCTCCAAGAGGCTGGTAAGTGAACTCCGGAGTCCCAGGGCCACCCCACTGTACTGACTCTTACCAACCATCATGCCAGAACTACTTTATCTTAATATAAGAGCAAAAACAGCATGTCACTTTCAACAGACCCAGGCTCTGTACATGCAAGCTCCAGGTAGTGACATGCTGATATGACCTTCCCTTATCCCCCACCTATCTGCAATAACTGACAACCAACATTACCCATTAAAATGTAAAACCATGTAAAACAATGTAAATATAAGAACACACACCCAGTATAGAGGACATTTTGTCGACTGTAGGCTCCCAGACAGCATTATTCCTCCTCATCCAGATCCAGACAGGCTCTGAGTGCTTCATCTGACATCTTCTTTACTACCTTTCGCTAACTCTGTCCCCGTATACCCAATACCTTCAGCAACGAGACTGCTGATCTTGAACCCTCTACACCCCACCTCTCCTGGGCAAACCCTGACTTTCAGATCTGGGGGCTGCTGCCCCCAGATCTGAATGTCTGAGCTTTTTCCTTTCATAAACTTTCTTAGCTGAATCTTAACATGGAACTGTCAGTTCTATAAAATAAACTATCTGCCGACTAGAAAACTATGGCTGGTCTGTGGTTGTTGCAAACTATCTCTTGTGAAACAACAAGCTTCCCCTATTAATCCACCCACATCCCTCAATCGTCAATGACTTGCTTACCAAAGCGGGGTACACACATAAGGGTTTTTTAAATCTGAAGAGCATTTTTATCTGTTAGAGACCCCACACATGAAGATAAAAAATCAGGCAATGAACAGTTTTGATCGTACTGTGTGTGGTGTGCTCCGATAATCTCAACACAACACACCACACACATAACGATTATGTCCCACTACTGATCTATAATCTAGTCCTCCAAGCCAGAAATCTCACGTAATCTAACATGATCTAACAAAAACAAAGAAGAAAAAGAAGAAACACAGAAGAGGGAATGATGGTGGTCTTGGGACTATCTTTGACGGAAACATCCTGAACTAAAAAAAAGAAAAGATTGTGGAAATAGTCCTGGAGACGGCATGAACACGTAAGCTGGTCCTGCATTTCTGAGGTCCACCAAACTTTATGTTTCAGGGTGGCCGTGCTTGTTTTTATTTACACCTGCTTCCTTGTTCCTCAGTCAGCTCGCTTCTTGATTGGCTACGTTCTGTCCCACGTCAAATTCAGAGAGTCATGACTCAGGAGTCATTGGCTTTCCCCACACACAATGATTTTTGGTCGTAAATATTGAACAAGTTTAATATTTACAATCGTCGACCCTGACCCATTTCAGAGCGAATATCTGGACAATTTGCCCTTAAAACACCTCAGACCACAGGATAATCTGATAAGGTAATCTTATAAAACATAAAATAATCTGTTGTTTGCTGTCCTTGGTCGGGAAGGGGGAAGTTAGGACAAAACCAGCCCAATAGTCTTTATGTGAGTACCCCACTTATGATATTTACCCCTTTAAACTTCTCCCCCTCTCAGACAAACTGTATACTTGTGCTCTTTTTCTGATTATCTCGAGTTCACCTGTCCTTGTCTATCTAATTTCAAAAAAAGATGAACAATTTTCCTGTTTCATCACTGACCTGCATGGGCCCGTACACTTCACTGCGATCAAACATTTGGAAGAAGTAGTTCAGGTTGCGGTTGGCTACCTCCCACGGCATGTATTCAACTTCTCTATCCAGGAACAATGTGGTCCTCAGAGCCAGAATTGTGTCCACTATCTCTGCCCTGAAAACAAAATTGTATGTTAGTTAAACTTTCTCTTTTGACATTCAACAGGTAAGCTGTATTTCATCATGGTCTCACCTTGCAAGGTTAAAAGCATCATCTATGATCTGAGCTCTGTTGATCAATGGAATATCCTGAAAAGACATGAGATGTTGAGGTTATTATAATTATTTATTAAAGCTCACATTGATTCAATTAATATTTATACAACTGATAATACCAAATGTTAGATTTTTTTGCATTATTTGTGATCTGTTAAGCATGTAAATTGTCAAATATGTTATCTTATAAATTAAATACAGTGGTAAAAATAATGCTATTCGATTTCTTTAGTCAGCGTTTAAGTCGTTGATGGAGGGAGGCGCTGTATAAAATCACGCCTAGGGCGCCACATTGGGTAGGGCCAGCTCTGAATTAGACGGACATAAAACTGTCACTGTATACTGGGTGCCCAGTGCTTCGGACCAGACCACGGGGGCAACTGTGTGCATCGTGAAGGGGTCAGCTCAAAGGATACCTGAGGAGTTGGAACATGGGGCTGGCACAGGCCTGGACAAAGGCTATCAGGGAGCTGGAGAATTACAGGGAACAGGTTGACAAGGCAAAGTGCCAAACTGGCATATGCCCCTAAACCTGACCTAACCTGACTGATATCATGAGGACAATAATGTGCACCCTCATGTAAAATAACTAACAGACAGTATTTAAGGATATTTTACACTGATAGAAATATGGTTTGCCTTGAGAATTTGGCTTGAATTCTGGAGCACGTTGCACAAAATAGTTTGAAAACCTCTGCTCTAAGGAAGCTTAAAATAAATGGATGATGTGCTCTGACTTGTACAATGTATTTTTATTCCATATTAATTCATTAAAATGTTTAGGACAAATATGAAAACTGTAAATATGATCACTGGACTACCTTCATGACAGTCTGAACTATTGTATATCAGATATTATCAGTACATATCAGACATTAAGGACCCTTGGTATCTGAATTCCCAGATTATTTGTTACTCCAAAATTTAAAAAGGGTCTCGGACACTCTGCAGGGATGATGCAGCATCATTTTGAAGTTTTACCTGATGTGCAGTGCTCAGCTTGTTGAGGAGACGCTCCCAGTTCACCGAGTCGTAGTTGACCCTGTAGAAGCCCCTCATGTTGATGTTGGCCACAATCCAATCATTTGGACCAAGAGTCATGTCTGTGTTTGTAGCTGTTTGATGAAAATACAGTGAATAAAACTTATTTCTTTATTATGAACATCATATCTGCAATACTTTGAAAATGCATGTGAAATAAGCCAACCTTCTTTATCAACCAGCCAGTACTGCTGTTCATTCCCACCAGTTTTGATCCACGTTATGGGGACAAACCACTCGTATCTGAAAACAAATTTATCCAGACAAAAAAATGTGTTATCAGGGATGTTCTGAGCATCTTATGGCCAGGTTTTAACCCACTACATACACATTCACATGACAAATTAAAAACAGTTTCTACCCATATGGTGAGGGTCTCTCCACTGTAGAGTCTGGGTCCAACAGGAAGTGTTGCTGGCTGATTTTTCCAGTCGCGCTGTCGATGGTGACGACTGGGAACCCCATCTGTAGAACCCAGCGGTTCATAATCTCCTCAACAGAGTCAGGCAGATTAATGCCAGCTTCATCCACAGCCTGATAGCAAAGGAGTAACAAAGTATGAGTTAAAGGAAACAATCAATGACCAAAATCAAACAAAACATTTAGGTATCCAGAGAAGAGCTCAGGATTTTAAAACGTTTTGCAGATTTATTTTTGCATCTGACTCCAGACTCCAGAAGTGAGGCTGTATGTGTTCTGATACCTCTGACTTGACTTTAATAAAGATTTTATAATCAAGTGGCAGGCCCAAACACTTTCTATGGGCCCTTTCCCAGATGAACTGGTGAAATATAGTGAATGGTCCATCCGGTATGTCAGATTAACAGGCTTATTGCTGTCAGTGACAGCAAGGGGGAAGGGATTGGTCATGGCAAGGTGTCTTTGTTGTTCTATCTAACTTCATGCAAGCATTTGTAATTCTTTTTCTATTAAAATAAAATCAATAAAAAGAACTTTGAAAGGAAAAGTCAGTGTCCTTGTGCCCTCTCACAGAGAGAGGATTTTTATATATTTTATCAAAGGCTCCCAAAATACATAATTAGGGGTGTTTCTAATTTGACTGCAGGTCAGCTTCGTGTTTAATAGTCAGAAGACCCAAAGGCTGCCTCAGCTCTGTGTCTAAGTTTATCAGGTGTTACTGTGAGACAGCATTTTTAACATCATACCTGTTACAGATGAGACTCCAAAGGCCCATATATTTACCAAACAGCTGACATCACTCGGCCTTTTCCAATATTTTCATTCTACTTTGATTTGCCAGTCACCAATGAGCAGATTTATGATTTGGAATAAACTGGGATAAATATTACTGTAGAAAGCAAGCAGTGATGATCATGATGCTCTCATACCATTTGCAGATGTCTCCAGAGATCTGTGTAGACTGCGTTCTGATATTTGAATGCCTCCAAGTACGTCTACAGTAATATAAAAAACAACACAAACAAAATGCCAGATTCTGGTCAGTACCAGCTGAAAACAAAGGGAGCAGTGTTTTCAAAAATTCAGATCTATACTCACACTGAGTCCTTTGGAGAAGACATCTTCAGTGATAAACTCTGAGAGCATCCTGAGGACCGAAGCTCCCTGTGACCGACGAGGACATTAGCAGAGTTAGTAGGTGGTATATCAGATGGGTTATAATAATTAGAGCAATCTGTTAATGAGGATTAGTGATTCATTAGTGGCCTAATTTAATTCTGTGGTTCCCAGAGTGAGTTTGAGAGTCCTTGATGAGGGTCAAGGGAGGACAGGAGAGAAACATCTCATCTGATGGAGCCTGAAGAAAACAACACATCAAGTTTCTTTCTAAACCAGGATTCACCTTGTCATATGTGATGGCGTCAAACAGCTGACTGATGTGCGCTGATGTCTGGATTTCGTCTTCTGGAGTTGTGAGCGGGCGAGACGAGGCCAACGCATCAACGGCCATCACACCGATGACTTCGCGCAGGACGATCAAATCTCTCTGAGGAACACACAGAGACATGTTTGTATTTATTCTGGTATGGAGGTCAGAATAAAGACGTTTAAATAAATATCGAACTGCTTTTTGTCTGCGGTAAGGTTATTCACATTAAGAAAACCGGATTAAAAAAGACTTTTAGAGGCATTCTTGCTATCAGGACACAGAGTGATTAAAGAGGTGTTTTTCAAAGAGACTGTTTTCAACTTAAAATCTGCACTGAAAGTTGTATCCTGAGCCCCTTTTACAAAATGAGATACAAATGTAAATTTAGATTAAAATTTTTTATATTTGACAAACATTCATGTGGCAAAACACTTCTATATAAAAGACGGGATCTTATAGAACGGTAGTTTTTCAAGATCCACACATAACCTTTAAGTGACTGACTGATAGTTTGTGTTGGGCAGAAAAGAAGTGTGGAGTGGGATTTATCTTAAAACCCATCTTTTTAAAAAAGCTTTTTGCTTATCTTCTTATCTTCTTTTATAAGTTTGTCTTGACTCTTTTTATAAATTGATTAACTGTTTTTGTTATACCCTGTAGCACTTTGAGATTGCGAAAATGTAAAATGCAATACAAATAAAATTTATTATTATTATTATTATTATTATTATCATTATTATTATTATTATTACTGAAGTTGGGTTATAGAGCATTGTCAACATGTGCACCACTCTATAACCCAACTTGTAAGTTAGCATCGCGCTGGTTCCTTCGACTGCAAGCCTACTAAAAGCCTTTGGGACTTTTCATTGTGTTTTGGATCACTGCTGATTATAAACTCTGTTGCGAACAAAACTATAAAACTTACATGATCTGTCCCTTGTAATAATCTTGACAACCAGACCTATTTTTCATGATTTTTTTTTAAGCTTAAACATAAGTTTTGTAAAAGTTTTTCTCATTCCTACAATTTTGTTTTCAAAAATAAAAATTTCTTTCAAAAGTGTTTTTACAATGTAATTTTTCGTTCATCAAAGTTATTTTGTCTCTTGGTAAATTAAAGCTTTTTGTCATTTTATTTTTGTAATTGTGCTCTTTTGTATTTAAAAAAAAATATTTTTCTAATGTAATTCTGTTTTCAAAATGTAACTTTGTTGTTTTAAGATTGTCAAAATGTTTATTGTTTTTGCTCATTTTATTTCTTATTTGTATTTTTGGTGTGTTTGTACAAGTGTTTTGCTGATGAATTTTTTATCCATGAATGGAAAGTTGTTTTAAAAATCTATCTATCTATTTATCTATCTATCTATCTAAATATATATATGTATATATATATATGTGTGTGTGTGTGTGTGTGTGTGTGCATATATATAAATATATATATGTATGTATATATATATGTACATATATATATAGACAGATAGATATAATTTGTTAGTTTGTTTTCCTAAATTCAATTTTTTTGTGTTTGTAAAATGGTTGTAATTTGTTCTCTAAACTGTATATCTGTTAAGAGTTTTGTTTCTAGTTTTTGTACATTTGTTTTGTGTTTTCAAAAGTGTTTTCCCAATTATTTTTTTGTCCACAATTGTACATTTCTGTGAAAATTTGTCTTTTAGATTGTGTCATATTGTTTTGCACTTCCCAGTCTCTGTGCTCAGTAGCTAACAAAACATACACATTTTTAACTTAAAGAAGATTGGAGAAACTCAGTAAAAGCTGACTCTGCAGGTCAGTTCTTACAGGAAAACCAAGCTCACCATGCCCCATGTTGGTTCAGCATAGTCGGCTCCGAGGTATGAGACGTAGGTTGCAAAGCCCTCATTGAGCCACAGGTCGTTCCACCACCTTGTTGTCACCAAGTTTCCAAACCACTACAGTTAAAAAGACTCATTTTATTTACAGGCTAATGAAGATAAACACACAACAATGGTATGAAATCATTTTGTTGGATGGAAGATCATGATTGAATTTCTGATACCATATGTGCCAGTTCATGTGAGATGATTGTTGCTGTCCACTCCTTGTCTCCGTTGGATGACACAGCAGGGTTATATAAGACGGCGCTCTCTCTGTATGTGATCAGACCCCAGTTCTCCATGGCACCAGCATTGAAGTCAGGAAGAGCTATCTGATCTGAGGTAACATGAGGGAGGACAGTATTAGACCTTTTAATTGTCTAAAATCACATTTGTGACATGACTTTACACTGTACACAATATGAGGATGTGATCAGATATGCTGCTGTATTATATACATCAGTCCTCTCTACTTTTTGTTAAGTTTATATCAGAACAACCTCTATATCAATGGCTGTAATTGATTATACCAGTGGTTCTCAACCTTTTTGGGGTCCTGGACCCCCTACATATTTGTGATCTACCCTGAAGATGCCCCCACCTCATCTTCTGTGTTGTTTGTTTGCAATACTCACTTAATTTCAAGTTTTAACCTGCAAGTTAATGAGTTTTCCCATAACACCTTCCTGCAGATCAATCACAATAAAATCATTTTTAAGAAACAAATGGTGGATACCACCTGAAACAGTATGTTTTGAAAAGGATGCAGATCGTGTTAAGTTTGTGTTATACAAACTTAAATTAATAAATTTCACTTGTCAAACAGATGTAACTAGATTTAAAAAGTCCTGTTACCCTCTGTAGTTTAGGTAGACAATGGTCTCAGTCACATTTGTGTAAAATAATCCTATTTTTATAAATGTCATAGGATCTTTTTTAAATGTATTTATTTTTAAGGACCCCTTGCAATTACACCACAGAGCACTAGGGTCTGCGGACCGCTGGTTGAGAAACACTGGATTATACCACCATAATAACTACCTTTTCAACAACAAGGGAAATGAGAAGTCACATCTCAAGGGGCTGACATCAAATACATTTCAATTCTTTTGAGACAAATATGATGTGGATAGATTAATGATATTTATTTTAGTCACTTTCTCTCTTTACTTTGAGATTTTTTTCTTGCCACTGCATCTGTAAGCCACCAATTGAGGGCCAGTGCTGCATTTAAGGTGGATTCATGTTGGGTTTGGAAGTTGATGTATGTGCATATGTGTACATGTGTATTTCTATACATGCATATTTTCATTGACCATTTGCAGACACAAGTCTAACATGACATCACTTATTTCTGTGAACAGCGGAAGTACTGCTGTTGTCAATCAACTATAACACATTTAATCCTTTAAATACTGCTGAGATACATTTTTGAGCAACCAAAGTAACAGAAATTACCAACAAAAATGTCACTGGCCGTCAGATGAGTCTGGTTGTTTGTAGATTTGATAAAGGCACATCCATGTTTTTAATAACAACTTGACTTGACGATTCCTCGTGTCAGCATTAGTCCATGAAGTGTTTCTGCTGCACATGATATCTTAAGCTTCATAAAATGACTCACAGATATAAAACTGACATTTAAAGCCTTGGTGGAATAGTCCACTACACAGCAGAAGATAAAAATGGTCTGATATGTAGGTGTAAGTTCATCAAAGGGGAATTTTTATTTATTTAGCGCAAAGGTCCATTAATTTACCCGCTGGACAGCATCCTTTTTGAAAGGGTGTGAGACGTCACATGCAAATGGTCAATATACTTATAAAATGAGGGGAACTGCTTTAAACCTGCTCTTTTGTAAAGTGTCTTAAGATAACATTTGTAATGATTTGGTGCTATAAAAGTAAAGACTGATTGATTGGCATTAGTTGAAATCTAAAGATAATTTCCTTGAGCCATTATTTTGAGATATTGTGTTCAAAATAAGAGCATGAAAAGACAAAGGGAGGGATTTGTGGACAGACAACCAAAAAACATAAAGCCTCTGGCCTCAGCTGATTTCAATGTGGAGACGGACAGTTTATATAAAGCATTTGTGCAAAAATAAAACTATTTTCCACAGCACATTAAATGTAAATCCTATCATCTGTAGGTGTGTGTGGCTCCTACCTGACTTGCTGAGGGGGTAGGAAGAATTGTAGTAATTCTCAAAGAAAGACAGGATGGGTCCAGTCTTGTTCAGAGCATAGTCACCTTGACCTTCCTCAATGGCCTTCTTTCGGCCCCAAATCCTGATCTGTGAGTAAACAAATCTTTATGGATCAGACAGAAGACTTACACCTGAGCTGTGCATTGAGTCCAGCAGGGGGCAGCATACAAGCACAAATAACGAAGAGCACAACAGGCCTTTCACTACAAATGTGAAATTTTTTTTTGTACTTCGAGGTTTTGATGACAGGAAACATGGATGCACACAGACTATTGGGTCTCAATGGTTTTATCATTACTCTCTAACACCTCCTAAATAAATGACTGCAACCCAGTTTCTCAAAAAGGTTCAAAACTCAAAATCATTTCCAACAAATACTAGAGTAGAACAAATCATGACTAAAACAAACATGTCATCACTGTAGAGGCCCTGAGACAACATGCATGAACACATCTTTTAACACTGTCTCCTGAAGAGAGAGTACATTTTAGCTGATTCAAGACATGTAAAATCAACATGTTGTGTTTTCCCAAGGCGAAGAATAAGAAAAGGAGACATGGGCCAGACGTGACCACTTGGTGAAGGATGGGTGCGTCCTGACCAGTAAACTATCAGCACAAATAAATAATTTGTTTGCTGTGACTGTACTGAGCTGAAGGGCCCTTTAATTTCAATCATGAAGATACATTTTTATCATACAAAAAGGTTGAAAATGTTCCTTTGGTTTATTATTAATCTCCTTTAATAATACCAATTGATATCATATTTTATATCATTGGAAAGCCTGAACTTGTAAGGATTATGCATTTGTGGAACGAGCAACACAGCTAAACATGTGGGTAATGCCCCACAGGAACATAAGTGCCAAAATGCCATCTTCCCATGGAGGAAAGCCTACGGTTCCCCAGTGAAGCACAGGTGAGAAACTGGTCTTTTTGGGGTGTTGTCTTCTTGGGATGCCCACTTCACGGTTTGTCTTTGACTTCACCTGTCTCACAGAACTTGGTCCTAAGTTTGAAGATGGTACCAGGGCTGACACCACATGATACTGCCGCTCTCTACAGAACAACAGCCTCCAGTCACAGGGGATTTTGGCACACTTTTTGGGCACTACCCACACATTTAACAGTGTTACTTTTCCCCCCAAAGCACCATCCTCCAAGTTGTACCCCACTGTTAGGGTGACTTATCAGGCTTTCCAGTGATATGAAATTTAGCAGAGGGGAGGAAAATTAAAACACAAGTCTAACAATGGACATCACAGGGTTTCCCAGAGTTCAGCACAGCAATTTAAACACTATAAAACATTAAATAACATAATTCATGTAGAACAAGTAACTTGAAACATTTTCCACTGAATATTAGCCATATGAGACATATGAGAAAGATTTACTCATAAAGGTTAAGAATGTTGATATTTTACAATGGTATGCTTACCAGAACACCATCATCATTAGTGCGTCCAATGTAACCAAAGTCGCTCACAATAAAAGCCAGCAGGTAGGTGGACATAATTTCTGTGGGCTCAAAGGTCGTCTTGATGACATCCACACCATCCTCAGTCACATTTACAGATTCTGCAAGAGGAAAACAGAAAAGCTGAATATTGTTCCTGTTGGCCAAGAACTTTTCATGATTTTATTTTATTTTTTACATTTTTTTTGTCATAAAACAGTGCTGTTTCATGTTAGATTTTATACATTTTAACCAATAAAAAGTACAAAAGCATCTGTGATAAGGACAATACAATATGTATTCATTCAGTGGTAGAGGGTTTATTCCTGAAAAGTGTCAGTTTAGATAGGAAGTTTATGCCCAACGCTGCCAAAGTATTGCACGAATAAAGAAGAATGGAGGGCTAATAGGCTGGATTTGTATGCGTACAGCTGAGACTTGTGTATTTCCAACTGTTATATGATATGTTTACTTGCTATTTTTGTTGTCATCTTTTTTAACTTGGGACCAAAACATGTTGAAAACAAGTTTGTCAGTATCACAAATATAAAAAGATCAGATTTTTGCCTTAGGATTTGAAAGAGGGTAACTGAGGGAAACAGCTTTTGGTTGCTTTGCTCCTCACCTGTGGGGGAACTTTAGCCTTTTTATAAGAGCCTAATGTATCCTGGATGTTGGTTTAATCTTCCTTCTGTCACAGGTCTGTATTTATTCATCAGCTTTACCTCAATAGAGGCCTTAAAGTATGTATATTTTATTGAGTGTCAGATTGTATCCAGGGAGGGCAAAAAGTCAGATGTTAAACAAAAACACAATTAGCACTGAAAGTAAACATCAATTCTCATTTTGAATCTTTTAGTCTTAATTTGATAGCATCTAAACCAAAAGCTATAACAACCAAATCCCTCCTCTTAATAATCACTATAGCTGTAATGTTGATGTTTGAACAATCTCTCTATTCATGGCTGTTATTGCTAATACTATCACCTCTGTCTCTCTGTATCCTTTCACAAGTCCAACATGGCTTCATCAGGTGGCTGCTCAACGTGAGTCTGGTTCTGCTCATGTTTTCCTGCCTACAAGGATTTCTTTGTACCTCTGAAACTTTTGCTAAATGTTGCAGAGCGCTGTACTCGTGGTGCATTCATGTTTGGTCTGGATTAATGAAAAAAAGAGCATGGCCTCGACCAACTCCTTTGAAACACGTCTTAAAACATTTGTCATTAATCATTGCTGTAAAAATAAAGATTGATAAATTGATTGGTCGATTAAATGTCTGCTAAGTATACATTTTTCGCTGCTTGTTTTCTGGGCTTGTGCCATATACTTGGTTTAGGGCTCCAGTAAAATAGGTTGCTGGGTTTAGGCTGATCAGAAACAGCTGCATTTACATCAGATGCAGTGCATAAGAGCCAAAACATCATCAATAGGAGGTTTCTACAAGAACATTTTGACTTTTTGACCTCAGAACAGAAGCATTTTGCCAAAGCAATGGATAATATTAATCAAGGCTTTTACTTTGAGATGCACAAAAAGGAAGTTTTACCATACTGTGATCATCGTAAGTGTGCATATGTGCTAAATTCAGATTAAATGTCTATCTGTGTATCATTTTTCTCTCTATTTTAGATTTTTTTTAGACGAATCTTGACACAGTTGTCTAGTGTGAACCAGCTGTTCACACTAGCCAATGAAAAAGAACAGCCAACAGCCAATGAAAAGGAGATGATGGGACACAGGAAATAGCATCAGAGGCAAAGGCTCATGTCAGTAGTCTGAAAGCCCTGACCTGTCAATATGTACGCTCAATATGCATATCAGCAGACAGCAGCCCACACACCTCCAGTCCAAAACAGCCATAATAAGTTTCTAGAGGATCTTTGCATTTCAAGTTTCTATGTCTGATGCTTTATTGGGCTTACCGATGTCCATGCCATTGGACAGAGCCACAGTCCCGTGTGGGTGCAGTAGAGTGATGTGGAAGATGGCTTTCATTGCAGGCTCATCGAAGCAGGGGAAGGCCTTCCTGGCATCTGTGGCCTGCATTTGAGTTGTAGCCACAACTCTGGAAACAGCAAAGAAAAATGTTAGAGGGGCTTTAGTTAATCCACTGAAGCTTCTGCATCTGTAAATTAAATTCTCCCTTACGATAGATTAGATATTTTTGCTTAACGTGTGCAAACAATACAAAGGGCAGTAACTCTCTGCTTAAATATATTTTTAAGGTTCAACTCCTATTATCTGATTAGCAGGATCTGAATCATCAAGTGTAAAGGCTCTGAAATTATTGAATAGTCCATCTGGTGTGTCAGGTTACAAGTACTCTATTGTTAGTTACTTTTCTCTGTTGCCCCAATGATACGGCTGTGGTGCACTGCAGGTTCAGTGAAACATAGTTATAAACAGTATATTGTGAGCATTTTATGAGCTGTAAAGGTGATTACATCTGTTATCCTCTCGTCAGTCTGCAAAGTTATAGACTTTAGACCATAAAGTTGGCTGCAGAATCACAGTCTGCATATCAAAAGGTAATCTGTGTGCCGTATATTACAGCTGGTTTTCTTAGACAAACTTTACAGTATTTGGTCTAGCTAATTTAAGTGGGAATTCTTTGTTTGAACACGGCAATCAATCCCTTCTAAAAACCATGCTCACCTGAAAGACATGGCCTTGGTTCACTATCAATCAACCCCTGGGTTGGTTCATTCGCAGTTAAGGACGCTGTTGATCCAGCAACCGGCACAAACAGGGTAACAGATTAAGTCATCCTACTGCTGTGGCAGAATAAGCCGCAGTAGTGCTAATAATTGCATCACAGCTACAAGGCAATCAGGCTGATGACAAAGTGCTACTGAATAATAATGGTTTGGATCCCATAGAGTCACCCTCTGTGCACAGGCACAACCAACCATGATAACAGCAGAAGGTTAACACTATTCACAGTCTGGACAACAGAGATGGATTCAAAAAGTCTTTTAGATCACAGGATTTAGTCCAGCTCATTCTGGAAGGAGAATTTATCCTTTTAAAAGCTGCTCTCTACTTATCCACATCACTGACAATGTGTCTGAGGACATCACAGGTGTTACGGTGTAGCAAGTTACCATGTTATCTCAATGGGCCATTGTAGACACAGGCCAGCATTGAAAGACATTCATCATAAAGAAAATCATTTGATCGTTTATAAAACCTTTGACCCTGAGCCTGACTTACGGTCATAGCAACACGGCATGTGTCATAATTAAGTAAGGCCAGCCCTGCCTTTATGTGTGACTTGGCCCACTTCAAAATACTGCAGTGTGGACATGAAATATTCAAAGGAAATATCCTTTTTTTTTATGGAATCAGAACAAAGTAACCAAGATAGGGTTGAAAACCACCTTAGATTTGTGGGGCCGGGGCTTGTGTACTTCTCTTATGATGACATGAAGTAAAAGTGGCACAAGCTGGATTTAAACAGCCTCCTAACATCAGGTATGTGGACTGAATCACCAGGGTCCCAACACCCAAAGGCTGTCAACTTATGACCACCGAAACCTTAAACTTATCCAAGTTATCAAAAACATGAAAAACTACATACTTGTTCACTCCGTCCTCCACATATTCACTCCTGTAGAATCCTCCAAGGTCATCTGCCAGCTCTCCAACAAACTCAGTGTAGAGTTCATACGTGCTGCTGACCTGCAGCGGGCCCTCCAGCTGGATCACCAAGTACTGGGTGGGAACCTCCAGCCAGGTCGTTTTCATAGCGGGTGCTGTGGCTCCATCGAGGCCTGTCAGCTGGGCGAGGTGTCCATCAAACATGGTCAGGTTCAGCTTGTTGGAGTGGATGAGGATGAGGTCTGTTTCGCTCACACATCTAAAGACCACCTTGGAGTGCCCTGTGAAGATGTAGAGGCCTTCTGCGTTGGGCTCCAGCCTGGGCCACAGGGTCACATCGTAGCTAATGGGGGCAAGGGACTCTGGGATTCTGTAGCGCTGCCAGGGCTCCAGCGGGCCAGATGGTGTTGTGGGGGCTGGTGCAGTTGGGCCAGGAGTGGCTGGAGATGTGGCATGATTCTTTGCCCTCTCGTTGGCGTAGACCACAGACAGAGCGATGATTGTGGCCACTGCAGCTACACCAACTATCGCACAGATTATTGCCAAGCATTTGTTGATGTAGATGCTTTTCCCCATGTTTCCACCAGAGAAGAAGACAAGCAAGGGGGTGCTGATGCTTATTTATGCTCTGCCACCTACAGCTCCAGCCCAGAGTTAATGGTTGATCTCCTGCTGAGAAAAACAGATGACAGTTCAAAATGCTAGGTTGTAAAAAGTCCTTGATATAAGAGACGATCAGTCTAATCTGTGAACTTTATACCTGCATCACAGCTCTCTGTAGAGCTGCATTGTCTCTGATAGTACAGCTTTGTCAATGATGGGAACACAGGAGAACTTGTGTCAGTGAACACACACTGAAGATTTTAACTATATGCACTCTGAAAACCCAATAGGACATGGACTGCTGCAATCCAATTGGATAACAAAAGCTTATAAAACTAAATAAACCTTTTTTAGCCTCAATTGCTGTGCAATCTTGAAATTTGATTTGTTTGACCAGCACAGTTGTGGTTTTATGAAGTTCAGACGTTCCAGTGGTTGAAGTGAAAGGCACAGTTTGTGCATTTACACCTCTCTGAACACAACACCATTGTTTTCAATAGTCATTATAAAAGGTTTGTTCAAAAGAATAACATTGCAATTAAAGAAAACAACTTGATTGACTCTAGTCCAGGAGGACAAAGTGTAAGGTCCCATGGATGCAAAAAAAAGATGTGGTACTCAAGTAAAAGTACAGTTATTTTGACACAATTGTAATCAAGTTTTTTTTTAATTTTATTTAACCTTTATTTAACCAGATAATCCCACTGAGCTCAGGATCTCATTTACAAGGGCGACCTGGCCAAGAGGTCAGCAGCACACACCAAATATCAATGCAAAAGGAAAAAAAAGGTTCAGGCAATAAATTACAACCAATAAATATATCAAAAACAACAACTTGACAATGGAAGAGCAATAATTTTTGAGGACAGCCACAATTAAAAACACAGGCATTGTTCATAGGAGTCTCGCTGTCTGGTGAGCAAATGGAACGAAAAGCTTTGAGTGAAACCAGTTCAGCCATTTTCAGTTCAGTCTGTATAGTGTTCCAGGCTGTGGGGGCAGCATAAGAAAAACCTCTTTTCCCAAAGTCAGTTCGGACTCTGGGCACATTTAAGTGATAGACTGCACAAGAGCGTAAGGCATAGGTGCTCCTCGACTTCTGCAGTAGTGAACATAGATATAACGGTAATAATCCCAGAAGAGACTTATACATCAACAGTATCCAGTGGGTATACCTCCGAGAACTAAAGGAGGGCCACTCAGCTTTGGCATAAAGGTCACAATGATGAGTGAGATGTCCGCTGCCAGTAACAAAACGCAGCGCACAGTGATAAACAGTGTCCAGAGTCCAGAGACATTTGGTTGAGGCACTCATATACAAAACATCACCATAATCAATCAGTGACAGAAAGGTTGCAGAGACAAGATATTTCCGAGCTCTAAGGGAAAAACAGGATTTGTTCGGACAGAAAAACCCAAGTTTTACCAGGTTGGCAATGTGAGCCTGGAATGAGAGCTCCTGGTCAAGTAGAAATCCAAGATACTTTGCCATTTAGAGTTGTAATGGCATTGACAGGCTCAGTTAATTCATGTTTGTGAGAAAATACAATGAATTTAGTGTTCTCTGCATTTAAAACAAGTTTCAGGAATTGAAGATGAGCCTGAACTGTATTAAAAGCACCCTAATTAAAAAGATATTGCCACTAATTTACAAACTACCTCGACATATTGATTATTAAAGCTGCAGCGTGTAATTTATTTTTTATGTCACTGGCTCATAAAAATATGATTATCTTATAACATCTTCTTACTGAAGCCACATGAGAGACCATTAGGCACCTTCCCCCCCTCCTTGGTCTGTATTAAGCCTTTGGAATATCTTGCAAGAGACACTCACTTTTCAGCCAATCAGGACTCAGTTCAGAGACATGTTCTTGGATTCTCTATTGAGTTATGTGTGTTTGTTATATCTAAATGAGTTTAGTTGTTTACATTGTGCAGGTAATGTTAATTTTATGAAGGGGCATATGGTTTTTGGCTCTTTCGTGGCTGCAGATACATCACATTAGCATAATGCTAATGGCAGCTAAAGGCACAAACAAAGTGGATTTGTTTTGTATAAGGGAAGGGGCCTGGCTAAGAGCACAACCATAGAAGGGAAGGGGAGTAAGATCACCTCCAGTTCAGTTTCATCCAAGTTCACAGGCCACTTTATCAGGCACAACTGCTTGTTAGTGCAAAAAGCTAATCAGCCAATCACATGGCAGGAAATTAAGCATGCACACATTAAATTAAAACAGCCTGCTGAAGTTCATATGGAGCATCAGAATGGGGAAAAAAAGGTGATTTAAAAGACTTTGAGTGCAACATGGTTGTTGTTGCTGGTCTGAGTCTTTTAGAAACAGTGGATCTACTGTAATGTTAACGCACAGCAATCTCTGAGTTTTACACAGAATGAAACAAAATTGTTAACTTAGTGGCAGTTCTCTGGGTAAAATTGGCTTTGTTGATGCCAAAGGCCAAAGGAAAATGGTCTGGTTTGAGACCAGAACGGAAAGTGGTTTGAGCTGATAGCAAGGCGACAGGGACTTATATGTGTGCTACAGCCAAGGTATGCAGAAGACACTGCTACTCCTGTCAGCTAAATGGAGGGAACTGAGGCTACAATTCACAAAACTGGATGGTTGGGAAAACCCTTCCTGGTCAGATTAATCTCAATTCCTGTTTCAACATTCAGAGGATAGGGTCAGAATTTTGAAGAAGCATTATAAAAGCATGGATCCATCCTACCTTGTGGCAACAGTTCAGGCTGCTGGTGGTGTAATGAGGAGGGGATATTTTCTCAGCACACTATGGGCCCCTTAGCACCAACTGAGCGCCATTCAAAGGATGCAGACCAGGATGCATCTTCTAAAATTGTGTTTTTCCATATTGTTTCTGGAGGGCCAGTTTTTTCAAATTTTCATGATGAATGCAAATACTGACAATAGGCTCAATAAAATAATAAAAAGAAGAAAGATGAGCCCATGGTGGGGGAATTAAATTAATTAGAATTAATTAAGTAATTAATGATTTACATTAATTGCCTCATAAATTGTCCCATTCTTCCTATGTCATAAAAGCCTACTGTATTTTATATATTTGAATCTTTACATCTGCACATTAGGTGAATTGATCTTAACTAATCTGTACTTGTCACCAGACCAAAGCTGATAAATAAATTAGAATATTACATGTTGACATGCTGAATGAGCATTTCAACATAATAACACTGTAATAATATTCTAACTTACATCTTTGATAATAATCCTTTCATTAAAACTGGAATATAATGTCTTATAACACTTAAATATATTGTATTTATTACATGTTGCAACCATCCCCAAACAGTGGTGCAGCTGCACCATCTGACTTTTTGCTTTCAAAATGCAAATTAAGAAGGAAGTACTTTCTGTAATCATCTTTAAATGGTTTTGACTATTAACAGACAGATGTAAGTTTATTGTATAAAAATTTGGTTTGTCTACTCCAAACTATGTCTGAGTAACAGAGTCAAATGCAAAAAGTGTTGCAACTGTCCCCGGTCTCTCCCATAACTGCAGCATGAACAGTCTATGAGAAGCTTCGATTGGTATGGCTTTTTGTTCTTTCTTACTCGGTTCTTAGATGCTCTATAAATTCAGGAAATTACAAATCTTCTAATGGAAATGACCTGAATATAAGCAAAAAAAACTGATTTCAAAACTGTTCATTACTTCTTTTCAGCAACATTGCTCAAGTGAAAAAGACTTTCCTCTACAGCATCATAAACTACGCTATAAACCACATTGTATCTAAAGGCAAAACAGGAAATGGAAAATTTGGTGACTCACATGGTTAAATAAATGAAAGATGTCACCACTGACTCAGCCTGTAGAAGTACTGCATCAGCATCTGTCCTCCAACACAATGGTCATAGACTGTTGGAGTTCAGTTTATGTCATCTATTGATCTTTTTACCTCTGCCAAAGCGATGGTGCTTTCGCAGCTTATTAGTTTATTTGTTGACTAGTTGTGTACAAGATAATTCAAAAACTTATAAACAGATTCTGGTGAAAATTTCAGGAAATGTTGGTCATGGCACAACAGAGAAGTAACTAGATTTGGTGGTGATCCAAATCTGAGGATCCAATCATTTATTGAAGGAATTGTTAACATCGCAGGATAGAGCAGTTTTCCACATTTTTGCTAATAACTCAATAAATTCAAACAGATTTTGATAACATTTTCAGAGAATGTTGGTCACGGCAAGAGGTGTCAAAAGTATTCATTCATTACTCAAGTAGACTTTTGTACAAGCTGAAGTATCAACTCAAGCTTTTTACTCAAGTAAAAGTGTAAAAGTTCTGGTTTCACAACTACTTTAAGTATAAAAGTTGAAGTAATGTAAGGGCACAAAAATATGGAACCCCAAAAGATTCATAATTAAATAAATAAAAACAACATTTTGAAATAAATGCCATTTTAATTAATAATAATTAAATTGTAAAATAAGGCAATATTATTATGAAATATGTTTTATGATTCCTTAATATCGAATTATTAAAATTAAATATTTCATAATGATTATTTTACCAATTTCATACTTTTTAAAATAGTGACTTTTTATTTATTTTCCAAGCTTTTATAAAATAAAATAAAAAACTTTTTTACAAAGTTCATTTTTATTTCATAATGTCCTTTGCCACAATGGCCTTATTTATTTTAAAATGTCGTTTTTCAGCAGAATGACTTGGCAGTGTGAGAGGGCTCTTTTAATGAACAAGAGACCAATATAGTGATATTTTAGAGCAGATATACCACAGAGCTTTGATGATGTGCAGTAGAAACAACACCTTCAAATGTCCAGATTCACATTTGAGCTTGTCTTACCCTCCTTACAATCAAATAAACTTCTCTTGCAGCAGCGACTGTTTTTAATCCATCCCATCAAGTCTCCCCTTTTCCGATTTTGCATCTAATGAACATCATCCCCCTCCCCACTCACCCTCGGTGAATTTCCCTGATTATTTGCTGCTGGGTTAATACTGTGGCTCACCCAGACTGCGTGGAAAAAATACTGGGGTGCCATAAGGAAATGACTCCGGTAAGTCTGGGGACAAACCCATCTGTTTGCACTCAAACATATGGCTCACGGTAAAGTCAGCATAATTTCAGGTTTTTTTTTTTTTTTTTGCATGTGTGAATGAGATTTAAATTTTCTTTGCTTTTCTAGCTTTGCTATGATTGGTAGACAGGACAGTCAGGTTATAGATGTTACCACGGCTGGACCTCGAGGACAGTCACTTGATTCTCATCATTTCTTTTCAAACCTGTTTCAACCTGTTGGTCTCAGTTAGGAAGACCCTGATCCCTAACCCCCTTTCCTTTCCTCTCAATACAGGAAGTACAATGTATGGGGAGGCTGAACCAGAGCACAAAACCTGAGACTGAGACTAATGTTTCTGATTGCTTCAGCTACCTGAACTTTGTTTTTCATATTAATCTTTTGTCAGTTTGGTCTCAATTGTAACTGATTTAATAGAATACACTGAAAGTGACAGCAGCTTAAATATATATTCTCCACTCTAAAAATAAACAACATTGAAAAAGACAAACACAAAGTCAGTAACAAAAACTATTCCCTTGAAATGATAAATGGTCTTACCTGTATTTAGTTTCGACTTAGGGAAATCAGATGTCTTGTTGCTCTTTGTTGAGCGTGGTTTTATTGTGTGCTCTCTTTAGGCACACAAACTGCCGGTCCACCTGCAAGTCTCACTGATAAGAGGAAACAGAACTTTTTCTTACAAGGACATCCAGCATGTCCTTGTAAGGACATGTTTAGTATGTAAAAATGATGCATGAAGCGGGATATAACGCAATCTTCTTACCAAGAGATACTAACCAGCTGCTATTCTTGAACTTGTGTCTTATCCAGGGTGGTTTGGTATTTCAATGCTCTTAAAGCCACTTTTAAAAAACAAAGTGAACTGAGTTTGAAAGATACAAAAAATGTTGTATATCTGTAACACCCACACCCCAAAAGTGTCACTATCAAATGATGAATAAGTTAAAAGTAATCATTTTATCTATGACAACATATTGTTAAGCTTACTCATTGAGGATGTAATGCTTTCTCACTCAGTGAGTGAACATTTTACCTAGAAGCTCGAATATAACAGCCATGCTTTTATTGATGCAGTCAGATGAAGCCCAGCCATCTATCTGCTAACCTCAGATTATTATGATTATTATACAGTGCCCATTATGTGGTAAAAAAAAAACAAAAAAAAAAACCTGAGTGTAAGCTGATATGCACTTGTGCATTATTTATGCACCTACTGTTCAATGTCGTTTATTGTCATTTAATCTTTTTTATACTACAGGGCTTTACAAGGGTAGCAATAAACAAAAGAAATAAGACTTACAATACAACACAACAAACAGCACAACAGGCAGGCAAGTACAACATTGCCACATTTTAAAATATCAAGATTAATTAAAAGAAATTCAAAAGACACAAAATAATTTTAAAGGAACCCTCAAAGCTAAAACTCATAAATGAAAACAATATAAAATAGAATAAAATACAGCTCAAATAAGATCAGGAAAGGCTCGCAGATGTCTTTAGAAGTAATACGTCATCAGAAGAGATTTAGGCTCTTTTCACACGGAGATAAACACATTTTATTTTGAAATCATTCTCTGTAAAGATGGTATGGTTTCAAGAAATGAGTCCATTCAACCAAAAACACTGAAACACTGTCGAACATATGCCAGGCCTGTAAGTGGCGCTGTAACTCTGCTGTAGACATAGACCAAAACCAGAGAAGAAGACAACGTGCATGTGCATACATACACAAACAGTGACATGTACTGTTCTGTGTCCACTTGTTGCTCATGGTAGTCATAGAGGAAGATTCCTCTGTAAAAGCCACAACAAGCTCAGTGGCTTCTGCAGCACAAACAAGACACTGTATTCCACCAGTGTTTCTGCTGTTTGCATGTGGTTAAGCAAAAGATGGGGCTATGTTGCTGTTTCTGAAGCGATCTGTATTAATTGTGCACACAGAAATGCAAGGCCGCCATTTTCAGATTCTTCCACTCAGGAAACCTGTTCACAAAAAAGTGCATTTTCGGGTGCCTGAAATGCTGTAACCATAAGAGATGAGAAGTTTATGAATGAGTTGAGTCTTTTGAACGGCTCTTTTTAAGCGAACAATGAGAACAGATTTGCAGTTGTGAGTGAGCCATTTGTTTGTGAGCCGTTCTTAAATGGAAATTGCCCACGCTGCCCTCATGTGTCTTTTGTGTGCCCCATGAGTCTGAGTTGTACACAGAACTTGGACAACTACTGACATCTCAGATATGGGTTGTCCAAAGCACGCTTAATTTACGTGAACACAGCTTTACACGCACATTGCACAGCTAACTTTGGGGACACAGAGAAGATATTCGTGAGTGCCGCCTGACTGGACTGAAGACATTTGCTGCTGTATTAGGGAGGAGGAGGAGAGAAAGTAGTGAGCTCCCAGCACTGCCTGAGCCTGACTTGCTGGATTGGAGTCAGTATTTATGGCTACATTTCAACCCACAAAATGAGCCAGAGTTGGTAACGTAGCGGCATTTGGATGCACTTCTCTGGGGACGAAATGCAAGGTAAAGCTTCGTGCAACATTTAAAAAAAAACAAAACATATTTTTCAAGATGAACACACAGCATCCCACAATACTATTAAGGTCAGATGTCAAGAACCAACTGAGTCTAGAGTTATAACGTTCGCAAACAAGCCAGACTTTTGAACGGCTCTTTGAAAGAAACAGCTGCTCAAGGTCCAGCTCCCTTCAAAGAGCTATAAATCCCATGTCTAGTAACCGTGTGGATGAAACGCCTATACCATTACAGCCTGAATTCGTCTCCGTGTGCACAGCCCCTTAAAAGAGATCACTGACTCAGCAGATTTGATCTCCTCCAGCAGTTTTGGAGCCCTCTCTGAAGATGCCCCATCTGCTCAGTCTGGGGAACAACCAGAGGACCTCTGCTGTGAACATGTTGGCTCATACGGTACTAAAAACATCAGAGATGGTGGGAGAAAGGTCACGGAGGGCTTGAAAAGTCATCAGTAAAATCATAAAATCAATTTTATACATACAGGGAGCCAGCCAAAAGATGCTAAAACAGGAGCGATGTGGTCATTTTTCTTTTATGGCTCAGTGCATTGGGTGGTGCGGGTGGAGCAGCAGTGACTTAATTTGTTGGTATATTTAGACGTTAGCATCAGAAGTGACAAGAAGAAAAAATATAATGGCTTATATCATATATTCATCATGATTCTCTCAACAAGCAAACAGGCATCAGTACTTCAGTCTCATAGAGCGCTCTGTCAGTAATTGGAAGGTTGTGGGTTTGAGTCCAGGTTGGCTGTCGCAAGCCAAACTCTTAACCCCAAGTTGCACCTGCTGCATACGTGGCGTGCAACATGGTATGAAATGTTGGGAATGTGTTAGCTGATACTGATAGACATAGAAACTATGAACCACTTCATTAAGAGGGGGGCACCACATACTTTTCAAAAATCTATGAACCTATCAGAGCTCACCTACTCATGAGATCACAGACTTACTCCAGGGGGTGGAGTAACTCTTAGTGTGAACCTAATCTTACGAACACCAACCCTACCTTTCTCTTACAAAAACAAATGATACATTACCAGAATAAAGTTTAACATTCGTGTATGTAAGGTTGCTATCACACCTAAAATTCAGTGGACCTGGTTCAGTTGGGGGGGGGTGTGGTTCAAAAACTGCACCTAGTCAAATGTTGTGCAGTCTCACCTCCCGCCACTAGTTGAGGCTGCAGTTGTGGTGTTAGTTCCTGCCATCCTTCCCATCGATGCATTTTGAGCCAAAAATACAGAAGTATTCTTTGCCTTAAAATGAAGATAAATCTACATTTAGGCAGCTTTGGATGGCACTTGCATATTGACTGGAGCGACGTGTAAACATATTGCGTGCAGGTTTGTAAACGTTAACCTGTTAAGAGGACCGGAGGCTGGTGGTGCTAGCAATGCTAACATTAGCCACACTCTACGTTAGTTTTTCTGTTGTGATACTTGGCCAAATCCAAGTCACAATTGGTGACTCACAAATGGTCCTTGTCTGGTTTTGGATGACTTTCACACCTACCCCAAACCAAACTCTGATCCAGTTGAAAGCAAACCGAGACCCCATTTGTTGGTGGACTAGAGTTCAAGCAAGCCTTCACATTAGCCCAAATGAAGCGAACGAAAGCAAACCAGAGTTTGTGGTAGTTTCTAGTTGTGAAGCGTTTTTTCAGTGACTGTTTGTCTTCATTCTGGTGCTGTCCTACTCAAACTGTCTGTTTTGTTGTTTTTATTTTTGTCACTTTTTGTATAGCTATTTCTGTTTTATCCTTTGTTGTTGTGCGCTATGAAAATTAATTTAAAAAACTGTGGGGAAAAAAATCAGGACCATCAGTGAGTGATTGATAGAGTGAATGAGTATGAATGGGTAGATGTTGAGTATTCATATATAAGCTATTTATATTAACCAAGTAAACACTACTGTCATAATAATTAAGAAGTAAATATCAGAAGTAAAACACTAATGACTGGACACTTTGAAACTGCAGCATGACCGACTTCAGTGTCACCATTACAGTAACTCACATTAATGCAGCTGAGCAGTTTTGTGTCCTTGGACTTTCTGAGTAGTTTTTTAAATCAGCATCTTTACTTTCACCTAAGCCAATGATTCACAGCTATTTCATTGGAGCGTAGCAGGGTTGCAACAAAACAAGGATTAAAACAATATAGGCAAGCAAACACTAGCAAATTTTTGTCAGAGAATTTCCATTTTACCCTCAGGCGAACATTTAAGAATACCAGACACCATCACCCATTTCACACAGGAAACAAGGAGCCTGATTCATTCCATAACAGACCTGAGAAACCTGATAAATGAAAACAGTCTGACAAACAAGGGGAGTTTCTCCACTGAAGAGAAAAACTGAGCTTTCACTCTGGGAGGCACAGACGGGAAGAGTCAGTGGATGGTTTCTGTCTTTTCTGTGACATATTCAACCTCTGTGGAAACACATACCAGCTTGATTCAGATAAATATGGCTCACTGTTTGTCATTTTCTGTTTTGGACCAGAAATGCATGTGGCTTGTGGAAAAAACAGGCGAGCCTCTTATTGTTGATTTTCAGCGCAGGAGACGCGCCAAAGATTCATGGCTCACACTTCCAGGCTGAAAGCTTGGACTTGATGACATGCTTGCCAAAAATAAACCAGGCATGCACGGCTGCTGTCACGCAAGTAAAACATATGTGAAACAGGCTAAGACTTAAAAAACAACAAAATACAGGGAGCCAAGTCACTTTGACTGGGGTATTACTTTTAATTGCATGATCACTTTTGATAGCTGCAGTATTTCAAGTTGTTGCTTTGTATTCTTTTTAGAGGATGTTTTTTTAGATGAGTTCTGATATAAAGGAATTTTTTTGTAAAGGACATAACTGATGGAGTCTGTGTTGTTTATTGGTTATCAACCTTTTCGTATGCCCATGGGGGGCCCAGCAGAAAAAGTTTAAGCAATTTCTGTCATTAATATTGTACGTTTAAGTTTGACATCACATCTGAATCCCTAGAAAAAAAAAGCTAAAAGGACAGAAATTTCCATCATTCAGTGTTGTCACAATTCCAATATTTTAACTCTGATACAAAGATTAGTTTGGTGTTACTTAACACTGAAGTGTTACCTGGTATCTAATGAATCAGAATCAGGATGTCAAAAAGATTTGGAGTTGAAAGTTTGTTATAAACATGGAGTAAAAAATCATTTACAAAAGTTTATTGATTTAATGAAGCTATAGCGAAAGCTCAAGCATGAAGACATACGTTCATTCAGTCAGCTCTCACCTCTGGTGTGTTTCTGTGACAGTGGTGAGCAACACTGGAGCTCCTCAGGGGACAATTCTGGTCCCATTCCTGTTTCCCCTGTACACAGCAGACTTGAAGTACAGGTCAAAGTCCTGCCACATTCAGAAGCACTCTGATGGCGTGGCTATGTATCAAGAATGGGCACGAAGAGGAGTACAGGGACCTGGTGAGGACCTTCAGTGACTGGAACACTAATAACTGCCTCCTGCTGAACGCCTCCAATACCAGGGAGATGGTCATTGACTGTAGGAGGTCTAAGCCACCGAAGTGGTGGCTTAGACCAGTAACTATCAAAGGGGGGTCACTGAAGGGGTGCAAACCTGTAAGTACTTAGGTGTGCATCTTGACAACAAGCTGGACTGGTCTATGAACACAGCTGCCCTGTGCTGGAGGGGGGCAGAACCGTTTCTTTTCCCATAGAAGGTTTAGGTCTTTGGATGTCTGCAGTGAAATGCTGTTTAAGATCTATCAGTCAGTGGTCTCAAGTGATCTGGTCTATGCTGCAGTCTGCTGGGGGGGGCAACATGACTGATAGGAACACCAGGACGCTGGACAGGCTGGTGAAGAAGGCTGGATCTGTGCTTCTCAGGAGTTTGGACTCACTTGGGACCGTGGTGGAGAGACACGCCCACAGCACAGTGCAGGACATCTTGGACAATAATAACCATGAGGGACAGAGAAGCAGCAGCAGTGGGAGACTCATCTCACTGCTGCAGGACTGAGAGGTTCAGGAGATCCTTGGTTCCCACATGACCTGGACTACCTACACATGACCTACTATTACTACTGGATACCAAAATTTCCTCAAGGGTATTAATAAAGTATCTATCTATCTATGTATATATGTATATATTTATATATATATATATATATATATATATATATATATATATATATATATATATATATATATATATATATATATATATATATATATGTAGTACAGTAGCCATATTTTTATTCATATTTTTTTAGATATCCTGTGTTCTTTGTTACCCTGTGTACTATACAGTGCTGCCGGAATCTTAATTTCCCTGAAGGAGTCTTCCCAAGGGATTGATAAAGTTCCGTCTAATCTAATCTAATCTAATCTAATCTAATCTAATCTAAAAGTAGCAATTTTGTATATAGGAGCTATGTACCCGACAGCAACAGTTGCTATTTTTAATGGAGCAGCAAAGTATTAAAGTTTTTCTCAAGCTCAGTAACTCAGATGACCTACAGTCTTTCAACAGCAAAAAGTAGACTGATAGTGGCTATACAGACGAAATCATTTCATAACATGAATCCAGTGGCTCACATTATCACACTGACATGGAATCCAGAGAGGAGCCCCTTTGGCCTTTTTATTATTTTCAGCCACTTCAAGGTGATTAACTGTCACTTAAAGCTGTTATCAGTTTTCACTTTGAACCATTTAAAATAGGTTGAAACAGGAAAAGTTTCTCATCACAGCTTATCTTACTCCTTTACCCCTATGCAGTGATAGTTAAACAGTGTTCAGTGTGAGCAAGTGTTACAATGCTTAAAATGCCCCACCTCCAAAAGAAAGACAAACAACAGACAGTATAAAAATAAAAAAAGACTTATTTCTTTATTCAAGTCACTTTTATATGTCATATAAAATGTTTCAGTTATTCCAGACTTCAAGCTGAAAAGTGTTTACTTTTTTTCCCAGAGCAGACTGTAAAAGCCATCCCCTTTCATCAATGTGTTTATGAATTATAATTTTTACATGTTAGTTCCTGGTCTTATCTCTTTTTTTTTTCTTTAAACCAGCATTGGCCATATTTGAAAAACCAGTCGAGTATGTGTTTCTAAGTCGTCAGTTAATGTCGCCTTGATATGAATGTAAAATAAAATTTAGAAAAGAAGGTAAATTAGGCACCAGTGTTTTCTCTGTAACTTTACCATCCGCAGTATTTCAGACTGCATTTCTGTTCACACATCACTTATTGTGTCACTTGACAAACAAGACAAAACAAATCACACTCTTATGCATGCCAAGTACAGTACTTAACTTCATATACCCTTTAAGCATATTTACAACATGGCCAAGTCATGATCAGAGTGGGCCTGAGTTATTTATTCAGCACACTGACTGTATATTAAAATGGACAGTGTCTCTCTGTCTCCTGCTGTTGAACTGAATGAAGCCAGAACATTTTCATGACAAGTGCATGCAGACATATTGTGCACAGATGAGACAAACAGAAGTGGATCATTAGTTATGTTGTTAGTTATAAAAAGCTCAGGAACACACACTTTGAACCTTTGCTGTTAATTGTTTATCTGTTTTATGTCGCTTTCAGCATGAATTTTCCTTAATATTCCTATATATTAATAAAAAACAGGACTTTCTGCATCCTGAAAACTGTTATTTCTGCCTGATAAATCCAATTAAAGATGTTGATGTTAATAAAATAAGTTTATCAGATATAATACAAACAGCGTAAAGACGTATGATTCATGTTTTTTTGTTTTTTATTCTGTGAGTAATGAAGACACCAAGTGTCGATCTCCCCAGTGGCCCCCCCCCCCCCCCCCCCCCCCCCCCCCCCCATACATTATTTAATGCTTTTAGAGGCAAAATCAACTAAAACTCTTTATTTAAGGTAAACAAGGGTAGCATTTTTGATACCCATCTAACCTCTGATTATGTTCTGGCCTGCTTTAATAGCAAGTTTGGAAAAATTACGCCTGAGGCGAAACTTAAATGCAGAGCCCTGGTTTAGAGTTAGGTTGAAAGGGACAGAAAGCCAGTGTGTAAAGTCTGCACAGTCAAGCTACACAGACTGCTATGCAAGGATCTGATCAATCTTTCAAAATATAACAATCTTTGGTGTTATTTAAAATGAATTTATTATAATTATTTTTCTCCCTTCAAATGATCTACAGTCAGGTACTGTTCCACCAAGAACCACCAGCCTGGTGGTTGGGGACCTCAGAGTTAAAGGACACTGTTTAAAGATGGTCCAGGTTTAAGACATATCTGTTTCACTTGTTTTTTGACTTTGACCCATACCCCATCACTTGAGAGGCAGGGTTTAAAGAATATATTGGTGCCAGGTAGCAGGGGAGCTCTAACAACTTTAGCACTCTTAAGAAACTGTTGCTCCGTCCATCCTAATATACAGTCTATGACTGTGAACTACATTACAGTATATATTTAGTGGTTCCTGTGCCTCATCGTCCATGATATCTGCTTTAATGATGATGTGGCACCCGGTTTTACGTCAGTTGTGTTTCCTGTCACAGGATGATCATTTGTAGCTGATGATTATGGTGATTGTCATTCATTACTCATCCCTCACAGTGCAAAAAAAAGACTTTGTCATGTAAGCTGTCCATGTGTCCTCATGAGGACTCTTCAGTGAACCATTTTAGCACATGGGCTTTGTTTTCCGTCACCCACTTAATGTTAGCTGTGGTCTTCTCTATAGCCTGCTCCATGGCCATGGTGGCAGAGCCAAAACCAACATGGAGGTTGTCTTCTTTGAATTTCTTCAGCTGGAGAGGGACA
This sequence comes from Cetoscarus ocellatus, assembly GCA_037902135.1. Lineage (NCBI taxonomy): Eukaryota > Metazoa > Chordata > Actinopteri > Labriformes > Labridae > Cetoscarus > Cetoscarus ocellatus. The sequence goes on from JBAMNC010000366.1 coordinate 884,020, forward strand.
CAAAAAGCAAAATGAGAACCACGGGGTATCTTCTTGTGTTTTCTTTTTCTTCTGTATGTCCTGAGTGAATTACAGTGTGTATTTTGAAGTGGCTGTGTGGGCTGAATACCTCCTGCAACTCAAACTCCGAGGAAAATCTTCGTGTAATTCCATTGATAAGACCAGCAAAGCCGAACGATCCTTTCCCGTATCTTTATAGATTAAAAAGAACAGAGAAACAGTCCTCACCTCAGTGAAAACATCTTTTAGGTGTGACAGCCAATCAATGGGACTGCAAATGGAAAAGTGTCATGTTCACCATTTGCAACAACGTGACTAACATGACGTCAGTGTTGCCATCTCCTCAGTAAGGGAAGGAGCTATTGGCTGTTCTAAAAGTCGCTAGAAGTCGCTAGAAAACATCATCGCTTACAATTGCATGTAATTGTAACAAATGCTGTAGGACAGGAATAATGTCATGGTTGAGACAAAAGGTGAGTAAAAACACCCTAAATATGTTTAGAACTACAAATGAACTTATTTTTGTTGATTCTTGATTTGTTCATTATTTTTCCACCAAAATAGCCCATCACTTCTCAAGATAAATGTACCCACATTGCATGAATCAAATTTGTCCTATTGTTAACTTTTTCAATAGCATAATTAATAAAAGACTACCCTCCCCCTTATCAGGGGTTTGGACTGGCAAAGTGACCCCAATAAGAAACTTTGGCAGAATTACTTGTTTGTTTGTTCAGTTTTTTAATTTGTTTTTTGTTTGTTTGTTTTTCTTTTTTTTCTTATTGTTTTGTAAAGCTTCGAACCTCATACTCCACTTAGGTGCCTACAACAAGTCACAGTAAAAACAGTTTTAACACATACGTATGTGCATGCGCGATTCATTAGCAGCGTGTGGAGGAGGAGTGGTTGCTCTCCTCTCTGCTCTGACTGCAGCTGTTGGGGCTGCTGTGAGACTGACCGCCTTAAGCTGCATTCACACCATGCACGTTTTTGCAACCATAATCGCGTCGCTCACTAAAGTAGCGTTGCGTGTCCATAAATACCTCATTTTGGTTACCATCGCTCCATGACTTCACGTCGGCTCGAGTTTCACCGCGATCATACCATATATCATATAATGTATTTGCTGACATTATTCTAACTGTACCCTTTTCACTCACCTAACACAAAACACTGCAGCTGATGGCCCTGCAGCAGCACCATCTGTGAGTTCTCTGCGGTCCGTCTAGGCAGGACTAATGTACTCACTGACTAATGTTTTCCACACGGACATGGATTGTCACTTTGTGAACCGGAATAAAAGCAGTCTGTCACAGGTACCGTCACACACCCACACAACGCTGATTGGCTGTTGCCGCATAGCCACACACTATATTGCCTGAAAAGATCGACTTTTTCAGCTTTGGCGACAGAGCGACGAGTGACCAGGTCACCTTGATCACGGCTGTCGCCCATCGCGGCTGTACATTGACTTTACATGGTGAGTGGTTGCTGAGATCGCCAAAGTCGCGTTCGGTGTGAACACACCTTTAAAGTGCTCTAAGACGGGGAAGGGGCTCACCGCAGCACCTGCTGATCGTTGAGGACAGTAACTGCAGAACAATACATGCTTTCACAAGTTTCCAACATGCCAGAAAAATCACCAATTTCACCAGAAAAAGTAGGTAGATTTGTCGCTAGTTTCTTTTGACAAAGTTTCAAAGAGGGTTTGAAAAGTCACTAGATTTAGCAAGAAAGTCGCCAAGTTGGCAACACTGAATGACATCACTTTGTTCTGCAGACAGCAGAGGTATAGCTGTTATCAATAGACCGTAACGCATTTTAGCCGATAATTACCGTAGATATGCATTTTTGAGCCACTAAAGCAACATTAAGTATCATTAATACGGAACAGAAATGTCATTGAGTCCATCAAATGAGTCTGATCGCCTCAGCCACCAAAAATGGTATTTCTACTATACCTCCAACATGTTTTGTTGACAGTTTGTTCAACATTGTGGCTTATGTTTTGCATTATAAACCCCAGCAGCAGTGCTCGCCTACTACATTATCCAGTTGGCCCATAATAAATGTGATTTACAGAATGATCGTCCGATCACCTGCTGGATATGCTTTTGAAAGGTTCTGCCCTCTGGTTGTTCTGCTTTATGCCGTATTTGTAGGTTAAAAAAAAAAAAAGAAACAAACATTGTTTGATGATGCTGAATGTTTTTTTAACCAACTGTCCTAAGAAAAGAGTTCGAGTCTTACTGCTGGAAGATGTAGCCCCAATTAGCTCTGACAAAGTTCCAGGCCAGTGGCATCCCAACAACATTTCCAGCAATGCTCGAGATGGTTGAGGTGGCATCCTGTTTACGGATCTTAGTTGGGTCCAGGGTGTACTCCAGATACCTAGTCAACAAAAAATATTAGGAAATGATCTCTGAAACATCGCCTAAACATCTGTTACAGCATATAACGCCTTTATTTTGATGCTTCTAAAAAACAAATAATCATAATTGTGTCATTTAAATTCTCATTATATTTTTAAACATAAATTAAAAAGAAAATCAGACTGTTGAATTAGTTGAGGGACACACAAGCATTTATCATTCAATTGTGTCCACTTTAATGACATTTTTGCTTATTTTGGTGTAGGGCTGCTCAGTGTTGCACATGTCTCTTATAGAACAACTTTTACCAAATGACCTCTCTTTAAATGTGATATATAGATACATATTATTCATGTCTATCATGTACTTAGTGTGTAAACAATGGTTATCGGAAATTTCCTGGCTATATGTTTGTTACATGAAGGTGAAAGTTGATTGAAACATTAAGCCCTTCAAATTTGACAGTATCAAGCTACTGGCAGATATGGAGCGAGAAATTTATGCCCACAACTGGTGGACCAAGAAACAACAACTTCATATGACCATTAGTATTGTTACTTCATTTAGCAGAGGTGTGTGAACAACACCACTATATTTTATTTTATTGACTATAAAACCCCAAAGAACTGTGGTAAATATTGAACAAAGCCCGAGTGATGCCAGAAGTTAGGTAACTGTTGATAACATACAGTCATGTGACTAGTGCAAAGGGTCAAGGGGCAAAAGACTGTTAGTTAGAAGTGACAATTGTGTGGAGCTGCAGTACAGGCAACAAAACAATATACATTCACAGTAGGGCTGGGTGTTTCCAGGAACCTCAGGATTGCAAAACATATCAGAATATAGAGGACATACAATATGTACAATAAGACACTTAAATTATGACGTTAATGATGCCTATGGTCAAAGTCCTGAAAATGTTTGTCCTTTTTTTTTTTAAAGTATAAAACAAAGACAAGGACTTAAATGATCCTACAACATAAGAAACTTAAATCCCAGGTTTTTAGAAATCTTAGAAGAATTTTTAATTTTCAAATGTGCAATAAATCATGTAGTGTAGTTTCTACTGCCACATTTTGAGGTGCATTATGGAGGAAATTAGAAGTGTATTTTACATTTGCAGTCACAGTATTTGGGCTGTACTGATCCTGAAAGAAAATGTATTTTCACATATTGGCAAGGAGTGGATGATGATATATATGTGTATATATAAACAGGCCTAATTTATATCACATCAGAACTGCAGAAAAAAGTTGCTGTAACTCTGTCTTAGAGGGTTATTAAGGTACACTGCTGTTAATGGGCACAGTTATTTTGTCTAATTGTGTGTGTGTTTTAGGCAAAAACGAGCCATGAAACTATGTTGAGTCAAACGTACGATTGGGCGAAAAATTTCAGAGCGTAACTTTTCCCTCCAAGAGGTCTCGTGTTTGGCACTATTATATGCTGCAGCAAATGGCTATGTATTATTACACCACTGGTTGTTCACGCTGAATCTTGTCCTTGAGATTTTTCATTCTTCTGTATGCTGCAGTCCATAAAGATAACCCCATAAGTCCACATTAAAAGGAACGTCATCATAACTTGAGTCAAAATCACTCATATCTGGAATGAAATTTTTCTCCCAATCAAACATTCAATCCAACATAGTTTCATGGCTTGTTTTTATGTATCACACAATAACACAAAATAACTGTACCTGCCAACAGCAGTGTGACATTCTGGTTGTTTTGGGTCATTCTCCTCAAAGGGCCAACTCTGCTAGGAGCCCTTTCAGCCTCTCCACTGACTATTGTCAACTACCTGGTACAATCCAACTTATAAAATACTGAACTATCCCTTTAAAAGGTCTTAGAAGGTCCTCAATTTGATTTTCAAGAAAGTTACAGAAAAAAAACAATTAATTTCTAAATATTGTGAAAATATTTGAAGAGGTAACCTTCCTATCTTTTAGGTCAGAGAAAACATTTAAGGGTTTTTAAGCCCAATGACAGGCCACAGTTTCTCACAAAGTTTAGAAAATAGGTCAGCAGTTTCTTCTGTAATCCTGCAAACAGTCACATTAAAGTCTTTGGAGTTGGTAATAAGACTGATCCTACTAATCTGGAGTGTGCAGACACATACCTGTTTAAAAGCCAAGGTGCTTTTGTGCAGGCCAAAGCTGCCCTCAGTCTAGAAGCTTCTGATGCCAAAGTGGCATTTTTGAACATTTCCCAGGCAAAGTCCCATTCTTCCACTCCTCCATAAGCTATGGCACTGCAGTATACAGTGGTCTTCAGGTTTGGATGGATGCTGGTAAACACATAGCAGATTAAAACATGAAAACTAAACACACAGGTTCATTGTTTATGTGCAAAGACAGTGTCTGTACAGCAAGGCTAATGGTTATTAGCTTGCTGTGCCAACTTGACAGGGGTCCAGCAGCCAACTTAGTGGAATAACGAAGTCTTTAAAACATTCTGTGATAACTGAGTTTGTTGGCACTCACGGGTTGTGTTGTGGATTTTCCATCCAACGTCTGAACCAGCCTCTCACAAGCTCTCTGCAGCCCGCCACATTTGTGCTGCAGCCAATTCCAATGGCATTAACCTCATTATACCTGAACACAGAGACATTTTTAGAAACTAAGGTTATAAAGAACCTGCGAAGGGTTAGAAAACCAACATTTTTCTTTAATGACTTAGAGCGATTATATTCAAATGGTAGCACTGTGGCCACATCAGCCCCGAAAAAGCTTCCCATCAGGGTCCTGAGTATGATCCAATTCAGTAAGTGGGAGGGGGAAGATATTTGTTGTGGTTTAAAGTGATTTGTTTTGCCAATAAATCCTTACATGAATTATTGTTTTTTTTTTTTTTTTTTTTTTTAGTTCCTTTGTCTCTACAACCCCCAACTCCCCAACCATCAACAGAAAGGACATAGTTTAACATAAAGGGCTCTAATTTACTGGCGCAATTCAGGGTGGCGCAGCCTGGCGCACCCTGTGGAGTGGTAATTTCGTCCGGTGCACTGCCGTGCGCAGCCAATTTGGCAATTTGGTAGACCGGCTGCACCGTAATGGGTGTGACAGCGCGCCAGGGGGAGGTGTCGAAAGATTTAGCTTGGCGCAGTGACCATTTTGTGCCAAAAAAACACGCGGAAGGTGTCCACAAACGTCACCAAAACCTCACAGGCAGGTGTCCACAGTGTCAGGCGCATTTCAATGCAATAAACAATCACAGCAACCATTATTTCATGTAACCGTCTGAGCCAACATATACATTTCTATCTATGTTAATTGTCCGGTCACATCTGATGTCAGTTTAGAGACGTGTGTCATAACTAGAGTTCACATCTCTCACATCTCTCGAGCCAACCACAAACAGCCATATCATCCGATATGGAGTATCCGACTTCTCTCATCTCATGAAATTCAAAAGAAAAGAAAAGAAAAAAGAGAGAGACACTTGCTGAATAAATATAAGTCACTCAGTGTCTTAAGGATTTACCTGTGATTGCCCATATTTCCCTCTTTTAATCTTTATTCTTAACGTGATCTAAAAAGATGGAGTACATTATTGCAAGGAGGATGAGGAGGAGATATATTTTCACCTAAGGCGCTGCTATTTGGCAATGACACACCAGGAATGCAGGTGGATCACAAGCATGATGAATGGATTAGCCTGCTGCTGTGTTTAAATGTAATGATCACTTAATTTTGTACTCCAATTATGACAGAGGGACAGATTCCATCTGGCCTCTGCGCTCTCCAGCTGCTGCAAAAGTGACAGCGGCTCTGACCTTCTTCGCCACTGAGGTGAAATTGTCACTGCACCTCGCCCGTGGCGCATTTAAAGGCGAGGAGAAGCGTTCATTTGATTGGTGAAGATTACACTCGGCTGTGTTAAACCCACTCACGCCTTCTGTCCTCCCTCTCTGCCATTTGTGCCAGTGGGAAAGATGGAGGCGTGGGTGCGCCTCCCTGCGCCAGACTGTGCCTTGCAAACTTGCAAAATGCCCTGGACATACCCCGTTGGCGCTGCGCAGGCGCAGCACAGGGCAGGTGCGCCCCGCCTGCGCCTGTTTTACAAAATTAGAACCCAAAGGGCTCTAATTTCCTGGCGCAACTCAGGGTGGCGCAGCCTGTTGCACCCTGCGCGGTGGTCATTTCGTCTGGCGCATCACTGTGCGCAGCCAATTTGGCAATTTGGTAGACCAGCTGCACCAAGATGGGTGTCAGTTCTCTCTATCTTTTAGTCATCATAGTTAATGTTAATATTTGAACAATCTCTCTTTCCATGGTTGTTATCAATTATGCCTCCATAGTAAATACCTTTACAACCACACAGAGAGGACGACCCAACCAGATGTCAAATCTCAAGCACAAGGTCTGGGCGTCCATGAATTTGTCACATCAGTTCTTATTCAAGTCCCTTTAGCTGCATTTCCACTGACAGTATGGCACGTATTTACTGGTGTTTCCACTGTCAAATAAGGATTTTGAGGGCGTTGACTGACCAAAACAAACCTAAAAGGTGGAGCCAAAAGTGCTGCAGTCTGTTGATCGGTCACAAAATGTCAAAAGTTAAAGTTCACTCCGCTATATTCATTTGTACATGTAGCTCACTCGTGTAATTTATCTGCAAGTGTCTCTGCAAGTGTGTATGGAGTTTAAGAAACAGCCAGCAATTTGAAAAAAAAAAATAAAAACAAATATTGAACCAATTATATATCAATTACAAAAAGTATTTACCATGTTTTTAATTTAAACCCAGCCCCAATATTATCTCGCAAAGAAAAAAAGTGTCCCTTGTACAAATATAGCTGATAATCCCCGGTATAGAGCTTGACATTAAAAGGAAAGGCTAATATGTATTTAACTGACAGTTGACAGTCAATATCAGTAACTGTGGGCTGTACTGTTATTGGCATCTATGTATGGATCTGTGTGATCTTCTGCATGTATGACTCAATGCAAAGCACACCAGAGCAATCAGGCTCAGGCTAGAGGGTGTTACAGGAGACTTGTGGCGAGGCTAACAATCCAATTAAATAATGGACGGTAATTTAGTACCCCATTCCTTGTAAAGTCAGTTTTTGGGCTGGAGAAAAAAAACATCTATGGGCATAAAACATCTTACTGGTCAGTGTGTCCCGCAGGAACTTTGCTCCAGTTGTCTGTGATTGTCTTGAAGTGCTCGAAAAGTGGTTGGATTTGTTTCTTGAGGTAGGCCTGAAATTCAAATAATGAAGGTTCAGTCATTTCATATTTTACATGTGTGTAATTTCAGTCCAAGGGTACTTTCACACCAACAAGGAGTTTGCTTTGTTTATTCTGATGGTAAAATAATCAATTCCTACATTTTCCTTTGGGTTGTATCATGTTCACACAGCAGTGGGCCGAGGCAAACAACAACGGGGGGCCGTCTTTACATTATTATTGGGCTTTGTCCACACACAGGCAGGTATTTTTAAAAACTGTTCACACGTAAACAGCATTTCAGGTCTCTGAAAACATATTTTGAAAAGATGAAGATGTTTAAAAACTCCATTTTGGGTGTCTCCGCGTTGACAGGGCCTAAGATGTCCTCCTCTGTGCTGACCTCTCCTCTCCCCGTCACTCTTCAACATTCTCATTGTTGTTTACGAGTGTTGCATTTGGACATTGCTAAACTGTTGCTGTTTAAAACTGTTTATAACTGGACTATTTACAAGCTAACACAGACTTTGTGTCACTCCTTCTCTATGATGCTGGCAAGTAAACACTTCAACGATACAAACCCTGCTGATGTTTTGGCCAAAACCTAGAGTTAATGTTTCACATATGAACGTGTTGACTGGTGACCCATGGCCACTTATATCTGTGGTTGCCATGGTTATAACAGTTGTTGAAACCAACAGGAAGCTTTTTGATAACAGGATTAAATCAAGATGATCAGATATGTCTCGACATTACCTGCAAAGAAAAGACACATTTACTCCAAACGCCTGCTATCATCACAGGTTTACCATAACACTAGTTGGACATTGTGGTAGGAAGATATGAAAATAAAACAGCTTTTGCACTGAAAATGTTTAAAAAGAGGTGCATATCAGCAGGTAGTGCAAGTGCCTCACAGCAAGGAGGTTGCTGGTTCGATCCCTGTGTCAGTCAGGGCCTTTCTGTGTAGAGTTTTTTCATGAACTCCTTGTGTATTCCTGGGTTCTCTCTGTGCACTCCAGTCGTTCCCCCAGACCAAAAACATGCCCATTAGATTGGTTGGTGACTCCAGATTGCCCTCAGAGTGTGAGAGTGAATAGCTGTCTATCTCTCTATGTGGCCCTGTGATCGGCTGGTAACCAATTCAGGGTGAACCCCGCCTCTCACCCAGTGTCAGCCAGGACAGACTCCAGCACCTTTGACCGGGACAAGTAGTATAGATAATGGATGGATATCATGGACATAGTTACAAGGTAATTAAAAGCATTTAACAGTGCATTTGTGTGTGGATGGGGATATTTTCGAGAATGGAGGAGGAAAACCTCTGTTTTTAAAAATTGTCACCTATGGGTGAAAATAGCCTTGATGCAAGTGCAACCATGTCCACTGGTTGCAGTGTAATGCTCGCTGACAAGCCAACTTACCAATAAATAAGTCATGATTTAACTTGAAGCAGGGAGACAAATATTTCATTTATACTCTGGCAGATGACAAATTTTGTTAAATGTTTGATTATACAAAAGTCTGTGCAAAAACAAGAAGTATTTTACCAGACTGCTGGTGTTGTTTAACGTTACACTGTTACAGCTGCTGTTTCCTGGTGTACTCTATTATCCATTTTATGTGAAGTTGCCACAAAATGCATATCTATGTGCTACTTTTGAATCTTCTATGAAACTGAACAAAGAAGCATTCTTGAATACTCATGCCCGAGTCAGTATCTGTTGTAAGCGCAACAATCACAAAGACAGAGGCCAAAGGTCTGGAGCTAACACAGTTAGAGCCAGTGTCTATACATGTCTTTTTTTTGTACTGGCAGCACAAAAAACTTAAATTTCAGAATGTTCCTTATCAGAAAGCAATGTTTCTTTGTTACAGAGGTTAACCTCTGCTTCTCTCTGAGCTCAGAGTGATTAATATTTTACACTTTGACAGAAATATCAACAAGGAAACATGGCAGCAGAGTCAAAGAATCATGTCCTCCCAACAGTAGCAGCTTAAGAATAACTCAAATCAATGATATATAAACCAGAAACCAGACCAGACCAGCTTAGTAAGAGGGATGCTCTAACGATTGCCCTACTCCAGAGCTTGTCAGTTTTTCTAGAAACTAAACAAGATGTTGGATCAGTCAGTGCTGTCCAGTTCTGGGATGCTCTGCTGGTAAAAAAGGTCAGCAATGTTAGTCCATTGCAATTTTAAAGAGCACATATTTTTCTCCTCTGGTTATGTATCTGAGTTTGCCAGATGTGTTCACAATCACTAATATTCATAAAACCTTTTTATCACATGTGTACCTATGACCCAGGTGTATTCCTGGTCCATCTGAGACCCTCTGTCGGTGCTCCTGCTCCTTTAAGGCCCCCTCACACATGGGCCCAGTCAACTCTGATTAGTTGACCGGTCAACTGTGTGATTGTTGTTCAGTTCAGCGCTGCTTGTTGCCATGCTATCAACAACTTTACATTCATGTAAATGTCTCTGCTCTGCTCTGGGCATGCCATTTCAAATAAATGGGCTTAAACTTATGATGAAACAGTGGTGTAATGTTACACAGATAGGTCTAAGGGGCTGGGATAAGGGGAGTGAGCTGCTTTTGGTCTTGTGCATAGAAGTACTCTATTAGTCATGAAGGAGGAGTCATGAAACACACTAAAGGGCATATGAAATGCAAAAAAGCAAAATATTGGCTCTTTCAGCCACATAGAGCCAATGAAACCTTTACACCAGAAGGGGTGCAAAGACTTTATTGAACTGTAAATTTTAATCTATGTAATCCTGCTTATTGAACCATCAGTTTAAAATGTGCTTAGTGGCCATATTTACAACCACAGCTGCTGCTGATGCTGCTGTTGATACCACTCACAAAGTGTGATTTGTTTCACCATTAGACAGTTTCTGACTGGTTGCTCTTTCTCTCTGCAAACAAACATGTTAAGGGCTGTAGGCCGCCTGGGATCCTTGGTGTAGACCGCATGCTGCTGTGGACTTACAAAGCATCAGTGACTACAATTACAATTATTTGGCTTTTCCTTTAGTCCCATTCTATTATCAAAACAGTTCCTGGTATTAATTTCAGAGAGATCAACAAAATTGAATACATGGTAGTTCCTGCAAACAGCACACATATATTAGTATGGCTGTGACGAACAATCATGGATGACCTGCTGCTGCAGACCTGCTCCGCTCCATGTGCTCTATCCTGCATCAACCATCAACAGAAATGACATCATTTAACATAAAACCATACTTTTAGACCAGTTAAATGAATTTAAGCTAGATACTTCTATATTAATTAATATAATTCCTCCAGAAACATTATAAATGTCAATAAATGGTTTTATTGATTCTATATTCATAGTAACTATCTTTACAGCCATATATACATGAGGACCCTCTTGAAAATGAGATGCCACATCTCAAGAGGCTTTATATTCAACAAAGACAAATATGGTGCTATATATAAAAAGATTAATTGATTGAATCTATATTCAGCAGAGACAAATGCGATGAAGACAGATTTATGATCTGGGCGTCCATGGGCTTGTTGCTATCATAAATTCTAATTCTTTCTGCCTGGATGATTTATCTCTGAATGTATATGTGTGTATATATGTATCTGTGTACATGCATATATGTATAAAATAAAGATCATGACGTCAGCCTGCTCTATGGTAAAGTATTGCAAAGTTGAGATAAAACATGTTATGAACTGGCACTATACAAATAAAGGTTGATTGATGGATTGAAGGGCTGAAGATGAGAGCACCTCCTCTAAGCTATGTCATCTCAGTTGTTTAGTTCAAAAACAGAATTTGATGGCTGTGTTTAATTTAAAAGTCCAAAGACACTGCACTAAAGAAACACCCACTTGTTCCAGAGCATCTTCTCCAAACAGTTTTGGTGTGAAAGCACAACTGAGTTTCTGAGTAGGAAGTCAAAGCCATTGAAGTTACAAACCTGTAAAGCTCCATAAACCTCGGTGCGGTCAAACATGAGGATGTAGTAGTTGAGATTTCTCAGAGCTGACCCCCAGGGGATGTAGTCTCTTTCTCTGAACAGGTATTTGGTCGTTCCCAGAGCCAGTGTTATGTTGACTATTTTGGCTCTGCACAAACAGAGTAAAACGCAGAGTTAATACACTTGTTACTGTCATAAATCGGCACTGTATGATGGTCTGGGTTGTTTTTACCGTGCCAGGTTGAATGCATCATCTATGATCTGTGCTCGGTTGATGATCGATAGAGCCTGAAAAACATTACAAACACACATACACGTCCAGAATCTATGACTCCCATAATCAAACAAGAGCACTGAAGTGGTAAGGAAAATAGAAATCCCTGATAGAAACAAGTAATTTAAATTTAAAGGTGTAATAACATTTAACAGATATTAAAGTCACTCAGAATGAACAAATAAAAGAATCATAGACCCTCAACATGCAGTTCAGCAAGAAGAAAATCAAGTAAAATAAATTAATTCAAACCACATTCACACACTGAGGCAGAGGATACTGTAAAAACTGTCCATCATTATTAAGTGTATTCAAGCATATTGACACATTGCTGATGATCTAACTCTAGGGTAGCTAGGGGTTCATTGTCTTGCCCAAGGACACATCAACATGTGGACTGCAGGAGGTCAAGCATCCATTTAGAGGTCCCATGTCCTGGCATGTTTGACTGTTTACATTATGTCTTGGGTGTCAATGAAGTAGGGATTTGATCTAAGCTGTTCCTAGAGAGGATCAGAAGCAGCTTTTCCGCTCCCCTTTGAAACATGCACAGATCTGAGGGGGCGGGAAGCTAAAGGAAGAAGAGCTCTGCTGAATGGCTGCCCAGACGATGTCTGGCGGTGGATTAGGGGTTACAGGCTGTGGAGCAAACTTTCAAAACACTCAAAGCATCTGCCTGTGAAGAGCAGGAAACAATGTAGGTGGAGGCTGTATAGCTATTACATCATAGACCCCAGGAAGAGCCAAACGAAATGTTTTGAGGGGCATTTTCTTTAAAGAGGCATAGCACATTTATGTGTGAAATGAGAGTTTAGTAAAATATGCCTTGTTATTCTGCTACTCAGACCCATTTTAACAACATTAAAAGTGAATAAAATTGATTTTGCAGGACATGGGACCTTAAAAATATGACACATCTTACAATTTATCCACACTCGATCCATCTACTTTTTGTCCCTCTCATGCTTCTCCAACCCATTCAGAAATCTCTAACTACAAACTTTAAAGCCATTACAGTTTAACGAAATAAGACGCAACAATCCAAACTTTAAAGCTGCAGCATGTAATTTATTTTTTGTGTCACTGGCCCAAAATATGTGTTTACCTGTCAACATCTTATTACTGAAACCACATGAGAGATCATTAGACATCTGTGTCCGCTCCTTGTCTATATGAAGCCTTTATAAAGTCTAGCAAGGGACACCCACTTTTCACCAAATCAGTGCTCAGTGCAAGGACAGTGTTCTTATTGGATCCTCCAACAAGGTTTATGTGCTTGTTATATCTAAATGAGTTTAGTTGTTGTTTAGACTGCACAGGTAATGTTCATTTTTTTGAAAGGAAGTGGTTTGTGGCTCTTTTGTGACTATAACTACATTACTTTAGCATAATGCAAATGACAGCTAAAGGCACACAAACACAGTGGATTGGTCGAGTGTAAGGGAAGGGGCGTGGCTAGGAGCACAACCCTGGAGGAGAGGGAGGAGTAAAATTGCTTCCACTGCAGTCTCATCCAAATGTCATATGACAGCTATTTAATATTTACTCCATTAAAACCAAAATTCAGCTGAGAAGATCATTTTCCACTCTCAATTTCACACCTTGAAAACCACCGCTTTAATCACTTGAAATGAACTGAGATGTGAAGACGTAAAATGGCGCAATTATGAGCTGCTGTAAAACAAGATATTGACATTCTAAGGATGAGGAAGTCTTACCTGGAAGACTTTTAGTGCTTATCGCTGGCTTTACTCGGATTTTAAAGCACTTGACATCTATTAACCACAGATAAACTGGATTTTGTTCATCAGACAGTTAAAGCCAAAGGGTTCCAAGTTTTAGGATGATCAAACAAATCTTAAGACAGGCCTTGCAGACATTCCCCTGCATCCACCCCTGCTTGAATGCTCCATTGTCTTGTGTTGAAATATGCCTTGGTATGTTTTTCTTTCACCTGTTCCCATATTTACTCCAATCCTCCAATCCTCCAAAACAAGCATTTATAGAAACTATGTCTGCATGATCTGAAAACTCTGACTGAGGCAAAATCTTGTGACTTACTTGGTGGTTTGTGTTGAGCAGAGAGAGAAGACGACCCCAGTTTTCTTGATCATAGTTCACCCTAAAATACCCTGAAACATTTGTGTTCAGCAGGACCCACTCATCTCCTGAAACTCTCATCTCACTTTTGGAGTCTGAGGAGAGAAATATGACAATAGATCGTACTTTTTGATTAAAGTCTGTTTAAAACATATGGACTAGCAGAAGAGTGTCTTGAGCCATACCTGTCTGTTGAAGAAGCCAGTACTGCTGTTGCACGACGCCCGTCTTCATCCATTTGATGGGGACAAACCAGATGTAACTTTAAGCAAAACAGAGATTGAAGACAACCTTGAGGAAAATATGAGGCAGTCCTGCTTTGCATGAAGAGGTGAGTGAAATAAGTTTGAAAATCAGAGCAGCTCATGGTGGCTCGCAGGCTTCACTTATATTGGCCAGAGATGACAGTGGGATAAAAGAAGAGGACGGTGGAATAAAGTCAAACAGCAGTGGAAAGAAACCCACGGCAAGATGTGAACCATATACAAATTCATAACAACATCAATCCTGCACTTCAGCTTATTAGAGGCCCTTTTGTATTTGTAATTTTCAATTAATCAGATATCAATATGTATCAGCGTACAGTACTGTTGGGCAGAAACCGTCTACACTGAAAAAGGTTCTTTTAAATTTTACAGTAACTTACTGGCAGCAAGATGCCAGTAAGTTACTGTAATTGTCTTTACAGTAGTATAACTCTGTTTTAATTTACAGCATTATTACGGTATTTTCTGAAATTGTTTTACAACTGTACTTTTATTCAAGGCATCATTACTGTCTTTCGATTTACAGCATCATTCCTGTATTTTCAGACACAGCACCCTTACTGTTTTTTTCATTTATAGTATCATAGCTGTATTTTATTGTACAACTTTTTTTAATGGATTTTAAAATACAGTGAACCTATTTTTTTGTTGATATAACTACATCTTTAACTATTTTACTGATCACTTGTTAACAAGATATAATTTTGTAAATGAAAAAAAAAACAAAAATGGAATTGCCCTTCTCAGAAATTAACTGTATAGACATTTTACGGTGTGTAACTGTAGATTTTACAGTAAAATGCTGTTATTTTTACAGAAATCAGTATGTTTTCCAACATTTTTTTTCCATTAACAGTTCTGTGTACTGTCCTGTCTGTGAAGAGGGTCTGGTCCATCCCTCTGGTCGTGAATTTGCAGCATTTCTCTCTCGCAGTAGTTTTGGGGTTTTGTATGCAGCATTTCTCTTTCGTTTTTGTTTTGTCGGTTTGTGTGATTTTGCTTCTGCGGCGTTCCTGTGATTGCATCATTTTTTTTTCATGCAGCATTTTTCTGTTGCATTTGTTTTATGTGTTTTTGGTTTTGCATCAATCCTGTGTTTGCAGCGCGTACGGCCTTGTATATTTTTGTTTATTGTGCACTATATGTGCAAGTATATTACAAAGTTTAAATAGCAGATAATTGCTTGCCTAGGGGTGTGTTTTTCTGGAAATGAGGAGTGGTTAGCTGCTCAGCAACTTTCTCAGTATGGTGTAAAAGCACTAAAACATAATCAGGAGGCTGTTTCGGAGTTTAATTTACAGGGCTTTAAGTTTGACACTACTTTGCCTTAAGATGCTATGATTTCAGACACCTTATTTATTTTGTTTGTCCAAATGATTACATGGACAATAAGAATTAAATCTCCTTATTTAGAGCCTTACAGAACATCGAACTTACAGGGTAAAGTAAAATTGATTCCTACTTGAACTCAGATGGTCTGTCCACCACAGAGTCTGGATCCAACAGGAAGTGTTTCTGGGTGATACGTCCTGTCCGGGTGTCAACAGTGACCACCGGGAAGCCCATCTGAAGAGTCCAGCGGTTCATGATGTCGTGGACGGTGTGAGGAATCTGCATACCTGGAGTGTTTTCAACAGCCTGATGAAAAAAACGAGAGGAATTTAAAGGAAAACACAGACTCAAGGACAAGCTGTCAGATATCATCATACACAGCACATGTGTGACTGTGAAGGTCGTGCAGTGAACAGACCTGCTGCAGATGGTCCCATAAATCTGTATACACTGTGTTTCCAAAGGCGAATGTGTTCAGGTACGACTGGGAGGAGAGAGCACAAATTAGAAGTTGTTAAAGCATCAGTCAGCACCCATTTGTTATTCCTTCCTTTACTGTTCACCTGAGAATCAAAGTTCCATCCATTCATCCATCCATTAAATACACAGAGTGGGCAAGAGCAGGGGTGCTGAAGGAAGGGGGTGTAGGACAATGACAGAGGTCTTAAAAATAGACATACATCCTCCGCCTCTAGTCAAGTGAGGCCCCTCGGCACAATACTTTTAACCCTTTAACTCCCAGGTCAACTGTTTGGCAGAGGTCAATAAATTCAGGAGCATTTAATGTGTTAAAAAAAAAAAACGTAACATGTCATTGTTTGTTTCTGTCAATGTTTTAGGATACAGAAAAAGCTGCAAGCAAACCAAAAGAACTGATATTTTCTTTGTTCTGGAATAAAAGGTTTAAAAAGCGAAACAATATTATTATTATTATTACCATCATTATTATTTTAAATACTTAACTTAACCATTTACTGACATGATGATCCATATAATCTGTTATTCATCAAAACCATTTTTTTGTGTTTGTCAAACTCAATATCATCTATTTTAAGCTATTTTTGATTGCTATTTTTTTTTTTTTACATTTCTGCCTTTTATAATTGATTTTGACCCAAATATTTGTGCATTTCTATGTCATTACGTAATCAACTGTTAGCTTTTAAAACCTTTAGATTCCACACCATGAAAATATCCGGGTAGTTTTCTCTGTTCCCTGAAATGTTACCGGAATCAAACAATGATTTGACTTGTTCTGTTTTTTTAAAACATTAAATATCCCTGAATTTATTGATGACCTCTGCGAAACAGCTGAGCTGGCAGTTAAAGGGTTAAGGCCCTTCTTCCTCTTCTTTTCCACCCTCTCTTGTGAATCTCCTGATGACCTTGGTTGGTCAGCATTTTTTCATTAAATTAAAGCATGTAGTTATCTGTTTTGAACATCGCTTATGAACCTGTAATGTCTGTGATGTGATTTTTTTGTGTAATTTCTCTGCAAAAGCAGTTTTATTATCATATCTATTCCAACCCCTGTGTCTGACAGGTGTTATGGTTTAACTTGAGCCTATGTTACCTGGTGTTAGCAGACATGCTGAGGATTTTTTTTTGTTTGTATTTAATTCCAAGACATATTTGATCATCTCAATCAAATCCTGTTATCAAAATGTTTCGCAGGTTCTCTTTATGGTTTCAACATCTTTTGCAAACATAGCATCCACAGGCACGAGGTCATCAGTTAAGACAGTCACTTGTGAAACAGTAACACCAGGCTTGTCCCAAACCTCGGCAGCATTTGTATCATAAGAGCATTTTAAAAACAGCATAGTGAGAGAGCAACAGAAACTAGAAAAGCACTCAGAGAGCGCAGACCTCCGCCAAGCAGCTTCGGTCCACTTTGGCGAAAATGGTCCTATCTGGCAATGTTAAAGAATCCTTAAAAAATTCCTGGATCCAGACGGTGATCCGTATCACCCCCAAAATTTAATCAGTTCTTTCATATCCCATTTCCGACAATACCTGAAAATTTCATCCAAATCTGTTCATAACTTTTCAAGTTTATTTGAACACAAACAAACAGATAAACAGACAGACAGACAGATAAATGCCGGGAAAAACATAACCTCCTTGGCTGAGGTAAATATGTGTTGGCTGCAACAGTGATAATGTTATCAAAAGTGATAATGTTGCATAGTGCGACCTCTCCTAGAGGAGAGGTGGGCGCAGAGTAGACTTGTAGTCAAGACCACCTAAACCGAGACCAAGACACTACCAAGACCAAAGAGTATCGAGACCAAGACAAGACCAAGACCAAGACAGACCAAGTCAAGACCAAGACTAGTTCAGCTCAAGACCGAGACCGAGACCAAAAAAAAAAACTTTTTTTTTTTGCCATCTTGCATGAGATGTAGAACATAAGCACCATACTGGGTTCAGCTGCTTAGTATAAATATGAGATTGTATTCATCTACAGGCAAAATAATACAGAGACAGTGCATTTCTTGTGTGTGAACTCATTATAAATGTTTTCATCAATTGGCTGAGATCAAATATGTGTGGCAATTGCATGACCGCTATTTCTACACTATTTCAGGATTGACTCTTGAGTGCTGTTAAGGACTGACATCACTATTAACTAGTCCCAAAGTCATCTAACATGTAACAAGCCTCCAACACCACCCTGCACCTCAAAAAAAGTCTAATGAATGGTAATGAATGAGTGAACACTGTCCACTGAAATCAGCTCTGAGACCCCTTTATGGGCCTCAACCCACAGGTTGAGAACCGCTGTACTATAGATTGTATTTGGAGCTTGATCCTTCAAAGATTGTTCTTATATCATGGACAATACGTGATGCAGGGAACTTCAGGATGAATTTACCATTTAGAAAACAGTGAGTGAGAGTAAACAGCGGCTCAGAGCTGGACTGAAGAAGAGTGTTGAGTTTTGATTCATCAAAAGGCTGAGTCGTCATTTTTAAGTCTTTGTGTTCACTTGAACCGTGCACATGAGCTATCAAGACACCGTTAGACTTATAAAATCACACACAGTGACTGATGATCCCTCACTGTTCCTGCGATGCGCGTCTGTCTGCGTCTTTACGCTCATCGGCACACGGAAGACCGCGCGCGCCCAGAGACGCTGAGCGTTCCGGGAGGCATTTAGATTAAATGTTCACATGAACATCGGCTGCACTGCAAAACGACCTTACTGACAGACAACAATGGTAACAGGCACGCTTTAAATGGAAAATATCAGGCCTGTACTCCATAGAGCAGAGCGTGGCTGCGTCAGACAGCGGAGAATGTGACAGTCGGACTGAGCGGTTCTTCAAACGAAGCCGCAGGCCGGCGTTTACGGGCTCAACGCAGTCGGGAGGGGGGTGGTCACACAGTTTTGTTTACCTTGTTTTGCCTAAATTGAAAGCACATACCGCACATGTAAGAACGCATAAGTCACAAAAAAAAACTGTGCCTGCCTGGATATTATAGGTTACAAATCCCTTCGAGACCGCTCGGCCAGTCCGAGACATTGCAAGACCGAGAGACCCGAGACCGAGACAAGACCAAGACCACAAAAAAGTGGTCTCGAGACCGGTCTTGAGAACTACAAGTCTAGCGCAGAGTGACACAGAGACATATTTTGCTGGAATGCACTCTGAATAGGAGTAAATACTTTCTCAACCCTGCATGTCTTTTGTTAGTTTGGTAAAAACTTAACTTTTGTCAGTTTGGTAAAAAAATGTACCCAAATATCTGATCCATGTCGTCCCACTTTTTGGCCTCCCTCTTAAGGGGTGCCAAGCATATCAAGTTGTCTACAAAGAGGGGACCAAAATCGCTGTTGCTACTTTTGCTATAAAAATGTCTGCATTGAACAACGCAGCATGGAGTACTTCGCTATCGTTGGAGGGGAGAAGGTATGACCCTCATTTTTTCAGCTTACACATGAGGGTACAGCTGGCAGTGGAAACACAAGTGAGATCAGGGTTAAGAACTCCAAACCATGCCAAACTGTTCCAAACCAAACCAGACTACTTGGTGAAAACAGCTTATATGCCCCAGTTGGGTTGTCCCTGTTAAGCTCTGGCAGCATGTTTGAACACAAGGTAATAATCTTATCAGTCAGGATGCTAACTCGGAAAACTCTGCACACAAGAAGCTGTACATCAGTCATTCTTGGGTTAAGACAAATACAATGCTTGTATAATGCTTAATCATACCCACTGACTCTGCTAGGCCACAAATCACACTGTTGAAGCTTGAAGTGATGATACTTTAAAATACTCACACTGAGTCCTCTGGCAAACACCTGCTCTGAGAGAAACTCTGACAGCATCCTCAGTACAGCCGCTCCCTAAAACAACAAACACAGAAATCAAGAGGGTTCAATTTATTTGGAGTCTTGACAGCAAAAAAGATCTCATCTTTTATCCAAAAGAAGGATGAAAACAAGATGTTTTTCCCTGAAACTGCAACTCAAAAATTCAGAGAAAAATGACAACAGGGCTGTGAGACCGCAGAGAGACTCCGAATGAAAAATATAAAGTTTTGCTGTGGCCCAAGAACTGTAGTATTTTTCCTTGTATAATGTTGTAAAAAAGAAGCAGCAGGTAATAATGTCAGAAAGTTGACTACAAAAATGAAAAGTGACTGCCAACATGGGGCGTAAATGGTTACAGGGGCATGTCTGGATTGGCTCTTGAAATCCTCTCCTTAAGAAGCAATGTGCAGGTTAAATTTCTTTTGAAATTAATACAAAAACTTAACCGTTAACGTCTGTTATAAGGGTAATTATTGATTGTAATTTTTTTTAAGAAAGACATATTTTAAATTTAAAGAAGCAATTTTTCAGTGTGGCCCCAAAACAAAAGCTTTTTTCTACTATGTGTCATTTTGTGTCACTAAAGGGGTTCATGTTCTCTGATTCTAATTCTGGTTATAATCACGGTACAGTAGTAGTTTTTTCTAGTCAGAGCACTTATTTTATGTGATGCTAATATTATTCTAAAACTCTTACTCTTCATTCAACCTGTTGACTAGATAGGTCGGTGGTTTGTTTTTGTCCATTTTATAAATTCCAGTTTGAAAGGACATGAAAATTTCCACAACTCACGAAAAATAAGGTGCCGGTTTGTCCATCTACTTTGTTATTGTGTTAATAAATTCTGGCAGTCATAGCTCTGCTAAGGTGAAGTCTTGATAAATCACGATTACCAATCTGCCGTAGTGAAACTTTGGTGTAGAAATCTTACATCAGCTCCTAAGTGTGATTCATGAAACGTGCATATCTGGCCAATCTGGCAGGGCTGTGCACCGCTATGCTGCATTAGGCAGTGCTTTAAATACCTTTCCATTGGGTGAGGATTTGCACTTTCAGCAACGCACAGTGCAGAAGTCACATTTTTAGCTCCCAACTTCATTTTCTCAAGAATGCTGCTGAAGCCTTGCAATAAAATCTGCCTGATCCAGGTTTACGACAAGATTATGTAGCAGGAATCATCAGAAAACTGCACAGGCGTTGGGGGGGCCCTTCCCTTTAAGGAAGAGTAATTTTGTCCATAGGCTGATAAATATGTTGTTTGAAAAGATTTAACTGATTAATGACCACAAAATTGAGAAATGACTGAAATGAGGCCACCGTATCACACATTTCTCAGCTCGCTACATTCTGCTGCATGTTACTCACAATCAATAAATAAGGAAAATAAAAAATAATGAATGCATGAAAAATTAATGGAAGAGGTGTTTAGATTTACTGTTCACTAAGGCTGGACGATAAACCACATTTTCATCATCACTGGAATATGAAAATGCACAATGAGCCCATCCCAAAGGACGCCTGTGAGGTGTTAAATAAACAAATAAGTAAATACAAACCTACAAACAATGTCCCTACCCACTGTGCCCCCCGCCCCACGTGTAGTGCAAGTAAATCTTTTTTATTGTCCCTTCTTTCAACCCTCAATGTCAAAATATTAGTATTTTTTTCATTATGTTATTTCCCTTTTATTTTTTAGATTTTTATATGATAATTACTGTAGTTGTTATTGTTAAAACTGGTATAGTTAAATGTTTACTACTGTTAGTATTGTAAGGAAAGGCTTTGGCAATAATGCCCCATTCATTTCAGTAAAGGTATTTGAGCTGAATTGAGAGAGAGGACGCCTTAATGCATCTGTCCCTAAACTCTCTAAACTGTGTCAGGGAGCTGACCTTGCTGTAGGAAATGGTGTTGAACATCTCGCTGATCTGTGAGGGCTCGTTGACCTCATTTTCTTTGCGTGTGAGCGGGTGAGAGGAGGCCAGGGCGTCCACAGCAAACACCTTCTGCATATCATACAGGATGATCTGGTCTCTCTGCAGCCAGGCAGACAGAAAGACACATATTAGTCATTTAAAGACAACATTCTCATCGGTTATGAATATATGCCTTTTATATCCAACATAAACAGTAATATATGGACTAACTGGCCACTTTATTAGGTACTCCTGTTCAACTGCTCATGGTCAAAACATCCTGCTTAAGCTTAAATAAGGCGGGAGGGAAAGGTGATGTATGTTATTTAAAACTGACATGGTAACCAGTCTCTGACAAGCTGGTCTGAATATTTCAGAAACCAGCATCTTGCTGCATCTATGCCACAAAGAATCGAGGCAGCTCTGAAAGCAAAAGGGGATCAAACCTTGTACTAGCAAGCTGTACCTAATAAAGTGTCTGGTTAGTGTATCTTTATCTTCTTAATTGCCTCACAATGATGATAATTCACCTGTTCATCATGCCTGTATTTTTCTGACATTTTTATTTTGAAAAAGTGTTTTTCTCTTGTTACTGAGGCTCTAGAGTTAAATGTCGGTATCTTACGATGTTCCAGGTGGGCTCAGCGTGGTCGGCCCCGAGATACTCCACATATGATGCAAAGCCCTCATTCAGCCACAAGTCATTCCACCACCTCATAGTCACCAAGTTTCCAAACCACTGAAATCACAAAACAGAAGAGAATACAAAGAATTCAGCTCAGTGTGTTTTTAGTAATATTTCCATGAACAGTGATGACAGGGCATGACAGCGAGCTGGAATCTTAATAATACTACAGTTGAAGATCAACATATTTCAAAAGTGAACAAACAGGCTGCTAAGAAAATTCCCAACCACAGACCCTAACAAACAGAGTATTCATTCTGAGGGGCAGGCTGAGTGCACAGAGTACTTTTGCTACTCTTGTTTTTGGGACTGTTGGGACTTTTTGATTGAGTAGACAATTATTTGCACTAGAGCCAACCCACCCACAACGTAACCAAAGTAACAAGAAAAACAGGATCCTAATGGATGATATTTCAAAGACAAAGATTAAAATTCGGTTCTTGTATATGGACATATATTTTATCATGATTGTGGATTTGGCTTAACAGTAGGGGTGGAGAGGGGTGGAAAATTTCCTGGAAAGTTTCCAGAAACTTTCCATGGGAAGTTAAGCTGGGGAATTTTGCAAGTATTCCAAACTAGAAACTTTCCATGGAAATTATGGGAATTCATGGGAATTAACTGGAAATTGGGGGTAATTTAAATGTACTGTATCATATCCAAACAGACATTTTGTTTAGTCATTCATGTAAAATACTACAGTAGGAAAAACATTATATTTCAATGTTTCTATATTTTACCATATTTCTACTTAAAAATGTATTTGTTAAAAGAAATTTATCAAGTCTTAATTCTTTTATTGAACAATCAGCTTCAACTTTATTTAGTCCACAGGCTCAAATGTGTGTTCTCAATAGTCCAGGGTTCAAGAATCATCTGTGCACATGATGGAGGGATGCACAGTGCATGTTGGGGGCACGACCTCAATACCCCTGCAGTAAACAGTGTGCTATGAGATATTCTCAAGGAAACTTGAGTGAAATCTGGTTGTTTTAGTCAAAATGTATTTTCCATAACAATGCTGTGCCAATCTTCAGTTCTGTAAATTCCAGGTTTATTCCCTTTTATGCCCAGTTATACCCATAAATTCCAGTTTATTCCCAAGGGAAGTTTCCAACTTTGAAATTCCTGGAATTTTGCAACCCTACTTTACAGAGCTTTCAAAATTTAAAGTCATACTCTGTGATTAAAATATATATTTAAAGGTATTAATGAACCATATTGGTGGATTAAAAGTAGTTTGTAAGAATACTCAGATTACTTTCTGGTGATGTAACCTGCTTGTTTTGCAAGGTAAGTGCTCTGTAGTTAATAAAGTCATTATTTTATTTTCTCAGCTGAGTTTCAGACCCATTTTGACAGCTTTTCTCCCCCATAATGTGAAATTATCTTAAACTAGAAAAGCACTCCGAGAGCGCAGACATCCGCCAAGCAGCTCAGTTCCACCCATAAATTGTTATTTCCACCCAACATTTTAGTCCTATATTTATTTTATACGCACATTGTGAATTGAAATATATCAATCTGCAAGAAGTGTGATTATTGTTAACAGAAATATCATCCAATAGAGTGACCAAGTTAGTAGTGGGTCTTGTAACTTGTTGACTGAACCAATTTGCTGCTTGTACAGATGTTGGTGTTGTGTGCGCCGCGGAGCTTCCAGTGGGCGATGTCGCTAGCCTGTCGGTCGGAACAAAACTACAGAGCTTCGGTGCACGGCGCATTCACTCTATGTGGAATTTGGGGGTTAGGTTTTTAGACTCACACACACAGACTTCTGCCATGACGGACTATTTCTGTATTGACATTATCAGCAGCCTTGTTTTGAGTAATTAAATGGCACATTTGGGACTGCGAGCGAGCAGAGCTGCAATGTATGTTTCTATAACGTTAATGGGCTCACAGTGATGTTACTGGTAGTTGTGGAGGACTGGGATGTTTATTACAATTTCAGGAGAGTCTGCTGCCTTAATTTATCTTAGAAACCAAGGCTCCAGGAACAGCGCCAGGCTTTCTCCATTGGCAAAACTTCCTCCTCTCCGCTGTGTCTGTGAGCAGAACTGCATGCACAGCTTTCAGTGCTGATTGGCTGTTAGGCGTGCTGTGCCTCTGCGTGTAACCAGAGCGTGTAACCAATCAGATGGTGCTGTGGGTGGGACAATGCTGGAGACAGAGTAGAGACAGCAGACGGAGCGGCGTGGGGAGCTCCTGCAAGGGAAGCTGGGAAATGTAGCAACACAGGCTTGAAAAACTAGACATCAGTTTGCAAATAAACTACAATTCCCATACTGCCGTAAATGAATGGGATTTGCCGTAATAAACTTAAATGTTTTTTTGTGACGGTCTGGATCAGCATGTATTGGCTTCGTCTTTGGACCAAACCACATCTCTGGTAAAATTTTCATGTAAATCCATCCTGTAGTTTTTGGGTAATCTTTCTAACAGACTAACAGACAAACAAACAAACAGACCCTGGCAAAAACATAACCCCCTTGGCGGAGGTAATAACTTAGCAGGACCCACTATTCAAAACAAGAAGTGAACAGCAGAGGTGATTAGGCTGACGATGTGTTTGTCTCTACTTATCATCCTTGGTTATTGTTTTGACTGAAAGTCTTCTGGTGGCATATTTAAAATACTGTGTGTTAAAATACCTGATTCAGAATGGCTGAATACAGAGGGAGAACCAACTATTAATATGAAGAGAGGGTAGTTGCAAGGGTTGTAGGTTAAAAACGTATTTTAAGAGGGTTGTAGAGATATCCACCAACAACATACTCACTTTATATTACTCCTTAAATGATTAATAACCAGGAGTGACGTAAAGACAACAGTGTTTGTTTTACCATGTGTGCGAGCTCATGGGCGATCACAGTTGTAACACTCTCTTTGTTTCCATTGGAGGACATGACGGGGTCATAGAGCAGAGCTGTCTCTCTGTATGTAACCAAACCCCAGTTCTCCATCGCCCCAGCATGGAAGTCAGGCAGAGCGATCTGATCTGAGGAGGAAATCAGAAATTTATCTGGAGTCAAAGGGGAACTGTCCGAGTGTGAAGTCATATCACTGAACAGTTTTTAAATCTCCAACAGTGCAGGCAAAGATTTTACACTCCCCACTGTCAGACCAACGGAGCAGATAGCTACTGTTCTCCTGGTAAAATGTCTTAAACATACAGAAAAAAACAGTTCACAACTGTGCACACAAAGGAAATAAATGACTGGGATGAGTGAATGATCGGAAAAAGAGGGAGTCTGAAAAATATTTCCATCCTCACAGGAAAGAGGCTTGACTGAGCATGCTGACACAAAAATGACCCACCTGATTTGGAGAGCGGATACGGTGCGTTATAGTACTGCTCATAAAACTGAAGGATGGGACCCGTGACATTTAGAGCGTAGTCCCCGTGCCCGTTGTCTATGGCTTTTCTTCGAGCCCAGATTCGAATCTGCAAAATAGAAGATTTGACCAAAGATTTCGACTGTATTCTGGGTCTGCAATAGAATCTATATTTTACAACCTCAAATTCCAATGTTCGTTTGTGCTGATTTTCCTCTATGAAATCAAATCAAACTGTATGTTGACTCCTTGGGTTGGAAGACATGAAGCCAAAGTCATATATTGATCAATATTAGCTGAGTGGTCTTACACGAAATACAATAATCAGCCACTTTATTTGGTACACCCATTCAACTGCTCATTAATACAAATAGCTGATCAGTAAATCACATGGCAGCAACTCAATTCATTTGCACATACAGACCTGGTAAAGAGTAACCTGACACACTGGATGGACTGTTCAATATATTTCACTAAAACATCTGGGAAGGAGCCCATAAAAAGTGTTGGGGATAGGCAGACCCTTTCAAAAAATATCCAACAGCTAATTGGAAGATCGTTCCATCAGTCACATTCATTACAGGCCAATCAGATAATTTAGGTGAGTGCAACTGCCGCAGTGTAACGTGAACCACTTCATCAAAAAAACTCCCACCAAAACATGTCAGAAGTGGAGTGAAAATATCCATAATAAAGAGAAGTTTGTAGTTTTTGTTTTTCACTTAATAAATAAATGTGGTCAAGACCTGACAAAACAGCTACTGAAGCCTTAGCATCAATGCTAATCTCTGTATGGGTAGTCGCTTTCTGCTGTCCTTGCACTTGTAGCTCCCACCTCCTCCTGCTCTAGAGAATGCTGATTGGGCCATGCCACTTAGTCCACTCACAATTGTTGTAGATGGGAGCTTGGAGAGATGGATCTGTCTGATTACAGATATCGAATCAGACGGATCCAGATGCACTGCAAGGTTAGGTCCAGTAGACCTGCTATAGCTCAAACTGAGCATCAGAATGAGGAAGAAAAGGGGATTTAAGTGATTGAACATGGCATGGTTGTTCAGAAAATGCTGACCTACTGGGATTTTCACAAACAACAATCTTTTGGGTTCATAGAGAATGGTCAAAAAAAGGCTAAATATCCATTGAGTGGCAGTTAACAGGATGAAAATTTCTTAATGATACCAGAGGTAAGAGAGGGTGCAGTTCAAGATGATAGAAAGGCAACTTTAACTCAAATAACCACCCATCACAACCAAAGTGTGCAGAACACCATGCATAGTGCACTGAATCTTGAAGCAGATGCGGTGCAGTAGCAAGGAAACCACAGCAGGTGCAGCACCTGCCAGTTAGGAACAGGAAACCACAGCTCAAACAGCACAAACATCAAACAACAGAGGATTGAATAAACATTGCCTGGTCTGATGAGTCTTGACTTCTGCTGCAACACTCAGATGTTCAGGCCAGAATTTGATAATAACGACATGAAAGTATGGATCTGTCCTGCCTAGAGTCAAAGGTCCAGGCTGCTGCTGGTGTAATGGCGTGGGGGATGTTTTCATTGCACACTTGGGGCCTGTTGGTACCTTTTCAGCATCATTAAACACAACAGCCTATCTGAGTATTTTACCAACCATGTCCACCTCTCAGACCCAGCCCCCCTTGGGGCAGCACAGTGACACAGCAGGTCAATGTTCAGGCTGTACTACAAGAGGGTTGCTGGTACAACTCCCCATGTCGTTCAGGGTCTTTATGCGGAGTTTGTTCTCTCTTGCATGCTTGGGTTTTCTCCAGGTACTTCAGTTTCCTCTCACAGACCAAAAACAGGCTCATTAAATGTCAGCTGGGATAGTCTCAAGTTTCCAATGACCCCGGAATAGATAGATATCCATATAGATAACGGATGGATTGGATGTCCAATCATTTATGAACACAGTGTACTCATCCTCCGATGGCTACCTCTAGCAGGATAACAAGCCCTGTCACAAAGCCTAAATCCTCTCAAAATAGTTTCTTGAACATGACAGTGAGTTCACTGTACTCCAGTGGCCTCAACAGCCACCAGATCTCAATCCGATAGAGCGCCATTAGGAGGTGGTGGAACAGGAATGTGTAGGTGACAAATCTGCGGTAACTGCATGATTAGTTTGGACCAAAATTTCTGCGGAGTGTTTCCAGTACCTTGTTGGATATATGCTACAAATAAATATGGAGGTTATGAAGGCCAAAGGGGTCCAACCCAACACTTGTAAGGTGTACCTAATAAAGCAAAGGTGGGTGTATCCCTAATTTTATGCTGTGAGGAAATAAATGGTTGCAACACTGCCAAAACGATGATCTTTGATAAGACTTCAGGAATACTTCAAACAACATTGATCCCTTTTTGATAGTGGGCATTTTTATGATTTTTTCTTATGAAAATTTGCAGCCAAACAGCTTCATACTGTGAAAGTAGGTAACATAAAATATATCCGTAAAGGGTGTTTAGATTTTATATTTTTGTTGCTTTGGTAGCACGGGGTTAAAAATCAATACTTAAACTGTAAATTATCATTTAGAAAATAAAACAAACAGCACAAACTGATCATTGAGTGCCCTCTTGACCTCAACAACTATCTCGTTTCTTCTGTTGGAAACCAACAGAAGAAACAGACAGAAATGGTGGCCTGGCAAAGCCACTCAAGCCAAACAGTAACAAAACGGAAACATGTCAGGATAGCCATGTGGAAGCACTTTGGGATCCACTGTGTGTCGATTATGTACAAAGCAACTGTCCCACTATAACACATCTGCAGGCCCATTTGTGGGCATAATGCCAATTGCAGTCAAGCGGTACCTTGTCAAGTGCTCTGCCCAGTGCTTCTGAGTCCTACTTGGCAGGACCCTCACCAGAGGTGTGGATAAAGGCTATAACAGACATGAGTGCAAGCTTCATATGCAAGGACATGAGGCCCTCCAGTGTGGCCTCCGGAGAGGTAAATATTAAAATGATGTAATGGAAATGCCTTGTGTGCTGCAGCACGGGATGTTTCCATTTAAAAATGTTATAATATGACGTAAAAACCAAATACATTTCAAAAGACTCTATGTCCAAGAGCAAAGAGATTCAGGTAAGGTTTCTCACCATCAGGTTGTTGTTTTGTGTTGATTGAATGCTTTTGAAGTCACAGACAATAAATGCCAGAAGATATGTGGACATTTTTTTGGTGGTTTCAAATGTCGTCCTTCTGACCGGGGTGCCAGAGCTATCAAAGTCTTCAGAACCTGATCAGGGAGAAGAAAAGTCTTACTATGCTAACAATAACAGCTGCTTGTCAATTATTTGCTTATCACATAATCAAGGTACTAATAATTATGTTATTACTTTTATGTAATTCTCTCGTTATGTTGTTTTATCAGAATAAGTCAAATTGCCTGTCAATTTCAAAACACCTTAAATCACAATTTTAAAGCTTCCTGGGGCTGTATACATTATGTTTTGCACATGTAAAGATGGTGCCAACATTTGAAAGAGCTGAAATTTATGTTTTCAAAGCAAACCTATTTCTCTGCCGTTGGACAGAGCCACGGTGTTTCTGCTGTGGGTGATGGAGATGTTGAAGACAGCCTTCATAGCAGGCTCGTCAAAGCATGGGAAGGCTTTCCTGGCGTATGTTGCTTGCATCTGTGAAGTTGCAACAACTCTGCAAAATGTAAATCAAATATTACACTCCAGATGAAAATCCTAAGACCGGTTGAGAAATAGGAGAATTTGCAATTTGCTCTTTGGATCCTCAGAAGGTTCTTAGTAAAGCCTCAAATTGCAAAAAGAAGAAATGGGAGTGAGAGACAAAAACATTTGGCGCAAGCAATTTATTGAAAAAAAAACAATTAAACTGAAATAGGCTGTTTATCAGCTGATTTTGACTTTTAATTTTTGATTTATTTTGGATCCATCATTAGTTACAGCAAATATGCAGTAGCTATTCTTCCTGGGGTCCACATGATCAAAAGTTTAAGACCACAGCTCAAAAAAATGAAAACTATAGTGGCTAGTGAGAACGTTGCTCCAAGTAGTGAAGATGGCTTCACGGAGGGCATCCATTGTTTGGAACTGATTTCCATATTTGTAAAATTCCCTCTCCATCCATCCCCAAATGTTCTCAACTGGATTCAGATCAGGGAACACACAGGATGGTCCAAACGACTGATGTTATTCTCCTGGAAGAGGTCCTTTGTCAGGCAGTCATTGTGAACTGCAGCGTTGTCCTGTTGAAAAACCCAGTCATTACCACACAGACGGTGGGCCTTCAGCCATGAGGGATGCAGGCTGCACATAGCCAGCTGCCGTTTGACTCCCCTGCACAACCTGAAGCTCCATTGTTCCACTGAAGGAAAAAGCAGCCCAGATCATGATGGGGACCCCTCCACTGTGCAGAAAACATCTCAAGTGGGACCTCCTCATCATGCCAGTAACGGTCAAAGCCATCAGGAAAGTCAAGGTTAAATTTTCTCTTGTCAGAGAATAAAACTTTCCTTCACTTTTTAATGTCTATGTTTGGTCCCTCTCAAAGTCCAAATGGGCAGTTTTGTGGCGTTGAAGGAGACTTGGACTTTAAATATGTTTTTTTGTTTGTAAGCCTTCCCTCACAGATGATGTCTGATGGTTATTGGGCTGCAGTCAGAACCAGTAATGGCCTTAATCTGGGTAGAGTATTGTCCCATGTTGTGAGAGACAGCCAATTGGATTCTCAGGCTCAGCACTGGTGAAACGTTTTTTGGTCTACCACTTGACTTCCATAACCTCAGGATCTTTGAAGAAATTCAAAATGACTGTCTAACTGTGTTCAACCTCAGCAGTGATGGTGTGTTGTGAGACACCTTGCTTAGGCAGCTCAACAATTCGACCACGTTCAAAGACAGAAAGCATTTTTTAGCCTTTGCCATCAGGAGGTCATGACAGTGTGAATACCTGACAGGAAATGATATGGAATCACAATTTTTACACAGATTTTGGCATTTAATGCTGTGGTCTTAAACTTTTGATCAGCTGACAAAAGCATGTTTGCATTTAAATGCAGTTTTTAATATTTTTTGTCTCTTGCTCCCATTTCTTCCTTTTGTATTTTCAAGCTCTACTTAGAAACTTATCAAGATCCAACAAAATGCAAATTCTTGCAACTATAAACTGGTCTTAAGACTTTGATTGGGAGTGTTTCACATAACAGAAAACTATTACAGGAAAAAAAAACATCAAGATGTAAATTATCCTTCAAAAAGTAAAAGCTAAGCCAACACATTTGATTAACTTCTAAAGAAAATCTCACTGATCATTATAAACCAACTTTACTTGGACATTATACATCAGAAAGTTTAATACTGAGTTTTCTTCTATCACTGGAAGAAAACATGTTAATCACATTACAGGGCATATAGAACTCCAAAAGTGTGAAATGGACTCTTTAAACAAAAGAAATTTAAACATCATCCTACAAAGGGAGGAAAACCATTATCTCTGATAACAGAAGTTATAGTTTTGAATGATGCCAATCCAAAACCACAACCGCAGGGTCATGCCTGAAACCTAGATCTGAGTATTTATTGGCTAATATTAACTCTTACCTCTTCTCGCCGTCCTCCATGTATTCACTCCTGTAGAAACCTTCCAGGTCGTCTGCCAGTTCCCCGACAAACTCAGTGTAAAGTGAATATGTCGCTCCAGCAGTTAATTTCCGTTTTAGCTGAAGAACCAGATACTGCGTATTTACAACATGCCAGGACTTCAGTATAGGGGGCGCAGTGGCTTCTGTAAGGCTAGTTAGCTTAGCGAGTTGTCCATTGAAGCTGGTGAGGTTCAGCTTGTTGGAGTGAATGATAATGAGGTCTGTCTCCTTCACGCATTTGAAATGTACATCTGAGTGTCCAGTAAAGATAGAGAGGCCATTTGCATCAGGCGTCAGCCGAGGCCAAAGACTCACACTGTAGGCTTCTGGTTTGAGGGAGTCTGGGAGCCTGTAGCGGTCCCAGGGTTCCTTTGGGGTAGAGGGGGTGGTGGGAGGTGAGGGCATGCCGGTGCTGTCTGCTGCTCCATCTCCAGCCGTGGCTTGGTTCTTTGCCTTCTCTTTGTCATAAGCGATAGACAGAGCGATAATTGTAGCCAGAGCAATTGCCGCCAACATAAGCAAGCACAGGCCCACGTTTTTACTGATGTAGTAGACTTTCCCCATGTCTGACAGTGCGGGGTGTCAGTCAGTGTCTGCCCAGAAGTGTAGGTCTGCTCCCTCCTCAGTTAATAGATGAGCAATTAACATGGCAGAGAAGACACCTTCATGACGCCTAAGGAGAAAAGAAGGGACAACAAACACAGGTTAATCAGCAGCTGTCGATTAAACCAGGAAAATAAAACAGCACTTGACCAGCAGCTGTTATTGAGCTTGTGTCTTGCTCTACATGTTTTGTGTTCAAATGAGAGCTGATTTAAGAAGGAAAACATATTCACACCTCCTGGATGGAGAAAGCCGAGGGAGGAGGCAGAATGTCTTTTCATTAGAGGCTGTTGTGGGTGTGTCATGTTTTATTAAAGGCAAGGTCATAATTTGCCTGGAATCAGGTCCACATGTTCATTTTGATGACTGTGAGGTATGTTACAATCACTAAATGCTAAGAAACCATGTAGTTTTCTTGTGCTGTACTCTGTTTGTGTCAAAAGGTGCCTTCACACCGAACGCGACTTGGCGGCTGAGATTCTGTCGCCCACCCAAGTCACGTCGACTGTCCATATATAGCTCATTTTGTCACCGCAGCGTCACTCGATGACGTCACATCCACTTGAGTTTCACCTTGATTATATCATATCATATATCATATTTGTGTGTATTAGCTGACATTATTCCAGTTGTATCATTTCCACTCATCTACCAACTGTAAAACACTGCACTTGATGCAGATGAGGAAGGACAGGACGGCAGAGAACCGTCACTTCTGTTAATGTCCTCACTAACTAATGTTCCCGCACGGACATGGATTGTCACTCTGATTTGATCCAGAACAAAAACAGTTGTTGTGGGTGTCGTCACACACCAACACCTGATCGGCTGTTGCGGCACAGCCACACGCGATGTCGCCTGGAAAGCTCAAGGTATTTTTTCAACTTTGGCGACAGCGCGGCGCAACCTCCAAAGCATCCAAAGCAACCCAGTAGTGAGACCGAGTCACCCTGATCACGTCTTACGCGTCATGGGAGGGCTGGCCCCGCTCCATCGTGGCTGTGGAGAGTGGTCGCCCAGGTCATACAAGTTGTGTTTGGTGTAATCGCACTTTTAGGTGCTCTGTTAAAGCTCCTGTCTCTTTAAGGTTCCCTCAGCTCTGATTGGTTTAAAGGTCAAATGTGTGATAACAGGTTGGTTCAATACTGCACAGTGCCATGTTGTCAACAACTCTGCATTAGTGCTAATGTAAGCAATCTGGGATGGGGGGTTAGGCACCTGTTGGCATCAGGGAGGCAAGATATGGGCTTTTAAACTCTGCACAAATGAGGACTCTGACCTAAGAATTAAGTGACTACACTGTGGAGGTCATAGGGCAATATCTTATGGGTTTTTTTTAATGGATTTTTATCAAACTTAGGACCCATGTCTATTCTCTTTCTGGGGTAAAAAAAGTAAAAATATAAAGATTTTTAAGGTGATGCGACAAAGGTCAAGGTTATAGAATCCATGTCCTTCTTTATCTGTGAACATGACATCCAAAAATGTTTTGGGGATCTCGTCTTAATACTAGTTAGACACTACACAAGGGAAATAACCCTCAATTTCCACCCGCCTGTGTAGCACTCCACACCAAATCCCCCCAGTTAAATTACTCAGTTTCCACTAACCTGACACACCATGGTAAATGGTAAATGGACTTGAGCTAATATAGAGTTTTTCTAGTCTTTTTGACTACCCAAAGCAGCTTTACACCACAGGTCACACTTACCCATTCACACCCATTCGCTCTCACATTCACTCACTGATGGTTCAGAGTTTCTATGTTAGTTATCCATCAGTATCAACTAACACATTCACACCCTTTCATGCCCATTTACACGCCACTGACGCAGCAGTGGGAGCAATTTGGGGTTAAGTGTCTTGCCCAAGGACACATCGCCATGTGTTGATCGGAGCTGGGCTTGAACCTGCAACCACCCGATCACTGACCAAGCCCACTATCCAGCTGCACCACCGACACCAGATGGACTGTTGAATATATTTCACTTGACCGTCTGGGAAAGAGTGCATAGAAAGTGACTGGTTGATCCTTATATCAATCACATCCATTACAGGCCAGTCAGATAATGTAGTAGGCGGGTGCTACTGCCATTGGGTAAGATACAAAATGTAAGCCACTGTCTAGACCAAAGTATTGCCAAAAGAAGTCAGAAGTGGAGTGAAAATATCATTTCTATTGAGAAATGTTTTAAAAGATGTTGTTTGTTTTTCCTTTGATAAAGAAATGCTGTCCAGATCTGACAAAACTAATCTCTGTGCAACTAGTTACTTCCTGCTGTTGTCTTTCTCTGTAGCTCCCAACTTTCTGCCCAATTCACAGTCGTTGTAGATAGGAGCTTGGCAAGATGGATCTGTCTGATTACAGACATTGAATCAAGCAGATCCAGCTGCTGTGCAAGATCCACAATCTGCTTGTGCCAGCTACGTAGCTGGAAATATGTGGTGAGTCTATTTTCAGCAGAAGCTGTTTCAATTTCTGCCAAGGAGATTTACCGAAAACAGGAATTTCAAAATATAGTGGAAAAAGTAAAAATGATATCAAAGGAGACAAAGTTTGGGTTAATAAGACAGCCTGTTGTTTACATGTCGCTCTTCCTGATATTTTGTGAACTCACAGTTCCCTCACAAGGTGGTAGTTCTCTCGTAATCATGTGATCGCGTGTTTTAAACTGCTCCTCACTGTGCTCTTCTGTGCAGTGCTATACGCTTCTACTTGGTGAGGACCTGTGCCATCAGGTGGAGCAAAGCTTTAAAATGAATGAGGACAATCTGCTGTCAAACAGTGTGAAAATTGAGGTTACATGTTCAGGAGTAGCATGCACAAAATGCAAAATTTGTAAATATTTTTAAAAGTCTTTTGGAGGCTTAAGTAGTGTGTTTGATCCAGGACCACCTTGCCCCTAAAATAATTTATACTCTAGGAACTAAGTAGTAACCAGGTCTCCAATTAAAGGGTCTGGATTTGACTGCAGCCTAGTGGGGATTAGCAGGTAGGACAATTCATCTAAATCTATTTAACCTGGTGGCAAGAGCAATTTAGACCCAGCTTCTGACTTCCTTCATCCAAAGGTCTGCCCTAACTCACTGCACCCCGAAATAACCCACTAGAGCCCAGGTAAGTAATTCAGAACACACACCGTTGTTAACGGAAGCTTGATTTCTTAACGATCAATGGCACTTGGTACTCGACTGGGAAATTTTTAGAGATCAGGCACAGATCCCAAGGACACGTTTTAATTAAGAGCTAAACAGCCCTTACTTTGAGGCTAAGGCAACCTTCAAGAACCTGTTGTACACTCTTGTGCCAATTAGCACACACCCTTAGACCACATAGTATTGAGATTAATATGTGACACGTGAGGCAAACATGAGGCTAAAGCCATCACTTTAAATCCAGTTCATCTTCAGTTATTTGCGATTTAGCATGGGTAAGCTTACAATCAATCACTTCAGGGGTTAAATACTAACTAAAAATACATCACACATGAACTCCTTAACTGTGCCGGACTATGCTCCTGAGTCCTGAGACCGAACTTACACATTTGTCAACTTTTGGTGGATACAGTGTCTTCTTCACAGTTATATGAATTTCTAATACACGTGAGTGATCCTCTCATCAACAGAGCAGCCTATCAGCGAACAAAGACCTGACAGCCTTCTACATTATACCTAGGCGTATAATGTGGACAGGTATGTCCCCTAATGGCCACCTTGATGGAGATTTACACACACCAACCTGTATTATATGTCCCAGTTACTTAAATCCACCCACCATATCCCCAGACAGAACTCCAGCAAGACAGGCACAAGGCCAGGGAATTCTCAAAGTTGAGCTAACCACAACCGTGATACCACCAAACCTTGGCCTATAATCAGCCTTCACTGTAGGAACCACCCACACAGTTTTTATTGTGCATAAATGTGGAGAAAGTCCTTTTTAAGGCTCAGAAAGTCCTTTTCAGTTTAGAAGTCCAAAGACAGAAATAATTAAAAAATAAAAAGTTGTAATTTAAACCAAAATCCTCCTCTGCTGACTCCATTCGAGCTCCGAAGGGATTACGAAATCAGCTGGGGGTTAGAATCAGTGCCTAGGTGCTCCAGAAGGCCTTTCAGCTTTCCGGAGTCTTACTCCAGAGCGTGACTCTTTCCACCCAGTGAAGGCACATTACTTTCATTACTAAAAAAGAATCATAAGCTTGAAGAGGAAAAGTCCAAATGTTCATATGACCTGTGTAGACCAACACGGATGTCTCACACGTTGACAGGGTGATGAATCATCGTTTGGAGAGGAAGAACCTGAAGTCCTGCAGTAGGGCTCGTCTCCTGGCACAAAAGTCTTTCCTATCTTCTGCTCAGCAGGAATCAGTGATGTTTGGAGTGGGTCTGCTCCTCTGCATGTGGTCCTATGCACAGAATGTGACTTCTGCTTTTCACTGTCCTTTTATCCCCTATCAGGTGAAGCTGATCCAATACACAATCATTGTCTTCTGAGGTGACGCACGCTTCCTTGGGCCTGCTTTTTCTGAATCATGCTGACTTTCGCCATTGGTCATCTGTAGGACGCTTCGTTGCCAACTTCCCCTTTTCTTCCAGCTGTTGTCTGTTGATTTAGAAATACAACTCTGACTTCCTCACCTTTTATAAAATACTTTAAAACACAAACACTTGCTGTCAGCTGTATAAGCTTCTATCATAACCTAATAACTGCTCTGGTTATTTGCTGTATTGTATTTGTGAGCCCATTGAAACCCAGCAGGCAGAGGCACGAGATACCTGGGTGTTGCATCCCAAGGCCTGGTTCTTGTTATGAGGCCTGTGTTGGCCATTATGTCTCCCAAACGGACCGTCCTGGAGGCTAGCCTGACTGAGGCAAGCATTAGGCTTACAACGTAACCTCAAATCCGTATCCTCCATAGGGATATCTTGACAGTAGTAATAGGGTGGTGCAGGGATAACATATTTTTTGTAGGCCAAAGTGGAGGTTGTAAAAGCCCAATAAAAGCCTATGAGATTTTTCACAGTTTTTTTTGCTGATAACAAGCTCTGTGGAGAACAAAAAATTATGAAACCTACACAGCCCACTGTAATGATGTTTTAAGCTTAAACGTAATTGACAAGGGTGAAAAGCTATTATAAAGCTACCATGAAACTACAACATGGTGGTTCAACTTAGAAGCAGCTACAATACTTACAATGTGTAGCATCTTATCGTAACCTCTTTTTTGAGAGTTTTCTCATAATTGAGTGATCCTATCAAGTTGGTCCTCATGGCTGTGGAGGTAGTGTATGAATAACCGATTATTACAAAACAATAAGAAATGCTTGCCGTTGGATCCCAGGCCATTTTTGCAGTCCTTTCTAGCAGTTAGTTAGCAACTGTTGTTTTAAACACTCAAGGCTTTGAAATTCAAAAGCAGGCAACTTCAGATGCATTTTATTGTTTTACATTTAACATCAAAAATCTCATAGTTCACCACAAGCCTTATTTCAGGCATTTATCGGAAACCAGTTTTCTAAATCCCATTTACTCTGGAGGATTGGGAACCAGGAAGTGCTAAATGCTAACTCCCTTCTGCTTTTTTTGGTCTCATTCCTGCACCACTCTATAAAAAGCAAGTACTCCAGTACTTTTACTCAAGTTATTATCTGACTGAGAATTTGCCCAGGAGGATCTGTGCTCTCATTACTAAGTATGTGTGCTTTGTTCAACACTGATGACATGCAGAGGAGAGATTTGTTGCTCATATTCAGGCATTTCATTAAATTATCTTTCACATCTTGGTCTTCATGAATGAATTTCAAGCTTTGGGTTTGACAAATCCTCATCTTTCAATGTGTAAATTATTGACAGCAGAAGTTCTGGCTTTGGATGTGTAATGTTGCTTTTCTCCTCATAGGAGTACTAATATAAATCACACACACAGAGCATTGAGTTCTTTATGTACAATATAAATAGCTGGTGATAGTTTCTACTGATAAAAAAGAAATTATTTTAATAGCACCACGATGACTCAAAATCAGCCCACAAATGACTCAGAGTTATTATAACAATGTTGTCTGTGATAACTGAACCAAAGTTTACTGCAGACTGAATTCTGCTGCCTCACAGGCTGATTAACAGTTTCCTCCTCCCCTAAATCATTAACATTATCAGCTGTGGAATCAGCTGCTGGGATACAAAATGCATAAACAGCTCAGGCTCAAACTCTGTCGCTTTTTCCATTTCTGACCAAAATCCTGCCAAGAAAGTATTTCCCTCTTTTCCTTCCTACTGGATAGCATGTGCAGATGTTTCCTTAGTAATAATATCATCCAAAAATCATACATGTGGGATTACAAGGACTATTTTCACATGCAATAAAAAGCAAATGCAATGCCTTGAAAGCATGATATGATGTCTTAAACATGTATTGGTTAATATTCTAAAAAGATTCTTAACAAGTTCACATATATGTGTTATAATATCGACTAACACTCTTGAACTGGGCATACTATCATGAGTGATGACCACATTTTGCTGTTAATCTAAGATGAGGGTTAATGTTGGTAGTCTGTTAAAGTTCAATTATGTTCTTTGGACTTTGATTTAAGAGTTTTTTTCCAAGTGTTGATAGATGAGCCATCTTCACAATAACTGATCAGAATCTGCTGATGAAAACAAATCAGACTCCAACAGGAAACTTCTGTGTTTGACATCATGCTCAGGCTGGTGAGTGTCTGGTTACTTAAGTACAGCTGAAGCCGATTCAAGTTTTTTAAACTGAAAAGCAGCGTTGGAATAAAACTTACTGTTGCTCTACTGATAGGGCAATAAAATATACCTGTTTTCTGTTTTGTTAAGGAAAACAAAAATAACTTAATAAAAGAGCCAAAAAAGTAGCTGTTTAGCTGTAACGTTTACAGCAGATGTGATTTGATACTGAGTGATAAAAGATAAGATTGCCTCTGGTATCAGAAGCTGTACTCAAAAACAACTTGACCTCAGCTGACTGAAGCCAAGCATACAACTAGAAAAGCACTCAGAGTGGGCAGATCTACACCAAGCAGCTCAATTCCGGCAGTAGCTTTTCCACAGCCCCTGTAAAAGATACAATTCTGGATCATCAGATCCAAATTGTGCCAGGATCTGGACCAAAATCAGCACATACATGGAGGTTGTTACCCTGTTTTACACACAGCAAATTTGTTTTATATGATTTATTGAATGTCATCAATGGGATTTCCCATTATGAAGTTCAATGTTTTTTTGTGACGTCAATCTGGATCAGATCCAGATGAAATTTACCTTGATGATAGAGACATGGACCCCATATTACCCTGTAAAATTGGAAGAGGATCCATTGAGAAATGGAAGAGATAAGATTTCATAAAGTTCCACCCAATGTTAACTTATGGGATTTTTGGAAATTTTGGGATTTTGTTGCATCCAGAAAAATATACATATCACTACCAAAATCTAACCATTTCTAAGTTGTGCCATTAACAACATCTCCTGCAAATTTCAGCAAAATCTATCCAGTAGTTTTTGCCTAATCTTCCTAACAAACAGACAAACGGACACACAAACAAACATAAGCTGGCAAAAACATAACCCCCTCGGCAGAGGTAACAACTCCAAACATTTGCTTTAACCTAAGGATGAAAACATGTTAGACCATGGAGGTCAAACATCGAGGACACTGAACTCCTTGTTACCCTTTCCTCCCTTGTTTGTGAACACAATATTTAAAAAAACAATCCTAAAAAGATTTATTCTAATTTTTTACAAAAGTCCAATCAGACTCAAGGCTGAACTGATTAGAACTTACTGGTGAAGGGTCATGGGTATCATGTTCATCCCTCACTTGTTTATGAGATCTGATACACGCATAAAAGATAACTTTTTAAAAATAAACATTTTAAAGACAAAGGACTTGTATCAATTTTAGTCAGAGCCACCACATTTTTAACTATAAAAGGTGAGACAGTGAAGAGGATTCAAAACCCCAAGTACCCAGGTGTCATTATTGACAATAGGCTAACATTTAGGGCTCTGATTTCGTAGACTAGGCGCAGACGGGGCGCACCTGCCCCCCCGCGCCAACAGGGTGTGTCCAGGGCATTTTGCAAGTTTCGTGCACGGCGCAGTCTAGCGCAGGGAGGCGCATCCACGCCTCCGTCCCTCCTACCAGCACAAGCAGCAGAGAGGGAGGAGAGGAGGCGTGAGTGGATTCAACACAGCCGGGTATAATCTTCACCAATCAAATGAACGCCTCTCCTCGCCTTTAAATGCCCCACGGGCGAGGCGCAGTGACAATTTCACCTCGGTGGCGAAGAAGGTCAGAGCCGCTGTCACTTTTACAGCAACTGGGAGAGCGCAGGGGCCAACGGGCCGCACATCGGAGAACACGATGCGCGTCACCGTGTGGACCACCTCGTGGGACAGATGTGATCTGTTCCTGTGTCATAAATATGAGTACAAAATTAAGTGATAATTACATTTAAACACAGCAGCAGGCTAATCCATTCATCATGCTCGTGATCCACCTGCATTCCTGGTCTGTCATCGCCAAATAGCAACGCCTTAGGTGAAAATATATCTCCTCCTCATCTTCCTTGCAATAATGTACTTCATCTTTTTAGATCACGGTATGAATAAAGATTAAAACAGAGAAATATGGACAATCACAGGTAAATCCTTAAGACACCGAGTTACTTACATTTATTCAGCGAGCGTCTCTCTCTTTTTTCTTTTCTTTTGAATTTCATGAGATGAGAGAAGCCAGATACTCTGTATCGGATGATGTGGCTGTTTGTGGTTGGCTGAGAGATGTGAACCCGTTAGTTATGACAAACGTCTCTGATCTGACATCAGATGTGACGGGACAATTAATATGGATACAAATGTATGTGGTGGTTCAGACGGTTACATGAAATAATGGTTGCTGTGATTGTTTATTGCATTGAAATGTGCCTGACACTCTGGATACCTGCCTGTGAGGTTTTGGTGACGTGTGCGCACTGTGCGCCTGTCAGCCAAATTACCACTGCGCAGGGTGCACCTTGCCTGTGCCAAGAATAGACCAGGTTGGAGCTGGCGAGCTTTCAGCGCACCTTCCGTGCGTTTTTTTGGCACGAAATTGTCACTGCGCCAAGCTGAATCTTTTGACACCTCCCCCTGGTGCGCCGTCACACCCATCTCAGCGCAGCCAGTCTACAAAATTGCCAAATTGGCTGCGCACGGCGGTGCGCCGGACAAAATTACCACTGTGCGGGGTGCGCCAGGCTGCGCCACCCTGAGTTGCGCCAGGAAATTAGAGCCCTTAGTGACAACACAGACACAGTTTTTAAAAAAGATCAACATCGGCTGCACTCCCTCAGAAATCT
Source organism: Cetoscarus ocellatus (assembly GCA_037902135.1). NCBI lineage: Eukaryota > Metazoa > Chordata > Actinopteri > Labriformes > Labridae > Cetoscarus > Cetoscarus ocellatus. The sequence continues at coordinate 925,375 of JBAMNC010000366.1, forward strand.
TTGGATTAAGTAGTAAGCTTATGACAATCTCTTATATGCCATGGTAAAGTCTGTTCTCACCTTTGTTCCTATTTCCTGGTTTGGGAGCCTTGCTTCATCGAATAAAAAGAGGCTTGAACATGTTGTAAAGGTTGCCTGTAAAATCATTGGTGTAAAATTGCCTGATCTGTCTGAAATTTTTGATGACAGAGTAAAATCTAAGGCTCGGGACATCATACAGTTTCCTCCATGCAGAATTTGATCTCCTACCCTCAGGCATCAATGCCTCAGACATTCAGGTTTCCAAAGGCAAATTAAACAGGATGAAAAACTCTTTTATATTCGGAGTCATAACTGAACTGAATGTAAAAACTATCCACCTTGAATGATTTGATAACTGTGTCACCGTTGGTCACTTTTGTTGGTGATGTCTCCATTCCTGGTTTGCCCACTGATGTTTTCCTGTACTTCTTTTATTACATACATGAGTGTTTTGTTTTGTTTTCTTGTGACTGAGTTGGTGTGACTATGTGCTAATCTCTTTTTTACCTGGCAGCAAAGCAAATTCCCCTTAGAGGACAATAAAGTTGAAGTCTTAATGGATCTTGAAACAGTGAGAGAGGCCACACATGAAGACAGATAATGGCACATTTAACAGTTTTGGTCTTGTAGTGTGTGACCACAGAGTGCAAAACACAGCAGCCAATTCATTCACTTACTTTTTTCTCCCAGCTTGCAATCTCGCATGATCAAATGAGATTTTAATGTAAACAAACATGGCAGACATTGTCAGGAGGAATTCCTAAGCTTCAAGTGGCGAGCGGTTAGCTTCCCACAAAATCCTTGGCAGCTGTGATCTCTGTCCAGCTTCTCTTCTCATCAGTCTGCCATGTATAATTCACAGGTTACACTTTTTAGACGGTCGTTTTTTTTTTTTGGTTTTAGAATATTTTTTTGGGCATGTGCTTTATTGATAGGACAGAGAGACAGTGGATGGGCGTTTTGAGGTGTCCTTAAAACTTAATCCCAATGTCCACTAAACACAAGCTGATTGGAAATATTGAACTACTGAACACTTAAGGCCGGTTCTACCAAAGGTTTGCGTGTATAAAAACTTGTGCAAACTTGATAGCGCGCACAAAGCTAATCTACTGACAGGATGCACTGAGGACTGCGCCTGTCAAATGGGCAAAATAGCATACGCAGTCCATTTAGCGTGTTTGCTTTCATAATCATGCAGAATTCATGCAGATTATCAGAACATGCAAAATACTGGGAGGAGGAGATGCAAATGTAATCATTTAGAACCCGCAATGTGATTTATCAAACATTGATTTATTTATTTATAAGACATGCTTTCAGTCTTGTTATTTGTTTTTCTTTCAATAAAGAAATGCTGTCCAGATCTGATAAAACTGCTACTGAAGCTGTTAGCATCTATGCTAATCTCTGTATGAACAGTCACATCCTGCTGTCGTCAAGCTGGTAACTCCTACCTCTTCATGCTTTAAAGGACTCTGATTGAGCCATCCTGTGTTGGGCCATTTACAGTCATTGTAGACTGTATAAGTAATAACATACTAAAATGAGTCAAAGGATCCTACAAAATATAATATACAATATATAATAAAGACAATAAATTAATAAGGCAATATGAGTCCACTATTGATTAACTGATTAACACTTGGAATAAACAGGGCAGAGTAAGTCGCAGGGATCAAAGTGCAGCTTTTTACCATCATTGTTGAACAGTCAGAGTGAAACTTCTCTACTTGACAGCCTTGAGCTGTTGTACAGGCTTATGGCTCTGGGAAGGAAGGACCTCCTGTATCTGTCTTTAGACAGTGGAGCTGCACCAGTCTGTCTAATTAGTCAGTCTAAAACGATGATAGTAGAGGATAACGTAACATAACGTGGTAAAAAAAAAATAATCACAACCAGCACACAGGACCGTTTAGAGTTGCTGAAGAGTTTATCCGAAGACTGTAGGAAGAGGCAGGCTAAAACTTTCCATTGACTCCCAGTGTTTTAGCTAGCTAATTAGTGGTGGGCGAGCTCTGCCTGTCTGTTCTTTGTTACTGCACGCACAGTCAAAAGAATGGTGTCTATCTGCTTATCATGGACTCAGGAGTGAGGTAAAACCAAAAAGAAAAAACAAATTGGCGTATCCCTTTAGACTTTTCATAAATGTTCTCAGACTCAAAGACAACCTGATTAGATTTTGGAGGTCTTGGGTTTAGGTCATTGGGTTTATGTTTATCCTTTGTTGGCAGTTCAATATGTCAAGAACATTTATTAGGGAATATCTCCAAGGTTTTCATAGCTGTCATAGGATATACTGTAGGTCAGAGCAAGGTCAAGGTCATTGGGTCTCATGTCCAGCCCTTAAGCAGGGTACACACATAAGGAATTTCTAAATAGAATAGGAATAGAATAGGAATTTCTAAGAGATTTTTCATCTGTTGGAGACCCCACATATGAAGATAAAAAAATCAGGCATTAAACAGTTTTGATCGTACTGTTTGTGTGTGGTGTGCTCTGATAACCTCAACACAGCACACCGCACACATAACAGTTCTGTCCCACCACTGATCTAGAATCTAGTCCTCAAAGACAAAAATCTTGCGTGATCAAACGTTATCTAACAAAAACAAAGAAGAAAAAAAGCAACAACCATAAACGTTGTCTATGGCAACAACCAGATAACACAACACGCAACATGGGAGAGGACATACGATAAGAGGGAATGATGGTGGTCTTTGGACTATTTTTGACGAAAAATCGGGATCTACATAAAAGAAAAGACTGTGGAAAAAATCCTGGAGACTACATGAGCACGTGAGATGGTCCTACATTTCTTAGGTCCACCGAACTTTATGTTTATGTTTCAGGTTGGCCATAATTGTTTTTATTTATGCCTGCTTCCTTGCTCCTCAGTCAGCTCGCTTCTTGATTGGCTACATTCTGTTCCACATCACAATTCACGGAGTCGGGAGTCGTTGGCTTTCCCCACACATGAAGATTTTTGTAGACCACAGGATAATCATAGGATAATCTTATAAGACAGAAGATAATCGGGCATTTGCTGTCCTTGGTCAGGAAGGGGGAAAGCCGGAACAAAAACAGCCTGATAATCTTTATGTGTGTACCCCGCTTTACTTATAAATTCCATAGAAGTCACACTACCCTGGTCTTTTTCCTGGACCCATTATTGTACCCTCACTGTCTGATGCTCATACCTTATGGAGTCAAATCACATCCAGGCAGTAGTTCTCAGGTAAATGGTATTCATATGCAGATTTCTCTACATTTTAGTTAGCGTTTTTTTAATATATAATTTATTGGAAAATAAACAAAAGTTACGACTTAAGAAGGATACAAGAGAATTATCTCTTACCTTGCAAGGTATTTCAGCCAATTAGTGTAAGAGTATAAGGCTGCAATAAAAAAGAATGTTGACTTACAGTTAATGGGTTCATGTAGCAATAAAAGTAAACATCCTTCACTGTGACTTCCTTCTGACCTCAGTGGCAGACAGGTACAGAACATCTGGAAGTGATGATCCTACCTCTGATTAAACTCTGCAGACGAGACTGCTCAAATGTATACGCTCAGGGAACCAAAACACACTCTGACTCCACTTTGCCTGGATTGTGAAAACATTTGCTTTGTGGTGGTTTTGAAAACTTTTTGTTTAAAACCTAACAGGGTTGTTTTTTACAGGGACAGGCAAAGAGCAGCACATACACCACAGCAGCAGTAAAGGATGGAAAGTGATAAGGTTTTATTGATACTAATGCCATAAACAATTCTGCTTATCGATACATTCCTTCATTGATTCCCTTATTGATTACAATTAATTTTCTGTGTGGAAACAAGTTGGCCTCCACAGGTTTTCAATGGCAGCAATGTCACACACTTCACTGATATTCAGTGCCGGGAATGCCAAGATTTTTGTGTTTCCACCAACACAATGCTGTGCAGTAAGTGTCGTTTTGTGTAGAATTAAGCCACAATTTTGACAAATTTTGTCAGATGCCTGCCATGATTTTTGACGTTTTTTAAGTTTCTACAGACAGCCTCTGCTAGGAGCGTGACATCCTTGATTTACAAAGCACGCAGAACCAAGAGGAAGAAGTTGATAAGGAAAAAAATATTGATTCCCTGAAGGGGTTGTTATCAATTCTCATCCCTAGTAGCAGTTTATAATTCAGTCTAGTGAGCCAAGTTTAAATCCACTACACTTGTTTTTCTGATCTGTTAAACAGTGTTTCCTGTCAGTCAGTGGGGTGGACTGACTCTGCTATAGTATCTGGATCTTTTCCCACTGTTATTTATTCCCCCACAGTTGATCTTTTCCTGTATTGGCCTGTCTTTGCTATATAATTTTCCTCTAAAAGCCTGCTTAGAGATCATAGCTAGGTCATTAAAGGTGTACCTCTTATAAAGAAACAAATCATAGGCATGTTTAATCTAATGATCATAAAATACAGTGCCATGAAAAAGTATTTGCCCCTTCCTGATTTCTTATCTTTTTGCATATTTATCATACTTAAATGTTTCAGGTCATCACACAAATTTTAACATCAGACAAAGATAACCAAATGCAAAATGCAGTTTTTCAATGATGATTTTATTTATTAAAGGAAAAAAGCTCTCCAAACCTACATGACCCTATGTGAAAAAGTAATTGTCCCCCCTTGTTAAATCATGAGTTAACTGTGATTAATCACATCTTTTTGAAAGCTGAGTTCAATCTCACTGACCACACCCAGACCTGATTACTGTCAGACCTGTTGAATTCAGAAATCACTTAAACAGAACCTGTCTGACAAAGTGAAGTAGGCTGCAAGATCTCCAAAAGAAACACATCATGCCACGATCCAAAGAAATTCAAGAACAAATGAGAAACAAAATGATTGAAATCTGTCAGTCTGGAAAGGGTAACAAAGACATTTCTAAGGCTTTAGGACTCCAGGGAACCACAATCAGAGCCATTATCCACAAATGGAGAAAACTGGGAACAGCGGGGAACCTTCCCAGGAGTGGTCGGCCTACCAAAATTACACCAAGAGCAAACGAGGACTCATCCAGGAGGTCAAAAAGAACCCAGAACAACATCTAAAGAACTGCAGGCCTCACCTGCCTCAGTTAAGGTCAGAGTTCATGACTCAACAATAAGAAAGAGACTGAACAAAAATGGCATCATGGGAGAGCTCCAAGGCAAAAACCACTACTGACCAAAAAGAACACAAAGGCTCGTCTCACATTTGCCAAAAACATCTTGATGATCCCCAAGATTTTTGGAAAAATATTCTGTGAACTAGTGAGACAAAATTTGAACTTTTTGGAAGGTGAGCATCCCGTTACATCTGGCATAAAAACAACACAGCATTTGATACAAAGAGCATCATAGCAACAGTCAAACGTGGTGGTGGTAGTGTGATGGTCTGGGGCTGCTTTGCTGCTTCAGGACCTGGAAGACTTGCTGTGATTGATGAAACCATGAATTCTGCTGTCTACCAGAAAATCCTGAAGGAGAACGTTCGGCCATCAGTTCGTGACCTCAAGCTCAAGTGCTCTTGGGTTGTGCAACAGGACAACGACCCCAAACACACTATCAAGTCCACCTCTGAATGGCTTAAAAAACACAAAATTAAGGTTTTGGAGTGGCCGAGTCAAAGTCCAGACTTAAATCCAATTGAGATGCTGTAGTGTGACCTTAAACGGGCAGTTCCCTCCAATGTGTCTGAGTTAAAACAATTCTGCGCAGAAGAGTGGGCCAAAATTCCTCCTCAGCGATGTGAAAGACACATCACCAGTTATCGCAAACGCTTGATTGCAGTTATTGCTGCCAAGGGTGACACAGCCAGTTATTAGGTTCAGGGGCGCAATTACTTTTTCACATAGGGTCATGAAGGTTTGGAGAGCTTTTTTCCCTTAATAAATAAAATCATCATTTAAAAACTGGATTTTGTATTTACTCAGGTTGTCTTTGTCTAATGTTAAAATTTGTGTGATGATCTGAAACATTTAAGTGTGACAAATATGCAAAAAAGTCAGAAATCAGGAAGGGGACAAATACTTCTTCATGGCACTGTAGGTTACCTCAAACTTGGGCAGACTTGTGCACCTGTGCATGCATTAACAAGTCACTTTTGCAAGATCAGTTCAAGATGTAATCTGACCAAATTCTCCATATCATTACTATATCATTATCACTAACTCTATCATTATTTTCAGGGTGCCGCCCAGTTAATCAGCTTTTTCTCTGGATAAATATCTCTGTTGTCTAAAATTTCTCTCAAGACCAAGTTAATCATGACAAAATAAGCTATACACTTCATAAACACCTCAGTTTAGCCGGCTGAAAGACTGGGATAATCACGTGAGTAGGAATGTTTATTTAGGGGGAACAAAAACACATATTTTCATGGAGTAAAAAATGACAACAGAGGAGCCGTGACCTCTTCTGCACCGTGTTTTCATTCCATCAGACTCCCCTCTCTGCTCTCCTGTGAGCACTGTGTGTTTTCATTTGTGTAACTCTGTGTGAGGAGGGGACAGTATTCAGCTTTGTGCTTAAGAGAATGAGTTGAAATGGCATTTGGGAGAACCTCAAACCAGCTTTCATAATTGAGAGCTCAGTTTAAGAAATATAAAGGCAGAAGTATTGTGGTTACAGTTGCATGACTGGAAACTGAAGGGGTAGTTTCCCACAGATCAGTTGGCATCAATCTTTATTTGCATAGTGGCAAATCTACAACAGAGCAACTTACAGTTACTGTGGGAAGAAAAAAACCTCTGTTAAGCAGTCAGAAATCTTGAGCATCTTCAGCTTTGTGGCATGTCGCTCTCAAGAGGGTCCTCCTCTATATATGTTTGTTAAGGTATTTATTATGGTGGTACAATAATAATAATAATAATAATAACAATGATCAGTATCAACCATGGATAGAGAGATTGTTTGAATTTTTACATTAACTATGAGGATGATAAGGTGGGGAAGACTGATGTTGAATAATATAGCAGCATTTAGTTGAAGCAATTAAACAGGGTTTAAAAAATGAGAATTTGAAAAATACAGTCATCATACAGAGGAGTAAGCTTTCAATACAAGACAGTCTAAGATATTCTGTGCAGTGGATTGCAAGTCTGTGCAATAAATGTCCAGCTAGATTAACTAAAGTGACATAATGCACAGTTTTCACAGCAATTTTTAATAGACAAATGATTGTGAATATTTAATTGCTGGAGTATGATTGATGGTATAGAGTACTGAAAAGAATGCAAAGAAACAACAGTGCAGCAGCATGTCAAACAGAATTGATTAATCCAGTGTGATGTGAGGTTAAACCACAATACAGTAAATTAGGTGCAGTATTTCAGTGCACTTAACAGTTGAATGTCCATGAAGCCTGAGTGTTCATCACTGCCTGAAGCCTCTGCTGCTGTTCTTCAGTCTACATCAGCCGACACCACAGCTTTTGGGGTGGCCTGTCAAATTTCAGGGGACCTCAGTTGGCTCAGACTACCACTGGACTGACCCCACAGAGCAGCAGAAAATGAACACTGATGGTTCATCCCCACCTTCAGACTCAAGACAGGAGCAAACTGCACAGATCTGACAAACTCTATAGTAGTTTTGGTGCTTAAAGCTGATTTGCTCAACACTCTTAGTAAATAAGACCTTGGAACAGGGAAGATAGCAAAGCAAAGGGGCACAATTCCTGCTGCTTTCAAAGCTGTCAAACGTTTGTCTGTCTGTAGTCAAGCACAAGCATAAACTTCAATGTGAGTTAAGTTTCCATGGTCCATTGGGCCAACTACGAATGAAGTAGTAGCGATAGTAGAGATAGTTTGGACACCCCCTGATATTAATGGACCAAGCCAGAGAGGGAATGCCCATTTGTGTTGAGACAACTCAATAAAGCAGTCTAGACATAAAAACCACCTTTGTCATCCTTAACCATTTATATCATCCACACCTGACCACCCCTGTTACTCACTTTGTTTGCATCATTTATCTCCACTCTTTCTCCTTTTGTTATTCTAACCAGATTTCCAACTGGGGTTCAGTGAAGTCCCTCTTATTTGGAGAATGTGAAAGTGAAATACCAACACACACACTCACACACACACACTTTGGCATTATCATTCAACCTGCACATGAACCTGTGACCTCCACAATCAGCTCTGTGTTGTCTTTGCTCACACACTGAGCTGATTATCCAATGTTAGCTCTTAGCAGCTGCAGAGTTCAAGTCCAGCACAGCCCACACTGGATGCTGACAGACAACCGATAAATTTCCATAAGTCAGTCACCCTGGGACCTCACATGATGAACGAGGTCCAGGAAAGCTTCTCACCACTGTATTGCGCAAGGCTGTTTCAAAACATCTGACACTTTCTTATTACATACGAAGTTTTATTCAAACTGACTGAAAACCCCAAAGACAAGCCACAGGGATGAAGCAGCTCAACGTTTTGCACTGAAAGACCTTAAAGCTGACCAAGTGTGTTTGTCTTACATGACGTGAATGGAAAACTAATAAGATTTAATCAGGAGTGGGCAAAGTTCACTAAGTTATTCTTTATTAACCATTAACCTGTTAACAAAAAGGTTAACTTAGATCGTGATTAATCAAGAAATTCTATAGTAAATACCTTGAGTCAGTGTGAACATTAACCAGTTTTATCAACCAATCATGAACTTTGTTCAGTGTCAATAGATCTAGGGCATGAGAAAGCCAGGACCATTTCAGCAGTACTTACTGTATTCCTACAGTACCAAGCACATTTCTGAACCAAGCCCTTGCCAGCCCTGCCATTGGGCTTAGGCTATGTCCACATGTAGGTGGGTATTTGTGAAAAAGGTTTTCCAAAAATAATCTTGTCAACAAGTATAAAGTGTTAAAAAAAAAACCATCTTTGGCCACATGAAAACTTAAAAATTCGTCCAAAAAAAAAAAAAAAAAAAAACAAGGGAGGGGAAGCTGAAACCTCAATAATAAAAAAGGGGGGGGCCATATGTCCTTTTTTTCCAGGACATGTCCTCCTTTATGGTCATAAAAATTATGTCCGGGGTATTTTAGAAAATTCCTTAAAATGTCAGGGTTTTGCTCAGCTTGTTCTACAGACCAAGCTGTCGCTAATTACAGAAAAAGACGTGCATGATTCAAACTACAGTGAATCCTCAAGTATATCCAAATAATTCTAACGGATTCTGAAAGCTGAGAAGCGGAGCTTTCCAGTGATATGAGGTACATTACGGTAAAGGCTGGATTGCCTGAAGGGAGGTACGGGAAGTGAGCTGACTGAGCCAGAGAGCAGAGAGAGGATTCAGAGACAAAGATGTGATTCATTTTTCACTATTTTCTGTGTCAATAATGTAAACATGTAAATAATGGCATTAGTATCATTCTGGAGTGTTGTCTTGGCATTCCTTTGCCATATTTCTGCCTAGCTCATCTTTTTTGTTATTGTCTTTTTCATCATAATTCGTGTCTTATGAATGTCATAAATGGTTACATAATATAATATTATAATAATATAAATAATAATAATAAAATTAAACAGGTTGAGTTTCTGTTTTGTCTTCTCAAAAGTGTTGTCCATGTTCATTTAGAATTGTTTATAAAGAGGAACGTTGAAAATTCAAATCTCTTTTTTTCTTTTCTTGTAATTACACACAGTTAAAAGCATGTACAGTACAACTTAATAATGACAAATACTTGCTAAAATGTTTTTTTTACCTGAAAAAGGTGCAAAATAAGTTGCTCTAAGGAAATTTTCTGACACATTTATTGGAAAAAAAAGGAAAGAAAAGACCAGGCGTCCATTTATATTCATAGTAGTAAAAGGATTAATGTTAATAAGTGCTGCACTGGAACACTGGCATGATTCCAGTGTACCTACCTGTCATGATATTGAGCGTGAATGCCGTAACATGTCCTGCTGAGGGTCCTCTTTTTGGGTTTTCAGAATATGATCACCTTAATCAATAGACCACATAGGTTGTTTATTAGTATGCAACAATGTCTGTGACATGGAACAGTTTTTATACAATTTCTATGAAAAAGTGGCTTCATTTTCTGATCTAATCCAACCACAAGTCTGTCACAGTTTAACTAGTGACCATGTTAACAGATGTCTGGAGGTGACTTTAGCAAATATTACTTTGTTTGAATTTCAGTTCGCAACTTATCTAATGATCTTCTTTAAATCCTGTTATATGTTATTATAAAGCAACCATGGGTACTCTTGTTGCTTTCAGCTACAGCGTCCACAGACACAGGCAGCCATGGATCAACAGTCAACTCAGTCACTTGTGAAACCGTAACACCAAGTCTCTTCCAATATGCTGGCAGCATTTGTGTGTCTGAGTGTTGTTTTTAGCAGCCTCATAGTGAGGGGGCAACTGAAAGTGCATGTAATCATATAAATAGTCCACTCCGCTACACTGAAACCAGCAAATGTTCAGCAATGCCCGCTGCAGCACAACAGCACTTAAAACAACTATCTGTAGGAATTAACTATAGAAAGTAACATTGTCACATAGTGTGACCACGCACACATGAGAAAATGGCAGAGCGAGACCTTTTAGGCCTAAAGTGTTTCTCTGTCTGCACCAATACACCCTCAACTAGTGGTTCTGGATTACTTTCTATCATGCCCCCCCTTTGAGGTCAATGTTTTCTGTCACTTGAAGGGCGAGGTCGGGATTTATTTCAATGCATCAAAGCCAGTTTCCTCATTAAGTATTAGTGCCCAAACACAAACAAAAAAAATGCACTTATCTGCTATTTTTCTTGCCTTACATGAATTATAATTTCAATTCTAACCCTATAATTAGGGATGCATGATACTGCATTTTTGCCGATATCTGAAATGTTGATATTTTTTAAATTTATTATCGCAGATACTGATATTTCTGATCAAGAGCAAAATCTCTGTACTTAACAAAAATGAACTTTTTTCTTCCAGTGTTACAGTATACTTTTGTAAGGAACAGATGTAAAACAAAAAAAAGTCTTACAAAAATGAAACCCTTGATTTTTAAATGCACTCAGTGATGAGAAGGTGCATCAATATTGTACATTTGTGTTATTTGCCAATTATCCAGCCAATATATGGCCGATATGTGTGGCCGATATATCGGCTGTAAATATTTGCAAAAATTTCAATATTGGTACTTAACTTTTTAGGCTGATATCGGCCAATACGGATATCAAACCGATCGTGCATCTCTACTGATAATATCTTAAAAAACAGTTTTGTTTTGAAAAAGATGACAACCTACATACCTATTTCTTAAAAGACTCAATAAGAAACGTAGGAGTCACAATTTAAAGCTCTAACAAAATGAAACTTTTCACATTTTATATTAACAATGAGGAATAATGTAACAAAGGTGGAAGAATTAACAGTGTCTACATCGCAATGACAGAAAAAATACTCAATTATTGTCAAAGTAACACATTTTAGACCTAAGACAGTCCTGTTTTGATGAAAAATAAAAGTTAAAAAAAATGTAATATTCCAAAAAATAATAATAATACAGTCAACAGAAGATTGTTGTTACAGCCCCTGTCCAGACAAGTCATGCCATGCCCACCTTGGGATCACACCCCCACTAATTAAAAACACTGTCCTAAAAAGAGTTTCTGGAAATCTTCACCCTCGTGGGAGTTTACAAAATAGTGTGTGGACATGTCAGGCAGCTACTGGCGCTGTAAACAGGGGGAGAAGTCCAGATGCTGTGGACACCTTGTCTCATGCATGGAGATGCTCTATAATGCAGAGAAGACAAGCTGAACACACTAAAGAGCACATAAAAGTGAATAAAACAATAATATGGGCTCTTCAGTATAGTCAACAAGTTCTGCTTGCACTATCGATGGATACTTTCAGTTATACAGGCACTTCTGATTTAGTTTTTATTTAATGAAATAAGATGTTTCTTTTAACTTCTCAGGTGAAATGTCTTGAAATAAGGGAGGTAATTTTGACTTAATTTCACAAACATTCTTGTTGGATCAGAAACTTGGCAGTGTTAATATACCAGAGGGTATAATAGTTGCTTTTTGGTCGCGTTTATGCAACAGTCAAAAAAGAAGGCTTTGTTGCAGACTAATTGAGAGACAGCTTATGGGTAAAATCGGCTGTTCAGCATTACTTCAGGCGCCAAAATAGCTACAGAAACACACAGAATATTAGAGCCTGAGCTGTTCAGGAAACACAACCAGCAACAACAGGAGAGACCTGGCATGCAGCAGGTAGACGGTGTAATTGGAGAAAACAGTACATACCAAACTGCAGCTGGAGGTCCACTGGCAGCCCAAATTTAAGCCTTCATGAGATGGAGAAGTTGCTCTGAAATGATCCCAGCTGATGTGAAACACTCACAGTCTGCATCTGTGAGGGTGGAGGTGGGAGGTGGTGAGAGCGACCACAGGTTTTTCTACGCACGTAGGGAGGGAACGACTCCCTCAATTCCCAAAAAGAAAAGACCTCCTAAAATCATTGGAAGGGAGAGCTGAAAGAATGTGGCTGAATCAACAAAACTGCTAACTCATTGTGGCTGAAAATACAGTGTACGATCCTCAGAGGTGCCAAGGCTTGTGAACCAGTTGGACCACAGTGGAGTGACTGAACTTGCTGGGTGACAAATTTAAAATAAACCAGGTCATTGTAATTAATCCATGCACAAAAAACACAGCCACAAGGATAACATTTGTTTTATTTTATTTAATTTGCCCAGGAATGTTTTTAACAGAAAGTACAGCACAGTGCAGTGGTTCTCAACTGGTCCACCATGAGGACACATCACTACCTCCTTCATGAGAATCTGTAACAAACATTTTGGCAAATTATTGACCGCTGACATGTTTTAAACGACAGATGTTGCAGTTTAGAAGGAACAAAACCTATAATTAAGAAAACAACAAGACAAAACCAACATGTTCAAGAAGCTCATGATTATAGAAGACCTTGGGGAACATTCATGCATATTTCACAGTTTCTCTGTGGTAACAGACCTTAAGATCTCTGCACATAAATACAACATCATGTAAAAAACAGCTTTGATATCCTAACAAGACTTATACATTTGAAGTTAGGGATGTGTGCAATTAGGCAGCTTAACTGAATTTGGTTGAATTTATACTGGGCCCTAGGGTCACAGGCCGGTTCGACTGATTCATATGGAGTTTCTATAAATACAGACCCAAAATCACAGTCAAATGCTCGGTCTAAAGCAGGGGTGTCCAAACTTCTTTCACCACATACAACTCTGCCTGAAGTATGCTGAAGTCAGCCAAACCAGACCAATTATTTTTAAAGGTTCTATGTCCTGGTGTTTGATCATTCACCTCATGTCTTGGGTGTCTATTAGCAACGATTTGATTCAAGTTGAACAAAAACGAAAAAATTATCTCTGTAGAGCAGGGGTGGGCAACTTTCCAAAAGTCAACAAATAAACATGAAGGAAATACTTCTATATAATCAAGATTGTTATTTTTATTAGTTTTTCTAAGTTATTGAAGAACTTACTCTGCTGTAATAGTGTCTCTAAATCTCTTTTATGAAGCATTGAAACATTATATCAAGTACTACTCTATACTTTATTTAGAAAATGGCAACAGTTTGTGCTTTAAAATTCAGAAAAAACTCAGTGTTTCATTGATTTAAAAAAAAAATAGCTGAATTGACTTTAGTTCCATGTACACTGGCTAAATTAGCTTGAATTTCACTATGCATAATAACTTGTATTTGTATTATAATGTATGAGAATTGTTTCGTGACTACTTTATATTTGCATATTTTGTTGTTTTGTTGTTTATAAACATTATTTTTCCCCTTTGAGAGTATCCGACAGTTTGTAATAATGCGGCCCTTGATATCAGGGGGTGCTGTTGGGCCCTCGCCACCTCAGAATCACTTAGAATGTGACCAACGCTCAGTTCTGTGAAGAAGGGAGACAATAGTGCTATATCTCCTCATTTAGGCAAAAAGCAAGAACAAATAAACTTTGTGGAAGAGTTAGTTTCTTTGATGATTTGCCCTACTGATACTAAATTGGACCTTGAGACAGTGCACATAGCCATCTAACAGTGGCATGTGTCACAACTGGCCTCTGGGCCACAATTTGGACCCCCTGGTCTATAGTGTAACATAGCTGCCTTTCACTTGTAGCCACTGTAGCCCTAGTTGATGATTATTGCCATGCTACCATGATGTCCAACGACCTGAATATAAGCAAAGGCCGTGTAGTATTGATAGTATCTCATTGGAGCAGCATGAAGTCTGGTTATACTCAAGTATTACCCATAAATAGGCATGTTAATAGCCAGCTTAAGAATTAAGGTTGTGTAACTAATTTGTGGGAAACACATTTACAAGTCTTTATACACATAAATATTTATCAATACAGGCCCTTATTCCTGGTCAAATGCTCTGTCTAACTGTAATGGAGGCAGGTTGCCCCTCAACCTGGATGTAAATAAGCAACTTGAAAGAACAGATAGCATTAATAGCATCTCTAAGAAATAGGTTTGGGAGACAGATTTTCTCCAATACTGTACTGAATCAAATGTCAGTGCCTAAAACTTATTTATTTACTGCTTTTGATTATTTTGAAAGCAGTAACACTGTTAACTCTGTTGTAGCCCTGGTGGTAATACTCCAGTTACATGTAACGTCCTTTCCTTTGACTGGGGAAGCAAAAGAAAGTAGAGAGGGTTTTGGCATCTTTGGCCCTGACACTTTGTGAATGGCACCTGAATGAAGCACAACTATCTGTGTTGTGTGTTGGTTCAGTAGGATTTGGATGGGTTGGTACCAGTACCACACTGTAATCTAGTTTCAATGCCCATCTCCACAGAAGAACATCTTATTTTAGCAGTATTTTAATCTAGTAAACAAGGATAAGGATGAGCTCATGTATACTGACGTATCAAACGACTCGACCAAAGCAACACTTTGCCACATTCAGCACAAATATGGATGTTGACCTTGAAGGAGAGAGGGTGGTGCTGGCAATAGCCAGACTCCTCGCTGTAAACCAACTTTATTGTCTTCCCAATGACATTGTGACAAGGTGTGGTTCTTGATTTAGAACATTTAATGCTTGTTTTTTATTATTCCCAGCTTTGAAATTGTTGGTCTGCATTTTCCTATGCCTAACTACTGTTCCAAAATTGAACGACTCACTCATTCAATTTTGACTGCTTTTTTTAACATTGGACAAGTAGGCATGGAAAAAGTTACACACAGCTAAATTTGAAATAGTTTTCTAATGAATACCACTGGCTGAGATCTTGGGAAAAAAGGCCAAAATGTCCACATTACTGCAGCAATATTGAGGAAAATAAAACACATGCTGTGTTCATTAAAATCAGCAGTTACCAAATAGCATCCAAAGATTTTTTCAACTGAGAGAAGGCAAACATCATCTCCAAAGGAATTTTTATGTTCAAGAAAGAACCAATATGAAACTTCAGTGTGTCTCAATAAAAGGAGTTAAATTATGGAACAGCTGCAGTGATGAACTGAAATCATGTAAAACAATGGGTAGGTTTAAATACACCTTTAAAACTGAAATATTTAACAGATACAGAACGGAAAAACAAAGGGAAAATCAGTAACATCATGGGTACTGTGTATCCAGTGATGTGTCATTTTGTTTTTGTTTTTAAATTTTGTGGTTTATGCTGTAATTCGTCTGATTTTTTCGCTGCTTTTTGTTGCTAACTTTATTATTGGCTATGACCTGAACAGTGCTTAGGGGTGAATTTAAGCAATACATTTTGAGAAGGAATAAGGGGTGGGACTAGCTAATGTTTTTTACTTCTTCCTGCACCCTTTTTGAACAGAATCTGGTTTTGAAAGGATTAACGGTAGTAGAAAAAACTGCTGCAACAGCTATTTGCATTTGCTTACTATTATAGTTTATCTTGTTGTATATGTATAAATGTATCCATATACATGCATGTTTTCCATTCAAGTTCAAATTACACATTCAGTAATCATTAATCAAACCATTCAGGGCTTCTGCATATCAATCATTTTTTGCTAGACATAAAAAAAGACCACAGCTCACTTTGAGTCCTGACCGACCAGTTGAGAACCACTGAGATAGGGAATCTGGTCCAATACAGCCTGATTATTACACAAACACTTTATACAAACACATAAATAACCAAAAAGACAAAAAGACCTCCGTTAGTCTGCTGCTTCTCGAAACAGATGTTGGCCAATCTCACCACAGCACATTAAAACTTTGCTTTCAACAGCATTTACATTCTCAGCCTCGAGCACAATCAGCACCCAGGAGAACAATAATGTTACTCACAAATCACAAGGATGTCAGACACACACAACACTACAGGGAAAGAAAGAGCCAGGCAGAGTAGTCAGATCCCTGTGTGTACAAACACACTCTTGTACACTTGGAAAAGGAGATAAAGATGTGTTAGAGTAATTACCATGTAACGCAGAAGCCAAAGGGTTTTATTACAGAGAGCTGTGCTTCCTCCAAAAGACAGAGGGGGGATGTTGAAGATGAGAGGACAGATGACATATGCTCCACTTTGCTTATTCTGTGAAAATTGTGTTACTTAAGTTATGAAGATGCCAAATCTTCATTTGTTTTTTATCTTCAGTAATAGTTGGTGGCCTGAGTTAATTAGCATGATGCTAACTTATGATAAAAATACCCTTAATTGTCTCACAGAAAAAGCAACACAATCACTTTTTTAAATTTAGGAAAATCTATTTTCCTCAGTAATGCTTATTAATAAGTGTATTAAAGTTTGTATAATGCAAAGAAAAGGCCTTCTCACATATGCAACCCTGATTTTTTTCAAACATCTTCAGTCTAGAAACAGCCCTGCTTGTTCACACTAACACCTTGTAGCTACAGGTTTTCCACGAGGTCTGTTGTCAGCCAACAGGTTAAGTCTGGGTAAAAAGCTCATTGGTTAAAACCCTTTTAACAAATGCAGAAAAAACCTGACAGTTTTCATGAATATAATCAGGCGAGCGGTGGATCGGCCTGATTCAATGTCTGTAATCAGGCTGATCCATCTTGCCAAGCTCCAATCTACAACAACTGTGCTCCGCCTGAAGTGACACGGCCCAACCAGCATCCTGAAGAGCAGGAGAGGGGGGAGGTACGAGCGAGCAGGACAGCAGGAAGAGACTGCTCTTTCAGAGATTAGCATAG
This sequence comes from Cetoscarus ocellatus, assembly GCA_037902135.1. NCBI lineage: Eukaryota > Metazoa > Chordata > Actinopteri > Labriformes > Labridae > Cetoscarus > Cetoscarus ocellatus. The sequence goes on from JBAMNC010000366.1 coordinate 942,581, forward strand.
ACGCTAACAGCTTCAGTAGCAGTGTTATCATATCTTGACTGTATTTCCTTATTATGTGAAAAACAAACAACATCAAAGCATTTCTCAATTGAAATGATATTTTTGCTCCACTTCTGACATTTTTTGGTGAAACTTTGTTCTACAAAGTGGCTTATTTTTTGTACTTTACCAGGTGGCAGTAGTGTTCACCTACTACAAGATCTGATTGACCCATAATGAATGTGACTGACAGAACGATCGTCCAGTCATCTGCTGGATATACTTCTGAAAGGTTCTGCCTTTCCCAAACACTTTTAGTCCATGATTGACTACTGAAATATATTCTGTATAGAATTTGTATAGTCCATCTGGTGTGTCGGGTTAATTCAAACATAAACAGCAGGCTTTTAACACAAATTTACCTTGATAATACCCTGAAATAGTCCAACATTTACTTGAGTGAGCTACATGTGTGAACCTTACAGCAGGGTTTTTCACTCAGACCTTACCCTGAAATTACCCTGCTAGCTCCAAGTATATCTCCCCTCCCCCACCCCATCAATAACTGGCATAAGCCCTTTTCACACATGCACCCCTGATATTTTCTCAAAGATATCAGGGCAGCCTACCAAGAAAACTTCCTGACATTCTTCTTCACACTTGGCCCTCATGCAGGCAAGTGTTTGCACGTCAGCCAGTGGAGGGGTAGGAGGGAAAAATACCAGGAGGTAGCAGGTAAATCTAAGGGTAAAATCTGAGGGAAAATTCTGCAGTTTTCACTCACACATGCGGCTCACCCCTGTGAAATCAGGATTATTTTAGGGATTTTCTGCAAGCGTGAATGGCTTTATGCAAAATACAGAAAAGATTCCTTCGGTGAGAGGCCAAGTGTGAAGTCAAGGAATATTCTGGAGAGATATCCCAAGTATTTTCTGATAAGCTTCCAGGTTGTACAAGTGAAAAGGGCGATACAAACTGCAGGAAAACCTCCTGCTGTGGCATACAATGGTGAACTAGTGAGTCAGGGAATTTTCTAGGTAGGTTACCCATATGTTTTTCAGAAATTTCTCACTTGCATGTGTGAAAAGGGCTAAATGATGCCATCCATTTCATCAGAGGTTGGAAATTCAAGAATCCAGTTGGATATGTCACCTTGCACTCTTCCTGAAGTCAGAATGCAAACTGGGAAACTCTGAGGCTCTTCAGTAAGTCTAATTTAAAGACCTCATAAGTGGACCACCTTTAGCTCCAATGTAGTGCCCTTACAACTCTGACATGTAAGTTCAGAGATCAGTGGAACAAATTATACCTTCACAGCTGCTCACCCTAGTTAAGTCGGGAAAGTGTCAGAGATTTCATGCACGTGTTACTCTAGTTCTTATTCTCCTCAACATCTCAGGATGAGTCTGACTCTACAGTTGTGTTGTCGTTCAAAGTCGTTGGAGAACAGGGGATAAAATTGTATTATAATAATTATAGCCTCACAGGCGCCAAGGTTTTCATTGCAGGGAACTGTGCTTTGTCCAAAAAAGAGAAGGCGGTAATGATTGAGACAGGGAGACCGCTGATAAACGATGGAGAGCTTGCCAGAAGAAACTCACAGATCCAGCACAGATCATTTTTCATTTAAAGTGAACTTGAAATCAACCAGAGATATAAGATCGAGCCAAAAGAGAAAACAAAGTACACAGATGTTCAAATTACTCCTAAGGGGGAATCAAACTTGACGTTATTGTTCCAGTCCTTCATCTGGAGTATAACCTGTAACTTCAGTAGGACATACTAGTATGAAGTCTTCTCTTCTACTCATGGAGAGATGAAGCTGCTGTGGTTCCATGATACATTTATAAAAACAGTTTATTTTTATTACCAGCAGAGCTGGGTGGAGGGGAGATCCATCAGCCCTGCAGAGCTCAGCTGGACGGCTCCTCAGAACGGGGAGAGGCTCGGCACTTTGATATTGATGTCTCCGATGTTGATGTTGCGGGGAATCTCGGGCAGGTTCATGTTCTTCACGGCAGAGACGGCGCGAGCAGGTGCAGCTGACAGACCTCCCTGACAAACAAACAACACAGAAAACAGAAAAATACTATTTATGACACTGGTCCTGGAAATGTATAATCAGGGATGGGAAGTAATAAGATTTTCTGATACCAAAGTCTTTACTGATCCTGTTTACTGACCAATTTCTTTATCAATCCCTGATTGATTTCGATGGATTTTCTGTGTGGAAAAAAATTAGGCTACACAAGAATTGTCTCTGATATTCAATGCCAAGATGCATCAACAAGTGTTAATAGCATGATCCTGGTACTTCGGCCAGCATCAGACTTTCATTGTTTATCAGTAACAATAACAAGGAAAGTGGTAACAAGGGCTCCCACAAAACAGCACAGAGGTGAAAGTATGATCCGCTTCAAGGGCTAGTTCTAGATTTTTGAAGTGGTGCTGTATGAGGTACATAGCACTAGCTGGAACAGTTTCCACAGTGACAGAGATCAGCTTTCGTCTGTACAGAGGTAGTCTGCACAGAAGCTAAAGCTATATATAGCTGGACCTTCTCTGCATAATCTAAAGAGTATTAGGTGAAAACAAGTTACAAAGACACCATCAGGTGATTGCACATGTCTTATTTCTTGACAACATACTTTTTTTCACTACCAAGCCACTTCGTCTTGGCACTACTTTGGTTCACAGCACAGCCAATGTATCCTTCCCCCCACGGAGGATATTAATATTATTATTTTATTAGCATTATTAATATTGTCTTGTTATATTTGCTGTCCTGTTTTCTGATTTCAACCCCTTTTTATTGCTGCTTTTATGTTTTTACTGCTGCTTTATGTTTTTATTTTAGTCCTCATGTTCTCATTTTATGTTGCATGGTTCTTGGATTGACTGGGTTTTTATGACATATGAAAGGGTCTTCGATTCAGAGGCCTGGAGTCACTTGACTCCAGAAGCACCAGTTGCTCTCCTCTTAGTTTTTCTTGCTAGAGTTTTTTATGCCTTTTGTGTCTTTTTGTAAGAGTGCCTTGATTTAAACTGAGCTTTTTGTTTCTATTTCCTTGCGCTGAAGCTCTTGTGCTTTGTTGTCTGTATGTTCTTGACTGTTTGTCAAAGCACTTTGTACACCTCTGTTTTTAAAAGTGCTATGCAAATAAAGTTATTATTATTATAAATTATTATTATTATTACCAGCAGTGCAAACCTCGCACAATCTGCAGTCTTCACAAGAAGAAACAACTCCTACAAAACTGGAAAAACTGGCTATTTTTGCAGCAAATATGATCAATGTATACTTTGGGCACTTGGGAATACTTGTATGAAGTGGAGTTCACATAGAGAAACTTCTGTACTTGAAGAGTCTACAGGTCTGAATGAAAAATGGAGGAAAGTGCTATGGGAGCTGGATTACTGGAGAAATAGAAATGTTAGATGTTGATACAGGTGTGTCAACTGTGAGCTCATGTTGTAACACTGGATGAAATAAGGGAGTAAATTTGCAATTTCACTTTGGGATGTTTCAGGATCAGAGGATATAAGCAGCTTTTACACGTGCCGCTGCAGTCTGTAGCGCTCATTATGCAGAGCCTCCCTGCAGTAAGGAACTTTTACAGACCAGATTCACAGTTTAACAAACAATTAAGAAGCAACAGATGAGTCAAATGAAAGTTTGTCTTCAAAGTAAGTACTCAGCTTATACTGATCGTATACCGTATAAAGACACAGGCCATGGTTTTGATGATAAGTTTACTTGAAGAAAACACCCTGTGTGGTCACTGTCAGGGGGCTAAACTGAGCTAGAAAAACACATTTTTAAAATCACTATACATGGTCAACAGGATAATCTTAAAACATTTGTAGCTTTGGATCATACTCATCATCAGGTGTGGAGTGATATTAGTGCACTCAGCAAAATGAAAGAGAGGTTGTATGTCGATCAGGACGGTGCTGGCAGTAGGACACAGTGGGCTGTGCATGGTACAGAGGTAGTACCAAAACAAAGCAGCTTGGTAGTGGAAAAGTGAGTTGTCGTCAAGAATTTGATATAGCGTAAAATCACCCTGTGGTGTCTTTGTATCTTGTTTCCACCTAACACTCTTTCAGTTACACAGACAAAGTGGCCCTATGTCCTGGTATACACAGTTCTGGCCTCTGTGCCGACTAATGCTGCACAGATGAGAGCTGATCTCTGTCGCTGTGGCTAATGTTGCAGATAATACTATATACCTCACACAACCCCAGAGCAGTTCTCTTAAGGTCCCTGACTGTCATCATAAGTCTTGCAATGTGAGCACTTGGCATGTGCACATTTTTCCACCAGCTGTGGTGGAAAAACAATGAATCACTCAGCTCTAATCCAGCATGTGACACAATCAAGCACTTGTGACAGAATCAGCTTGATGTTTTTGCTTCCTTGTACAAAAAGTGTCCTACAGCCCATGAATAATGCATGTCAAAGCAGCATGATGCCGCGCTGTCTGTGGTGTAGTAGGGTTTTCAAACTGACCTCTGACTTCTCCATGCGGTTCTGCACCTCCACCTGAGCGACAATTTCATTCATGTTGGTCTCCAGCACCATTCCTCCCATCACCACCTCCTGTAGGATATAATGGACCTGCAGGCAGAAGTGACACTACAGTGAATGCACAGTGGCAGCATGTGTTTTTTTCAGACATGAGAGCAGCCCTATTTACACATTACATGTTGTGACTTAACATCTGAAATACACAGCGAAATGAGAGCGTAAATTAGGAGGTCAGACAGAGAATCCAGCATTAAAACTGCACTGCACAAATCCCACAAAAACAGGCTGCTAAATGCAACCAGATGTCACTGTTTATTCTATCTGTTTGGCAATTTACCGCGCTTTCCTACTGGGAAACGCAGTACATCCACAAATCTTCATACTAACTGACTCAAAAGGATAAAACAGGTAGAAGATCTGAAGCTGAAGAGATTCACCGTCGCAGTGGAGGAGCTTTGCATTAATGACTCTCCAGGACTCAGTTTCAATTTCCTTTCAAGTTTACTTTTGGGAATTTCTGTGGGCAGGAAATGTTTCTGGGAAATTGAGACCATCTTCAGCTGAAGACCTACTTTGTGGTTACTGATGCCATGAAGGAAAAAGAGAAAACATTCAAAGCTGTACCGGGGTGTCGTATTACAAAAAGCCATATTTTGCCAATCTGTCCATACAAACACACCTTTAGCTGCAGCTAACGTGAAACATTGGGGGAGAACATTAAAAACTCTCGTATATTGACCAGGAGCCAAACTGTGTTATAGCCAGGTATGAGAACAAAAACAGCTTCACTCGGATGTTAAGGTCAGTTTTGCCGAGCCAGAAGAGCGTTCTGGGAGTTCGACATTTAGTATCTGCAAGAAATTTTTCCAAGTCTCGTCTTGGCACATTCCTTAGAGCAAACCCACCGCACCACATGATGTTAATTTCTTGCTGAGAAAATTCAATCAAGTTGGCCATGGATGTGTCTGATTAACTTCCAGCAACTCTTTTCATCCAGCTCCAGAGAGAAAGAAAAGGTTTCAGCAGAGCTCTGCCTGTTGTAGGCAGAGCTCTGCTGTAAAAGGAGCCGGCACACAGTCCAAACAGAATCAGTTTTATTCTGTTGCAGGGCTGGGCAGTATTGACCAAAATCAGATTTACCTTTAAGCAAATTGTCTTCCTATTCTTTTCCAGCAAATACACAACAAATGGTTATCACAATACTCGATAATAGACTTTAATATAAATACAGAAAAATATAAAACAATAGTAATACCTGTTTGACACCATGGTAAAAAAAATGGAAGTCCTAAACACCTAATATGGAACAAAATTCTTTTTTAATTATCATTAACTGCAGCAAAACTAATCAAACTGTCTCAATTGGGGGTGGGAAACCTCTTCAGCAGTTAAATAAAGAACCTATAAGAGTGCAGACAAACAGACTAAACCTCTGACACTGGTCTTTAAAACAGCAGACATGATGGCTGTCATTTAGGGACAGATGCAGCGGGGCGTCCTCTCTCTCTCTGACTAGTGGTTGCAGCGCACAGACACTCACGGCATGCATCTGTGCACATAACAGAAGAATACATTATTTGCAGGTGTTTTTTTTTCATTATTTAGTCTTAACCTCACAGGCGTCCTTTGTGATGTGCATTTTCATGTTGCAATGATGGAAAAAAGGGGTTTATCATTCAGGCCTACTAGCAATATTTAAAAAAAAAACTGAGCTACAATTGGCTCAATTTGTCAGAAAACACTTTGATTCTGCATTAGTTAAGAGGTCTGTAAAACTAAAAATACAACTATACATAAATGTCCATAGATAACAATGTATGCCTTGTAACTTGCATTGAAAAATCAGCTATACTGGCTTGAATTCTGCAGTTAGCTCATTAAAAAATACTACTTGCACTTGAGTTCAAACATACATGTGATTAAAACAAAGTTATAGAGTTATAAACAAAAACTTGTACTTTTTTTTTTTTTTACCTCAATTCCTACAATTATCCAATGAGTCACAATACTATGGCCCCTTGGCAATGAGATAAAAATTGAACTGACTCTTTTTGGAGCCACAGCTGCCATCCTTGGTCTAAATGTACAATAGCATTAGAAACAATTCAATACAATGAGGTTGTCAGCACTTTCTTTATTCTCAAATACCATGTGAATTAAAAACACACCGTTTAAACAAGCAGTGGGGTACAAAACATACAAATCGAATGTTTTTGTCATAATTTTGTCAACATGGCTCTAAGATGTTAGCAACATTGAAGCAAAACTGGCAAAATAAAGGGTCCAAAACTGCCCTTTGGATTAGGCTATGTGCAGGTTTTTTTGTTTTTGTTTTTTTTTTTACAAATTCAAACACTGACAATAGGTTGTTCTCTTTTTCTGGCCAAAATTTGGAGTGGCACAAAACTAAAGCATTTCAAAGGAATGCTCTATGAAGGAATAACTTTTTGCACCTCATCTGAAGGTCACTGCGGTGATGTGGGCATTTTATTACAGCAACCATAACAGATTTTAAGACATATTTTTGTTGCCATGCTATCAAACAGGTATCACTTCGTACTGGTCTTTGCTGATATCATAAATGCTCATGAAGGAACAGTACATTACGTAATTTACACCTAATATAGTGGCCTCCAAAGCAGCAGAGTCAAATACAGTAACTTAGACAACAAGAGTGGCACCATTTGCCTGAGTTTAAAGCCATTTAACTTTGGCAGCTGGTGAAGAATTACGACAGCTTTTCAACAGCAGTTCACACACCAGCCTTCAGCTAACAAGGAAGCTTATTTTGGTTCTGTTTAATTCAAAGGCTGAGACTAGCAGATTGAAGATGACCGTGGGGGTTAATTGTAATATGTTGTTGTTTTAACAAAATACCAAAAAAATAAATGATGATTTCACATTTAGATTTCACAAGGTTCATAGTTGTTTTTTCCAAGTAAATCAGCATATTCATATTTATCTACATAATATGCGTACATTCATATATTTAGTCTATATTCATACTTATCCACATTATATGTAAGTCTGCACAGTGATTGATAGAAGACTACCTATCTATTCACAATGCCAAGTATATCTGATTGTTTGACAGAATCTTGAAACAACATAAGTATAATTCTTTTTTGTTCTGGACATATATAGATATGTAATCACGCAATTTATGTATATAACAGTCTATTACACTGCACTTCTGGATTGGATCATTACTCTGTACTTCGGTAAGTGTAATGATAATAAATTTGAATCCTAATCCTGATACTACTGTTTGTGGTTTTAACTAAAACATTTTTTCTTCTAAACATTAGAAAACATTTCTTAAATGAACATAAACCATAAAGATATAAACAATACTGCCTAACACTTTTTCATGTCTGAAAATATATCTATATTTACTAAAACTCTATATATTACCCTGCCCTAACGTGTAGTCTAAATAAATAAATAAAAAAATAAACTATGATTAATGATTTACTTTTAACCATAGTTACTTGAAAAACACAAGTTTCAGAAGAAGATGACTTGTGACCATGACCATGGACCCTTTTTTGGTGAGGACTTTGAGAAGAGAAGTGTCAGCACTACAGAATCATACAAACTCATCACTTAAAGACAAAGAGTAAGGTGTAACTCACACAGTCACAGCGAAATAGTCATGCCCACATGACACAATTAAAAAATGACTAACACAATAACAACTGTGCAGCTGTTCCTGAAAACAGCTGTGACTGTATGTTAAGACATCTGGACAAACAAGTTCAAGCCTCCTTACAGCTCATTTATAAAAATAAACATGTCCTCATCTCAACTTTTTTCCGACTATTAAATGTCACTGTTTCTGAGAAAAAGAGAATTTCTGAACATACCAAGTAGTAAAAAGTAAATTAAAACCCCAAAGGAGAAGTGAGAACTTAGTATTAAGATAAAATGGTCTCAGGGATACAAAATATCACCCACATTCAATCAATACTGACAGATCACTGAAAAGTTCATTAAAGGTGAAGAGAAATGTGAAAATTTCTGTAGATAATTACAGCAAATTAATATTTGACATTCACCTGGCCAGACACAGTCAACCAAATCTAATTTGTTTAGCTCCTTTCATACAAGATAATCACAGTCATTGACATACATATAAACAAAGAAATAAATAAAATACTACATAAATAAACAAGCTGCCATTTTCTAAGTTACACCCACTCAATTGCTTGTTAACACAAAAAGCTTATCTGCTAATCATATGGCAGCAACTCAATGCATTTAGGCATGGTCAAGAAGACCTGCTGAGGCTCAAACTGAGCCTTAAAATGGAAAAGAAAGGGGACTGAAGTGACTTTAAATGTGTCATGGTTTTTTGGTACAAGACATGCTGGTCTGAGTATTTCAGAAAATGCTGATCTACTGTTGTTTTCATGCATAACCATTTCCAGAGTTTCCAGAGAAAGGTCTTAAAAAGACGGAACATCTAGCGTGCTGCAATGATGATGAAGAAGGAACAGCTAATCAAATAACCACTTGTTGCAGAAAAAAGTATGCAGTACACACACACACACACACACACACAACATGCAAGACCTTGAAGCAGATGGGCTGTGGCAGCAGAAGACCACAATGGGTGGCAGTCCTATCAGGAAACTTATGGCCCATTTGGACGACAACAAAAATGGCTGAAAACAGAGAGTTTTCATTGCGCTTACGCCTTCTGTTTACACAAGAACGGTGCCCTGAGTGTCTGGATCCGCGGACTTTTGAAACCAGGGTCCAGAGAGAAAAGTTTTGAAGGTTTTTGTTGTCGTCTCCATCTAAACAGGGATTGCTGTTGTCAGGGAATACGTGAATGCACAGGGCATGTGCAGTACTCTTAAAGGTAGCGTGCACCTAGGAATAACAGCTATGGCCAATGACCAAGTAACATGTGTGCTGCCAACTGTGTTAAGTTTGTTATGGCTCCTCCACCAAAATGTGGATTTGCTGCGTCAATACTCTGACCAGCAGAGAAGCATTCATTATATTTGGAAAGGACACTACAAATTTACATCACCTGCTACTGGCCTGGCATGCACTCTACCGTGTTTTCAGTCGTTCTCATGGATCCATGTGAACTTGCATCATTATCACACCATCTTCGTGTGAACTTCCATCGTGATCACCCTGTCTCCGTGTGAACACTGAGTGCTTATGAAAAACGCAAAGGAAAAACTTTTCTGTTCTGGCGACAACGTTGTCATGTAAACGGGCCCTGAGGCTTCAGTTCACGCAGTCTCACCAAAGTTGGATATGAAGATTGGAAAATGTTGTCTGGTTTGATGAATCTCAGTTTCTGTGGTGGTGGTGTGGGGATACTGTCTTGGCACACTTTGGGCCCTTTATTACCAACAGAGCATGGTTTAAACTCCGCAATCTACCTGAGAATTGTTGCTGACCATGTCCATCCCTTTATGTCCTCAGTGTACCATCTTCTGATACTTCCAGCAGGACAACACTCCATGTTTTATAGTTTAAAACACCTTAAACTGTGTTCTTGAGCAACTTCTCTCAATCCAATAGAGCACTTTTGGGATGTGATGGAGCAGGAGATTTGCTTCATGTATTTCCAGGCGACAAATCTGCAGCAGCTGTGTGATGCTTTCACGTAAATATGGACTTAAGACCTTGAGGAATGTTCCCAGTACCTTGATGACTGTATGCCACAAGGAATTAAGGCAGTTGTGAAGGTCAAAGGGGTCCAACGCAGCACTAGCAAGGTGTGCCTAATAAAGTGGATGTTGAGTGTATGTAAGGCCCATCATCCAACCCCGCAATCCATACACAAGCATAAAGAACTTAGAAATGTACATCAGTTAAACTTGAGTTTGAAGCAGAGCCTTTGAGATACTTGTTTTCTTTTTTATTGGTCTAAATTCTCCCACTTCACCGACATTTATCCACGTTCGCACTCACCTTGTCCATGTGGAATATGAGGTCCAGCTCACAGACATTTTCAAAGCATTTATCCAGCGTCTCCACAAACACCTACAATAGAAAGGAAGTAGACAATCAAACACTCTTAAACTTAAATGATCACCTGTATGTTCAAGAGGAGATTTTCTTATGTCAGTTTAACCAATGACAAAGTCAAGAACAAATCCACCGGGTCAATCTATCAAGCACATCATTCATGTCCAAGCAGAGGAAGATTCGTTTCTTTATGCATTTATTCATCAAATTTATCATAAAAAGCAGCATCCTCATGCTCTGCTCTGCTCTGATTCCGAACTTGAAAAAAAAAAAAAAAAAAAAAAAAAAATTCACTGCCTGCCATGTGGTCGGGACGTGACCTTTGTACAAAGGCTTCTATTCTTCATACAGGCAACTTTGGATTAATTTGAACATGGGCTGAATGATATTGGAAAAAATCTTATTGCAACAGTCTGTCCCTCTGCGATACAAATTGTAATTTTTAAAGGAAAACTTTATAGATGAACTTAGTCAATTCAGAACTGACCTTTAACCCAATGTTCTATAAAAGCACTCATTGTTCTTTAGTACATTACAGCCCTATGACGTCAACTTTATATGCACTTGTCTTTATAGACTTTCCAAACAACCTCAAGGATTGCAACATGTAATTGGACCATGTTCAAAGTAAATTTTCATCTATAGACCCAGGTTTTTCACTTTTTACTTTTAAATGGCGGCATTCAGATTACCTTGAATAATGAGGCGATTGAGTGCCTTACAGTCTATAAATATCGTGGTTTCTTGCTGGAAGGAAATCTTTCTTTTGGCAAGCATACCAATCATCTGCCAGAAAAACCTGAGGGTGAAACTGGGTTTCTTCAATCATAACAAAAGCTGTTTTATTCTTTTGTTACAAGGAAGAGACTGATTCAAGCAACATTTATGTCTGTGATTAATTATGGCGATATTCTTCATATGCATGCTACCTCATCCTAACAAAAAAACGGTTGAATTCTGCACATCTAACTGACTTTGCTTCTGGTCAGGGATTTTGCACACGTCTTGTATGAAAGAGTTGGCAAGTCCTCCTTTCACCACAGAAGGATGGGACACTGATATCTTTTTCTATAAGGCCAGTCTACATGAAGTACCTTCATACTTAAGCTCTTTGCTGACTCTAAAAACTGTTAGAAGCTTTAACCATTGGTCTCATGGATTATATGTTTTAGATCCCTCAAAGTTGTTCTGTCTCCGGTGAAGAGCTTTTTAATGTTTTTGCTCCATTGTGTTGGTGTGACCTTCAGGGTCACCTTTAACAAGAGTCTTATATTTCTTTGGGAGATTTTAAAGTCAAAATAAAGGATCAACAGACACATGTATGCACAAGTTTTACTGCTGAATAATGCTGATTTGTTGATTGAGAAATCCTTTAAGTCATTCTTGTTTTACTATTTGTGTGAAACTTCTATTGCTGCTGTCTTAGCCAGGACTAACCCGACACACCAGATGGACTGATCAATATATTTCACTAGTCCATCTGGGAAAGAGCCCATAGAAAGTGTTTGGGCAGGGCAGAATCTTCCTGAAGCAAATCCAGGAGGTGATTGAACGATCGTTCTGTCAATCACATTCATAATTGGCCTATCAGATAATGTGGTAGGCGGGCGCTTCTGCACTATAGAACGTGAACCACTTCGTCAAACAAACTCTCGTCAAAACATGTCGAAAGTGGAGAAAAAAATCCTTACTATAGAGAAGTTTGTGGTGTTGTTATTTGTTTTCCATTAAATAAAGAAATATCTAGATCTGATAAAACTGCTCCTGAAGCTGTTAGCATCTATGCTAACCTCTGTAGAGCAGTCACTTCCTGCTGTTGCCTTGCTCATAGCTCCCACCTCTTCCTGCTTTAAAGGACTCTGATTGGGCCCGGCCGTGTCACTTTAGGTCACTCACAATTGTTGATTGTAGATTGGAGCTTGGCAGGATGTATCCGACTGATCTATGGACACTGAATCAGGCAGATCCAGCTGCTGCGCAAGGTTAAGAAAGAACTCCCTTAATAATAAATGTTTGTATCCCAGTGGGAATGTTCCAGGTTAAATAAAAGTTATTTAAAAAGAAAGCTTGTCATGCTGTTCTGCTGAGGGTGGCTGTCACAGTTAAGAACATTTCTGAAGACTGAAAATGTCCTATTATTTGTTTAAACATTCACTTAAGACACAACAAGTATATTATTTAAAGACAGCAACAAAAAAATAAAAAAAGCAATCATGACTAGTCACTCTTTAAACTGAAACACGGTTTAACAAGCATTGTTTACGGCCTGTACTTTTTATATGCAGGCAGCACACAAATTTTGCAAGCACCATGGTCCCTTCTCTGGTTAACCCCACTAATGGTGATTTTAAGTGGATTTTAACTTTATAAAGTCAAGGAAGCATGAAAATTGGCATTTTGAGTTCCATCAAACTGCACACAAAAAGCACATTGAGTCACGTAAATGACACTGTACATCCTTAAAGGATAAGTTCGGTTTTTTGATACCTGGACCTTATTTTTAGGATTAAATACACTCATAGACTCACCCAGACAATTTTGGCGGAGCTCGGGGCCGTTTTCGAGCAATTTAGATCCATCCGACAGCGTTTCTCTCTCATGCCATAGTAGCAGACGGGGCCAAAAATCGAAGCCCCTAAATCAGACACTATCTGCTGCGAAACTCACTCCTCCTCTGTTGCCATTGCCATGCAATGTCCACAACAACACCACCAGTTAGCCCCCATTCGTGGACGTGCAGTGGTTGCTTGTTCTCTGGCCAGCTGTTCGGCTCTTTCCCTCTGCATCCTCCTTTCAAATAGCTCCTCGTCGGTATATTCTGGCTCAAAACGATACGGGCATCCATTATACTCAAAGTCTTCATCAGACACTTCTACATCGGATAAATATTCCGCCATGCTGCACAAAAATAGCCGTGTAGCCGTGTAGCCTAGCAACAACAGCGGCTCTACTCAGCTGCGCTCTTGCGGTGCATTTCTTTGACGTCACCAAAAGTTACCCATCCTTGTAAAGCCCGGATGACCATAACAACGAAGTTGAGCTGACATGGTGATAACACTGGCCATTCATTTATAAAATGTAGCTGAAATGAGCGAGTTTCGCAGCAGATAATGTCTAATTTAGGGGCTTCGATTTCTGGCCCCGTCTGCTACTACGGCATGAGGAAAAATGCCGTTGGATGGATCTAAATTGCTCGAAAACGGCTCCGAGCTCCGCCACAATTGTCTGGGTGAGTCTACGAGCATATTTAATCCTAAAAATAAGGTCCAGGTGTCAAAAAAACGAACTTATCCTTTAAACGCGACTATTGCACACATACATATTGCAACTGTAATGTTAAAACGATATATTGATCAGCCTGAATTTGAAACCTTACCCAAGTGTCATTACCCTCTCTCTATAGCACTGTACCAAAAGTAGCACTCTGAATTTCGTTGTACTGCAAAGTACAATGACAATAAAGGCTTATAACTCAATTCAATTCTCTCTCTCTCTCTCGCTGATTTCCTACACCAGCGATCATCAACTGGCAGCCCGGGGGCCACATCAGGGCCCCCCACAGCTTTACATCTGAATTATACTGTGACGGTGTCCTCATCATCATTCAAGGTCCACTTTAATAAATCAAAAGTATCATATCTTAAAAAATAAAATGTTGTTTTACTTGCTTTCCATGGTTCTAACACAAATGGGCTGTAACCATGAAAGACACAGGTCATTTTTAGTGAAGCAGAGACTTTGTGCTCTTGGCATATTATATTGGTATATTGGTATTGGCTATAATAAGGTTGGAAAAAAAAAAAGTCCACCTGTCAGCCACTGTTAGCAAATATTTAACCTCGAGTATGAGCATTTTAGAGTCAACCCCAGTAAACATGACAGACCCAGAAAGAAGTAGCCAAGATATCACAATCGGCCTTCTGTGGCTGGTATGGGTGATAGGGACTGATGTATCTTTTAAAGGCTAAAACCCATTCAATTTGGGAGAAAAATATGCTTATAAGCTCAAAATACTATTATTTATTTTTTATTTTCTTTCTTTGAAATCTGGACCCTGTAGTGGATGTCAGGGTAAAAAACTAACCCTTGTATGGATGTAGTTGACGATCACTGTCCAACTCTAGTCTCTGTCCTGCCACATAAAGGCACAGAGGCCCCAAAAAAATCTGGAAACAGACAAAAGTAAATAAGAAACTCGAAAACATGCTACTGTCAGTCATTGAAAATAATGATGGAAGAAGAAGCTTTTATTTAAAAGAAAAACAGCAGCGGAAAACAGCAGCAGTCCTCGCTCTCCAGTGATGCTTCTTTATTATTTTTTCTATTTCTCCTTTTTGGATTATCAGCAGTAAATTATCTCATTTCAGGGATCAGTTAAAGACCAAACAGTACGAGTCATCTTTTATTGATCTGAACACCGATGTAACTTATCATTTAAGATACAGTATCTCACAAAAGTGAGTACACCCCTCACATTTCTGCTAGTATTTTATTATATTTATTATATCACCTCCAAGATGACCACTGCCTTGTTAAAGAAGCTGAGGGTAAAGGCGATGGACTGGGCAAGCATGTCTCTAGACCTAAACCCTGTTGAGCATCTGTGGGGCGTCCTCAGAAGGAAGGTGGACGAGTGCAAGATCTCTAACATCCACCAGCTCTGTGATGTTGTCATGGGGGGGGTGGAAAAGGATTCCAGTGGCAACCTGTGAAGTTCTGGTGAACTCCATGACCAAGAGAGTTAAGGCAGTGCTGAAAAATAATGGTGGCAACACAAAATATTGACACTTTGGGCCCAATTTGGACACTTTCACTTAGTGGTGTGGTGTACTCACTTTTGTTGCCAGCAGTTTAGACATTAACGGCTGTGTGTTGAGTTATTTTGAGGGGACAGTAAATTTATACTGTTATACGAACACTCACTACTGTACACTGTATCAAAGTGTCATTTCCTCACTGTTGTCCCATGAAAAGATATAATAAAATATTTGCAGATATGTGAGGGGTGTACTCACTTTCGTTGAGATACTGTTCCTCATTGTCATAATTGGGCACCTGTTATGTCAGGTGCGTGCTTCAGGGGCACAGATTCACCCACACGGGCATTAAACCAGTTAACTGCTCTGATAAGAGAGTTCATAAACAGACTCCACATTATCACTGACGGGACTGTGTGTAATCTCTTTTCATGATATCAGAGTTTCATTGTGTACATTTTATTAGTATATGACTGCTCTTCTCATAAAGACTGATGTTCATTGAGATTGGCTGAACAGGATTAAGAGCTATGGCCACTGATCCATGCTGCACTGAAGCATGCTTGCGCCCCCCTCATTGTCCCAAGTATCCCACCACCCCACACTCACATTGCCCCTGCCTGAATCGCACTTCATCACAATTACATTGCACATAGACAACAAGACACACACTTCCAACAGGCTCAACAGAGAGCAACCTGGAGACACAGAAGAAACTTTACCCTTTTGCCTGATATTTTGAATAATTTTGATTAAACACAGCCCTCCAACAAGCCAATGATCTAGGATTATTACTTGGAGGACTGGTAAATGTAGCTTCTCAATTGAGCAGTTATTTATTTTATTAACTAGAAAGGACTCAGAGAGCACAAACCTCCACCAAGGTACCTCACATATTGCTGTTACATCTATAAGTAATAATTCCATGACAAAGTTATCATCATAATATGATCCCTTGACCCTGAAAACCCACACCGAGCACTCAGAATCATGTTAGATACAAGATACGAGAAAGTTTGTCATTGTGCCAGTGTTAAATTTGACAGCACTTTTTAATTTAGTTTTAATCTTTTTCCTAAAATATCTTTAGTTTTATTCATAATTTAGTCATCGAAACTGTTTTCATTTTAGTCTAGTTTTAGTTGATGAAATTTCACAACATTTTAGTCCACAAAATCTACTGTAAATTTAGTCCACTAAAACATGAATTGTAAAGTGTAAGAGATTTTTTGTTTCCTTGAATTTCTGAAGTCATGTTTTACACTTGGATCCCGCCACCATGAAGCTAAGGCAGTTGTGATTGGATATCCCTCTTAAGTCATCCAACCTTTCCACACAACTAAAGTAGCTGTGATTCCTACCTTGTCCCTACTTTCTATATGACGAAATAAGGTATGATTGGATTTAGCTTGTGTCAAACATTTCAGTCTAGTTTTTATTTGTTGACGAAAATGCCAATTAATTTAGTTGAGATTTTGTCACTGTACACTTGTTTTTTTAGTTACAGTCTAGTTTTTGTCAGGGGAAAAATGGTTGTTGACGAAAACTATGACGAAAATAATTAGTCAACAAAATGAATACTGCATTGTGCAAAAAATTAAATTGTGGCTCCAACACAAAACAAAAAGAAAAACAGAAGCAAAACCATGTTGATATTATTATTAGCTAGACAGTTATTGAGCAAAAATGATCATTCACTAATAGCAATTATCTGGATCACAAACAAAATCTTATCATTTCTAAGTTGGGCCATTACCAACATCTTCTGAAAATTTCAGCAAAATCTGTCCAGTAGTTTTTGGGTAATCTTTCTAACAAATAAACAGACAAACAAACAAACGCCGGCAAAAACATAACCCCCTTGGCGGAGGTAAAAATGAAGCTGTAAAGCTGGTTTATTCATAGTTATCCTTGGCAGCTCTACCTGGCTTGTCTTTTTACCTGTTTATAAGGTTTTTAATGTTTTTGTAACCTGTTTTAGATGGCTATTAAAAGTTTTTAACTGTCCTGTGTGTGCGTGGAGGTTTGTGTCTGTTTTAGTATATGGACTTTGGGCTCATTTGCACAGACATTTGCACTTTTATGCCTCGTTAAGCTGTCATGGACACTTCTTTTTATATAAAGCTAAAGATTAATACCGGACAATCAGACTTGGTAAACCGCAGCAGCTGCAAAGCAATGTGTGTAAAAATGAAAAATTGTGATGTAATTTGTTGAATAAGACTTAAATGAGTTGGAGAGAGACACATTTTAAAGTACCTGTATATGGAATGAGATCTGTTTTTATCACAAACTCAAACACACCTACAGTGTTCTTGAACAAAATGGAACAAAAAGGCGAACAGACTGTCAAAAAAAAAAAAAAAAAAAATCACCATCTTCACCATCTTGATTTACTGAGATGCTTTTAGAACTGGGTTGTTCTAATCATAGGATTTCTGTGTAAGTCAATGAAATCTGTTCTTCAGCTGTGATTTATTTTTTATTTCCTGCAAACACCGGCATGAGAAAGAGGGATTGTGGCCGAAAAAGGCTAAAAAACAATCAAGTTTCAAGCACAGATATTGTATGGCAACTACCACTGACTGGTTTCAAAAAGTGGCTTCATAAACAAAACGTCTTTATCATTCAGCCTTTATTTAGTAGTTTATAGTCTATGAGCTCCACCCTGCGTTATGCTAACCACACGTGAGGCTGATAACTGAGATATTTTTATAAGGCGCTATCAGTGGTTCCTACAACTTGACGATAAGATCAAGTCGTAATTAGTACTGGCAGCACGGTGGGCAGGGGTGACTTTAGGACACCAGAGATCACAGACCAGCCGCTGAAATTATCCTGACTTGACCCAGGTAAACAGTATGTGTGAAAGCAATCAGTCAAGTTTTCCCCAGGACTTTACCCAGGTACTTTCCTTGCACCTCCCGTAGTATCTTTTCACCATCAGGTCTCTTGCACATCCATAAACCCATCTTGCAAACCATAAACCCTCTAGCAAAAACACTGCAGCTTTCTTTCTTTCTCCAGTGTTATTGTCGTGCATGATTCTACTTGATATTCACGTCTGCAAACTACAGTGCAACTCTTTTGTTGGTGCTGTTGATACACTTCTTAACATGTTTCACTGAAGTTAGGACATAAACTGTGATCATAGCGTAAACTCTGCTGCTTCGTCTGTTATATTATGGACACTGACTTTCAATTAATATTTTGATGTCATGTTCTGCCTACCGGTGCTCATACTCCCTGCTAAGTGGAACAAGTGTGAACAACCATGTCAAGGGATTTCCCAGGTGGACATTACCCTGATAATATCAGGGTTGCATGTGTGAAAAGAGCTTTAGGGCCCGTTACACGACAATGAAAACGGACAAAAACGAAGACTTTTCGTTGCCTTTGTGCCTTGCGTTTAGATGAGAATGGTGCCTGAAGTGCATGAATCCACAAACTCTTGAAACCAGGGGGCCAGAGTGAAAAGTTTTGAAAAGCTTTTTGTTTTCGTCTCCCTGTAAACAGAGTTCAGTGTTGTCAGGGAAAGTGGGGACACACGGCGCATGCGCAGTACTTTTTCAGATAAAAGTAGCGTGTGCACCTAGGAACAACAACAACAACAGCTTTGGCCGACTACCGAGCAACATGTGTGCTGCTTACTGTGCCAGGTTTGTTATCGCTTCTCCAGCAAAATGTGGATTTGCTGCAACAATACTCTGACCAGCGGGAGAAGCAATTGCTATATTCGCCATGGACGCTAAAAACCTGCATCACCAACTACTGGCCTGGCATGCACACTACCGCGTTTTCAGTTGTTCCGTGTCAACGCACATTGTTATCACACCATCTCTGTGTGAACGGGGAGCGCTTTTGAAAACGCAAAGGAAAAACTTTTTTGTTTCTGGTGACAAAGTCTTGCAAATGAGCCCTTGGAGGTGTTGTGGGGGCTAACTGGACAAAAAGAATGAAGATGCAAGGTTCCCACCCCATGACCCCTGTAATGTTCTGGCTCTTGCTGCTCATCAGTCTAGTGGCCCTTTTCCATCTGCATGTCTTAGCCCTACTCTACACGGCTCGGTTTTCCCCGACTCTACCCGGCTCTACTCTACTCTACTCGCATTGTGCTGCTTTCCCACCAGCCCGGTTCCCTGGCCAGCGGGTGCGGGGTCGCAATGAAACAGCTGCGTACATGTCATTTTGAGCGCGACACAACAATCAAAATAATGGAGGACTTGTAGGCAATAGTATACTTGCTGCTCGATCTGTGGCTTTTTGTCACAAACCGAATGAAAGAGGAAAGCAGAAGAAGGCTGCAGGTGGCGAGAAGAAATACCAAGGATGAGAGCAATCGAGCTGCAAAGAAAAGACGTACGAGGGTAAGCTAATGGTAGCTACAGCTAGCATGTTAGCTAGATCGTCGCGCTCATGACTCATCGGTGACGACATTCTCTGATCAATCAGTAGCCGGCAGTCGGTCGACGTCACCTTTTATTATCAACTCAGCTCGCTTAGAACCAGAGCAGAGTAGGTACTAAAAACTGGTTTGTTTTAGGAGGTACCGTGCCGGTGGAAACGAAACGCAAACCGGGTAGAGCCGAGTAGAGTAGAGTAGAGTAGAGTAGAGTAGAGTAGGGCTAAGGCGTGCTGGTGGAAAAGGGCTATATGTGGTTGGAGCTGGAGGGACAGTAAGACACCATGTGGTAGAGCAAATAACATTGGCATTGCCACCACCTGGAGCTTACATGTACGGAGTCTGGATCAGTTGAAGGTGGTAATGCTGTGGCAACAGAAGGCCGTGCAGTGGACAAAGTAACTCCTCAGGAATGTGTGTAGATATTGGAGGGGTTAGGGGTCTCTTCACTGAGTGCTTCTCCTTTCATTATGACACAGTAACCTTGTGTTTCTTTCAAATGACAGGCCATAGGAGGTGACCGACCCTTGACATTTCAGACATCCCAGCTGAAGTCCTCAGCATCCTATTCTTAACCCTTTTCTTTGAGCTCACTCTTCTTGATCTGCTTTCTTGGCTTGGTTTTTCTTTCCTTTACTTCAGTTTGCCTGTAATTTGTCATGGACTGATTTGAACCTTTTTTTTCTTTCAGCCTCATTTTGATTATCCAGTGCTGGAGTGTAAATGATAGGTAAATAAATGTGTTATTAATATTGTAAATTCGAAACAGATGATGAAGAGCCCTTAAAACTAATTCAGTGTAGCATTGTAGAGCCCCTAACATTAGCCCAACAGAAACTGTGCAATTCTTCCAACAATGTGCAATATTTTCATGAACAATTATTTTTTAAATGTGTAAATAATTCTAATAGTGTAGTTTTTAGTTTTATATTTCCAGTCTTTATTTTTTTTTTTTAAATAATTTACATACTGTTTTTTATGCTTAGTCTATTTTTTATTTATCATTGCTGTCGACTTTGCTGCTGTAACACTGCAAATTTCCCCATGTGGGATGAATAAAGGTTTATTCTATTCTATTCTATTCCTAATTTTTTGTTCCAAAATCTTCCACAAGTATTCAGCTTGTAATCATTTAGTAACTGTGAAGCCAATGGCTCATAGCAAATGTTATTTTCAGCCTCATCTCATCTCATCTCCCAGTTATTGTTGGTCCTCTATGGATGGTGGTATTTTTACCCTGAGAAGACTTCTCCAATCAATGAATGAAGTTTTTCTCAGGTATGAAGGTTATCGAATCACTGTTGTATTGATTGAAATACCTTCATCACAGAGCAGAGGCGATACCTTCCCTGCAGGAATGTTTTTATGTTGAATTTATTACCCATCTACAAGTCTGTGTGTTTAAATAAACTTTGTGTCCGCGTCTCGATTAATAAAACTTGAAGCTGACCTGGATCAGGTCCAGAATGCCAAGCTCACTCTCAGACGAGTCCACACAGAAGACAAAGTAGAGGGTAGCGTAGTGTCTGTAAATCAGTTTGTAGTCTGAGCCACCGATGAGACTGCAGGAAGAGAAAAAGAAACTGAGCATCAACAATAAGGTCTTAGTGCTGAGGGTAACTGAACCTGGTCAGACAAATTACTGTTTGCTTCAAAATCATCAACAGAGTTCAGATCTGTAAGAATGTAGAAGATGTGGCTGAGGCCAGACCTATTTTTGCAAGTTTGCCTCCATCTAATGGTGAAGGTGATGTTACTACATCAGCACCCTCCTTACTGGAGGGACTCGTACTAAGTGAGGTCTACTTCACGACTGACAAAAGAAAGAAAAAAAGTGGGCCAAGTTTCATGGGAGCCAGTTGATTAAGATTATCTCTCCAAAAAAAAATACACCTCAGTGTACAGGTTTCATATTCTACGGAGCACCCGTCCCTTAATATTAAAACAAAAATATTAAGTTCACAACTCATTGATTCTGATTTAACTTTACTGTCTGTTAAAAGGGGCATCTCATAAAATTTAAGTTTGATAGTAATATTAAGCTCATACATAAACAAATCAAAGTTTATTTATTTATAAGGTATAAACATGAAGTAATTGGTTTGTAAAAAATTGCATTTTAGTGCACAATCACAAAGTACATTGTTACTTACCTTCCACCTTCCAGGAAGTTGCAGACGTTGTCATCTCTTTTGGATACCAAATGGAAAGTTTCTCGAATAATCTGCTGCTGCATGTCCTCCGCCTACAAGAAAACAGGTTACACAGTTTGGTAAGTGCCAGACAATAAAGGTGGAAATCCATCTCCACCATTTCCCCTTTCTTTTGTTCCACAAGAGATCAAATTTTTAAATGAACAATGAGGATAATTCATGTTAAATAGGTCTAGCTGGTCTAGACCCACCTGCCTGTCCATCGTACGAGGTTTCCTTTGCTTTTCTTCTCTGTGTGAGTGCATTGTTTGAGTTTTCCAGTGATGTTGATGTGTTTTTTATTTGTCTATTTTCAACACTGTATCAGTGTTGACACTGTATTCTTTTGCCAAATGTCTGTGATTCATGCCACACCCCAGTTTCCCTACAGGGACAAATAAACAAACTAACTTTGTTGTATCATTTCTATAATTTGGTCAGTGGTACCATTAGCACCTGGGTGGCAAGCTTTTGCATTTGGAGTTTGCATGTAAGCACTTAAAAGTACAAAGATGATGAAAAGCTAGAAACCAAATATGCTTGCTGGACACTTATTAAGGTAAAACTGTATTTAAATCATTCAAGATGAATTAAGTTTACAGACTGTGACGTGACAGTGAACATGTCTTCATTGACACTTTCTGTTCATGTTTTTAGTGTGTCTGTTAAAGTGGACATCAGCATGTTACTCAGTCATGATGTAAATATATTTGTATCCTGTTCTGCATCAGACATAAAGCATTTGGAAATCAGTACTAACAAAAATAATTATTAAAACTATTTTTGATAAAAATTGAACTAACTTGAGTATTGAGACATTTCTACACAAACAGTTTTCCATTTTGGCAGATACACTTAAAATAAAAACAAGAGCACTGTTTCATGTTGCTGGTGTATCCACCTTTTAAACATTGAGTCTTTTTCTTGAAAATTGTGCCACAATTTCGACCACTTCTATTCCCCGTCTGCCATGAAATTACTACTTTTTTATCATTTCTGCTGACTGCCTATGATGAGAATGTGGTGTCCTTGATTTACATGCAGAACACAGTGGAACAGAATTGTTAAGGAAATTATTCAGCAAAAAGACAAATGATGTCAATTCCTTGGGGGAGTTATCAGTTCTCAACTGGAATTGGCTTTTGAATCCTGTCCTATCCAGGACGGATGTGTTCAGCATTAAAAGAATCATTACTGAAGAAGGACACAACTCAAGTTAAGTTCTGTCATTCATCAGAATATCAGTCAGATTAATATCTGGCTGGGTGATGGTAAAGTTAAAGCTGGAGATGTCACACAATGATGCCTTCATTGTACAACTTTGTCACAGTCTGTTTGCAAATTTTCGTTAAGAAATGGGTGTGAGGTCAAATTATGCATAAGTACGATCCATTTCTTCTAATAACAACACAAACATAATAAGAACATCTACATTTGTATAATGTAGGGCTAGACGACAGAGCTTTTTTCCCACAACACTGTATTTTCCTCTCAAAAAGACACAAAAATGGCACAAATCAAGTTTTGCCTTTATGTTGTCAAACTATATTCCCAAACCAAGCAGAATTTTGCCTGTTAAAGTTAGATTGGTGTCATAAAATATTGATTATGTAGTTCTAACACAGGCAGGTTTGTCTTCCAAAACACTGAAGGCTGAGCTGTTTTCACAGTATATTAACATGAAGCTCTCTGATCAAATTTAATCAAATTTTAAAAAACAAATACAAGCCTATAGAAGTGTTTGTGCAAAACCTGACCAGGCTGGCCATCATGAACTTACAACTGGAGTGAGTCAGGAAAAAAGGATGATGTTTAAGTTTTAAATGTCCTGCAGAAAATAATTCAAATTAATCAATTTAAATCAATATATTGCCCTGCCCTAGTGTAATGACGCATCGACTTGCTATCAGGTAATTATTCAAAGGTGGGATGTGAACAGGACTAAAGTTAGAGCTTGAATACTAATGTTATGAATATTATGGTTTTGATATAATTAAAACAGCAGAAATGATTATCAAAGCAAGAGAAACTGATGCTAAGGATGAGCCAACGAGGCTAATGTTTCGTTTTACTGTGGGACCGTGTTAACTGGTGATTTTGGCAGAATGCGGAGGTGTAATGTCACCTTTAATACATATTTTTTTAAATCTTTTTAAATACAGAAATACTGAGTTTGTGTTTTTCCATATTTAAATATATAAAAAAATATATTAAAAGGTGATTCGGTGTGACAGTGTGGTCTGAAACGCCTGCTGTAACTTCGATAATTAGGCTAGAAGTCACCAGGTAGCACGGTAACTGATCAAACCGTCACTTTGGCTGGATGTGACTCTTCAACATTAACGCAAATATCGTCGATTAACGTCATTTATCAGTTGCGACTCATTTTAGTGTCAGTACATCTTAAGAAATCCCACCTCACAAGAAGGATAAACATCAATTGTGACTGAAATGACCTTAAAAAGTCCTTAAAGACATTAAAAAGAGAGTGACAGCAGCTGAATGCTAATGTTTTTAACCCATCCCATCAAAATACTCACAAAGTACTGGTAGAATCTGATCAGCCGCGGTTTCCCGTGGTTGTTAAATATCAAAATAGCCTTAATCATATTTATTCTTTTGATTCACGGCACACCTTGTGACTTTAATGTTGAAATAAAAATATTTCGACCGTGTAATTTTGGATTAGATGCTAGCTAACGGCCCTGGTTTGCCGGATGACTAGATCGGTTACATCCGGTTGAGTCTCCACATTGAGCCGTCGACCTCACACAAACATGTCCCGTCTTTTGTTCCGGGTTGGTCGCTCAGTGCGTTAATTATATTTTTCTGGATATGCTCCGGTAACTGGAATATTCCGGTGATTTATCTCGCATGCATGCAATACTCTTTTCCTTTTTTGGGGAACTGGGGTATGCCACCTGGTGATCACTGGAACAAACCGGGAGCAGTGACCTGTTTACACTGTTTTCTGTTTTCAGGGTAGCCTTTTTATTCAGTGTTGTGATTAAAAAAAAAAAAATTAGAATAAAGACAAAAGCTCACAGATTATCAAAATCTCGGACACTGTTGCAGAACAAAGACCAAAACGAAAAGATACAAATCAGAAATACCCACCTGAAACATGAACCGTTAAACATTGTTATTATAGATTTTTACATAATTTGTTTAGCAAATCTGCTATGATTGAACTGAAATACTTTGGATTAAACACGAAACAAAGACTTGCTTAACAAACAACAAAATCAGGCAAAAAAAGTAATAATCAAGTGATAAAAAGCATAGTTTGGGGGGCATTGGGGGGTTAATAATAATGACAATTTAATTTAGAT
Source organism: Cetoscarus ocellatus (assembly GCA_037902135.1). NCBI lineage: Eukaryota > Metazoa > Chordata > Actinopteri > Labriformes > Labridae > Cetoscarus > Cetoscarus ocellatus. Next base: position 967,771 of record JBAMNC010000366.1, read on the forward strand.
GGCACTTTTCTAAACCAGGTTACAAAGTGCTGTAAAAAACTTAAAATAAAGACAAAATTAGGCTGACTAAAAAAGCAGACATAAAACACATGATGTAACATGATCAATAAAAGAAGACAGTGTAAAACATATATTCATTATCTATAGCGCTTATCCCTTTTGGGTACACCCAGGCCGGTTGCCAGCCAATCACAGGGCCACATAGAGAGATAGACAGCCATTAACACTCACACTCATACATAAGGGCAATTCAGAGTCACCAATGGACCTAATGAGCTTGTTTTTGGTCTGTGGGAGGAAGCAAGACTGCCTGGAGAGAACCAATATATGTACAAGGAGAACATGCAAACTGCAAACAGAAAGGAACTGAGCAACCCAGGGATCGAACCTGTGACATGAGGCAAGCGCACTACCTGCTGCGCCAACCTGCCACCCACAGTGTAAAACATTATTGATACATAAGATACATTGTTGATAAATGAGAGCAAATAAAAACGAACAAATATAAGCGAGAGTAAGACAGAACATTATAAGATTTACCAGTCGGTCATTAAATGGTTCAAATGGTTAATGGACTTAATCGTTTATGTGACCTTCAAGTCTCTTTGACTACACAAAACAGCTTCACACCGCAGGTCACATCTACCCATTCACACCCATTCACTCACTAATGGTTCAAATGTTCTATGTCTGTCCATCAGTATCAATGAACACATTCACATTGTTTCATATCCATTTGTACGCCACTGATGAAGCCATGAGAGGAACCTGAGATTGAGAATCTTGTTACAGGGTGCTGGTTTGGCAGAGTGGTTAGCAAACAAGCAAAGCCTATTAGCATGTTTCTGCTAGCCCAGTATTGAATTCAGCCTGTGGCCAGTTTACAGTGAGTCTTCCTGTACTCTCTCTCTTGCCCACTTTCACAAGCCTATCCACTATCTCTCTCTCTCCTACAAATTAAAGGCACAAAATGCCCAAAAGAAAAGAAAAAAGTCCTTTAAGCTGTGTGATAACAACGGAGTAAAGAGTCCAAAGAAATGAAAAGAGACCCCCCAACCAGAGAGACACTGAAATAAAATGAGATTCACTTAACATAATTACTCTTAATAACCTTTTCAACCTCCTATCTCTTCAGCACACAGTAAGAGAAGTTTTTGTATTTTCCAGTTTAGGTTAGATTTTCAAACATTTTAAGCAACAAAATAGGAATATTGTCTGGTCTGCTTTGGTGCCCACTAAACATCTATGGGTGCAACTACACTTTAATAAAATATGATAGAGCAGACTTCCATTAGACCTCAGCACTGAACCTCACTGACTTTAAAGAGCCTTTATTTTGTCTTAAATCTGGTTTATATCGCGTCACTGTCATGCACAAACAACTACTTCTGCTATTTTTCTAGGGAAACAAAACTTTAGTGTAGAATTAATGAATATTGTATTGTCCTGATTACAAATCATTTTTTTGTTCTTTTGTTTGGTTACAAGTTTATAAAACCTGTACTCTAAAGCATTAAAGGTGACCAACTGTTTTTGCCCAAGGTTCACCTAAAGCAAAGTCAACATCTCAACACACACTCTGTTCATATCCTTGTAAGAAAGATTTGATTTGTGTTTTAATATCTTATAAGTCTTATATATTTTTGTACTGATGGCAAGTTAAATTGACAAACTACTAAATGAATTTTAAAATATATTTAAAAAATGATTCAGGATGTACATTATTGGATTTTTTTGCCAATATAGCAATATTTTAAAACATTTTTCAGCCCATGCCAATATTGATACTGGTATATATAAATAATGTGGTTTTTTTCTACCTAAATATAAGGTAAATGTATTATTCACAGTAAAAGAAAAATCAAGCTTAATTTGCCCTATTAAAAGCTCGATGAACAAATCTGCTCTTGATGAATCAACTCACAAAAAACGTCCTATTTTTTGGAACTTTTACTTTCAAATTAAAATCAATTTGCAAAATTTTACAAACTTGATTACAACATAAATGGCTAAAATATTGGCAGTAAATCTTGGCAGAAATGTTAACAACTGCCGCTAACAACATTTGTGTTTTGAAGCAATTATCTTCTAATTCTGATTTCATGACAGTAATATTGAATATTTTAAATTATTCAGGGATTTAAGATTTTGTAACATTTTCAAAAGTTCTACAAACTTTCAAAAATATTTTGGCCATAGTTTTTAGAATTATATGAACCAACTGAAAATGATGTGAAATAGAAAAGACGGTGCTCCTTGATTTTTCACAATTTTTTTTAATTTTAAGTTATAAAGTTTTCAGTTGTTTGTGGAAAAAATGCATCCACAGTTTGTCTATATAAAAAAACTCATCCAACTGCTGCTGTGTAGCTGTGTTAATAACTTTGTTGTGAAGATCCCAAGGCACACCTTGACTTGCCTCAAAGCCTACAGTGTCCCTGGCTAAAAAGCCACATATTTCTGTTTTAATTTAAAAAAATTAACAACTTGAGTTATTTTCTTCCTTATTTTTCTAGATTGATACAAAGTTATAGAAAACAATCAAACAAGCCTCCATGTGCCTCAGACTTTAAAACCATTCAACAGCAATGATAAAACAAAAGCTCTACATCAGTTCAGTGGAGCTCATCTCTCTTTAGTTTTTGTAAAAAGCTGCATTCAGGCTCTGTTTGGCATCATAAAGGTGTTGCCACATGATGAGGTTTACGTTGGTTTTCTCTTGTTGTCGTCAGTCCTGAGACCACCACCACATTACATCATTTTTCAGTGTTTGTGACTAATGCACCAGGAACTGAGGCACAACATCATTAGTGGACCCTTTATACCTTTGTGGGTTTGCTTCACGCTGCCTTGAGATTTAAAGCCCTGACATCACACCTCTTTCTGTTTGACCTGCAGACATTTAAGGATCTCAACAAAAGCAACTTTATGTAACACCGCAGCAGGTCTGTGGGAGCAACACATGGTTAGAAAATTGTATAAGCAACAAAGAAACAGTGGTCATAATCAGGCCGACACCCTTCAAAGATCTTTTTTGTTGACCACATCACAATGATCGCTAAGGTGGTCCGGCTGAGTTATGATCTGATTCAGTCCACAAATAAAAAAACTGCCTGAACTTATGTAACTGGTTTTCTTGTATACATCAGGGTCATTAAAACAGGATTTAACCACATTTAATTTGCTTTAAAGAACTGCTTGTGAAAAATGTGACAAAATGTTCAGTGATTTCTTTTTTCCATGCCATAAGAGACTTTTCTGCGTCTGTACTCTGACATTTTTTTTAACCTTTATTTGATAATTCTCATTAAGATCAGGATCTCATTTACAAGGATGACCTGGCCAAGAGGTCAGCAGCACATGTCATAATAAATACAATTTCAAGAAAAGTTTAAGGCAATAAATAACAAACAATTAAATATGGAAAAAAAATCAACAATTTCATAGTGGAAGTGCGAAAGTTTTGAGGACAGTAACAATTTAAAAACACAGGACAAATGAGGACGCTCTAATTTCTACCCCTAAGACGTCTGACAGAACTATTTAGTTTTTGATAGAAAATATGTGTCATCCCTTCTACTATTGCTGTGTTGACGACAGTACTGCACTGTAGCTCTCAAAATGATTTAATTTTGAGCTTTGCTTTTAACTAAATATATATATATGTACATATATATGTATATATATATATATATGTATATATATATATGTGTGTATATATATATGTACATATATATGTATATATATATGTGTGTGTATATATATATCTATCTATATATATATATGTATATATATATATATATATATATATATATATATATATATATATATATATATATATATATATATATACATTTTCTCACTTTGACTTGCCTTGTTGCTGAAAGATGCTCTTCAAATGAACTTCCCTTGCCTTGCTTTCAAAACCTCAGTTGTTTTATTTGTACCTACCTTCCTTGGGGTATCACACTAGAACTTTTAAAAATATGTCCTATCATTGTTATGTAGATGAAAGTCTGTTGTGCAGGTATTTTAACTCCCATAAGGTTTAAAGTTGTGTCTATAACTTAACTGTTCTGACTGTATGAAAATGCAAGTGTTAGGCAATTTTCTACTAACCTGATACTCATGATTCCATTAGTCCATTTGGGAAAGAGCCCATAGAAAGTGTTTGGGAATGGCAGAAGCTTTCAGAAGCATATCCAGCAAGCGACTGGAAGATCGTTCCGTCAATCATCATTTATTACGGGCCAATCAGATAATGTAGTAGGCAGGAGGTACTGCACTACAGAACCTAAGCAACATTGTAGGACAAACTCTCGTCCAAACATGTCAGAAGTGGAGCTAAAATATCCTAACTATTGAGTAGTTTGTAACGTTATTTTTATTTTTTTTTATTTAGAAATGCAGTCCAGGTCTGATAAAACTGCTCCTGTTAGCATCTATGCTAATCCCTGTATGTGCAGTCACTTTCTGCTGACGTCTAGCTCGTAGCTCGTAGCTCATTCCTCTTCCTGCTCCAAAGGACTCTGATTGGGTCGTACCACTTTGGGACGTTCACAGTCGTAGTAGATTGGAGCTTGGTAAAATGGATCTGCCTGATTAGAGACATTAAATCAAGCAGGTCCAGCTGTTGTGCCAGGTTTATTTTAGTTATCACTGACAAAACCAAGGCTCCTATCTCTGCTCATGTAGTGACTAAATCAATTTTTTGGTCTTTGTTAGGCTTCCACTTAAATCCTGACCTAAGGTGTCCTTCAAGGCTCTGTGCCTGGCCCTCAATTATTTTCTTTGTGTCTAATCTCATTCTCATTCACTCAAAAGAACTGTCAGAGATGTCCTCTGTTGTTTTGCGGTTTACATTCAGTTGTGCATGTGTAAACCCATAAATGTTTTCAGATTGTCTTTACTAATGGATCATATGGACCAGGGGTGTCCAAACTATGGCTCGGTGGCCCACCGGGCCCAGTTTTCAATAACCCCCAAAAAACTGAATGAATAGAGACAATTATATTAGCAAATATCACTGATTATGCACATTTTCTGCACTATTTGGTCCGTCTCAAGATCCAGTCTACAAAGTACATTGACTTTTTCATCATCAAGTTTGTCAACTTTGTGCAGTTTGCGCTTATTTTTTGTCTGAGTGTGAAGATAAGCAGTGTCTCCCCTCTCTGCTTCGGAGGTTGTTAATTTCATCCTTGGTGAATCTAGTGTTAGCCTGGGCCAACCCTTAAAAACTGAATGGGCAACCTTCGATCCTAAAATCGTAGCTATATTACTCTAAAAGTGAGGTGTAGCAAAGTGGGCTGGTCATCCAGGTATTTTTTGTATGCTGCTCTCGATGAGAAAAGTTTGGACACCCCTGGGATAGACTTTTGACCTTTAGGTATCATATTGTTTAAAATTCGTCTCACTTTTGAGTGTTTCTGCCTCTTATCCACCATGATGACTTCCTTGACTCCTTTGTTGTTTTTGTCCTGGCTGCCTCTTGTAAGAGTGGAACATCATTGTTTGTAAAGGCATGTGAAACCAAGTTCAGGGACTCAAAAGGGCTTTGTTTAGTAAAATGCCAAAAGGTATTGATTACTCAAGATAGGTGGAACCAATGCTCAACTGGAACTGGTTCCAGATAACCATTTTTAATAATAAAATTGGTATAACGTGCCAAAAAATAAATCCAAAAGAAAACAAAACATTACTCAATTCCAATTTGGCCCTCTGGCAGTGAGAATTTATCCAGGCTTTATATTTATGGTTTATATGTCAGAGGCAGATACAACAACTTATGGAGAACAGTCAGCCCTCGGAGGGTTTTTGTAAGAGGGAAACCTTGAAACTTTTATTTTTAAGCTTCAAGGGAGAAGGATGAAGAAAACACTTATAAAAAAATTAACCATGAGTGCAAGTTTTGGGGCATGTCCATTACCTGGTTTCAGCTTGACTCCCCTCACCCCTGTTGTCCGTCAGGGACTGTAACCACTTCCTGGTACATCTTTTAGTATCACCTCTGGTAATGTTCCAAGCAAGATGAGCCAATACTAAATTGTGGATATATATTATGAATGGTCTGAGTGTGTGTTGTTTTGCTGCCTGCAAGCGCCTCTGAGACAAAGCTAGTCTCCTTTCTGTGATCAGAAATCCACAAACAGAGAGACAGTTGCAGTATAACTTCTGTTTTCTTCTTTGTTGTTGGGGTGATGGCACTTTTGGCATTCACACAATTACAACCACGCCTATAGTCTTTATTTTTTAAGTATATAGAGTCAAGCCAATAAAGAAGATAGAGAAGCAGCATTTGTGGCTCAATTTTTCATACATACTTCAAATGATCAGGTAGCAAGTTCAAGGATTTTACTCCTTTCGTAGAAAAGATCTGACAGTAGTCTGCAGAAGGCAGAGAAGTAAGTCCTTTAAAGTGTCTGAATACAAACTTTGCATTATGGAAATAAATAATATTCCAAATTTTAAAATATCATGTTTTTTTTTATTATTTTGGAGCGAGAATATTTATATAGAGGCACCCTAAGGATTTCACCAAAATGACTGGTTTGTCTGGCCACAGGTACACTGTAATAATGAAGACTTAAAATCGATGGCATCAAATGAATTTTTCAGTAAACAAAACAAAATATGCTGTGTTACAAACTTAATCAAGGAGTTACATCAACTATCCTTATTAAGTTTTTTATGTAAACTTGGGCTATTTTCTTAACTTAAGCCAAAATACATGATACCTAGAAAGCACTCGGAGAGCTCAAACCTCCGCCAGGGTAGCTCACATATTGCTGTTCCATCTATCATCAATAGTTCCATGAAAAAGTTACCATCGAAATATGATTCCTTAACCCTGAAAACCCTAACCTAGCACTCAGAATCATGTTGATATCATTATTAGTTGGACAGTTGTTGAGCAAAAACGATTGTTATCTCATGGCAGTTATCTGGATCACCACCAAAATCTTATCATTTTTAAGTTGGGCCATTACCAACATCTCCTAAAAATTTCAGCAAAATCTGTCCAGTAGTTTTTGTGTAATCTTGCTGGCAAAAACATAACCTCCTTGGCAGACGTACAAATCCTGTCTGGGATTATCTTTGTTTTAAATAGTTGTTCTCTCTACTTTAAATTTTTAGTTTCTACCCAAAAATCAATGCAGACAGTTACCTTGAAATCTTAGTTTTCTGGATTTTTTTTATAGTGTTGATAAACTGCGGGACAGATGTGAAAGTGTCGTAGTATTCATAAACAGAAAAACACAGTTTTTAAAGTAGTGGCTGATGACAATATGATGAAAATGAGTGTGGCCCTCTTAAAGACCAAATTTATTCAGACATATTGAAGTGATAGCTTTGAACATTTGCTTGAGGTTTGTCAGCTGCACATCCATGATATGAATTGTGTTTTTTTGCATTTAGGTCTGGTGGAGGCCACTGAAGCACTAGGAACTCATTGTCATGTTCACGACACCAGTCTGAGATGATTTGAGCTTTGTGACATAGCATCTTATCCTGCTGGAAGTATCCATCAGAGGATGGGTGTACTGTGGTCATAAAGGGATGTACAAGGTCAGCAACAATACTCAGGTAGGCTGAGTATTCCCCACACCATGACACCACCACAACCATCCTGAAGCGTTGTACAAGGCAGGATGGAGCCACACCTTCATGTTGTCATACCAGATTCTGACCCTATGATCTGAATATCGAGAGAAATGAAGAGTCATCAGACCAGGCAATATTTTTCTAATCTCCTACGGTCCAAAGCCTGTTTAAATCTCAAACAGGAGTTACACCAGGTGTGGTCTTCTGCTGCTGTAGCCCATCTGCCTTAAGATTCTCTTATTTGTACATTCAGTCATGGTCTTCTGCATACCTTGTTAGTAATGAGTGGTTATTTGAGTTACTGTTGCCTTTCCATCATCTCCAAACAATCTCAACATTACTCTCTGACCTCTGGCATCAACAAGGGCATTTTCACCCAGAAATTTGCCACTCATTGAATATTTACTCTCCTTCAGACCCTTCCAAGAGATGGTTGTGTGGGAAAATCTCAGTTGATCAGCAGTTTATGAAATAATCAGACGAGCCCCTGTGGGATCAACAACCGAGGAATATTCAATGTCACCTTTCTTCCTTATTCTGATACTCAGGTTTGAACTTCCATCAATTTTTATTTCAGACCAATCAGTCTTTATAAAATATACTACAAGGGACACACAGCAACTGGAAGAGGGAGGAAACAGAGAAGATAAAAAAAATACACATAAAAGTGTCCATGTCTAAAAGACATACAAACACTCTCCAGTGCCTCCACAAACTAGAGAAGTACATGGCACTGCTCTCCTTAGGCATGGCTAGAGTCATAATCATTTCACCTTTAGAGTCCTTTAGCCGGACCATAAAAATATACATAAAATTTCTGAGAAGAGCATCCAAGGTGGGAACCCCACTATGCAGGCTACAAACAGCATGCTGGCACTCGTCTACCTTGGGAATTTCCAAAAAATTCTGACTGCATTGTTGTGCACCACCCGTAATTTGTTAATCTTAGCCTTACTGTAGGTGCACCACAAAGGGGACGTATACACTGGGCTAAAAGGGCTTTGAAAAGGGCAAATTTACACGATCAGAACACCAGAACACCAGACAAAGTACTCAACTCCATTACTTGAGTGAAAGTATAGATACTCCTGGTCAAATATTACTCCAATACAAGTGACAGTTGTTCAGTCAAATTTTTTTACTTAAGTTAAAGTACTGGAGTACCTGCTTTTGAAAATGCTTAAGTATTTAAAGGACATTTTTGTTTTAATGTCAATGCGTCATTGTATTGTTACCACAATGAATTCACAGAACCTAATGACTGAAACAACTGACTGAATGCATTGACCTGTTTATAGAACCTTAGAAGAGAAAGCTTTAAAATATGCTGCGAAGCCTATACAAATGCCTATTGAAACACGACTGAATCGGACTTCAGATATGGCCGTGGGTGCTTTGGTGTGGAATTGTCGTCAGTATCTGCTGTAGCCATCATTACTGCCAAGACAAATCGTTATCTGAGCAACGTTAGGTCAACGTTTACCTTCCCAAGCTGAGTAGCGCATGTGCGAGGTACAGGTACGACATCACCACTTGAACAAATCACACACTGAACGCATTTTTGAAAAGAACAGTTATACTTAAAAGTGATGAGTAACGGGACCCTTCATAGAAATGTAGTGAAGTTAAAAGCACAATATTTGTCTTTCAAATGTAGCGGGATAAAAATCATAAGTTCCAAAAAAATGTACTTACATACAGTAGTCAAGTAAATCTATTCTGTTACTGTCCACCCCTGCAGAGCACATATAGAATTTTTGTGCCAACATATTTGTTTGTGCATAAAATTTACAGTACTGTTGCTGAATGTCATCATCATCACTCAGATCATCCCTGATGATTGACCTAGATATTTCACCTTCTCCACAACAGTTAAAACATTGTCTAACAGGAGGAAAGGAACTTTGATCATATCTACTTGGCAAAATGCATTTAGTTGCTGCTATGTGATTGGCTGATTAGTTAACAAGCAATTCAATGTGTGCACCTAATAAAGTGGCCAATGAGTGTGCACACCACAGTATGAATACAGTGTATGAAGTCTTATGGTGTGGCCATATCACGCCATACAGTAGTGCAGCACCTACAGATGGGGTTCATCCACAGAGCTGATTGGCCTGTGGTCAAATGTCAGTCCATCAGGTGATCCTCAGGCCACCGTCACACCACCTCTATCAAACCAGGCCAGTGGACATCCTCTGTGTGATCAGAACCAGCAACACCACAATGTCCGAGCACATTTCCTGCTCTGATTTCATATCCATTAATTCTCTGTCCTGCGTTTTTCATCATTAGTGCGGGCAAAGCCACCTGGACTGTTGTCTGCGTATCATCTATTATTTCCCCTCTAAATTCCCTTCCTCCTGCATGAGCACAGTGGAAAACAAACAGACGCTCATTAGCATGTGTGACCCGTTGGTGGTAAACAGGCTTATTTCCACATGAGTGCAGTGCGAGAATGGATTCCAACCGGGACAGTCGAGGTAGGTGGGCCTGCCGGCTGCCTTCATGGGGACTTTAATAGGGACTTAACAAATGCAAGTGGACAGGCACAACATTCTCTGGCACAGGGAGGTCATGTTGGTACAGTGAGCACTTGTTAGAGGGTGACTCACTGTATTTGGACTCTTGGGTGGCCACTGATATTCACTTCATTTTTAATGTGCATTTTTTTTCCACACAGTGCTAATTGTTGGATTGTGACAGATGCCGAGTGCTGTCTGCCAGAGCTGAGGTAATGTGCAGCGTTCAAATAATGCCTCTGTGCTCTGCTCTGCGGAGTGATGAAAGCAGCCCGTAATTACAGGGATAATCAAAACTGTCAGGGGCCCTTCTGTGGATGGTTTTGTTTACTGTCTGCCTCTCTCACAGCATCACAGGCTGCCGAGACCCCCCACCTCCTCAGCCCAGGCCCCAGACCTCAGAAGGTCTTCACAACTGTACCTGTCTGTGTGTCAAAATATTCAGAAGTCAGTGTGGTGACATGAACTGTTTTGGGAGTCATCACATTTAACTTTTCACTGACTTTTATGACGGTAAATTAGGTATTGGCAATACATATCAAGTTTTTAAGATAAATTGAATTATTTTTTAAAGGATGACGAGGGAGGCAATATAATTCATATTGTTTAGATTACAAAGATTGATTAAAAAAATAGATGCCTGGCCTAATGGTTTGTAAAAAGATTGTTTACAGCAGGGGTATGAAAACTTTCTTAATCAAGGGCCACATACAGAAAAGTACAAGGACAAGAAATCACTCATAGAGCAATCCTCCTCCAAGTAAGCTCACATATTTCTGTTACATCTATAAGCAATAGTTCCATGAAAAAGTTACCATCATAATATGATTCCTTGACCCTGAAAACCCACACTCAGCACTCAGAATCATGTTGATGTCATTATTAGTTAGACAGTTATTGAGCAAAAACTGTCGTTTGCTAATGGCGGTTATCTGGATCACCACCAAAATCTAATCATTTTTAAGTTGGGCCATTACCAACATCTCCTGAAAATTTCAGATAAATCCTTTTGGTAGTTTCTGCATAATCATGCTAACAAACAAACAAAGGAATTTTGGGATGGTCTGTTAAATTTCAGCTGACCCTGACTGGTCCCAGAGACCAATAGATCGTCCCCTGATCAGGACAAGAAAGATGCCTGTGCAGTCAAGAGCCCCCTGACAGCTCATCTTAACAGTCAGAAAAAACCCAATCAAACTCCCTGAAGCTGCCAAACTCTTTACATGTGTTGGTGTTAAAGATGGTTAAAAAAGATATCACCATATGCTTTGTTAACCTTAATATTCAGTGGACAGTAAATAATTAAAATTTAAATTGAGAAATTTGCTGCCATAATCCATGACTGTTAATCCCTCCGACAAGCAAAACCTTCATCATATCATGTGGGCCAACTTTTGGAGTTTGCTGTGGGCCAACTGAAAATGGCCAAAGGGCCGCATTTGGCCCCAGGCCATAGTTTGGACACCCCTGATTTACAGAAAAACACCAATTTTACTATGCTTAATGACCACAAGGACCGTCCGAACTTTTTCATTGAGGGCCACAGACAAAAAAAACGTTAGGATGACTGGGCCACATTGATATACCCAGGTGCAGTTGTCAGTAACACGGTGGCGAAGCAGATAGTGCACGTGCCTCACAGTAAGGTCAATGGTTTGATCTCCGAGTTGGGGAGGGGCTTCTGTGTAAAGTTTTCATGTTCTTTCTGTGCTTGCATGGGTTCTCTCTGGGCACTCCGACTTCCTCCCACAGACCAAAAACATGCTCATAAGGTTGATTAGTGGTTCTAAATTGCCCAAGAGTGTGAGGGTGAATGGTTATCTGTCTCTATGTGGCCATGTGATTGGCTGGTGACCGGTTCATGGTGTATCCTGCCTCTCGCCCAATGACAGCTGGGATAGGCTCCAGTGACCCTGAAAGGAATAAGTGGAGAAGAAAATGGATGGACAGTTGTTATTGTAATTTTTTTTATTGAACCTTTATTTAACCTGATAAAAACCCATTGAGTTCAATATCTCTTTCTCATTGTGACCAAGCCAAGAGGTAAGCAGTGCAGGTCATAAAACAGACAAGGAGAGGTAACAATACAAACTAAACACACAGAACCTGCTGAATGGTCTCACACTGCTTATCTATCAGGATAGATAGATGAAATGAGTTCTGCAGGTTCAGCTTGGTCTGTAGAGTTCAAAGTTGAGGAGGGGGACAAACTTAATGCTCTTTCCTCAGTTCAGTTCTGACACGGGGAACAGATAGACGAAGAACATCACAGGAGCACAAAGCGAAGCAGCTCTTAGGTCTTTGTAGAAATGTGCACATGCAAGTGTTGAATAGCAAAACCAATCTTGTATAGGTTGAGACAAACTTAACTATTGGAAATGCTGAAAGAATGATCATCTAACATCACAGCTAACAGTCACAAGACACTCACTGTTAAATGTTTTGGTTTGGCTAATCAGGAATCAGGGGGCCCTGATTGGCCCAGACTACCGCTGGATAGGCCCCTGTTCATGATAAGAAAGACCTCCAGGACAGCAGAAAGAAGATGCTGATGGCTCATCTCCTCTTTCAGACTGACGAGCAAACTACACAAAGCTGACAAACTGTGTAGGAGCTTGGTGGGCGCTTGGAGACGATATTCTTCAAAAATCAGACCTTGATACGGAGAAGATATAAGATACAGAAGCAAAAAAGGGTGATTCATTCCGCTCCTAAATGCTGTATTGAGTTTGTCTTTATTCATCAGTCAAGCAAAAGCTTTATATTCTAGTGTGGGACAAATTTACAGCATTGTTGGAACTTTGTGTGGGATAAATCAGAGTTTACTGTGGGCTGCAGCTGTCCTCTGGGCCACAGTTTGGACACCGTTGAGGTGATCTATCTGAAAAGTTCAGTCTGAGTGTACAGTTCTGATTTTATTTATTTGGTTTTATTTCAGGTGCATTTCATTATCATTAAAATCAAATAACGCCTGTTTGCGAACTCATCCATCCATCAATCATCTATAACACTTATCCCTTTCAGGGCCACAGGGGGCTGGAGCCTAACCCAGCTGACATTGGGTGAGAGAGAGAGAGAGACAAACAACCATTCACACTCTCACCCACACCCAAGGAAAACCTGAAGTTAGCATGTTTTTTGGTCAGTGGGAGAAAACCAGAGTGCCAGGAGAGACCCAAGGCATGCACAGGGAGAACATGCAAACTTGCTGTGAGGAATGCGCACCACCTGCTGCACCACTGTGCTGCCCCTGTTTGATACCATAAAGACAAAAATACAAGTCCTAAACACACAATACTGGAGAATTTGTTTTATAAATTATTAAAAATCACACCGACTCCCATCTGACACATCAGATGGACTGTGTCACCCATCCATGAGGTATATTTCCATGGAAAGTGATTGGGAAGGGCAAAACCCTTTAAGGAAAATGAAAGATGATTGAACATTTGTCAGTATGGGCCAGTCAGAGGCTTTCAATCACTTCTTACTTTCAGAACAACTTAACCATACTCTGATGTACCCCCACTTTGTCCTCAAAGGGTACTGAAAGATGGTTACTTTCTAACCTGGAACAATATTTTCAGCTTTAAGATTTGCAAGATGGATCGGCCTGATCGACATGGAACATGGTAAATCCAGCTACTTTGCAAGGTTAGCAAACTCATGCTGACAATATTAGACACACATGCTGGCAAGGTACTTTTATGATTAAGACAAGAGGCTTTTCGGTCCTGCCTGTAGACTTGCTACTCGATCCAATATGTTGTATTTTTTTTTTTTTTTTTTGATCACTCATTTTTTTCAATGAAAAATGTTGCAGTTTTTTTTTAATAAAATGAAATAGATGAATGACTAAAGACACAAGTCAAACCACACAAGTTTGATTAGCACATCATTATAAGGAAGCCATGAGATGGTATGGGTTCAAATTTATTTATTTATTTTCTATATGTGATAAAATGTTGATTTTGATCATCCTCTTGAGAGCTTATTAAATTTGTGCATCCCTGTGGGAACGTCATACTCGTAATCCAGAACAATAAGATAAATAAGCAGCCATGTAGAGAAAACAACAAAATGTATTTGTTGTCACAACAAAGAGTGAGATGAAATGGTGGTCCTTTTCACCAGAATAAATTATCGGAAGTGACTTGTGGGCTCTGGTTGTTTCTTATCTTTTCAGTTCAGTGTGCATACAGGATATTTTTCACTAATCTGCTAGATTACAGATATGAAATCAGGTGGATCTAGCTGCACTGCAAGGTTGATTGTTACACTGGATTCGCCTGTATTAAGGTGTCACTGAAACACTTAAAAAACATTTATGATCTTGTACTGAGAGCTCTGACTTCCACCTGTAGAGGGACTGAAGTACAAGAGACTCCCTCCTGACGTCTTTAAACATATGAATGTCTGCTCAAGGCCTCTGTATGATGGGAATTAAAGGACCACATTTACCACCAAAACACACATTTCAGAGCCCACTGAAACAGCCCTGCAGCCCAATTCCTGGTCTTGACCCACCTGCTGAGATTCACCATTTTAACATTAACTGCTTATCATTAGGTTCTTCATTTCCTGATATCAATGATAATTAAACTAACTGAGATTTTATTATTTTGAAATGCACTGTTTTAGATAAATCTGACAGTATAAGTATACAGAAATGTAGCCAATGTTTTTGTACAATCTATTCTTTTTTCTCATTTTGTTTATGTCAATATCATGAAAATGAAGAATACATGGGAAGACAAAGCAAAAAACGATAACAGAAAAGGACTCAAGCAGATTTGTTATAATGAGACCTTTTTTCGTTGTTCAAAAAGGGTGGAGGATGAAGTACAGAGCTCATGTCATAATAGTTTCATAAAAAATAAAGTCAAATAATTTCAGCTTGAGACGTCCAAAATATCACCAAATAATACAGCTCACAGTAAAAGCAACAACATTGCAACGTTACATCAAAACATTAACCACAGCACAAATCAATATGATTTAATGTATACAATGTTTTGGGATGCATATTTGTTTCTATTTCTCATATTTTTTTAAATTTATTTTTAATGTTATTTTTTCATAGACTTTTGAACCTGATGTTGACGAGCTGCACAGCTGTTCCATAGATTGACTCCTTTTGTTGAAAAACAATGTAGTCTCATATTTGACCCCACTTCTTAGAGACCAGGGGCCTCAAACTGAAATTGACCGGGGGCCACTCTCTATCCTGTCATCTTGAAAGAGGGTCACACAAACTTTAGAATTCTTGAGGTACAAGCACTTTATTTCTCTAAGTTGTACTTTTTGGTTTCAGGTGTTCATATTTCTGTCACACTTATTTTAACAGTTTTTAAACAATTTTATTTACATTTCTATTAAAATATTAGTATTCTATTTTTTAAAGCCTCATTGAAAATATCTCAACTTTTTACTTGTACAAACCTTTATTTTTTGACTGGTAATTTAAATATTTGATTTTGCTTTATTTTACTGAAAACATGTTTACGATAAACATTTCATTATTGATGAATGTTTTATTTTATAATTAAATGAATTGGCTTCTTTCACTTTTTGGACTATTGATAATATGACCAACAGAGCACCATGAGCTTGTGTTTGAGTTTATAAGGCTTATTAGAGTATGCAAAAATACGATTAAGTCATCTTAGTGATCATAGATTTCAACGATTACTTCACACTGTTTTCAGATAGATATTTTTGAATTCATTTATGTTTTTATCTCAATAAATTCTGATTCAACGGATGGGAGTTTTATTTTAGAGATAATTACAGGGGAAGAAATTAAATGTTAAATGTTGCAGAGCCTCATAAAGTCAAAGATGTCTTATCTATGTATATGACAGCACAGTGTGACTGGATATTTATCTGGAATAATATAGCATATAGCTGGTCTATATTGCACAGCTCTATGCTTAATCGGTGATACATGCAAATATTAGTTGGTCTGATAGATATTTAGCTGGAAAAAAAAGTATAGTTAAAGAAACTGAGGTAAGGTTTGGTAAACAAGCTCTTAATTTATCTGTCATTAGGAAATGTAGCAAAACAAAAACAGCTACATCAAGATAATTTGAGAGGTAATATGATAGCATATTCCTCTATTTTTCAACTAACACCCCTGATCTAGTTTTGACCTTTTCCTCTTGTTTACCTCACAGTAAATGTGAACTCTGCAGTTCGTCCTTTCTGTCACTGGATGGAGGCATTTCGGCATCTTTTAGGCGGAAAGCCCACGTTATTGAATGACAAACATGTCCACGTATCCAGATGTATTAGAGGGGATTGTCCCAAATATTATGTTTGTGTCTATAAAAATCATCTCTTTTGATTCCTCTGAATGACTTCTATTTTTGCAGACAATATCTTAAAAGATTCCTGATTTTTATGCAATACAAAAAAACTGCAGCTCAGAATGAACCATACGATAGTGTGAAGGCTATTTTCTAATATGCATGCCACTGTAGAACATAAGGGAAACTTGTAATAAAAATATGCTTTACTGTGATGTAATATAAGGTAACAATTTTATGACCACTTCTATGAAATACGGATTTGTGTAGGTTAAACAACGACCTGATCAGACAAATGTGGTATACGTGGTCCTGCAAATGTACTGACACCTGAAACAGCATGCAAATTAACATTGCAGTTGCCGATTATGCAGACGAAAACAGTTTTGTGCAGGAAAGCCTCCGTTGTTTTTTCAGAGCAGCAAAACAACCCTGATCCTGGATCAGCACCCCGGCTTTCATTCAAACCGCGTCGTTAACGGAGTCGCTACGGCGGTTACCAGAGAGGAGGTAAAACGCAGAGGTCTCACTCTGTCCTCTTATCGGTAGTGTACACTTTTTACAGATGTGAGCAATTTATACCTGTTTTGTTCAATTTAAAACACTTCTATACGTTGATTGCGGGTTCTTTTACAATAGCACACTTTATAACTCTTATATAAGCCTGTACTTGGAAAAAAATGTAAGGAAACTGCCATCTGCTCAGACTGACACCTCTAATAAATGTCAAGTGTTGACAATCAGTGAGTGACCCTCACGGTTCAGTCTCTCAACAGTGTCGTTTACAAACAAAGAGAAAAACAGACTTTCCTGTGATGAGTACCAAACCAGTCACTGTGGTAACTGCTCTCCAATGGTGGCTAAACTGCAGTCAAAGCGACGCCCACTTCCCCAGACTGAACGCCCGAGTGATTCATCTGTAGAAATAGAGACGATCTGTGCGCACGGCGCCGTGTTTATAGTGAACACGGCAGACTGCAGACTGATCGAAGGAGACGGTGTGTGTACCTGGGCATTTAACGGTCTAACTACGCCGCCTGAACACCTATCTATCGACGGAGGGCATTGATTTACCCCGGGACTTGACTGAAATCGAAGATGTTTGGTGAAATCCCCAGTTTCTCGTCGATATGGAGGTGAATTACGGCTACCACAACAACGCGGTGCGTGTGTGCATGATGAGCGGCTGAGGAGGAGGAGGAGGAGGCTGCGGTCTGAAACCAGATTTTATCCTGGATATTTCCAATGAAACGAGCTTTTATGCGCTAAAGCTTTACGTTTGGGACATATATGTCATTTAATGCCACAGACCGCCTCTTTCCATCCTGTTTTTGAGGATATTTTGGGTCATTCTCTGCCTCCTGAGGATCCTCCGGCAGCAGCGGGACGTAGAAGGTTTTTTCCTCCGGATATGGAGCGTGAAGATGCGGATTACCGAGGGATCCCCGCCGCTACTTTAGCCGCACTGGTTTCACCCATTTCATCAATGCGGGGCTGTTTTTGGCAAGAATAAATCAAACTATGAGTGAATATTTTCTGACCAGAGGAATAAATCGGTGATTTCGGAGCAGGACTGGACTCCCATTTGGAAAAGGCTACCCTGCTAGCCTGTATGTAGAAGCTATTAGCTCCATTAGCCGGCTAACAGCTAAAAGGTGCTGGCTGGAGATTAAAAACCTTATTTAAAGGATTCTGACCAGGTTTCGCCCATCTTTCCACCCCTACACGTATTTATTTACAAGATTTGGGAGGATTTACTCATCCAGGAATGAGGTCTCGGGCGGAAAGGAGCCGCTTGACCTTGTTTTGGGGTCTGATGCTGGGTCTGTCGTCCTGCCTCTGGCCCGCCACCGCAGAGAGTAAGTACTGCTTCTCCACAGCCCCACACGGGGAAACAAGGCTTTTCCAGGCTCCACTGCTGCTCAAATATGGGGAAATGACTTCTTTTATTGCAGGGAACACCCCCTGTTTCACTCCACACATTGTGCGTAAGACAAAAGCATATCTAAATCCTAAAGATACTCTCTAAAAGGTAAATTATAGTGCTCTGTATGGTGCATTTGTGTCAGAAATATTATTGGAAAGACCACAATGCACATACATTCATTTCTTATGAAATATAACCATATATTTTCTATAACTGCTATGATATATGTATGTGAAGGGAATTTAAGCATATTAGTGACATGTAAATGTTAGATTCTGTTTCTCCTAAATCAAAATAAATTGCTTTAATAAACAAATCTTAAAGAAAAACCCTGAATTTAAGCATGTTCAGTGAGAAAGCATTGCCTGGTTAGTCAACCCACAATAATAAGTTCTTAGTTACTGCTTCAGTTTCAGCTTTTAGCAGTGTTTTTGTTGCTAAGGCAATAACATGAAATCACAATTCACTGTAGGGGTGCACAAAAGTGGATTTTTGCCCGTCTCTGATACTCTAATTTTCCCAAACTCACTTTAGCCAAAGTCAGATCTAGATTAAGTAATACTTGATACAGTACCATCAGAAACTTAGTTTGCATCAGTTACTCCTACACACAGTATAGTAGAAGAACAGTTAAAAACATAGAAACTGAAGAAGGGAATTATACATAGAAAATGAATTAATAATAATTAAATAAAGCCCATAACAATGATTATAAAACAATAAAATGGAATAAAAGTAAGTATGTGGCATATTGGATTTTTGCAGATATTCATTATGTCACTGTTTTCATACTCGTCATTGCTGATACTGATATACTGATAATAGTTTTTATTAAGAGCACAGAGCCACCACTTTACTAAAATTGAGCTGTTTTTTTCACGTGACAATCCATTTGTGTTAGAAAAAGAAGTAAACAAAGAAAAACAACATGGTCTTCAATAAATGGTACCTTGTAATAGATAAAAGTGGACATTCAGTTATGATGAGGTAAACCATTGAGGTACATTTTTACATTTAGCCAATATCTTGGCTTTCTATTACTAATTTGTAAGGGTATAATGTCAGCAAAAATGTTCTTATCTTCCAATACCGATAATATCTCTTTTAGGCAAATATCTGCTGATACTGATACTGTTCCCTGAACAAAAGTAAGGCTACATACCAAGCACAAAGAAACTGCTTTTGTCCACAATATAAAAATAAGATTAACAAAAATAAGACTACGCTGAGTATTACACTTAAAGAATGATGAAAATAATATCAGATTAAAATCAGATGTAAACTTCAAAATCTGATGTCTGAACAGTTAGCTGCCAAGTGGACAATTTACCACATTATAAACACCATGCAATGCAAAAATGAACTGTGTTTAGGTCTTGGTTTTCTTGAACCAGACTGAGATTTACTTTGGATGGCTATTGAAAATAGGAACAGATATGGTACCAGTACCAGCTCATCCAATACCTACTGACCAGAATCATAAGTTTTTGGGCTTTTATTTGGGTAGCATTCACAGACTTTCAGAGCCAAAGATGCTGAATCCTCTCTGCCCTCTTTGCTCAGTGAGCTGTCCAACCTTGCCCTGCAGCTGAAACAGACATAACAGGTGACAGAGACATCATCTTATCGGCCTTGACAAGAATAAATATTGTTGATGCTTTTTTTGTCTCCTAAAAGTATTGATTTAGCACAGCTATTGGAAAAAAACAAATTATACTGAACTCCAACTTAGATACTAACGTGTAGGTTTTATTAAATGAGTAGCGTTTGTTTTACAAACATGATGTACGAAACACTTTTCTAACAGTAACATTGAAATCTACCTTCATCTGCCTTAACGACTCTGTAAAAACCTGCTGACAGACCATGAGGTCTGCGGTGACCCTTTTTGTTATGGAGTGTACACTTTCTTATTAAAATACATTCTGCAAGTTAATCAAGTTAAAATAAAAACCCTTGCCAGTTGTGCCCTCGCCAAAATATCTGCTGCCAATATCTGAAATAATTTTTGCTGCTGCTGATGCTAATATTTAGCTTTGAAGGTAATATTATTTTCATTCTTCTGTAAAGTTTTGTGTCATCCTTATAGTTGCATTATTTACAATAGTTTTACTTATTGTTTTATAAACTTAGATAATAAATATGCCGATCAACTTTCATAAAAGGATGAGGACAATTTCTTTAACACTTTTCAATACTAAACTTGTTTTTTACTGCAAATATAACAGATAGGTTTTTGATTATCAGCCCTCATTAATATGTCATTTTTGTCAGTTATTCCAGAAACTCATATGAAATGCCTGTGCCCAGTAATTAATTTGGTAGACCACAATTTATGTAAAATAATTGGCTTAAATTATCATAAGGTCAACATGGATACGAGGTAATACACAAGCTAGTTTTGGAAATGAGCAAAGAAATGTTTGTTGAGAATTGGTTCCACTTAGTTAGAGGCATTTTGCCCTTTTCACAGGGAATTTATGTTAAAATGCTGCAGCCAAGCTCCATTGTCTTTACACACCCCTTCCATCTGCGCGACGTACATAGTAAGGCATATATATAGTTTTTTAACAGCAGCTTAAATGGAGCTTATCATTTGCCTTTATGTCTGACTATTTTCTCAACACTCAGTGCCAATCCAGTGTGCCTTATTAAATAACGATGTTAAAGTCTGTTGAGAGGCAGTCAGTATTAACAACTGCAAATGAGGAATAGTCTAAACTGTGGCTCAGTTTTATACACAGTGATGCAATCAGCCCAGCTCTCAATGTGTGTCTGTTATTTCTCGCAGGAGTGGAAACACCAGCTATGGCTGGAATATCTGATTCTGCAACTGAGCGTTGAGTATCATCAGTGCCATGTGCTTGGCACTGTTAAAGCAGAAAACCTGTGTAGACCCTTTCTTTAACAAAAAACCCCACAAGACTCAATAAGGGAGTTTGTCAAGAAAAGAATCAATAACAGCAGCGGTATCAATCTGGTCTTATAGATTCCCACCCCTGATCAACTGAGAGATGAGATGAGTTCAATTTCTCCAACTCATTTATTTATTGCCTCAAAAACAGCTGATGGTTTTAGATAATCAGTCTATGTGGTATTAGTGTTGAAAATACCATCAACTCCAATGTAATGCTCAAACAAGATTAACTACTTTGGTAGACCACAACGCAAGTTGGTTTACATGCTTTAAAATGTTTTGATTTACATTGAATTAATATGTCTTAGAGCTGTTTCCAACCTCAAGATCCACCATCACCTCCTCTGTAAGAACCTTTGAACCAAGCTTTAAAAAATAGGAAAAAGCTTCAATTTAGGCTTTACATGACAAAAAGAAACATTTTAAAAGCTTTCCCACACTGGATTGACTTTGGTTGTTTTCTGCAGATCTTGAGAAATTAAAATGAATGGCTTAAAAATGGTTTTGTCATCCCAAAATAATGAGGAAAAATAAGTTTAGACTTCTAGAAAACAATAAGAATGGACTTATTTTGCAACAGAATGGAGCAGAATAAGTATTTGGATAAAGAACAATGAAGGAAATTCACATATTTACCACATTTTCTATTCTGGAACACTTTAAAAACCCACTGAAGCAGCATTTTGACTCACATTTGGGCCCCTAACCACCAGTTGAAAAACAATGACGTTGATTGTATTTCATAAGTCATATTTTGTGGATGTGTGAAAGAAATGTTTGTATAAAATATTAATAATTTTATTTATATTGGCCCTGTTAAAACAGATGTTCACACTGTGATCAACAGACCAAGCAAAGGAAGGTACTCAGGAAAATGTCATACCATCATAGCATCAATAGTCAGAGCACACAAACAGTAGTGAAAATAATGCCAACTAAAGTCAAGAACAAAATGTGAAAGCTAAAAATTGAGAAGGATACCTACAAATGGAAGAATGAAAGAAAAGAACAGGTTAGAGGCAGTTTAAAGGAAAAGCAAATGAAGCAGTGATTCAACAGAAAAAGCAGTTAAAATATCAGTCAGATTACAGGATTATACTTCACACAACAGGAAATAAATTATGAAAAAAATTAAAACAGACGTACAAAAGACAAAAAATTGGTAAATAATGAAGGTTAAAGTTGGATATCGGGTGTAAGACTGAAGAAATTTAAGAGCAGTGAAACTGATGAAGGAAACGGTAAATCATGATTTATTTGAAAGTCAAAGTAAGTTAGGAAACAAGACTGGTTTTGTTCTTGGAAAAACTCAAATGGGGCGGCATGGTGGCGCAGCAAAAAGATTTCTGGTTCTGGAGTTTGCATGTTCTTCCCATGCATGCGTGGGTTCTCTCTGGGCATGCCGGCTTCCTCCCACAGACCAAAAACATGCTCATTAGGTTGATTAGTGACTCTAAATTGCCCTTAGGTGTGAATGTGAGCATGAATGGTTGTCTGTCTCTCTATGTGGCCCTGCGATCGGCTGGTGACCAGTTCAGGATGTACCCCGCCTCTCGCCTAATGTCAGCTGGGATAGGCTCCATCCACCCCAGGACCCTGAAAGGGATAAGTGGTATAGAAAATGGATGGAAAACCTGAAATGTTTAGTCAGTTACCTGATGATGGGTTATACTGCATAATGTAACGTCTATTTAGAATAAACCAGAGATGGTGAGTCAGCTTAATAGTGTAAGTAAATAGATGACTGTGACTCAGTCAGTGGAGAAAGTCTGTCAAGTTACATATATGAGCACCAAATTGTCAACGATGAGTCACTATGTGGTGAATTAGAATAAACAAAGAGTGGAGGTATCTGTGCTTCTTACAGAAAATCTTAAACAGGAAAAGGATTTGAGTAATTAGATGTAGGTTTATCTTATTCATTTACATCCAAAAATCAGACAAATTCAGGGAGGAATAACAACAAAATGATTGTTACATATTGTAGAAAAATGAACAAAACTCCCTTAAAATTCCTTAAATTTTTCAGGCTCAAGGATCTCCCTTTTTCCTCTGTATTTTTTAAATTAATCTTGCTTTTTGATTCCTGAGAGGAACATTGCTGCCACCAGAAATTCTTCCTTATCATATTCTGTCACCCTGATCCTGATCTGACACTAAAGAGAAGCTGTAACTATAAACCTTGTTGACATAGGTACAAAGGTTCTACAAGTCTCCAGAATGTTGTTTACATCATCTGCAAATTTGTATATATTTACAGCTGGCCTTTTTTTTTTTACACAGAAAACCTGACCTTGTATATTTGATCAGTCTTCAAGCCTGTGTCCACATAACTGCTGTTTTCATGCTGGCATCACTCACAACCTCAGTTTCAGAGCTTCTCACCAGAATTTAGTGTTGCTAGGTTACAAAATCCAACTCCTGCCTGTCTTGTTAGTGTCTATAAAGTTGTTTTAGATGGCTCCATGTGAAATATTTGTCTTTATTAATGGAATTATCATCAGAAAACAGTAGAGCCAAGTCAAGGGACATATCCCTGACGACCTGGAAATTGATTCCTTCAAAAAAAAAAAATCGCCTCACTTACGCCATTGTTGTTGACAAAACAGACTTCAGAAGGTCCGCCCCTCATTGATTTGATATACCAATAAGGAAAAGGGACATGGGCAAGGGTAGCACTGTTACAAAAAATGATTCTAAGGGTGTTTTTATCTCATTATGATGAGCATTACTGGACTCTATTGGTTTTGAAATGAATATGAGCACCTGCACAAGTGACAACTGTTGGATCAGGCCTTAAGGGAACCAGTCTGGTTTGAAGGAGGGGGAGCAGGAACCATTCAAAGTAACTTGAAAAATTTGGCATGTGAAAGTTACCCCAACAGATTTGTTTAATTGGTAAAATGGATGTAGGGCCCTACAAAATCTGTTATTTTTCCCCAAATTCCCTTTTAGTGTTTCCCATTTTCTGTTTTTTTTCATTTGTTTTAATTTTTTGAGAATTTGCTTTTTAGTATTTTACGCAAATTTAACCCCCAGACACAGTATAAAATAATGAAATATAATCACTCTTCAGGTGGTCCTCACTAGGGCTGTAATGTGTTAGTCGACTGGTCGACTCATTGGTCGATAAGTGCTGGGGCGACCAGAACTCTGATTGGTCGACCAATCGTATTTTTTTTTTCTCTTCAATTTATTTTTCCCGCGGCAATTTACAGTCATCAGTAGGAACTTACCAAGTGCTAATGGGGGTGTTTTCAGACCACCCCGGTTTCACAGGTAACTTGCCTGTCTCAGAACACCCCCTTGTTTTCACCACTTTGGATTCGCCCACCATCTGGAGACCTGGCTGGAGACAGGAGGATTGAAGAGCGTCTATGTTAGCCTATTCAACGTCCGGTGGTTTGCTGAGTATTTATTTTTATTTTGAGCATCCTCTTCTACCCCCCGCCAAGCCGCGCTCCGCCGAGCCGAACTGTCCCCACGCAGGAGAGTTTCGCGTCAGATTCGGACCCGCGCTCCGCCGAGCTGCGCCGAGCCGAACCGTCCCCGCGCAGGAGGGGTCCCGTCAGAGTCGTCAGAGTTGGGAAACCCTCCTGCGCGGGAACGGTTCGGAGCGGGGATGGTTGGGCTCGGCGCAGCTCGGCACATTGTTAATGAGGGGAGGAGGAGGGGAGGGGAAGTGAGGCGTGCATTGTCCCAGCCTTAGCGACCCCCTTGGAGCATTTTCCAGGAGGGATACGTTCCTTTTTTTTAATGAAAAAAACCCTTTTACGTAAAATGTCAGCCGTTTTTGTGATATTCTGCATTTCTATTGAAGTTGGCTTTGAATGTCCAATTCCGTGATTCCATCTGTGATTCCATGAACGTGGATTTTATAGGGCTCTGTGGATGTATTAAAAGATATACATCAGTGATGTGGGTGATTACTTGACTTAAGTTGGATAACTAAGTTGCCTCATGGTTTAGAAGTTGGTTAGACTAATTCTTAATTGTTTTAGCAATACTCGTAGTTCTGGTAGAACACTGTAAACTGTAACGGAGCTAGCCACTCCTGGTAGCTGCTGTTTTTTTTGGATAATAGTGCCTGCCTTGCTGCTGAAATGCTTTACAACCCAGATGTACAGATATTAAGCAAACTAAAAGTATCGGCATCTTGTATGAGGAGCACATTTGACAGTATTTTGAGCTGGAATATGGGGAGTAGTATGTAGCCTGTGTCTGAGAGGGGCAGAGAAGGAGTCTGAAATCAACAAAAATAACCTTTAAGAGGGTTTTCAATCACTTAAACAGCCTGGATTAATGTTTTGTGATTTTAGATGAATGTTACTTTATTAGGAAAGTGTAGCTTAATAACTGGCCCAGCAACATTTTCACAATAAAACCAATGGTTAAAAATGCAGTTATTCTCAGAGTTGACTAGAACAGAAAGAGCCTTTACTTTGAAATAGGGCTGTCACCTTAAACTTTATTTGTATATTCATTTGAGCATGGGGGTAAAAATCCGTACTCGAAGTGTAATTGATATTCAAATGGCAAATATACAGTTCCACGGCACATTAGGGTGCCTGTAACAGTTAACTGCCTCATCCAATAGAGGGCGCTCCCTTTGCCCTCTTGACCTCAGCAACAGGAACTGCACCTCAGGGGAATGAGGACAGGCAAACCCACTCCTTGGAAGCACTTTGGGCTCCACAAGGCCAATGGCAAAATATTGAAAAGACCGGGATGTGTGTTGATTATAAACAAAAGAGCTGGCCTATTCCTTATCAACGCCAAATTTGCAGGTCCATTTATTTTGCTCCACCCACCGCACCTCGTCACATACTCAGCCCTGTGCAGAGGCTCGGGAAAAGGCCATCACTCACAGGAATGCAAAATTCATACACAAGGACATATCCCACCAATGTGGCCTCGAGGAGGGTAATTAATAAAATGATATAGTGGAAATGCCTTGTGTGTGTGTCGCAGCCAGGGTTGAATATCTTTGATTATTAGCGTGTGTGCCCAAAAACTGTTTGAGCTTGATTTTGGGAGAAGAGGCAGCCCTACTCTAAAATGTCCTCAGGAAATAAAACAGTTGGCAGGCAGAGCAGGATACAGTGAAGCTCCCTCCACACACAGAGCTTAAAAGTCAGTATCAATTGAGGCAGTAATGTTGGATTTTTGTCCCCAGTGTGAACTATACTCACTTTTCTTTTAGACTTGATAATTTAAAATTCACCCAAAGTATGTGCATGCAGAGCAGACAAGCAGCGCTGTGAAAGGAGGAAGGAGATCAGGCACAGCAAAGCAAGCAGCACAGTGTTAGTCCAGTGATTGTGAGAAGCTAAACTCGTACCCAAAATTAAGACTCAGTTAATCAACTGGCACTATGAGACTCTTGGTTGGAGTCGTCCCAGATCTGTTTTTTTGATAACATTCGCTATGACAAATTACGTGAGAAGAAACAGCTAACAGCTTTTAAATTCTATGACTCTCTGGTTGGGCTTTAATCATGCAGAAATCATGAAATCTTACTTCAGGATTGACCACACTCTGCAAACCAACTTTACATTTTCACCAACCAACTGTGATCCCTATTAGATAGATGATACCTGCCAAGGTCACTAAAAAATTAGGCTGGACGATATGACCTAAAAATCTATATTTTTTTTTCGACAAAACTCGATTTACGATTTTATTCGTTTTTTTTCCCTGTTAAAAAAAAAAACCTCCAAGTGACACAAAAATGACATGAATCAAGTTTTGCCTTTATGTTATCAAAATATGTCCCATAGCTAAACAGATTTTCCTTCTTATAGTTGAACACATTTTGTCATAAAATATTGATTATGTAGTTTGAATGTAGGAAGGCCTGTGTACATAAACACTGAAAGATGAGCCATTTTCACAGCATATTGACATGGAAACATCTGATCAAAATTTAATCTCATTTAAGAAACAAAAAAAAGCCTGAACATGTGCTTGTGCAAAACCTGACAAGACCCACCATCATGAAAACTGTACATTTTCAGTATTTATATTTTCAAACATGGCAACAACTTATGATTGGAAGTCAAGAAAAAAAATCTCTATCTTTCATTTCTGAATCCTCTGCAGAAAATAATTTTAATTAATCAATTTAATTGATATATTGCCCAGGCATAAGGCTGAACAATTTAGCGTTTTTGGATTGAAAACGCAATTTCAGACTATGCAATCATGTGATCGCTAAAGCCACAATTTTTTGCAGCGCTCCTGACTGACCCAGGATCTGTTGTGTCAACTATTTTGCACATATTTTTTTACAAATTTGCAGGCAATTTTCATTTGCAGAAGTGCTGGTAAGCATGTCATCAACACAAAGCCTCTGTTTAGGAGTAGAAGTTGGAGCATCCCTTAAATAATGTGAACAGATTATTTATCATCAATATTAGATGATGAATAATGTGTTATGTGCTTTTGATCATTGATTTCCTCACTGTTGTCTATACTGTAAACATAGTGACTATTGCACTGAAGCTTGATTTGAAGAAAATGGTGAATTGAATTGAAATCACAATATCTGCCAGAAAAATCACAATTAGATCTTTTCCTGAAATCGTTCAGCCCTACCCAACCCTACTGAAAACTGCAACAAGTAGATTTATAAATATTTCCCAGACCACCCTTTGATGTTTAAACTTGTGGTCTTAATGCAGCCCTAACAGGATAGTTAGTTACCTTGTTTAACAAATCAGGGAGAACCTTGACCTTGTAAATGTTTTCATGAGTACAGGCTGATAAATCTGCATGGTGCTGATCAGACCCATAAACATCCTGCCAACAGCCAAATGAGGGAAACCACAGAGAGCGGATGTTATAGATTGTAATCCAGCTGTAACCTGTTCCAGTAAACTATATGAAATCTTTGGTGAGCACCACACATTGCTGCACAGATGGTTTAGTGCGAAGAATGAGACTTTAAAGTGAGTAGCTTCTGTATTGCAGCTCACTGAAGCCCGCAGCCTCTGTTGGCTTGTAAACCTTCAAATTTAATGAATTTAAGCATCTTCATTTATACAGAATTTCTTTTTATGTACTGCCACATTAAATTTTTCCATGTCTCCAGCTACACTGTAAACTAGGCTTCCTGATTCATCCCATTCATCGTGACATGTTGGGGAGGGGTGTGTTGGGGGCTTGAACCAGGGTCTGGGTTTTAAAATAGACCAAACCAAAGTACATTCGCAAGCAAAACAGACTAAGTTCTGTTGATTGGAAAGAGTGAGGAGCTTGTGAACTGTGTGTCATGGGGTTTACTGTTAGCCCCCGTGGTCACAGGACAAACCTGAGAGCAGAGAGGTTCTCCCATCGAAGTCCTACATTTATTCTCACTGCGCCGTGGAGCCCTGTGAAGCTGCCTTGTGTGGCTGAGCTGCGAGCATTCCTGCTGGTTTACTGTATGAGTAACTTGGGACTAAAGGGGTAGCTGGTAGGTTTTGGGTTAACCCGGTCCGGCTCTGTCGCTGCACGCACTGCCTCTCAGCTGAACCAAACAACTTCTATCTGTCAAGAATGATCTTTTTGGAAAGGCTTCCCAGCACATTTCTTCTCACCTTTCCTCTCATGGGGAAAAGTATTTATGAAAACGTTCCCCCCTCGGGCGCTCTGTTGCTAACAGGATGGAAATGAGGAGTAAACAGACTTGCTGCAGTCTAGTGGCGGTGTATGAAGCACCAGCTTAGAGGGCATATTGCTTCCCATTCCTCGTCTTATGGGGCTTGTAGTGGATTTCCTCTGATTGTCTGCGGATAGTCTGGGTGCTGCAGCCAGCTGGGAAAAGGTTATCAAGAGTAAATATGTGATCTGGATGCTCTTCAAAGCTGCGCAGATAGGCATGTGTACTCAGCTGTTAAAAATGTGTCAGTGTTGAAGGAAGAGAGGAAAGGAGGGGGTTATTAGGACGCTACACCTGCTGTTTGTGGTTTCATTTCCACCAGAGATGTAAATTTTGAGCTGAAAATATTGTTTAGTGCTGGTCGAGATGGACCAGTAATCAAATCTTGGCCTTTTTTTTAGCTCATCATTAACTTTGATATTATTCTGGTTAAAATCAAATTATAATACCTGTGCTACAACATTTTAACAAAATAAAACATCAAGACACTAAATATTCATCAGTTTTTGATTTTTAATTGTAAAATCTGACACAATTTAAAAGAAATGTACAAAAATGTTTGCATCAATATGTACACACTTGTTGCCAACATTTCCTCTACTCTTGAATGCAGTTATTTTTAAAATGATGATCAAGTTGTGGCCTGAAGTGTAAAACTTAACTGTATATTAGGAAACACAACTAATCAAGGGAAGTGTCGACAATTAACAGTGAATGAAGAAGCTGAAAGACGAAAAACAAAAAACAAGACAACAAAAAAATAAACTGAAAAAAAGAAAACCTACAGGCAAAGAAACAGCCAGCAACAAAACAACAAATCAGAAGACGCAATAGCAAAAAAAAGGAGAAAAAAACGACCACAAATTAGGGAGTGTTATTTGTTTGTTGGAACGTTCCTTCAATTGTTGATGCACCTGCATGCATCTACATATTGATTTGATGTCATAATTTCACTTTTTTTTTTCATTTTGTTTTTTTTTTACTGCTGTTGTGTTTTTGATTGTTAGTGTTTTTTATTATTCCTTTTATATTTTTATTTTTGAAATTCTTTTATATTAGCTCATTTTTGTAACTGATAGGCTCTAGTGTTTTATTTTTACTAATGAATTTTTTATTATACCATGGCACTTTTTTGTGTTTTCTTGATTTTGTTTTTTGTTTGTTTTGTGTTTTCTCGTTGTCCTCATGATTTCTCTATTGTTGTTGACTTTTTTAATTTTCTGTTTTATTTTTTTGTGTTTTTTGAATATTTTCTTACTTGTTTCTTCTTTAGTTGTCTTTTTAAGGTCTTGTTAAATTTTTTTATTCAACATCAAATTATTTTTTAATGTTGTTCCTGTATTTTCTTTGTTGTTGCTTTATTCTTTGTTTTTTAATCTGTTGTGGTTGCGAATCTTGATTTTTTTTCTTCAGCTTTTTAAAATAGGTGTGTATTTCCAGCACTATCTTAACGTGCCATTTTGTTTTGCACTTCAGGGCTACCATATAAAATCATTTACTAACCTGTGGTCTCAAAAAGTTCAATGGTTATTCTTTCTCGTAACAAGAAAAAAGCAGAGTACTGTTTAAAATACACAAATATGTTGCTGAGGAACTGGCATGGCTTCTCATCAATTACACACACATATTCAGATGTTGCAAACATATTTGTCTATTTAAATAGTTTATTTGCCATAACAACAAACAATTATTCCCCCAGTGTAAGGTGTCTTGGACTTTGACTTTTGTAACCTAGTTATCAAACAGATACCAGTATTATTTGAGTTTTTCAGATGATATAAATGTTCCTGAATTAAACAGAATACTGTAGATATAATCCTAACTCCACATTTATATTTGTCTTTGGGTCTATTATCATTTAATGGATAGTGAGTCAAACTATGGACAACCTTTTATTGCACATCAGCCTTCATTAAATATATCCATACCCATAACACTAATGTCTTTCCCTGAATCCTGTCTGAAAATGTATCAATATATCTGAAAAAGTGGAAGTATCGCCCAGCCCTATCCAGGAAGAGTGTGGTCAGGAGCAGTTCCCATGAAAGACGGCCATGCTGGCGTTGCAGTGAGGCCTCAGAGGGTAAAGCGCTGAGGCTGTGGTGATGTAACGTCACTCGGCAGCGTGTCTTTTTTTACAGGCCCGGGTGTTGGGATTGTATTAACAGGTATGCAGCTTGCTGAGGGCTGCTGACAGTGTGCACTGACAAGTAGATTACAGAGAAAGACATAACCGCCATACCAGCACACTGCCTGCCTTAAATCACACCAAAAGCATTTTATAATGGCTCACCGAAGGCCTTCATCATCTCCAGAGAAGATTTAAGTCCTCAGCAGTTTGACTAAAAACCCACAGTCCTTTACTCTCTGTCTTACGTGAAATCAGCCCTGGTTAAGATGCAGGGCACTGATACCAGCTTCAGCTTTAAAACTGATGCTTCTGGTGGGTTAGGGTCAATCTAGGGCTGGAAAATATTTCAAATTTTTAAGATATAGTTATATTATTGAATAAGATGTTGAGGGTATTCTGGCATTACCGTATCCGAGGGTATTTAAAAAGCCACAGTTCGTAAGTTTACTTAGATTTAGTTGTAGCCCAAAGACATAAAGAACACTATTTATAGTCACATTTCACTTATTTTGACATCTAAAGTTTTGGTTAAAAAAAAAAACACTAGGTCTGCATGACAAATAAAAACTAAATCATGATCTTGGTACGCACATACTGTCCATTAGAGCTGGGCAATTAATCTTTTAAATATACATGTATTTATTAAGTTTTTACAGTTTACAAATAAAAAGAGAAGAAAATTAATATAATCATCAAGGCATATAACAGTCAAACTATAAAATAATCCGCTCCCTTCACCCCAAAGGAAACCAAAAACAAAACAAAACAAAACTGGGTAACAACATTACATAATCAAACAAAGTTTAGTATCACATGGTTGAAGTATCAGCAGTTATAGACATATTACCTTCAAGTTTCTGGAGTTCCTTCAACCTCACAGTTCTCTGATTAATCAAATTTTAATCAAGATTACAATTACTGCCCTCCCCTTCATTATGAAAACTAAATAATTAAGATTAAAAGATTACTCTGCCACATGAATTTTGAACTTTTTTCCTTTACTATTATTGACATTATTATGATGTATTTGTGTTTTATAAGTACATTTATATGTTTTGGCAGTTCTGTTATGTTTAAGGTCTCAGTTTCAAAAACAAATATTCAATGAAGTATGTGGTGCAAGTTTAAATCACTCACTAATCGTGTTTCGTAATTGTGATCTCAACATCTAACAAAAAATGATCAGGATTAAGATTTAATTGAGAAGCCCTACTGTACATTCAACCTCATCTTAAAGAGCAAATGTTGTGCTTTTTTTTTTAGTTTTATATGCCTTTTAGTGTGTTTTACATGTATCCTCTGCATGATAGAGTACTTCTATACACAAGATAAAAAAGTCAACTGCATCGGGCCGTCCCCCTCCTCCCCAGGTAGACCTAGTTCACAGCAGACTGGTTAAACAATCAGAGCAGACTCAGCCCGTCTGAGGAAGGGGGGTTTCAATGTCAGTATTTTTGTCAGAGCATCTCGGACGGTAAGAATACAGCTGGATCAGGGGTACTCAGTGTCTGAAAAACTCCTTTGTCCCTCAGACCATCAACTGTACAAGTCCTCACTGTGAGGGAGGATGAATAACAGGAAGATTATTTAATTAATTATTAAGATTATTTATATTTTTTATTTGTATCTGCATTTTTTTTTTTTTTTAACTTTTTTAAATTTTGATATCTAGTGTTTTTTTTTACCTGTGTACTATGCAATGCTATTGGAATCTTAATTTCTCTCTCCAAGGGTTTAATAAAGTTGTATCTGATCTAATCCAATCTAATCTAATCTAATCTAACACTAGAGGTTAACACAGTGATCGTGAACAAACTTTAGCTTCATCAAAACTGTATATTTCAACCTGGTTTTGGGCAAATGTGGGCATTTTGAATGATAATAATTCAGTCTTCTGTATTTCTCTTTGCATTCAGAAGGAGCTGCATTCACCTGCTCACTTATTTGCTGCATTGCAATCACTGCTGCTTTATTAAACCAGCGTTGCATAAAGGAAATCACAGATTAAATTCAGTAAACAGATCACAAAACTGCCATTATACTCAATTATTTTTACAGTTTCTCTTCATCTGCCGTGTTGTGCTGTCAGTCACTGCTGCCATAGTGACCAAACACAGGCCAGCAGCTTTACAATGAAAGACGAGAAGAAGGGAGATGAAGTTAAAGCCTAATAAATTTTCATGGGAAAGAACAAAAAAGGAATACGATGAGGAAAATACGATGGCAAGGATGAGAGTGATGTTAAACTGGAGCTCAAAAAAAGAGGGGCGTACTGGTACTTGGGTGTTTCTCAGGTTAAAAGCTAACAAGCCAGGACTCTTAAGGCCTTTACACACCAACGGCGATGCAAATAAATGTCACAGGCAGCAGATATTTCCAAGGCCATTTTTGATGCACTTTGTTGTTCACATGAAAAGCAACATGTATTTGCGATGTTCATTTTAGATAAAATTGTGTAGCACTGGCTGGGCCTCAACTTTCAAGTGTGTTTACAGATTTTGAAATTTAGGATGTAGAAAGACATTTACACATACATTCCCAAATGTTGATTTTAATCTAAAGTTGTGAAACTGCGAAGTGCCTCTTGCTTTATAGGGCAACTGTCACTTCAGGAATTTTTAATGTCCAGGTTGTGCAGGAGATGCTGGTTTGGAGGGTTAAGGAAAAGTGAATTTTGAAAGAAAATAGATTAGAAATGACACATAATAACCTTGATTTCTGTAACTTAAATCCTCATGAGACCTGAATGATATGATAAAAATGTGATGTGTGGTCAGTATTTTGATGATTGCGATAATGATGTAGAAGGCTTGTAAGCTGTAGCTTAGTGTCCTAGCATATGCTTTTCTTACTGTTTTATCAAAACGTGCGGCTACAACATGATTTTACAGAGTCTAAAAGAAACAAAATGAACTTTTTCTTTACTGAACTGGGACTAATAAACTTGAATGTCTCTTGTTGAAAGCTTTAGATTAGATTAGATTAGATAGAACTTTATTTATCCCTTTGGAAGACTCCCTCAGGGAAAGTAAGATACCAGTAGCACCATTTATAGCAAATAAAAAGGTATATATGTATAAAAGATAGATATAAACAGAAATATAAATAAATAGAAATATGGCTACTGGCTACTACTACTGCTCCTTCCCGTCTTCAGCCTTCCTGTCACTCCTCCTCCCCCCTAGTGAGGAGTTGTACAGTCTGATGGCCTGAGAGACAAAAGAAGTTACGAAAGTTTGTAGTTTATTGCAATAAAATCACTAACGCAATGTGTTCTTTCTCAAAGCCTCATATAGCAATAATGATAAAATCGTGATAATTGCGCAGCCCTAGTCCTCACAATAAAATAAAAAAATGGAAGAAAAATTAATACAAAAGGGACAAATTAAATGTTTTGACTTAAAAACACAGCACATTGCAGGATTAATTTGTTCAAGAAGAGCCAAGGTATTGAAGAGCGTTAAAATGAATCTTTTATGATGCATTGCAATGCAGATGTGGATGATTTTGCACAATGAAGTGACAGGACATTTATGATATCATATATCAGTGACAGAAGTGTCACAGGCTCCTCTGGGTAGCACATGTGGTGCAGGCATCAAGTTCAGACTGGAAAAAATAAAGTCAAATGAGTTAAAACATGAAGTAACTTAAAGCTTTATGTGATCAACTGTAATGTATAAAAGGATTTGAATTAATGAAGTATGTTCTGTTTTACAAGATGTCCCAACTCTTTTTGAATGTAGCTCCAGGTTTCCTTTAATCCATGTCAGAAGTAAACACACAGTGCCTACAGTTAATTAAACAGAAGTTATAATTAAAGAATGATCAATTATTTGCTTGGTCTGCATCGTCTTTCCTAAACCTGCCTGCGTCACATTCCTCCAGTAAAACTTTATAGACCAGCATTAAAGTAGTAGTGTGTGTGACAACCTGTTCGCTGGTCGGTGTGAGTTTTCCATGACTCACTGCCCTCCAGCTTTTGAAGTCTAAATCCTCCTCGCAGTGATGTGCGATAATGGCCTCCATGTTTCTGTGGGTGCTGCCGGGGCTTCAGGCTAAGTATTGTTTGGAGAATAGCACACAGGTGGGAGGAAAAGTTGGAAAGGCAAACACTCCACTTATCATTGCTGATCATCATCAGGCCTTCACCAAAAAGTTTTCCTGATGTGGGTGCAGAGTCTTCCCAGAAGTCAGGGCAGTGTTTTTTATATCCTCGTCTCTTTGTAGTTGTTTGGTTTGTGTTCACTGTAGCCCGTTTGTTGGCGTAAATAGATCCAGAGTTCACCAACTCTCTTAGAAACAAGAACAAAGGCGCACTCAAGAGGTTAAAAAGCAAACAAATGTAAACAAATCTGTTTTAAATTGAACATAAAACAGCATAAATACATGTTTTTACAATTTGCTCCCATCAAAGAGCAGACGACTGTCCTTTGTTGTCTGTCGTTTGATCAGAAGCCCAGACGTTTTCACTCCTGCCAAAGATAATCCTTCAATTCACCAGATTATAGAGTATGAAGTGACTGCCACAGGTCACTGTTTAACACAGAGAGGGCGCTATAGAGGGCACTTAGAGCTGCTGTTTTTAACTATTAAAGCGTAGGGTTTTGATCTGGACTGCAGTATTTCAGCAGGTTTTATAGAAACCTGCCACAACATTTACACTTGCATCAGTGGAAGGGTTAAGCAGAGTTTTGTGATCTTTTTATTTCAGTACCATATGTGGATCAGAGCCTTAATGCACTTACAGAATATTTAAAAATTTACTTTGTTGTTGAAAGAAAAATGTGTATTAGTGGTGTCACAATTAGGACTATCGTTTTAATGTAATCTATCTTCTTATTCTTCCGATTTTTTATTTTCATTTTAGTCTTAGCTCCTGAGTTTCCTCATTTTTTTGATTCAAGATATTGTTTCCTCAGTCCCCAATTCTGTTTTTTGTTAGAATCTCTTCTTAATGTCTTTGTGTGTGTGGGTGAGTGTGAGTGCTGTATGTGGGTAGCGAGGGTGGGTGGTCTTGTATTTTAACTGTATTCAATTTTCTACTTTTTATTTATTTATTTTTATTTTATTTTAATTTCTTATGTAAAGCACTTAGCGCTACAAGATTTTGTATGAAAAGTTCTATACAAATAAAGTTTGATTGATTGATTATTCCTTCTGCTTTTTGATAGCGGTTCATACTCAAGTTTGAATAAAGTATTAGAAGTATTACGTCCGCCAAATGGGCTATGTTTTTGCCAGCATTGTATGGCCCAATAAAATCTGTGATTTTTCTTCCCCATATTCCATTTTTTTCTGTTTTAATTGTTTTGAGAATTTGTTTTTTAGTATTTTATGCAAATTTAACACCGAGTCATTATATAAAGTAATGAAATAATCACTCGCTCTTCAGGTGGTCCTCAAACATGTCTTTACAGGTGCACTGAACAGTATGTTGACAAAATTTGAAGAACATTTGATCACCTGACACATAATAATTGTTGGGAAACTGATCTGCCCTGTGCTTTGGAGTTAGCCGAGAGTTTTGTAGCTTCTTTGCCTACTTAGCCGGTGTCTCAGGCGGCTTTGACATGTTTGCATTGTTAATGAGGGGAAGAGGAGGGGGAGGGGAAGTGAAACGTGCTTTGTCCCAGCCTTAGTGACCCCCTCGATATTCTACATTTAAATTGAATCTGCTGTTAATGTCAAATTCTGTGATTTTGTCCGCGATTCCCTAATCGCGGATTTTATAGTTTCCTAGCGTTGTCTGTTTGTTGCCTGTTTGTCCATCTGTGAGCAAGATAACCCATTAAGTTCTCAACAGATTTGATTAAATTTTCAGGGGAATGCTGGTCATGGCACAGGGAAGAAGTGATTACATTTTGGTTTTGGTCCAAATCAGAACAGTCTCCAGGAATTGTTTTAAAGGATTTGTTAACATTGCGGAATAGACCAACTTTCCACATTTAGATAATAACTTGTGTGTCAAAATGCCCTGACGGAGGTTTGTGCTTTCAGAGCGCTTCTAGTTTTAAGATTAAGAGTCTTCCTACCATAATTGTTGACCAGTTTTTGTTGGACCAGTTTTTGTTTGACCATTTTAAGATCTCAGTAATTAGTCATCACCTATGAAAAAGACCCTCTTCTTCATCTGTTTATACAAAAATACATTTTCATTTTGAACAAGGTTAGATAGAGTGGTGCAAGAATGCAGTGGTTCTCAAAGTGGGGATCCAGAGACAACAAAGGTTGCAAGATGCTTTCCAAGAAACAAAGAAAATATTGATCTCAAATAGAATATTTTATAGTTTTAAATAACAGAAAAACCCAAATACACAAAATGAGTTTGATTTTATTTTATCAGTGTCATTAGTATTTATGCTAAAATGGGGTGAAACAGCTGGTAGCCGCCAATATGATTCTGCATATTGATGTAAATTCAGTGAAAAGGGAAATACAAGGGAGGATTTGCCACAAATGTGGACTTATTTTTCACAGCTGCCAATTGTGCTGAATGGGAGTTTTGATCTATGAGCAGCACTGCATTGTTGTTAGCGCCCGATAAGCAAACATGGAGATAAGGGAAGGATGTCTCCTAGGGCTCCTCAGTTATAAATCATGATCTTAATATTTGGTAAATATTTCAATTATGATCGTAAAACCCAGTTACTCACAGATTTTAATTCACATTAATGCTCATGAACTTCCCTCTTAACACGGTCATCATGAAAATTCAATGAAAAGCAATTAATACAAAGTAATGTTCTTATATCAGTTAATCATTTTCCATAAGTAGGAGGCAGTTTTTTGGCTAAGGTTGACACAGAAAGAGGGGTATAGTGAGGGTAAACAGACAAGAGGCCGTATATGTCTGAGTCGGCAGCATACCAAGCTGGTCGTGGTGCTGCTGACAGCCAGGCATCAGCTCTTCCTCTTGACGGAGCCGGGTGTCAGGATCAGATTACAGTGGCGATATGATCACTGGAACGGGCAGTGAAAAATCAAGAAGGTGTCAAATTAGACATAAAATTAGAGCAGGCCTGATAGGCCAAGTTGACGTTACAGAACTGCTAAAGTTATAACGTTTTTGACATTTTTTAGCCAGATAGTGACTTGAAGGTGACCTTGGGTGGAATGAAAATGTGCTAAAAAGCCCTCAACCTGAATTTTGACTTCATGACCTCTTTAAGATTTAAGTTTGCTAATGACAGCCAAAATATGAGCTGTGACACTTTAAAAACACACAGTGGGGTTGCTGGTTCCTGGTATTGCCTTTTTAGGGTTATTGGCTTAAATTTTGTGAACCTCTGCGTTAATGAGTAGAGGTGAGTAGCACATTAGCATCTCCGATTCTTTCATCACAAATTCTGTGATTTTAGATTGAGATTTAGGGTAGATATCTGGTGGACACAAGCATAAAGGACTATATTTTTTTTCTGAAATTGCCCTACATCTGAGTTTAACAGTGTTTTTGCATCCCGTAAAGGATTGCTGCTAACGAGGAGTACAGAATTTGTAAGGGACACTGGACATAATCAGTTTTGAACATCTTAAAAAAAGGATGTTGGACTTCGTTAACACAGCAATGACCACTTCCTAACTTGATCAGGTCCCACTAAGAAGAAAGTCTTATGGAAGAGGCAAGATAAATTAAAGTAGGTCGGCCATGTTGTAGTTCCACAAGAGCCTGACAATAGCTTTTGGCTCTCGCTGATTATATTTACGCTTCAAAAAATGTGAAAGTTGCGTTCCTTTGTAAAGTTTATCATGACAAACAAAACATGCAAGATTCATATACTTTTTTAATTTCACAGACCTTATTATCAGCATTAGTCCAAAATCCCATAGGCTTTTATTCGATGATGACACCCTGGTTAGCCTGCAAAATAGGCCTGAGCTCAAAATATCGATACAGCAAAATATCATCATGCACTCCTTGGGGATACATGTTACGATACAGATTGTACAGAATCAATACGACCTCAGTATTTGACAGTTGTTATCAGTACACTTTGAGTAATGTTAACAATAGCACAGTTCAAAGTAGAAGCCAAGCTACATGATGAAGCACATGTTCCAAATATGAACTTAGGTCTACCGTCTTTGAGGATCTGAATATAAGTTTCTTAAGTTGTAGAATCATTTAAAACTCATCCTTGTTCTTTTTCTACTTAATAAAAATCAAAACTTGTCTGGAATTTTGTTAATATCATAGTCAATGTTCACAATTTACAAGTATCAGGATACACATCGTATCGTGGCCTCAGTGTCGGGATACGTATCGTATAGTGAGGTTGCTGGAAATACCCAGCACTACTGCAAAGATTGTCATCCCTGCACCATTCGACAAAGACTATTGAGTTTTGTTGCATGGTCCTGGAAAAGTTCAGTCCATGCACAGGTCAGAAATCATCTCCTCCAGTAACCTCTTTCGTGACGTGAAACCCGCAGAGCGTCCTTAAATGTAAACATTTTCAAGCTTAAGCCCTTTTATGGAGGGCCTACATCTTTTTGAAGCTGGCGCCGTAGTCGTTTGAGGTTTTCCATGACTTATTCCGTCTTTTGTTTAACATGTTGTTGTTGGACTTAAACTCTTTTGATCCATTGACAATGCCTACATATTTTATGGATGATGTCTTATATAAAAGACTGTTTTTTATACCTTTGATGGAGTTTTTTATGACAACCTGATAAAAGGGGAAAAATCAAAGAGCCTTAGGTTGATAGTAGGTGGAAACAA
Organism: Cetoscarus ocellatus; assembly: GCA_037902135.1. Taxonomy (NCBI): domain Eukaryota; kingdom Metazoa; phylum Chordata; class Actinopteri; order Labriformes; family Labridae; genus Cetoscarus; species Cetoscarus ocellatus. The sequence goes on from JBAMNC010000366.1 coordinate 1,007,548, forward strand.
AGCAGTGATAGCCTCCAGGCAGAGCAATGTAAAATTTATTGAACTGTTCACCTGTGCCTGAATAGAACCCGAGTGGAGTGTTGACTCTGTCACACTGGGCTAAGTTGGCATAGAAAATGAAAACTGCCCTGCAAACATGTTCTGTCAACAACAGCACAGCTCAAGTGTACTGTCAATATTTAAGATATGTATTGGATAAACCTTTCTGTATAAATAATGCTATTTCTGGAACAGGGGACTTTGTGTTGCATATTGTTACAATTCTACAAGGATTGATTGCAGTGTTTGGGAATAAAAGATGAAGTATGCAGATCATTTGTAAAAGCTTTTTATTCAATTACTGTTTTGTTACTTAGCTCTTAAAGAAGGGGCAGGGCTGTTTTTTAAGTTTTTTTTTCTTTCTTTTTTACCTAAATTAGACCATGTGGCTAGTAAATTCAGAAGATTTAATCACACTGCTAAAACTCAAAGATCACCAAGTATATAGGTAATTTTTTAAACAATTTTAAAACATTTCTTTGGTCAAATTTATGAAAAATAAAATGCAAAAAATTCTACTTTGAGTGTTTTGTCTAAATTTAAATTAGGGATAGGTGATGTGATTATTGTTTTTTAATTAAGATTCTTTATGGCAGTATCACAATCTCAATTTAGTCATGACTTTTCTTACTCCTAGCAAATCTTTGCAGCGCTTTACAAATTATAGTCTATAACCAATCTAATGTCTGCAAATACTCTTTTAAACACACAAATACTGGATTTAGAACATAAGTTATAGGCTGTTTGTTTAAACATTTACTTGTCTTTAGCCGCAACATGTTGGTCAATGACGGAGAACTTAAATATTTGGGGTTTTACCATTGGAACAACTGGGCCAGAAGGATGTGGATTTCTACCATTAAATAAAAAAATAGAAAATTTTTTTATTTACAAAAAAATGAGGTATAAAATCTGTTTTAGCCATTCATCAAAAAAGTTGAGACACAATGTTTTGTCTGTATTTTAAAGCCTAGTGTACGCAATAATCAGTGATGAATTCCCTCTCACTCTGACTTTTGTTTCCCGTTACAGTATGTGGTCCCAGTATCGACATTGGCAACGACATCAGTGAATTCAGGCTTCTGGAGAACTGCACAGTGGTGGAGGGCTATCTGCAGATCCTCCTTATTGGCGACAAGAACAACAACAACATCAACCAGGAAGTCTTCCGCTCCCTAAGCTTCCCCAAGCTGACCATGATCACCGACTACCTGCTGCTATTCAGGGTTTCTGGCCTGGACAGTCTGAGCACGCTCTTTCCCAACCTCACTGTCATCCGTGGTCAGAAACTCTTCTACAACTACGCCCTGGTGATCTTTGAGATGACCAGCCTGAAGGACATCGGCCTCTTTAACCTGAGGAACATAACCCGCGGCTCCATCCGGATCGAGAAGAACCCAGAGCTGTGTTACCTGGACTCCATCGACTGGTCCCTCATCATGGATGCTGAGTTCAACAACTACATCGCGGGGAACAAGCAGTCCAAGGAGTGCAGTGATGTTTGTCCAGGCATCATGGAGAACAACCCTCTGTGCAGAAAGACCATGTTCAACAACAACTACAACTACCGCTGCTGGAACTCCAATCACTGCCAGAAAGGTAACTGAGCGTCACACACATCAGCTCATCTAAGATAAGATAAGATAAGATAAGATATCCTTTATTAGTCCCACAGGGGGAAATTCCAAAATATACAGCAGCTGCAGGATACAAGAGAAGTACTGAAAGATAAGGTAATTACAGATCAAGTACAGTAATGCAAAATAGAAATAAAAATTTTTTGAAAAATGTAAAAAAAAGTATATACTATACAGTCAGTGGCATATTTACAGTCCTGATGTACATGTTTGTTGTTTGACAGATGGTTATGTACATGTTGATATTTTACAGGATGAGATTTGTGATATTATAATATAAATATGGTGGCTATGTACATGTCTGGTATTTTGCCGAGAAACATTATCACATATAAATATAAATGTGGTTTATTGCACACTGGAGAGGTTTTTGTTATAAAGTCTGACAGCTGCAGGAAGGAAGGACCTGCGATACCTCTCCGTCACACACTTCGGGTGGAGCATCCTGTCACTCATGGAGCTCCTTAGTGCAGTGAGTGTGTGTTGGAGGGGGTGGGAGTCTTTGTCCATCATAGAGGACAGCTTGGTTGTAGTCCTCCTCTCCACCACCTCCTCCACCAGTTCCAGAGGGAATCCCAGGACTGAGCTGGCCTTCTTTATCAGTTTATCCAGTCTCTTCCTGTCAGCTGCTGTGATGCTGCTCCCCCAGCAGACCACTCCATAGAAGACTGCCGAGGCCACAACAGAGTCATAGAAGGTCTTCTGGGGTGTCCCCTGCACCCCAAAAGACCTCAGCCTCCTCAGCAGATAGAGTCTGCTCTGTCCTCTTTTATAAAGTGCGGTAGTATTATGAGTCCTGTCCAGTTTATTGTTAAGATGAACACCCAGGTACTTATAAGATGTCACCATCTCAATGTCCCTTCCCTGGATGTTCACTGGTGATGGGGGGGAGTGGGGGCGCCTGCGGAAGTCCACAACCAACTCCTTGGTCTTATCAGAGTTGATGTGCAGGTGGTTCTGCTGGCACCAGTCCACAAAGTCCTGGATGAGTTCTCTATACGACTGGTCGTCCCCGTCTGTGATGAGGCCGACGATGGCAGAGTCATCAGAGAATTTCTGGAGGTGGCAGGTGGGTGACAGGTGGGAAAAGTCTGCAGTATAGAGGGTGAAGAGGAACGGCGCCAGCACCGTTCCCTGGGGGGCCCCTATACTACAGAGGGCAGTCTCTGACACACAGTCCCGGGTCCTCACATACTGTGGGCGGTTGGTGAGGTAGTCCACAATCCAGCATGTGAGGTGTTGGTCCACACCAGAATGCTCCAGCTTGTCCCTCAGGATGGCCGGCCTAATGGTGTTGAAAGCACTGCTGAGGTCCAGGAAAAGGACCCGAACAGAGCTCCCAGGCGACTCCAGGTGGGACAGAGCTCGATGGAGGAGGAAAATGATGGCGTCGTCCACTCCGATTCCAATCTGGTACGCAAACTGCAGTGGGTCCATGGACGAGCTCACCAGGGGGCGCAGGTTGGTAAGGACCAGCCACTCCAGGGCCTTCATGAGGTGGGATGTGAGGGCCACCGGTCTGTAGCAGCACCGGTCTGGGATTTGAAATGCAAATAGACGTTGCAGATAGTCCAGGCTCGGGCTGATTTGTTTAGATCGTGTTTTTTAGGCCAACTTTGACGCCCTGCCAGCAGTCACCTGTAGAGCTTCAGTTGTTCTGCTGTGGTTGTCAGAATGTATGAGAGCAGGGAAGGTTAGATTGACATTTTAGGAGTTATTTAGTTGGGTTGAATGAATTCATTACCAATAGAGGCATCATCAGAAGTGTAATTTTTCCAGATAAACCCAATATTCCAGATTTTCTGTCTGAAACAACAAAACTTGGATTGTCAGTGGTGGTTAGTTACTGTTAAATGCAGTTAGAGGAGTGGTTATATTATGTTAGTCTAACTAAAACTGCTTCAATAAAGCATTCAAATGTGAGGAGGGATTTTCCTGCATTCAGAATTTAGTTGCAACCACAACCAACCAATTTTGCACTGCTACCAGTCCCTGTCAGAGCCAAACTTTTAGCTTCCCTTTGTCTGTGATGGACATCATCAGACAACATTTCAATTTCCAAACTTTCAAACCATTGAAATGTTATGTTTGATTTTTACTTTGAGCTTGTATGTCTCTCTTTACCAATTTAAGTAATTTCTCTACAAATATTCCACAAGAACACATCAAATTACATGAAGTAAAACATTTGACCCTCAGAAATTCCTGTTTCCAGTTTGGGGCATCTAGATACATAGTGATAACCCCCATTGATTTGTGTGGATGAGCCTCAGTGCATACTGAATATATCGTGATATCAGAATGCATGCAGATGTGGTCTGGGATGCTGCCATTTTGATTGGTCTGGGAGTGTAGACTTAATTTGAACTTACACACATTTAAAAACATCCTACCAGATAATGCTATCTGTAGCATTGTCCTAAATATAGTGTTGCATTTGAACTGAAATGTGTTTATAAATAGATTCAGAAACAGTTCAGAATAAGCATGTCAGTTGATAAGATTTTATCGATACCTATGCAGTTATCAATCTTGCACATTCTTTATTGATTCTCTATCAGTCCCTGTGAGTTTTTCACAGGTTTTCTGGGTAAACAGCAACAACCACATGGCACTTCGTTGCGCATTCAGGGTCATGTTTGTGTAAAATTGAACCAAAATTGTGACCATTTCTGTGTCCTGTCAGCTATGATCACATCTTCACCTTCTTTCTTGTCATTTCTGCTGACTGCCTCTAAAGAAAGCGTGACCTTCCTGGCTTGCAAGGCATACAGGACTCAGTGGAAGAAACTGATAAGGGAATTTTTAAACATAAAGACCGTGATATTGATTCCTTGAGCTAGTTGTTAGCTATTCACATTTGGAATAGGTTCTCAATTCGTATCTTAAATTCAGAATGACCATGAATTAATTTTTGTGTACTTATGCTTAGCATACTTACTTTCACGTAAACTCAATTTTCAATAGCAGCCCAGCAAAGCAAAGTTGTGTGCTTTTTTTTATGTCAAATCTTGTTGTCCAACCTCTTAGTTTACAGCAAACAGAACAAAATCTTGAGCTTAATCATTAAAAATATATTTTTAATGATAATGAGGGAATGTATTGTGAATCAGTTCAAACCAAACTGGATTTAAAGTCGAATTATGACCCCAAGAACCGAAAGTGAATTTAATCTGAATTTACTGAAAGATTTATAACCTTTGTAATCTGTGATATTGATATTCGGGGGAAAACATGTTTTTTTGCCTTGCTTGTATTTATGGGAACCAACGTTTAGGCACAGTTTTAAATCATTTTTACCATCTGTTTTCAACACGAATAAACCCTCACCATGAAAGAAACAGGTCAATTTTAGTTAAGTGAGTCTCATGCTCTCAGTAGAAAATATGGTTTTCAGTATTGTTGTCAGCAATAATGCATTTGGAAACACCAGCATATAGGATATTGGCAAAAACCCAAAATCACACATCCTGACAGAATCCATAATAGCATTGAAATCTTATCTCTTCCCTTTTCTGCATCGATATGATATATTTTTATCACTGATAGTATATCTACCAGTAAAAACAATTTGTCTTTTATGACAGAATCAAATGTTTTTGTTCTTGTTGTTGTTGTTGTTGTTAAAAATACAGGCATATCAGGTATTTTCAAAATCTAATACATTGCATCCCTTGGTTGTTGATTTCAAATTACAGGTCTCAGCAGGAGACATATTTTCAATGCACAGTGAGGTTGCACAAACTATAGTGGTCTCCAGATGTCTCAGACCAATGTTAGTCTGTGTTTATGCATAATGTAAACAGGGTCATAACTCTGTGACTTTCGCTGTGCTCTTTTCTCACTTGAGTGAGGTTACAGACAAGAGAACAAGGACAACTCTGTGAACTTGTTTAGATAAGAACTGTATTTTAGGATGGTTACTGTGGTCTGCTGAACCCCTTTGAGAGGTCATATGTTATGTATGTATGTGTCTTATGGCTCTGATCAGATACCACCAATGTTGAATGCAAGTGCTCTCATGCGTCTAAACAAATCGAATTAAAGGCATAAATGCCTCAGAGTTTAATTAAACTACTCCGAGCTCGGTGAGTGTGATGTCGCCCTTTAATTTTGTGTTTACGACTGCAGTGTTGTTTTGCCGGTGCGTTTCAGACGATGTGTTTTGGCTGACTGAGTGTGTGTCTGGCTGAATTGTTTCCCTGGTGACTGGCGCCTTGCTGCAGACTCAGCATGTTGATGTTTTCAGTCTTGTGACATGGAGCTGTCGCAGGACTGGCCTGGACTGCATGTATGTGCATGCATTCACACAAACACACACTCTAACACAATAGTAAAACACAAAGTGCAGACAGAGGTGCAGGCGCTCACAGATGTAAACAGACTCACACAGAGATGCAGAAATATCTGACACACACACACATAGACAGACTCTCACAGAGGTGCAGACATACGCTTGCTCTGCTTGGTGGGTTGTTAGAGTGGCAGAGTGTGGGCGCAGGAGGAGAAATCAAGAGGTGAAGCATACACAGTCAGACTAGGGATGCACAATATTGGTTTATTATCAGTTTTTAATGTCCATATTTATAGATTAATTTTAACCAGTGCAGATTGTGCAAATATATTTTAATTGTAATGAATAACAGGTTTGTTTTGTAATCAAATTTTACTTTTTTGATACATCCCCTTCAGAGATTCGTATATCTTTTGAAATTATCCTCAAATCTGGTTTCAATCCAGAAAATTCCTTCCCATTGAGTTGTATGCGATGAGGCATGTTTCGAGACATATTGTAAATCTTGATATTTCAGTTTAATATATGTCACATCCCAAGGCAAGAGTAGTTTCAAAACAGTTTCTTTTTTCCCCTTGCATAACAGTATTATATTAAATCTAGAAGACAAAAGGAATCATGCATTTAAATGCATTTTTCAAGGAAGGATTGACCGATACATCGGCCGGCTGATGTATCGGGCCGATATTTGCGTTCTTTACTTGAATCGGCATTGGCTGATTCACGCGTGGGTTCGCCGATGTATTTTTCCGCGACATGATTTACTGACAGGCATCCATGGGCAGCTCTGTGTTGCCGGAAGACCCTGCAGCACATGCAGATGCGTTACCCCTCCCTCACTGCAAGAGTGGCGAAAGCAGCACTACCTTGGAGGCTCCTTCACAACAACGATAAGTTTTAAACTTTCAATTAGCCTCTAACAGTTAAACGTAGTTGAAATATTGCCACCCACTTTGAAATAGGAAACATGAATGCCAAGTGCATGTAATATACGTGCTTGAAAATATAGTTAAGTTTGTGGGTCAGAAAAACGGGAATGCTGTTGAATGCTTCATCTTTAAAACTGCTTACCATCGTATTTAGGGAGCTGTTGATGTAGTTGTAGGCTAATATGTACAGCTGTTACGAACACCGGTTTAAGGATTAAGTAATGTCAACGTTGTCAATTCACTTCCATGGCGTTTGTAGGAGTTTAATTCAGCGAACACCGGACTGAGGTTAAATGCGTTTCGTGTGTGTGTGTGTGTGTGCTCTCTCTCCCTCAGAGCGGAGTGGAGCAGCCGTGTCTGCTATCAGAGAGGTCTTTAGCGTGCACTAGACGAACTTTAATGATGAGAGAAATGTTTTATATGTAGTACTAAATTGTGTCAGTGTTTTGTGAAAACGTGTTTAGAGCTGTTTGCTGCCGTTATCAATCCAGCGTTAGCGGAGTTTTTCAGTCAGCATCTGCTCAGCTGATGTGGAGGGGGGAGGGGGTACGCATCTCACTGCGGAGGAGCAGCCTTCACATCGATGGGAGATAAAACTTAAACTATGAGAGAAATGTTGTGTACGTGGTTGAATATTTATTCCTTTTAAAGTTGATAATGTCATTTTTTTCATGTAAATTGAGGGAGCAAAAAGCAGTATCGGCCACAAATATTGGCCAAAGATAATCGGCAGTCCATAATCGGTCATCGGCTCAGGGTGATGGAAAAAAAACGGTATCGGCGTCGGCCCTACAAAATCCATATCGGTCGATCCCTATTTTCAAGCCCTTCAAACATTGTTTTTTATCCATAAAACAAGTCTGTCATGTGTTTTAAAGAACTCATGTCAGTATAAAACTAAAATAAAGATGTTAAATTGGTCCATTCCTCCTCTTCTTGGAGTTGCAGCTGTAACTGAATTTGTTGTTTGTTGCTTTGCTGAGTTGTGTGAACCTGTTATTGGAAAACCTGCTGTTTCCTGGTTAAATAAAAGCACTCAACCATAATAACAAGTAAAGACCAATTGTGAAAAATGTGTCTAAAGTAACATATTTATCATTGACAATTGTTCACTTCAGGGTGGGCAAATTTGTTTAAAAAGAGGGTCACATTGATTTTGACTGCATTGCAAGAGGGCCAAATTGTTGCTGTTTTTTGGGATATTTCGAACATTGAAATTACAATGATATATAATCTGTCAAAAAGACTGTCGTAGGACGTTATTGAATCAACATTCATGATTAAATCTCAAATTCAAGTTGTAAAACTTATTTACCTTTTATTGCAGGTTTCAGAGTGTTTACTAGTTATAAATGTATATTTTAATTACATTTTTGCACTGATTAAATACAAATGCATGACAATTACAGTCTGAAATGTTGCTGTTTTAATGTTGTCATGGCAGACTTGTTACATTTTCTTCATTATAATTCACTTGTGTGATATTTTAAATTGACTTGCAATGGGAGAGTAGAGCTGCCAGTTGCCCACCCCTGCTTTATTTGGTAGTGGAACTGTAAAGAGTGTAAATAGAGAGTTTTCAACTGCGTCTTTCATCAAGATAAGATTCAGATTGATTCTTTGTACAATTTTGTGATTAGAACAAACAACTCATGAGGCTAAATACAGCTTTGAGATGCCGTAAAGCAGTCGAAATGGAGATTAAAAACTGCTGCAATGCTGTGAATTTGTGACAAAGCCAGGACACAGAGGCTCTGCAAGGCAAACACACTTGCTTTTGCTGGTATTATACTTGGAGAGGAAAGAAGCTCACATTGACCACATTGCTGTGAAGTAACTAACTTGAATGGTAGACACAGCCACGGTGCTGCTCTGTTGTTGTGTACAGTATGTACGTTTGCCTGCCTTGCTGCATGTATTAAGTTTTAGAGGAAAACATGCAAAAAAGAGCTTAAACTTATCTGTCTGTGTCACTAAACATCCTGTTTTGTTAACTCATCACCGATGATTCAAGGCTGTAAGCTATTTATGTGTCTTGAGTTTAGCCTCCTGGAAGCTCAACAACACGTGTGTTCAAACCAGTGCTGCCCTGGAGAGGCTCAGGGCATCAGCTCTGTTAAAAAGTGCAGGCCCTCCTATAAAAGATCATGTCCTTTCTCTGCTTCATTGAGTTTAGATTCAATCAAATTGTTCTCCAGTAAATGGGAGCCTTGGAGGAGAGGGAATAGATTTGGATATTGTTTATAAATAGCCGTCCACTACCCGTAACAGTAAATGCCTTTGCTCTTATTTGACTTAGTGTTGGTTTGACAGCTGCTGCTACTACAGTTTCTCTTACTACAGCTCCAACAACTTAACCATATGCTGCCTCTGGTGTTACTCCTATTATTACTACCATTACTTCTACCAGTACTACTGTTACTGCACTTTCATCCTGTTTATAGCTGAATTACATCATAGCCTAACTGAGGACTGTAAAATAAATCACACAGTGGTGACCGTGTAAAGAACATTCCTGTTAGTCCAAGAAATATTAAAGATAACTGACCTCCTCCAGGTGAGTAAACCCAGTCTGTGTTGCTCCCGACTAACCAAACTGAAGAGACCTTTAAGGCCTGACCAGTGAGTTTGTGTTGAGTTGGCATCCTCCTGTCCAAGAGGTTGACATGTTTTGTTAAATCAGTTTAAGCAGACTAAATATAGAAGACGTGGAGAATGACCCTGTGAAGATGCACAGGCACTCATGGTTGGCTCCAGAGGGAGTTAGTCGGCCAGGGCAAATGGGCCATCACTTTGCTGCTGCTTTAAAACAGCAGTGAACTGAAACAACATGAGCACTACTGCTCTCACTGCAGAGACCGCATTGTTATGCTATTTATTAGGCGCTTTATTGGAGGAGTCTGGTGGCAGTAAAGCCAGGCTTCATTAAACTGAGGAAGGCCGAGAGTTTGAGTGGTTGAGCTGGCCGACTGAACAGTGTTCATTTCCTCAAGTTGTTTTTTTGTTTTTTTTGTGGCTCCAGTACCTGCTGATCAAAGGGTTGGTTATATTGGAAGTTAAATGGTCGACAACAAATACTACATGATCAGTTTCTCAGTTTTAAGTCTACAGTTTACATTTAGAGTTTTGCAGTGGAAACTAAAGCATACAGAGAATTGCTTTTTTGTCCTTTTGGGTTGGTGGTGATTTGTAAATAATTTAACACTACAGAGTTAGTTATATTAAATTGTTTCAGCACTTTCCTCAGCGCATCTCTGCTGCTGTGCAGGAACAAAGATCTGCTTACATTTACCCATTAGGCCAGAGGTACACTTGCAATTTGTCTTTGTGTTCATGTTTGCATCAATCATCGAGAGCTCTTTTGTACCTGCCAATGCATTTCATGTATTTCTGGAGAATGCTACCAGGCTATTAAAAGCAGCTTATATAATTGAGGTAACAATTTGCACTCAGTTTGACTGTTCAAAACCCAATGTTTGATTAAATTATACCTGCATTTACATCTGCAATATAGTCAAATAATTTGGGTGAGATCTACCCAGTCATTGAAAGAAAATATCCAAAGCTAGTAGCTTGAAAACTAGTAAATTTAATTTTTGATTGCAGCATGTTTTACTAATGGAAACCTAATATTCACCAATATTTAACCAATGTAATTAATTTACAGGATTAAAAATAATGACTTTGTATACAGTAGCAGTGTTATTTAACATATAACCAAACAGTAGCCTGTCCTTTGCCGTGTGATAGCTGGCTAACTTCTAGCTACTGTGCTTCAAAACTGTGGAACAATTTACAGCAGAGACTCAAGATGGACACTCGTGCTTCTCTTGGACATTTTAAGGCAATGGTTGCAAACCATTGTACTGCGGTGTGTGAATGTTTTAACTGAGCATTCTTCTTTCTTGTTCTTTTTTTATTGTGACTTTTCTGTAATTCAGCATTATCATAAATGAGGGAAACCTCAATGATTTTTGATATTTAAATAAAGGTTAATAGTAATAATAACCAAGGGCGAGTGTGTTAACGCTAATTGCTAACTGCTAATGCTACCCTATAGCATGCTGAAAGCTTTAGCATGCTAATTGTACTAATCATAGCTTTTCAGTATTCTGAATGAATCTGATGACATAAGTAAACTACTACTGGTGCATGGCCTTAATCATGCCATTTAATATTGGATGTTAGCATCAACAAAATGCTCTTCTCCACTAAAACTCCTTGAACACAAATATTGTCACGATTAAAATGTTTTCTCTCACCTCTGAGTGTAGGTAAGTTTCTTAGTGATTTTCTTAGTTCAAGTAACAAATTCATGGTAACATTTTGACCACAGTGCGTTAAAATAGACTCTGCCTACACAAAACTAGTTGGACTGGGTAACACAGCAAAGGCTGCTCTGAGAAGGGGCTCTCTGATTCTGATTGTTGTGTCAGTAAACCAATCACATAGCTGACAAAGGATCAGATTGTATTGGTTATGTATACAGCTATATGCTGTGTGAGAAGTAAACTACAAACACGAAGACAATTACATCAATAATGTAACAAAATAAACAGCAATAATCAGTGTCATCCTCAGATTTGTACTTAAGAATGTAAAAATAATAGTGAAGAGGTGTGTTTATTGGAAAGAATCTGGTGATGGATATACAGAAGCAACCATACATCAAGATATACTGCAGTACTATAAGTAGGGTGATATATCAAAATGTCTTTTTGAAAGCGTGTTATAATTTTAAGAAGCCTCAGTTTTGTATATGAAAATTACAGTTTCTGATCTGTGTTATTTATATACGGCATGATCCCTGCTGCATGGACAAACTACATATTCTGTTAGAAATAATATTAAATGTAACAGAAGGATGGAGGGTTAGGTGACTGAATGTCTGCTATCAACTAGCAGCCAGTGGTAGGACTACAATACAAAGCAAAACTGCAGGATTTACACAAATTATTAGTTAATTAAATACCAATATTGTGCTTTAACATGTTGGTATAGTTACATGCTGCAAAATATCAGAATATAATAGTGTATCAATAGTTTCTTAAGCTCCTAATTTTGCATCTTTAAGTATACTTGATATCAAAAAATTATGGAAGTGTTGAAATTTTTCACACCCTAATCTGGAAAGTCCCCTGAAGTTGAAATTTAAGAAGTGTTTACTTGTGAATAATAATGCATGTGTCAGGGCACTTTTTTGACACATATTGTATTTTCAGCAATAATCTAATAACTCTTAATTGTTGATTAAACCTGCGTAACATTAACTCTCTGGTTGGCCTACAACATTACAGCATCCCTGTAGCACTCTATGCAGGCAAATGAAGTAGTAGGATTGAGTGCAAACAGATCAGCCTGTTGAAGCTCTGCTCCGTGTCAGGTCTGATTACGTGATTTGAGGCAGGGCAGCAAACACTTGGGACCGTTTTTCAGAGAGCCATTTTCTGCTGGTTTTGTTTCTCCTATGATAACGCCCTGTATCGGGCTTCAGTAATCCAACCCAGGATCTTTTGTTTGAATGTGTGCCTTGCTTACAGGCCTGCTGTTTCGCTGGCATGAGAGCCAACTTTGTATCCGCAGGCGTTTTATTACCAAACGCAGTCTGTCATTCATCAGATCAATAAATGACGGAAGGGAAAAGTGTGAGCCCTGTTTTCACGGAGTCTAAATAAAGGACATGCCTTCAGCCTGAACTCATTCATAAAACTGCTACAGAAAAAAGAGTGAGTTCAAAGTTTGTCTGCTTCTCTGGGGAAGTCGAGTGTTGTTGTAGTAGTTGAGGGGGCTTCGTTCTCCCATGTTTACTTCCCTCATTTGCTTTTTGGAATCTGGTTTGGGTGTTTTGTCTGGTTCATAACTTGTAGGCTTCTTCTAATGAGGAACCATGTCCGTGCATGCTGGGAGCAAATGCACGCTGTCTCACACTCACTCCTCCGACTCACCAACCCGCACACTCGCTCGCACATTGAGCAGCATGGGGGATGTTTTTCCGGTGCTTTGTATGGTCTGAGGAGATGAAAGCACGTCATTAAAGTACAAAGTAGTCCTTCTGGGATTTACTGGAAGGAATTTTTTTGTCTTGTTAACCCTTGGCTGAAGGGATTACACATTAAACTGAAAGGATTGTCTTCAGGGTTGTTGCTTTTCCTTCCGCTCAATTAATTTGCAATACTTGACATGTCTGTGTTTGCTCATTTAGTTGACATATTATCCTGATGAGACAAAAGACCTCCACGAATTAGTCCTTGTTTTTAAGAGGAAAAATTATGAGCACGTCAACTAAGAAGCATGTACTTACAGGTGTGTTTATTGTGTTTTTATGCCCTTCAAAAACACTGGGGCCCAATTATCTAAATATTTCTGAACAAATGTAATGTTTTAGTGTCTGACTCTAGCAGCTTTTAGTGATACGGTATAAAAACTCAGTGCTCCAAGAGCACAAACCTCCACCAAGGCATCCCAAAATTTTCAGGCGAATCTTGGTGAAAAATGTGGAAAACTAAAAATCTTGCCCTGTAAATAAATCCATGAAAATATTCCTGGATCCACATTCTATTTGGATAGCCAACAAAATCTCATGTCTTCTCCTTTGTGTCATGACCAACATTCCCCCAAAAAGTCATCAAAATCCACTGAGAGCTTCATGGGTTAAGAGCGAAAATGTGGAAAGCTGCCCTATCTCACAATGTTAAAAAATCAAACTGATTTGTCCTCGGCCCATTTCTGACCTGTCCTGAAAATTTAAATCAAATTCTTTTCTTAACTTTTTAGTTATCCTGTTCACAAATTGACAAACGCTGGCACAAACACAACCTCCTTGGTGGAGGTAACATCGATAACAATGAAAAATGATATATTCACAATCCCTTAAAACATTTGTTTGAATTCTAACTAACTCTGAGTGAGTTGGTTAAAGGCTCACTGATCCATCACATGGCTGCTTGTTGGCACTACTGAGTAGTTTTCAGATTTTTTTCAATCATGTTACAAGGTTTGAGCTAGGGCTGAAAGTTAAATCGTTCTTGGATTGAAATCGCAATTTCAGACAACGCAATCATGTGATCACCAAAGCAGCAATTTTTTGCAGCGCTCCTGACTGACCCAGAATCTGTTGTGTCAATTATGTTACTATTTTACAAATTTGCTGGCAATTTGCATTTCTGGATGTGCTGATAGGCAGGTCAACAACACAAAGCCCCTGTTTAGGAGTAGAAGTTGGAGTATCCCTTAAATAATGAAAACAGATTATTTATCATCAATATTAGATGATGAATAATGTGTTATGTGCTTTTGATCATTGACTTAAATACTGTTGTCTATACTGTAAACATAGTGACTATTGCACTGATGCTTGATTTGAAGAAAAACGTGAATCAAATTGAAATTGCAATATCTGCCAGAAAAATCATCATTAGATGTTTTCCTAAAATCTTTCAGCCCTAGATGTTAGCATTAAATTGATGTTATAAAAATCTAAAACTAGTGATGCACGATATGAAAAATTTCTACCGATAACTGATAATTTCCTGCTTTTCCTGGTCGATACAGATACTGATAACTGATAAGTTCATATTTTTATATTCAATATAATCTTTTTACATGTTGAAATCTTGATCCAGCTCTTGAGCTGAGCTTGCTGACCGGACTAACGTCAGACGTCCATATGTCTGTGGTAAAACTTACGTGTAGTCTGTTCTTGTTTTGTGTTATGTTATAAAGTTATGGATGTGTGTGGAGGGTACATCCAAGAAGAAGCGACGCCTTGTGAGGGTATAACGTGGCTCCAAATGTGCTATTAACATGCGAAAACCCGAGCTCTCAACGACAGAAAAGGGCTGGTCGTCGAGCGCTATGAACTCCACCACTTTGTTGTTAATGGCTTTAGCCTTTTCACTGTCTCTTAAAACAATTTACAGTTTTCAAACGCCTGTTGAATGGGGACATCCACGCTCCGTGTTGTTGTTTTAGCCTGAGCACTGCTAGCTGCTACCGTGGCTTCACTCTGGTGAAGCCATGTTCACTTTTGGTCTGGCAGAGACGGGGGCAGGCTTGGGTCCTTCTGGTAAGGCACGATAGATGATGTAACCAGCGTGACATGGCTTGTTTTGGGGCTACGCTGCGTGCAAACAGTTTACCCAATTAAACTAATTTATCTGTTCTTTTTATCGGATAAAATGTACATGTCGGGTCGATAAAAAATGACGTCTTTTTTCCCCAAATCGGCTGATATTTTATTGGTCCGATATATATCGTGCATCCCTGTCTAAAACTAATATCTGCTCATCCCTTATTCATTTGCCATCAGCCGACGTTTGTAAGAAGGGTTTATATCACAAGAACTGATGTTGAACTGATGCATTTGTGCTACTATTCAGCAATTCCCTGTATATTTTGGCTGGGATACGGTTGTGTCCTAGATTCTCATGTCAGGGTGTGCACAATAAAAAAAAGGGGGAAAAAGGTAAAAGAAACAGAAAGAATCAGAAAAAAGAAAAAGTCATCAAGATGACATTTCTGATTTCTTGTACATTTTTACCACACCAGCCACCATACTGTCAACCTGCTGGTGTCCTAAGTCTGTATCAATGGGTATTGGTCCCATCGTTCAAAAAGGGATTATCTTCCTTTTCTCAATGTTTTAGATTTTTCTTTCTTATTCCACACCTTAACCAGTGAAGTGTGTTTATAAGTCCTTTTCCTCTTGCTTTAAGGTGTTACATCAGTATAGCTAAGTTATTTTGCTTGGCTTTAAGCTGAGGACAAAATGAGACTACAAATGTTTGTTGTTGGGGTTAATCAGGAGCAAAGTCTCACAACGTGTCTCTCTGTACAAGGTTGTTTGTTGACATGGTGATTTTACAGAAATTAGTGCTGCTGTCATTTTTGAGTTATGCTGAATACATCATTGTGGCATCTTTGAAACCGTGCATGTTAGCTGACACGCAGGCAACACACTGTCAGCTGTCTACCAGGAAAACACTCGGTGTGTGTGTGTGCAGAGACAGACAAAGTGGTGGTGTGTCTCAGCCCTCCTGCTCCTGTTCTCTGGTTGATTTTGGATGTGGTGTTTATTTACTCTCTGCTTCTCTAGTGCTAAATCTGAAGCCATTTTAAAACATGAATTCCCTGAATGTGAGCTTGTCTTTTCTGGTTTCAGACTCACTGATGTTTATGGAATTGTGCAGTGCTTGACCTTAAAAGATACTCTTAACAATAATGCTACATTGAATTACTTTCTTTATTAAAAAGTATGATATATTGTAGTTTTAACTTGAATCGTATAACTACTAATAAGGTTTTAAAGGGTTTTGATCTAGTCTTTAAGCTCCTCCTCATATTATATTATTTAATTGTGAAAAATCGAGCTATGGCAACAATAAGAAAAAAGTTTTAACATCACTACAGTATATGTCTGCGATAAATTTATTTAGAAAGAGTCTAGAAGCATAATTGAAAAGTACACGTTCCACTGTAAACAATATGTGGGGACAGAACATGATACATTTAATGGAGATGCAGAATATATATATATGTATATATATATATATGTATATATATATATTTTTTTTTTTTTACCAATACCTGATTTGTTCCTTTTTATTCTGGAAAAAAAAACCTCTTACGGTAAATGTCACCCATTTCTGTGGAAATCCAGGTTTTTATTGATTTCCACTTTTAACGTCCAATTCCGTCAGAGATTCTGTTATCGCGGATTCTTTTGATCTGCCGACAGAAACCCAGCCTTATTTTTTTTTTCCTTGAATTTTCAAATTCAAATAAATGTGCAAAAAGTCCATAAAGTCCGTGCTGATGTATAAATAATGCTCATATCTGCCAATACTGATGTTTAGCTTTTGGAGCATTTATCTGCCGATTCTGACCAATAATATCGTGCATTCCTACCATTTTTTTAATGCAAGGTAACAGAGGAGGAGTCCAAGGTTGCCTGATCATAGAGAGTTAGAGTCTCAGCTCCAGCAGAGAGGTCATGTTGTCATGACTTGTGTGACCTTTGAGTTTCAGGAAACACTCTGACTGAAGACTTGTGCTTTGGTTACTCCATACTGACTGATCCTTACCCACTGACACCTGCTCTTCTTAAAAAGATAAATGCTTTATTCAATACTTTTTCTCTTTGTTTTAGAGGAATCTTCTTGCCATGAACTAAACTTGATCCCATATTTACCAAAAGGCTTTGCTCATGCATGACTTGTCTGTCAGCTTCTATTTTTAGCTGGTTCGACATATTTAGGTCTCATAGTTTACTCATAGTTTGGGTTTCCAGCCCTTTGTTTGGAATCTAAACTTTAAGACAGAAAAGGTTGTCAGATGTTATTCTACTTCAGTACTTTGCAAAACTAAACGTTTAAAAAAGACACAACTTCTGTTATGGCAGCGTCTGATAGTTTAAAAGTATCAAGACATAAACAACTGCAGCTGTTGCGTAAGACAGGTGAGCAGAAGAGGAACGGATACAAGAACAACAGGCTGATGTCTGCACAGTGTGAGCTGCACATCAACATTTGCCAGTATTTATGTGTGAAAAATATGGTCAGCAGGCATTGCTTATGTTGGAAAAGAAGAAAGTACTCTTTATATGGTCCCTTGGAGTTTTCTTGTTTTGTTTGTATTTTATAATTTGTTAATTAAATAAGTAGAAACAAATGTTCGTTAAAGGAATTGCCCAGAATCACTAACAGTTGCATTATTATTCACCAAAAGATGATCTGTTTGAAATGTTCAGTCTAAATAGCAAATCATCATTTTATTGTAAGAGCGATTTTATTTGAATGAATCTCAAATTATTTAAAAACCTGTTTTATTCAGTATCCTTTGTTGCCATTGCTGCCATTAAAGATTGTGGCTTTGAATTGATTGAGCATCTGCCTTATTCGCCTGATCTCGCTCCATCAGACTTTCATCTATTTTCAACATTGAAAAAGGCCATTTCCGGTACTCACTTTCGGCCATATGATGACGTTGTACATGCAGTGGAGGACTTTCTGAACGGTCAAGAAAAGGACTTCTTTCAAAGTGGCACTGAGACCCTTAAACATCGCTGGCAAAAGTGTGTAGATAAAATAAAATAATGCAATACGTCTGCCAAAAGTCAAACCCTTAAATATGAGGCTCACAACTTATTAATCAGCCCTTGTGCTTGATAATGGAAAGAAATGATAATCTAGATTTTTTTGGCCGTGATATTAAGATCATGATTATTACGTTTCCTCATTAATTAAACAAAGGAAAAGCAATATTGCCTACATTTTAAAAATTATATAGCTTCCTTCTACCTTGTTAGTGAAAAAATAAATAAATAAATAAAACATAGGAAATGAAATAAAAATGTACTTGGTAATTAATGCACACTGAGCCATAAAATATGAGTAGATAAAATAATGCAAGTTAAGGAATAAAATATAAAAACTCAAAACGGTGACAAAAAGAAATAATAAAAAATGGCAAATAAAATTTATGCTACTTAAACAGTAAATCAACAAAATATATTTATTAAAAAGCAGACTAAATAAAGGAAAAAAATGTTTAAACCATAAATTTATAATATTAAAACTTTACATAAAAGCCAGACTGAAAGGATAGCTAGCAGACAATGTTCATGCCCCAGAGTTAGGAATAAATAAATCAATCTTAATTTCAATATGATTCGGTGGAGCTAGCTAGACACATTGGTCATCTACCTTTAATCTTGTGTTGTAGAAGGCTAGATTAACCTGAAAATCACCCACACCAATATTGTAACTTCAGTTGGTTACATGACACGGGAGTCTGTGGGTGTCATTGACCTATTCTATGATAAATTTTTCATAATTTCTAAGAATGTCAGAGAATGTCTGATATTTCATAGATTTGTTACAGCCATAGACCGCACATCCTGTAAATCAGACCTCTGAGCGGAAGAGACATACACATAGCAATCTGGGTAAATGTACAAAATTTAAGGTACAACTTTGAAAAATGTCCAGGAAAAGTCCTGGAAAAAGATTTCTAGAAAAGAGTGGGAACCCTGAAAGGGCGTCAGTAATAAGTTTGCGTAGATGTGTTAATTACATCCTTTTCTTTGTCATTACCTTTCAAAAGGCTGTCTGATATTGATCATCCAAACTAAAAACCATAACATCTGATTATCTGCATCTCCTCTTGCACCCCGTACCCTGACCCAGATCCTGAAGGCTGTCAGGCCGGGTAATTATAGGGACCACTTTGTAAAGCAGGCACATCCATGACTACTTTTAGTGAAGAGTCACACCCATCCCTGGAATTCCTGGAAGAGAACATTACTGGTTTGGCTGTGTTGAAGTGCCTACTGTAATTATGTGGCCTTTAATTGTGCTCTGTTAACACCGTTAGATTGGGATGAGCTGTGGCCAGGCGCTCAGATGAGCCCTTAGGATTTTGTGGTCAGTTCGAAGAATTCATGTTTTGCTGTGAAGGACCATTTCCATAATTTCCCAGTCCTCAGATCACTTTTGAATGGAGATGGTAGAGTTACATAACACTTTGCAGAAAAATGCACAGGCACTGTTGGATGTCTTTTGCTATACGCTAAGTTTTTTGACCTAGTATTACACACAGTAAAATGTGTAAGTATATGATATATTTGGTGAAATGCATGTATGCTTTTGCTCAAAAAAGGATGGGTTTAGAGTATGATAAAATGTACCAGTTTTTGTTTTCCAGAAATCAGCAAAAATAAACAGATTATCCTCAGAACATTAGCAGATTTTGCAATAGTTAGCACTAGGGGGAATGCTCTGAACCTGAGGTTGTTGGCATCAGCAGAAACATCAGTGGGCATCGGCACTTATCAGGTGAAGGGTCCAGTTGGATTATTCTTTGCAGGCAGCCTTCAGCCATTTGTTGGTGTACATGATATAAGAACCATAGCGACATATTAAGTGTTAAAGGTATAATTATTAAGTATTTTTTTGCCATGCATCAAAGTTGAGTGGGTTCAGGTTTGACGGAGGGTTCAGATGTTTTCACTTTTTCTAAACACACATATCAGCAAAGACCTGAATGGAGAATCTCCTCCATCAAAATATGCAAGAAAAACACAAATATTCATGTTGGGTGGAGTTTTGCCAACATACTGCAGTGGTGTGATTGATAGTTAGCAAATTCATCCAACCAGGATGATCTGCCTCAAGGTGAATGGGAATCTTATACTCTGCCTCTTGCATCCTCCATCAAATTCCAGGGATATTTCTGTCGTCCTCGCTGAGAAAACACGTAAACACAAAGACCCAGGAATGCAGACGTGTCATTCTGATGCAGTCTGTTTGTGTGCAAATTGAAGGTTTCTGAAAACCTAATGAAGTGAACTTGTGTTTGACACTGACTGCTAATTTACTCAGACTGAAATGAATCTGCTGTGTCAAACATGCAGTCTCAAACATGATTTAATGACAAATAAGGATTTAAAAAGTCTGTTCAGATGAATTCTCAAAAAAAACAAAAACGTGATTTAACAAGTTCCTTTTCTAAACAGTTTTCAAGAGTTTAAATCTGGCTCAAATCTATCGATCTTTCAGACAGTATCTGGTAGATCTACACGACTATTACATTTTATTTCACACACGATAAAGTGTTTCACTCATCCATGGTTTTCGTGGATCTGGTTAATTTAGCAGCTTTACAAGATTAGTTAGCTCCAACAGACTTGCCCCATTTGCTTTCAGCGTAAATGAGACATTTAGGCATCTGAAAATGTGTCTTATGTTAACATTTTTCCAGACTTCAACTCTTAGAACCCTCATTTTTACCTCTGCTCAGGAGGTTAAGTTTTCACCCGGTTCTGTTTGTTTGTTTGTCTATTTGTCTGTTAGCAAGATTACACAAAAACTACAAGATGGACTTACATGAAAATTTTACCAGAGGTGTGGTCTGGTCCAAAGAAGAAGCCATTACATTTTGGTGCTGATCTGATCCAGATTGACATTACAAAAAAACATTGATATTTATAATGAATTTAGAATGGCAAATCCCATTCATTTACATCATTATGGGAATTGTAGTTTATTTGCAAACTGATGTCAACGTTTTTCAATCCTATGTCACTACCTTTCCTCGCTTCCCTTGCAATGCCAGCGGAGGAGATCTGCTAACACAACAGCTAACAGTAGCCGGGTAGATCGGCACGGCTGGGCTGCTTGGCAGAGGTCTGCGCTCTCGGGGTGCTTTTCTAGTTTTATTCTTTATTAGTCTGCATAATTTGTAAAATTAACCTGACACAGCAGATGGGCTGTTCAGTACATTTCACTTGTCCATCTGGGAAAGAGCCCATAGAAAGTGTTTGGGGAGGGCTGAACCTTTCGAAAGCATATCTAGCAGGTGATTGGACGATTGTTCTATCAGTCACATTCATTATGAGCCAATCAGATAATGTAGTGATAGGCGCTACTGCTGCAGTGTAAAGTACAGAACGTGGACCACTTCATAAAACAAACTCTAAAGCATTTTAGAAGTGGAGCAAAAATATCCTTTCTATAAAGAAGTTTTTAGTGTTATTTGTTTTTCATTCAATAAAAAATATGATCTAGATCTGATTAAACTGCTGCTGAAGCTGTTAGCATCTATGCTAATCTCTGCACGAGTAGTGACTTCCTGCTATTGTCTCGCTCGTAGCTCCCACCTCTTCCTGCATTAAAGGACGCTGATTCGGCCATGCTGCTTTGGGCTGCTCACAGTTGCTTTAGATTGGAGCTTGGAGAGATGTGTCTGTCAGATTACAGGCATTGAATTAGGCAGATCTATCTACACTGCAAGGATATTATAAAATACCAATATGAATTCAAATCCACTGATTCAGTATTTTCATTCATTCCCTTTATCACACTGATGGATACAAGATTGTATCTGCTGTCTTAAATGTGGTTATAATTTTGACAGTGATGATTGAAAATTAACTTTTTTTGAGGTTTCTCAATGAATTTGGTTGGGGAGATTTTAGAAACATAGGGAATGTTTAGTTGTAAAGGTTGGTGACCATAGGTTTTAAATATTTGTTAAACATCATTTGTAACTTCCAAGTCCCAAAAATGTCAGGTAGCACAATCCCATTTTTGTAATTTTCTATTTCTTCTTTTTGTGGTACTGTTTTCTACTTTACACTTAACATAAAATACTGAGCATACTGGCATCCTATTGTCCAGGTGTCGTATGCGTCCAATTTTGCAAATGAATAAAGATCTGTTTTGATAATTAAATCCTACAATGTAGTGCATGAGGTCCACTAGCTTTAGATCACGTGTCTGTGTTTTACGCCTGGACATTAAGAAGAGGTTAAAAGGTGATGGGTGCTCTAGCTAAGGTGATGCATGCTTGTTTTCTCAAAGCCCAAATAGTTTCAGGTCATGAATCAAGTTAAAACCCTGAGCCATCAGACTCTTTGAGTAGATAGGCCAATAAATTATTGAGCTCTATCATCCCAACTGTCAGGAGAGAACCGGCGGTGAGGAATGTGGTTTTTGCATGTGTTCAGTTTCTTCCTGTCTTACTGTAAAAACATTGACTAGCTAACGTCATAGCTTAGCTTGCATTGTAAACATTCAGTTTCTTGCACCATAGATACAAGAGAAGAAAGAAAAAGGAGTATTGTGTGGTCCTTGGAAGACTTATTAGCCCACTGAATGGCTAGAGGGCTATCTTTGCTTTCTTCTGTTTGTGTGGAGTTAAAGCTTAACATTAGCAGGGATGAACTGAAATGCATACATGGTATGTGTTTATGAAATTACCTAACACTACAATTTATACAAAACACAACATTAGCAGAGAAAGCATGGCAATAAATCTGAGCTAAAGCTATGTCTAATAGTGATTGACAGTGTGAAGGCTCAAACATAATATACCACTGCAACTGAGACCAAAAGTATATTTGTCAGGCACACATGGACAAAAACTAAAACTAAATCAAATGTCATTTTCTTCAACAAATAAAAACTAGACTAAAATGTTTGACAGAGACTTAATCCAATCAGACGTAATTTGGTCATGTAGAAAGTAGGGACAAGTTAGGAATATATCCAATCACAGCTACTTTGGTTTTGTGGAAAGGTTGGATGAATTAAGAGAGACATCCAATCACAGCTGCCTTAGCTTCATGGTGATGGGATAAGTTGGGGAGCGATCCAATCAGAGCTCCTCTCTTTATGAATTGATATATTCATGTAGAGCAGGTTCACTGTTTGTTGTCAATTCTGGTATTGTATCTGAGATGCTCTGCCAGGCAACCTAAATGAAGGTGGTTGCATTTCACACAAAAGCTAAAGTTGTTTCTGTTCATTTATACATTCAAACTTTACAAGCATTCAATAAAGGGTTATTAGATGTTTGATTTTATCCAAGTGTAAAACATGACTTCAGAAATTCAAGAAAACATAATAAGGCCTTACACTTTACACTTAATATTTTAGTCGACTAAATTTACAGTAGATTTCTTCGACTAAAATGTGAAATTTCATCAACTAAAACTAGACTAAAATGAAAACAGGTTAGATGACTAAATTATGAATGAACCCAAAAGGCAAGTTTTTTGCAAGAGAGGCTTGCAAGCAGCAAAATAACGCACTGTTAAAATCAGAGGTGAGGTAGTGAAGTCAAACAGCATAACAGAGCTGTCAGCTGGAGGCATTTCATATCTGTTTCAGATGTCGTCGTCCTGTTGGATTGATCGTCTGACCAATCAGTGGTAGGGCTTGCTCTGTCGTCAGTTTTCGAGCTTACACATTAATAACAGAGAATATTTGGTTATTGCTTTGCTCCATTTGCTTGAAGTATCTTCTTCTACTGTTTGTTTCTGGCAGACAAGATGCAGCTGTTGGTGAGGTCAAGAGAGCACTGGTGGAGGCTCCCTCTGCTGGATCAAGTGGTTCACTGCTCCAGGCACACGAAAGTGCTGCTGAGCTGTTTATTTTAGATTTGAATATTTGTTGACACTTTGAGTACAGATTTTTACCCCAGTGCTCAAACGGATATTTGACTTTTGGTTATCAGGTCACAGCCCTATTCAGTGGTCGGCAGTGTCTAAATGTCACATTTGGTGTTTGCTCAGCTCACTTGGGATGATACAAAAAGAATTAAAATCCCTAATTAAATCCAGTGAGTAGAGTCAAGAAAGTCAAGCTTATCACACATAGTGGAGCTGCCCCACAAGCAACCGTTGCTTGGCTATTTTTGGTTGGACAACTTTTTGTGTGGGTAATCTTTTCAGAATGCTGCGGTGAAATGTGACCATTATTTTGCTATTTCTGCAAATTTAAAAAGTGTGATGGACGGTCTGCAAGAGCAACCCAAGTTTACGGCATAATCACCCAAGAGTAATTCATATCCTGTTTCTTAAAGATGAGTTTAGTCATGAGCAATGTCTTCTCAGGTGTTGTGAACTACCACACTGACAATTCAACCCCTCAACAATCACAGAAAACTTTCATTTGGCTGTGTTCAAAATCATTCCTTATTCACTATTCAGTGCACTAATCCAAAGTCTGGCTTAGCGTAATAAAGTGCGCTCGTTGTATCACATAATGCATGCTAAAATTCACCATTATGCATTGCAGATAAAAGTTTTAATGGGTGAAATGTGATGTTCTGCTGCTCCAAGATAGACAAAAGGTGCAACCTGTGCAACATGTAACTTGCTAACATTGCAGGAAATGTTAGCAAGTAGTGTTAGCTAGCTGCTAGCTTTAAGATGAACTTACACCCTAACTGTAACGCTGGTCTATTAGAGTAAAATTGGAACTGAAAAAAAAAATTAACATTTTAATCATTTTAACAAATTTTAGTAGGGATGGGAATCGAAAACCAATTCCAGTTGAGAATCGTTTGCAGCTCCATCAAAGTATTGATATCATGAGTCTTTTTGCTAATCAATTCCCTTATCAATTCCTACCACTGACGGTTCAGAAGCGGTCAGAATTGTGGCTTAATTTTTTACAAAAGGTGCCTACTGCACAACCTTAAGTGAGTAGAAACTTGCAGAAGCAGTTATCTATGCTGTGACGTGTGTGTTTGACATTGTTGCCACTGAAAATCTACAGGCCAACATTTGCCCACACGGAAAATCTGCAGGAATCAATAAGAGAATCATTAAAGTACTGGATCAATTAGCAGGATCGTTAATAGCATTGGTATCGATAAAATCTTATAATTCCCATCCCTAAATTTTAGTGATTCTAAGTTGTCCTTACACACTGTGCTGCATCTTTTCACCCTTTTGCTAAAGCCAAGTTTTTAAAAGATTGAAATTAATTATCTATGTGTTTGATAATTATTTATGTTTAGTCTACTTGTGGGTATTTTTGATTGTTTTAAATGGGAAGGGATCAAAAGAGCTCCAGCAACTCTTGTTGTTCAGGAAACAACTTTATTAGTCCGACGTGTTTCGGCTTGTTGCCTTCATCAGGGTCCTCTTTAAGATTTTTTTCTCTCCAAGCACCTTTAAAGTTGGTGAAGTTGTGCCACAACATCTGACCTTTAAATGGGAAGGGCTGAGTAACTAGTAATTTTTGTCAAACCTGAACTCTTCCCAAAGGGGATGAGGCTGACAAAGGGTCACCGCCTGATAAAGTTTGGGCTTGAGGAAGGGGTCAGTAGTATCATTGACAATAGGCACACATCCCTAAATTAAACTCTGATATTTCACATGACTGAGCCCTTATTATTTCACAGTCAAACAAAAGCGATGATCAGGAGAAACCGACTAACAGCAGTGAAGTTATTTAGGTTAGAAGGTTAGGGCATTGGGTTTATTGTGTCTGTTGATTTGGGCTCAATGCCATGTCCTTTTCTCTGGAACAGAAACAATGTGATATTTCATCAGAAGTACAACAACATCGCCCACATTTCATACCTGATCCTTTGTTATTTTGTAAGGTTTCAACAGGTTCACTTTTTGACCGAAACGTAACCCCCTGTATCGACTTACTCTTTGTCCCGGTGTGACTGTAAACACATGTAATATCAGCTTTCATAAAAAGTTATGGTGGGGATGTAGGTATCAAGAAAAAAGCTGATGTAGGAGCTCCTTGTAAACCTCATCCTCCCTGTTATTGTCTGGCCTGTGTGGAGGCTCGAGGGACCCGAGTATTTGATTTGTCTTGTCTTTTCCAGGTCAGTCAGCAGGGGGATGCCAGGAATTCCTTCTGTCAGTAGTTATCCTGTCGTGTCAGCTGATCTGACAGATGTTTGTTCACTACAAGTTCAACTGTTGGCTCTGTTTAGGCGAGCTCTAACTGAATATTTGTGTGATGTTGTTATACATGCTTTGACTACGGCGTGAGTAGAGAGTGTATGATTGGTCTTAGCAGCACTTGGTGTCTTTCGATGGCTGATAAACCGTTTGTTTTTTCACATTCCTGTTGTGTCGTGCGGGAGGAGATTTGATAGAATAAAAAGCAGCTGTATGAGTTGTATGTATAAAGGCCACAGGTTCTTACCAAGTATGTTTTGCCTTCCTGTCTGAACCTTCAGGGCATTCTGGGAATGATTACAAATGAATGAAAAATAAAGAAGGGTTGTGTTTGCAGATGGGAAGCAGGTAGAGGATGTTTTCTTCTTCACTAGTGACTCACAGACTTTCAGGATGAGATGGAGGGTAACAAGTAGTACATTCACTGTCATACAAACACTGAGAAACGGCTGTTGTTTTCTGTCTTGGTTTCTGATAAACCTCAAGCTTGGTCTCCTGGTTCATGTTTTCCCCTCTTTGTTCCCTGTAGAAACATGCCCTGATGACTGGAGAGACCTTTGTGGGTATGCTTTCTGTTTGGACCCTTATTGTGTGTCATTGATTTCCCAAAAACTATGACACACACTAGACCAGCCCAGACTTGGTCGGTGTTCTGTTTCGGTGATGCTCTGAAATGACTTTTTCCTTTGTCTCCTTTGATCAGTGGTGTTTTGTGCTCAAAGTTGGATGAAAGTCAATTCCGTCAGGGACTGCTGAAATATTTGCTCCAGCCGAGACCTGACCTCATTAACTGAATGGACCAATGGGAGAATGGTTTGTTCACATTAATATCAACGGACTTCCTGTCTGGCAAACCAGATGTTCTTTTGTTTTAAACTGATAATTATAAAGAAATCCAAAAAGGGTAAAGGATAAAGGGTTAGTGTAGTATTTTAGTATTTTTGAATTGGAGTTGTTTGAGGTCTTTGTCAGTTTAAATACTTTTGTTACAGTGATGGCACTTAGCTCAAAGGCTAAACATTGCCTCTATAGGGGCCAAGAGCTCCACGTAAATGAGTGAATTTTAGGTGAAAAAAGCTTAAAAAAAATGTGTGGGTTGATTTTGCACTGCATTTGACACATTAACTTCACTGTTCTTTTCCAGTAGGATGCCTCTTTGTTTTGCTCCTCCCATAGCACATTACACAGCTTTCACGAGTGGTTTTCAAACTTTTGTTCAAGGCACACCTAATATCATGCTATACTCTCAAGGTACAACCTGTTCATACCATGAAAAATGACCTTTAAGACATGTTACTGTACCTTTTCTGTCTGTATATTAAGGCTGTCGCTTTCTTCAAAAATCAAACTTGAACAGTTTTCAAACATAAATGCAAATAACCTGAGATATTTGGTTATTTTGCCCCCCACGCCAAAAAAAAAGCCATTACACGGGGTTGAACACTTGGCAAAGCTGCACTGCACTTTGGTGCCTCCTACTCGACTGCATGGCTTGGACGAAAAGCCGACAGGTGAGCCCGCAAATTTGTTGTGGAGGAGGAGTAAGAAAGCTGCTTTGCACATGAACAACACACAGCCTGATCTTTGATTTTGATTTTTGCCGTCAACGGTGTAGAACCCAAACTACTTTCACACAGCGCTTCTCGGATGATTCGATGTTTTTCTGCCTGGAGGGGCTTTGTGCATCCTCCATTTTATTAAAATGAACTTCACTCTTTGTTTACTGAGATCAGGAGGTCAGTGTATGTGGCTGAGAGCGCCCTCTGTTGGATCAAACGGTCCACTGCTCCAGGCGCCCTGATGCTGCTACACATAGTATTTTACATTAGAATATTTGTTTATATTTCGAGTACAGACTTTTATCCCCGTGCTCGAACGGATTTTCGAATATCAAGTAGAAGGTGACAGCCCTGCTGTATATGTCTATTAATATCTAGTAATGCAAACTAATCTTGGACTGAGTACTACATTACCTTTGAAATATTTTTTAATGGCATTGTGTTTGAACATTTGATATATTTCATTAATTCAGTAACACACCTGACAGGTCATGAATTTAGAATTTCATTGGCAGATCTTTCTTGCCAAGCTCCAGTCTACAATGATTGTGCTCAACCCAGTCTGCATTCTCTAAAGCTTTATCCTATTACTGCAGATTTTCTATGTGGAAAAACATTGGCCTGTATAGATTTTCAGTGGCAACAATGTCAAACACCTGACTCTGTTCGTATTCAATACAATACTGCACAGATAAATGCTTCTGTAAGTTGCTATTGTTTCCACCTACAGAGGGGTGTTCAGTAAGAATCTTTTGATTAAAAATAGGACACAATTTGACCTCGCCTCCCCCTGTCTGACGTTATTTTTGACATCTTTGTCATCACTCCTGCTGTCTGCTTCAGGCATGAGAGTGACGTCCTTGATTTACAAGGCATGCAAAATAAAGTGGAAGAAATCGATAAAGGAGTTGATAAGCAAAAACACTAATGATATTGATTCATTCAGGGAGTTGTTATTGATTCTCAGCAGGAATTGGGGGGCTTAGGATAGAGATACAATGTCCAAGATGGGATATAAATCACAATATACATTAATATTGTCCATTTACTCATGCGTAATATTGTGGAACGCTTGAAACGGTTAATTTGAAATGCACTTAACGCTCATTTGTAGCTTATTAAATAAATTATATGTGGCTAAAATTTCACGCTCTTCTCAATTGTTGCTGAGGCGAATAGACATGGTGATTTAAAAAAAAAAAATTCTACTAACTGATGACTACATTTCAGGCTATATAGTTAATATGTGAAGATATTACTTTAAACCCAGTCTAAGAAGACTGATAGTGTCCCTCTCTGTAATGCGGTAAAATGCAGTTAGCATTTTATTGTTTTGTTTTTTTCTTTTTAGCACGAGTCTCCTGTAATCAAGTCAGTTACCTGTAGTTAAGGTCCAGTTTTTCTTTGCTTACAGGAGTGTTGTTCTCAGACACCTCTGTTGGTGTTTTTCTCTTTGAACGGACTGTAATTATCAACAGGAAGCTTTAGACCACACATCTCCTCCGGGATGTCTCCTCACACTGGGCGGAGCAGAGGAGGAGCAGGAGGAAATCCAGCATTACTTTTGTTATTCCTGTCAGCAACACTCTTAAAACTACAGCTCTGTACCTGTATGACAGAAGTGGTGTTTAATGGGAATGCTGCCTGTGCTTGTTCAGTTCCTGCCATGTAGTGCTTTTAAAAATACATAGAAGTCAACTCAAATGGCAAATAATTTACCCTATATTTGCCTTGAATTTTTCCTTCTTGTCTTATTGTAATTAATCCTTAACAACTTTATATTTTGTAATTATTAAAAGCAAATGCTTGGTTAGGCTTAAGTTAATGTTAAATTCAGCCTTCAGCTGTGAGGGACATAGACAGACATCCTGCTCAGTATTTCAGGGGCTACCTGCCTGAAAGGTTTAGACATTTCAGTCAGAGTTGAACACAGCTTTAGAGTTAAAATAACACCATTTTGGTTAAGATTCAAAGTGTGGTGAGAAGTGTGGTGGAATTACAGAAACATTTTGGACATAATTAATTGTTGCAGGACCAAACAAAGCTTCTTCTGTGAGTCATCTAACCAACATAAAAAATCCTACTTCTCATCAGCCAGTGAATGCACCTTTGTGTGCTGTTTCCAGTTCTTGTTCCATGGAGCACAGGTTCAGAACAAATCACCCAAAAAATCAGCCAAATACAATGTGAAACACACAGAGAGCATTTTAATCTGGGTCTATTTTTGTGGAAGACATTTGTCAATGGTCCCCCTGCTCTCCAGAGGAGCAAAGGGCTTAAGACAAGTAAGTGCATTTTAATCAATGAGCATTGAGGGAATATTCTCAAGAGGGCACAGCAAGATTACATAACAGACAGGAAATCCTGTAACCCTGGTGCATATTGTTATTAAACATAAATGCACTGATTGTTATTGTGCATGGATTAAGGCTTCCCAAACACAAACATGGCTGTTATTGAGGGAAGAAACTACACAATGCAATTAAATTATGTCAAAAATAGATCATCAGATTGTCATAAGTAAATGTTATAACCCCATCTGGACCAGCAGAGGGATAAATCTGCTTTTGGCCTTTCTATTTGGTTGGCAGTTGCTAAAGAAGAGCGACGTACAGACAGCAAAAGCAGTTAAGAGCCTGAGGTTCAGATTTCATCTTGTTTCAAAGGTGTGGAAGAGGAGGTGAGCAGTGACAATAAAAAGTTGCAGATAGTGTAATAGACTCATCAAGGGTACACAAAAGAACAATTATTATAGTAAAATTAAAAAGTACCAGGAGCTAGGGACATTATTACAGAAATACCATACGGTGAGAATTGATGTTTCATTGTATAAACTAGAAAGCACTCGGAGAGCACAAACTTCCGCCAAGGTAGCTCAAATATTGCTGTCACATCTATAAGCAATAGTTCCAGGATAAAGTTACCATCCTAATATGATTCCTTGACCCTGAAAACTAATGGTAGTTATCTGGATCACCACCAAAATCTAACAAATTTTGAACATTACCAACGTATCCTGAAAATTTCACCAAAATCTGTCCAGTAGTTTTTAATAAGTTATCGAGTAATAAGTGTGCGAGCTGCAGAGGTTACTACATACTACGTTGCTGTTTTTTAAGGATTCAGGCTTGAGTTAAAGCCTGATATAATGACAAAAGCATGAATTAGAAGTTTTAATAGATGATTAACCGTTTAGAACATTTAGTCTATCTAGGCGACAGTAGATCATTTCCCTGATTTAGGCCCCGTTTCCACGACAACGTTGTCACCAGAAATGGAAAGGTTTTTCCTTTGCATATTCAGAAGTGATAACAGTGCGGGTTCATACGGATCTGCGAGAACAACTGAAAATATGGTAGCATGCATGCCAGACCAGTAGTTGGCGATGTAGGTTTGTAGTGAAACAGCTGTGTTACAACACGCGTTTGCGCACTAACGCTTTCCGGTGAAGACAAAGTTTTTAGTTATATTTGCCAAGGAATCATCGGAAAATATAGCAAATGTGTCTCCACTGGTCAGAGTATTGACGCGGCAAATCCACATTTTGTTGGAGAAGCGATAACAAACCAGGCACAGCTAGCAGCACACATGTTGCTCGATAGTCGGCTATAGCTGTTGTTATTGTTGTTGTTGTTCTTTAGATGGAGATAGATGCAAAAATGTTCTTAAAACTTTTCCCACTGGACCATGGTTTCAAAAGTTTGCAGATTCAAGCACTCCAGGCACCGTTCTCGTGTGAACGGAAGGCACAAACGCAACACAAGCTCTCCGTTTTTGGACGTTTTCATTGTTGTGTGAACTAATTTGCTCCTGCTCAGTTCGAAAAGGTTTTTTCTCCCCATTTTGAACTTAAAGTGACAGATATTAAACCTAACAGATCCTGGTGTGATGTTAGCAATAGGAATTTGTTCAGTAGCTTAGCTCTCAGGTTTGATGAATTAAGTTTATGATAAAAGTTTTTTTTCTGGGCAGCAGGTAGTGAACATGCCTCACAACAAGAAGGTTGCTGGTTCAAACCCTGTGCAGGTGAGGGCCTCTGCATGTTCTCCTTGTGCCTGCGTGGGTTCTCTCTGGTCCCTCCGGCTTCCTCCTACAGACCAAAAACATGCTCATTAGGTTGACTGGTCACCAAAATTGCCCTTAGTCATGGGTGAGTGTGTGAATGGATGTCTGTCTCTCGATGTGGCCCTGCGATCAGCTGGCGACAGGTTCAGGATGTCAGCTGGGGTTGGCTCCAGCCCCCAGTGACCCCGGTATTAAGGCTGGGTGGTATGGCCTAAAAATAAAATGCCTGATTTTTTTCCACAACTCTTGATTTATGATTTTGATCTATTTTTCCCTCTCACAGAAATTATATTAGTCAAGTTTTGCCATTATGTTATCAAAGTATATTACAAAACTAAACAGAATTACCCTTATATCGTTGAAGTGCATGCCATAAAATTATAATCATGTAGGCCTGTCTACACCAACACTAAAAGCTGGGCTATTTTCACAGTAAATTAATATGGAACTCTCTAAACACTATTTAATCTCATTTATAAAACAAATACAGGCCGAAATATTTGCTTGTGCAGAACCTGACAGGGCCTACCATCATGAAAACTGGAAATTTTCAGTATTTGTATCTTCAAACATTGCAACAACTTACAATTGGAGTAAGTCAACAATAAAAATTTTGATTTTTTTTATTTTTAAATCTTCTTCTGCAGAAAATAATTAGAATTAATTGATTTCATTGATATTGCCCAGCTGTAGAGGATGGATGGATAGAAGTTATTTTACTTTGTCAGTCCTTAAGTGAACTTTACAAGTTTGAAACTCTCTTACTAATAAAGCCATTTAGCCATGGACTGTGGACATCACTGTAACAGTTGATCACACTCACTCCTGTATGCAAATAGTTGGAAATAAAAGCTGTAGATGATAACAGCCAGGCCACATTCAAAGTAGCTCCAATCACCTCTTTTGTCAATTTAAGACCAAATACATTGATTTTTTAATAACTGTGAAACCTCAAATTAAGGGACATATTTATTTATGAATTAACTTCAAGCTTTTTTCTACATGTAAATCAATAAGTGTGTGTAAAACTGCAGTAATGTGTCATTTACTCAGTTTTACATGGTAATTAAGTGTACCATTACATCTCCTCTGGGTTTGTTGATACTGTGCACTCTCTGAGCAGCTGTCCGGCATGAGTGTCCTCTCCTAACCCAACGGACCACTTGAACTTATAGGTTGGTGGTCTTGTCTGGTGTCTGCTGGGCTGCTCAATAGGTGAACAGTACAGAACCTGTCAGGCATGTGGAACTGTGAATGGGCTCAGTGAATGGACATCCTTGTTCTGCGGACTCGGACCAGCCTATAGACAGCACGCACGCACACACCAGTGACTGGCCGACCGCTTTTCTGAATGAATGCTTCACTGACTCAACCTACACATGGACAGACTGTCTGAAAGTAAAAGAATGGGCTTTGTATGAGTGGGAACAAAACAATATTGTTGTTTTCTCTGACCATCATAGACTCCTTGTTCAGTCTGAGGAAACGGCCACGCTGCTGTTTGTTCCCTGTTTCAGCCTGAGCCGTGGAGCACACTGAGACGACACCGAGGGGGCCTGAGGACAGGGCAGCAGATGCAAACTTTGTTTTTATCTTTGTGTTTTGAGTAAGGATGGAGATCAAAACTGGGGTCCTGTGACATAGTGTTATTGAATTATAACACAATACACAGAAATGCATCAGCTTTTGCAGGGGAAACATAAAGGAGGAGCACATTAGCATCGTGTATATTGAGAAATAAATCAAAATCTCATACCTCTAATGTCCTGGCTTTGGGTAGAGGGGTGACAACTCTGCTGATTGGTTTGTGGCATGTAGACTTATAACACAGGCTGCAAGAGACAGTCATTCTCCCAGTCTGCTGAAATTGGTCATGAAAAGCTCCCTCAGACTTTGCAGTAGCACTGGGTATTTCATGCAACCTCACGATACGATACGTTTTCCGATACTGAGGCTACGATAATATAAGTATCCTGTTAAGCGTAAATTATAGCCATTTATTACACCTTTATCAGAATTTCTGACAACTTTAAATTTGTTTTTTCATTGCAAAAAGTAAAAGATTGTTCTACAACTCATGACACTTAAATTCAGGTCCTCAAAGATTTTAGACCTAAGTTAAAATTTTGAACATGTGCTTCATCGTGAATTTTGGCTTCAACTTTGAACTGTGCCGTTGATAACAAAGTGTATCGACAACAGCTGTCACAGCATTTGAGGCCATATCGATTCTGTAGAATCTGTATCGATACACGTATTGGCAAAGAGGACATGATGATATTTTGCCGTATCAATAGTTTGAGCACAGGCCTACAATAAGTCTAATTGGTCAAAGATGTTTATGACTTTGAAGTTCATGAAAAAAGTCAGCAGGACTTGGCACACGTGGCTACAGTGTGATGTTTTTGAGATAAGCTCAAGAAATGCCTCAATATGGATGTAGAAATTGTCTTCATGGAAAAAATATTTTTTGCTTTTTTAAATTTAGATCCTCTGTTTGTTTGTTGTTTTGTTGCCTTTTTCATCAACAAGAAATAGGCTGGAAGAAACATACCAAATTAAAACAAACAGTAGATTAATGCTGTCAGAAGGACTGGGTAGTATGGCCTAAAAATAAAAATCCCAGATTTTTTTTCCACAACACTCTTTTTACAATTTTAATTGATTTTTTTCCCTGTGTCCCAGTGACACAAAAATGACACAAGTTTCACCTTTATGTTGTCAAAATATATTCCCAAACTAAAATTTTCCTCTTTAAGTAAGAGTGTGTGTCATAAAATATCAACTATGTAGTTCATATGTTGGCAGGTTGGTCTTCCAAAACGCTGAAGGGTGGGTTATCATGAAACTCTCAGATTAGTATTTAATCTTATTTAAGAAAACAAATACTAGCCTATAAAAGTGCTTGTACAAAACCTGACAGGGCCGACCATCATGAACTTACAATCAGAGTAAGACAAGAAAAAACATCCTAATTTTTAGTTTTTAAATCTCCTGCAGAAAATAAGTCAGGTTAATCAATTTAATCGATATATTGCTCAGCCCTAGCTGTCACGCCAAAGGTCTGTAAGTTACAAGTTGGGATGGGTATTGAAGACCATTTCCAGCTGAGAATTGATGACAAATGGCGAAAGAAAATGATATCGTTTTTCTTTTTGCTTAACACTCCTCTTTTTAATGCCTTCCACTAAATTATGGAAGCCTTGCAAATCAGGGGAAACAGAAAAAGTCTAGAGTGTGGCTGAACTCTACACAGTGTGACGCTAAGTGTACAATGTCCAGTGTCTATGTGATTTCAAGCCAGGGTAGACATGCCAGCATCTTGAAGCAGAATTTTTCTACACAGAAAAGCATTAAACATTAAAAGTGCCATGTGTTTGACATTGTTGACCTTGAAAACCTGCACAGGCCTGCTTTCTTTTCACACAAAAGTTAAGGAACTGATGAAGACCTGGATCAGTAGATGGGTATCAATAAAGGCACTTGAATCATTGAAGTCGCTGCACTTTCTTATAATTATTTGAGTGCTAAATCTTCAAATATTGTTGTCTTTATTTGATCAGAACATGATTGTATCTAATAAAACTACTGCTCCAAACACTGACTAAAAGTGACAACTGATATTGATCCTGATACTGTCAATAAATAACATCAATGAACTAATGTTAGCTTATTACTCGACAATATTTGTTGTCAAGGCCATATTTGTTGATTTTCTTCCTGGCAAAGGTGTAATGGGAAGGATTCTCTAATATTCCTGGCGGTAAACATCCATGAAGTGACATTCTGCTGTGTGAGTGATTCAAATAATATCCTTGGTGCTGTATAAGAGTCCAAAGGCTAATGTGTATGGATTAAATCAATTTCTCAACATTTTCCATTTTCTGCGTTTTTTTAATGGGATAGCATTTTGTTTTGAAGAGCTGAACATCAAAAAGCGTGTACTACAGCGCCACACAGTGGTCAGTACTAGCTGAGTGTGACGTGACATGAAAGCGATGAGTCAAAGTTTAAAGTTCTGGCCTTATTACTGCGTACTTTGCACAAATGCATTGGCAACAGTTCAGTGCTAAAACACACATGTGTGAATAATGAAGAAAGTTTGCTTGAGTTTGCCGACATTTTCCTAATTAAAATGAGAAATGTAGCTTTTCCTATAATGGATGCCCAGGCTGTCTG
The DNA here is from genome assembly GCA_037902135.1 of Cetoscarus ocellatus. NCBI lineage: Eukaryota > Metazoa > Chordata > Actinopteri > Labriformes > Labridae > Cetoscarus > Cetoscarus ocellatus. The sequence continues at coordinate 1,043,463 of JBAMNC010000366.1, forward strand.
AATTTGCAACTGATGAACCTTAAAACTTTTTTTTTGTGTTTTCATCTTAAAGTTAATATTCTGTTATTCCTACAGCCCTATTTTGTGTTACAGCCTTTGTTAATTTCAGCCCGAGACTGAGAGCTGCAGCCAACGTGCTGTGAATGTGGCTGGATGTTAATGAATGAAACTGTGCAGATCAATATTGTTTTGTCGGCTGGACCGGTTAGTAGTAACAGAGGGAGTGGGAGAGAAAGTGTTCTGAATTTTTCCTTTTCTTGTGAGGAGTGTTTTTTTTTCTTCTCGAGGTTATGATGGGAATAGAAATCAGCAGGAATGAAAGAATGATTTTTTGCATGCGTTTCTTTTTTGTTTTTCACTGCCTGTCAGATTCATCCTGGGCTGATAGTTTAATCAAAGTACAACTCATCAATGTTTAAACATTTCAGTGTTGACATTCCAGTCTGACATTATTGGAAAGTTTAATTTGGAACAAATGTTGGTTACAACCCACTCTGCTAGGATCAGTAATTAAAGAACAAACAGGAAATGGAGGGGACCCCCGGGGGCTTTTTCCTGACATGAGGACAACTTAATTATTGATGATAACTAACACATTGACTATTTCCATCTGACGTCCTCACAGGTCTGGTTATTCAGACCAGGTTTGAAGTTGAAGACCCCATTTCTGTGAAGACCAAAGACAGTTAAAAAACATACACATATTTTACTTATTATGGCATAACCTTTTATATAAAGATAATTTATTTTCTCTTAACCTATCAAACAAAGTCAAAATAATATGCTTAACTGCATACTTAAATCAAATACATTATATTGTTTAATGAAAATTTCCTTCAGTTGCTCATCAATCAGACTAAATGTTAAATAATATGATGAAGATAAAATTATGAATTAAGACACAGCCTTTTTCCTGCTAAAGTTATTGTTGCCTTCACAAAACCTGACTGTTTTGGACTTAAAAATCTGTTTGCCTGTTCTTGAAGTGCTGTGATGCTGAAGCTGTTTGACTGTAGGGAGCTGCTGTTGTAAATTAGTCCAGAGCAACAACTCAGACAGTTTCCCGCCTTTTGGCTGTGGACTGGTGTGAGTTTCCCAGCCTAACTTCCTGCTGGGCTGGTATTTCTGTTTCCCTGGAAGCCCTGTTTGGGCCTTTCGACCCACCGCAGCGATCATTATCCCACAGCCAGAATGCCCAAGGATTACAAAATGGAAAAGGTGAACTAAGTACACTTACAACTGCTAATAACTACCTACAATAACATTTCTTTACCCACTTTGTGGTTTAAAGAATACCTTTTAAAGGAACACAGGAACACAAGAGAGGTAATAACCTCGACCAATTTAATATTTAAAATATGATTTAGATAAAGTCATAGAGCAAACTGTAAACACATAAAGATCAGTAAATAATCTAAAGGGACAGATGCTGCTCAAGTAGAGTTGGGTGGTATTTGAAAATCATCATCATGTCTTATGGTCAATGGCAATTCAAGGTGTTTATTTCATTTTTTTCTGTAAAGAAATGATTTAATTAAACCAATTGTCTCAATACTATTATTATAAACTTTGATATCATCCAAATAAATGATGATGATAATGATCCCTGCGTGATACCATGGCAGTAAAAACAGAAGTCTCAGACTCTTAATATTTGGCATGTTTTTGTTATGATTGTCAAAAATCACAGAGAGACTAAATGTAATCAAAAACAACAGAAACACTTTAGTATATAAAGGATGTCTAAATTTTCAACACTCTTACAGGTGGTCTGTTTCAAAATAATAAAATCTTCATTATTATAAAGATTGCCATTGTTGTGTCCAAAAAGAAAATAACTTTTCGGAGTAGAATATTCATAAGATAAACTCCTGCCTTAGACTCTGGAAATGCAGCAGCTTAATATGCTCAGGAAGACAATAATGGTTTCAGACAAACTCTAAATTATAACAAGTTAGTTAAACCCAATTTAATGACAGTACAGCTGGATGCTGCTATATTAAACAACATCATTCCTCTCCAGTTTACGATCATCATTGAAATTAATTTTAATATTAGATTGATCTCTCTATCCATGGTTGTATTAATTATACATCCATAGTAACTATCTTTACAACTATATAGACATGAGGACCCTCTTGATAATGAGATGCCACATCTCAAGGGGCTTACCTTTAATAAATTTATATTTAACAAATATGGTGCTTTATAAATAAAGATTGATTGATTGATTAAGTCTATATTCAGCAGAGATAAATGTGATTTTAGTCCCTTTGTCTCTGCCTAGATGGATACATCTCTGGGTGTATGTATGCGTATATACAAGTATATTTACTTATATGTATTTGTATATATGCATATATGTGTATCTATAAAATGAAGAGTTTGTTTCAGCCTGCTCTGTTGTAAAGTGCCTCAAAATAACACTTATTATGAACTGGCACTATACAAATAAAGATTGATTGATTGATTGATTGATTGAATTGAGATGCATTTACAGCTGTCTAACAAATTCTGCTTATTATTTTGGTTTATATTTTTCACTTTTGAATTAATAATTAATCAATATAAAAGGACAAAGATGAAGAGCAGTGTGAGTAACTAAATTATAATCAATATATGAAATAAACATTTAATCAGTTTTATTTTACAGGGTGTAAACTGAATGACAGTCTTTATCAAAGTGTCTCAGACTGAAAGAGAATACAGCTGGATCAGGGATACTCTGTCTGTGAAAACTAGAAGTTTTTTTTTAACATTGGTGATTGTGAAAATACTGAAGCAGTCATCAAAGATGGAAGAATATGAACCAGAGTTAAAGCAAAATGTGGGCCCGTCAAATAGGGCTGTGCAATCAATCGAAAAATAACCTAAACCGATATTTAGTCTCTCTATTCGAACAAACTTTACTCATGTCGATTATTTTGATTATTTTCCCTGTGTAAATCACGTGACCGCACCCCCTCCATACAGTCTGTGTTCACTTTTTCCAAGAGCGAAGGACGCGCTGCCAACATGGAGGAGACAAGCACCAATCTATCAGAGGACCTCATAGCCAAGAAAAATGCCGTCTCTGTAGTTTGGGCACATTCTGGATTCTGTGCGGAGGACATTGAGCAGAAAGAAGTTCAGTGTAAATACTGAAGGAAGACTGTTTCGATGACTGTCGGTAACACCACCAATTTGTTTTAGCAAAGCATAAAATAATCGTTCATTAATCGTAATCGAGGTAAGAGCTTCAACTAATCGTGATCCTGAGATTAGGTAATATCGCCCAGCCCTACCGTCAAATACATCGGGCAGGCCTGCTGAATCTGAGTGTGATGTTTCTGTGTTTGAGTGAAGCGATTTAAAAAGACGTGATCTGTTAAACAGTGTTTTAAGTTTCCTCCTCCTCCACCTCTTTATCGTCATCTTGAAACATTTCCACCTCTGCTCTCTTCACCTCCTCCTCTCCAACATCCACCTGCACTTCACTCTGAGTCTTGTCCTTTACTCATCCTCCTTGTCTTTCTCCTCCTTTACCTCTTGCCCTTCCTCCTCCTCCTTTACCTCCTCCCCCCGTGCTGCAGCTCTGCATCAACCTGTCTCAGAAAGTGCAGTAAGGAGGGTAAAAGCTGGGATCCATTATGTTGCAGATGTCTGCTGGAATGCTGATGTACACTGTACGTACCCATCGACCCCTCCACCGCGCCTCACCTCGTACGGGTCAGTGTGTTCAGGAGGCGAGCAGCTCCAGCCTGAGACAAACTTCAGGCATAGATTATCTCCTTCCCCTCCCTCTGCAGGCCCGAGGCCGTACATTATCACTTTGCAAAATTACACCTTTCTGACACGGCTCCCATCGTCCCATCGCAGAGGTCAGATGGTGACACGGGCGTCAGGGGTTGGCGGGGGCTCGGAGCAGAGAGGGAACATCCTGTGCCAGAGAAATGCGGCACTGGTTCCCTCCTGCTGAGCACAAACAGCTTGCTGAATGGTTAGTGGGACCACACAGTCTGAAGGCTCTGATTGGCCTCTGTGTCTGTCAGGAGGCGGGTAGGAAGGTCACCTAGTGGGCACTGCCGGATGCTCAGTTTCTGCCATACGGGTGCAGGGTCAAATCAGTCTTAAGTGTGCATGCAGAGCGGTTCACAAATGTATTCTGAGGATTTAAACAGAAAATGCCCTCATCCAGAAATGTCTCTCACTCGTCCCTCCACAAGTGGGGATGAATGGGTCCTCTTTTGGCATCTCTCTGCCATCCTTTCTCATGTGTAATGTTGGCATCAGGAGAAATTGTGTTTTGTCTGTGGGGCCAACAGGGGCCATGTGCGAGGGTGGGTAGCATCAGCATTGTCACTACCTGCGGCCTGCATTTACAGAGCCGGATCTGTTGAAGACAGTTTTGTGACTGTCCAGCCTTCCTGAGGTGTCATGGAGCAAGTGGAGTAAACACTCTGAAAGGGACGTTCCTGTTTGACATTCCTGTTTCTGTGCTGGTTGTTGCTGCCCATGGCGTACACAGTTTAAAAAATAGCGGTACCTTCATTAAGCTTGGATCCCTTCATTAATCAAGTACCTAGTATTTTGTGGTTGGTAGAGTTGACAATCACAGCTAAGCTTGGGGCTGAACCATTTATCGTTTTTAGGTGGAAATCACGATTTTAGACAACGCAATCATGTGATCGCCAAATCTGCAATTTTTTGCAGTGCTCCTGACTGACCCAGGATCTGTTGTGTCAACTATTTTACACATACTATTTTACAAATTTGCAGGCACAGCGTACTCACTACTGCAAATTGGTTTTCATTGTTCATTTGAAAGAGCAGTTTAAAAGAGTCGACTCGTTCACGAACGTCACATCTCCACTGCGAAAGTGCTGATAAGCAGATCAAATTAGATGATGAATAATGTGTTATGTGATTTTGATCATTGATTTTCTTACTGTTGTCTATACTGTAAACATAGTGAATATTGCACTGAAGTTTGATTTGAAGAAAATTGCGACTTAAATTGAAATCACAATATCTGCTAGAAAAATCGCAATTAGATTTTTACTGAAATCATTCAGCCCTAGCTAGGTATTAGCTAGTTTTTTGAAATTCCACCCAATGTTAACTTGTGGGATTTTTTGATATTTTGGGATCATTTTGCATCCAGATAAATAAACGCATCACCTCCAAAATCTAATCATTTCTAAGTTGGGCCATTACCAACATCTTCCTGAAAATTTCAGCAAAATCCGTCCAGTAATTTCAACGTAATCTTGCTAACAGACAAACTAACATACGCTGGCAACAACATAACTTCTTTGGCGGAGGTAATAGTTTTAAGAACTGTTACAGTATCATTAAGTACTGTTATTTGTACTATGTATTGGTGAGTACTCTCAAATCGAATAATTTTCCCTTTTACCTTCTCTGAAAAAAGGCTTAGTGGTGCATCCCAACTTCATATTGTGCAGTAACTCTGATTGCATGGATGTTTTGTCAAGCCATTATTTGCAAACCAAAATAATCTGAAGCTCACGTTGTTGATGGACAAAATTCAACACTCAGTTAATGTCAGCCTTTCTCCTCAAAGAAGCAAACATCCTAAAGCGATGAAAGATCGGGCAGATGGTTGGAATCTGTCTTTTGTGTTTCAGGCCCCGGAAATTACTTCCTATTCCAGTTTGACATCTGGTTTTTGTAGCATTAGAGTCGACATCCAGCTCTCCCAGCATCAGTTTACACAATCTGACCGCCATAATAAAACAAGCTGAAGTAGTTAATAACCCGACTTAAACACTGACTCCGGATAAATCCCTGATATGTAAATAAGAGAAGTAGTCCTCTCCCCGACCCAGTGTCTTCAGTTTGTTTTACACAGACGGCAGACTCTGCTTGTTGAGACGTGCCTCGGCGTTTTATCACTCAGCATCCTGTAAACAACATATAATTTCCCAAAACTTGACTTTGTTTGGTTTCTATTTAAACAGAGCTGCTGGCTACCCCTAGGAGATGACATAAGCAGAACTGGAGCTTCATTTTTCTGGTCATCTGGTTGTTTTTGGTTCAGTTATCCTTTTGTTTATGCCCCACACACTCACCAACACACACACTTTGTCTTGAGCAGAAAAGGATGGTTGCCATGGCGATTAGTGTTTGTTTCTGCGGCAGACTGTTTCATGTCTGTGGAGTGATGTTTAAACCAATCAGGTGCTGGCTCTGTCTGTGCTGTCATGTTCTGATGAAGATGTTGAACTGTTCGTAAAAGGAGCCGCGGTCTAGTGTTTCCCCTCTTTCCGCTGTGCCTCCATCAGACTTGGTTTTAATCCCCCCCCGCTGCCACAGGGACAAAGGCCACCTCGAGGTGTGGCTCCCCCCTGTACTGATGGAGGGTCAGACCTGTGTTTCCCTTCTCGGGCTCCTCAATCAGAATCTCCCTGTCATCAGTTACAATGTCCTCTTATTTAGAGGGACACCACAGCAACTGGAAGAGTTATTTGTAGACTGGTTTGATGGAAAACCAGGAGTGGAGGGCAGTGCCTGATCATGGATCTGAACTACACTCAAGGGAGACGCTTTGTCAGAGTAATTTAGCTGTTTTCATGTTTTAGACTAAAATGTTAGATGCATTGATTTTAAAGAAGCCTTTTATTGCTGTCTCTTTTGGCTGTTTCACAGGCTTAAATCAATAGGGATGCACATTGGCATCAGTTTTTACATCAGCATTGGCAGACATGGCCCTTCAATTTCAACTTAATTATCATCCTGTGGGAAATTTGTTTTACAGCAGACATCAACACACCAGTACATGAGAAAACATAAAACATACAAGCATTAGGAAAATCCTGAGCATAAGTGAAAAGAAAAGGCACCTAACCACGAAAAGCCAAAGGCTAAAAAATCAGACAAAGCTCCATAAAGTGCGTTCAGTCAGTAAAATCCTGTGCAGTAGATAAGATAAACAATAATGATTAATACTTGAGGTAAAGCAGATAAAAAGAGAGTAAATAGTCAAGGATTACAATCTAAAAATCAGTTTTATCCACATTGTGCATAAAGTACAGTCATTGGCCAACTGTGAATTTATCTGGAATGAACAGAAATAATTCTAGACATTTATCTGTTGTCACACCTGTTTCGTGCTAATAACATTCACACCCTACTGCTAATTTTAAGTAGTTTTTTTTTTTTTACCAGAAGAAATCAGCCAGTGGACAAACTCTGATCCGTTGTCATGATCCAGCATGGGGAAAAGACGAAGTAATCATAGCCCTTTTTGCATGTGTAACCCAGGTGTTTTCTGGAAAATATCTGGACATTTTTGTTCACACTTGGTCCCTCACAGTATACGTGTCAGTCAATGGTTTGGGACAAATTATCATCAACCTCCTGTGTATAATCTAGGTATTAATATTCTTTTTTTATTCAATATTTGTACCAAAGAAAAATGCATTGCTTTAATCAGAGTTCTCTGTTGATCTGACTCTATGTAGCAGTCCTTCATCACTGCTTGCAACAGCATCTCTGAGACACATTATGGTAGCGATAGCAGAAGTTAACCAGCCAAAAATGAAGTGAACAGCATGTCAGACCTGCTAAAAACACCTTAAATTATCCAAACTTTACACAGATGAGCTGTATGAGTTCATTCAGACTTTACCAGAGTAATTTTCTTGTGCTTCCCTTGTATTTTATACACGCCAAGTCTGAGCGAGGGTGAGAGGTGATGATGTTCAGTCTGCGCAACCAGCGTGAAACTGTAAAAGGGAGACTTGTCAGGATTGATAGAAACAATCACTGTTGCGGAAGAAGTTTATTTGAATGCAATGAGATTAACACAAACTAAAATGTGCATCTGGACATTGGAAGAGTTGCTCCCACTGCTCTAAAACAGTCACCACCGAACCTTTCTCGTGTTGCTGTTGGATACAGAGCTAAAACCCTGCAGCTTCCTTTTTACGGTGTAATCATCCTGCAGGTAGTGATGCTGCTGCATATTCACTTCTGCGTACTACAATGCTCCTCTCATCTTTTAAATAGTTAGGAAATAAATTTTGATATAAATTGTTCTTCCGCTCTCATAGTGTGAACACTGACTTCCGCCACATATGTTTGATGTCATGTGCTGACCTCCTCCACCACTTGTCCCCCGTCCAGCAGGACATACTCCCTGCTGAGAGGAACAAGTGTGAACAACCATGTCAGGGAATTACCCGGGCGAGCTGCCCAGGTATTATCCTGATAATATCAGGGTTGCATGTGTGAAAAGGGCTTTCGAGAAGCAGATTATGGTGTGCCTCATGTCAGACAGCGGTTACTAAAACTAAGGAGTTACTGACTCTTTTGTATCCCAAAGAAGTGATGGAGTTACATCTTGATGGGTTACACTCAAAGATATGACATATTTAGGAGGTACTGACAGCAAAGGAAGATTTCAAAGCAAGGGCAGTGTAGGTTAGCAGAAAAGTGTTCATTGTTATTGAAATGAGTAAACATATTGTCTAAAAATCTACATACAAGAGCTGGTTATGTGTTGAATACTCTTGCGTTCATTTTATGTTTTTTTAAAGAAATATCTTTTAACACTTAATTTGTTTTAACATTTGTATGATTCTGTAATTTGCAAAAGAAACAAAATTCTATAACTTATGTGAAAATGTTAAAATATTCTCAGAGGGAATACTTTTTATTTACAGATCCCATCACATATAGGTACATGGATCCATACCAATACAGACCACACACAGCTGTGCATTGAATCTTGTCCCAGTGAAGCTTTATTCCAGCCATTATTCTCCCTAATGTTCTAGTTAGTACATTTTCAGAGCAGAAAACAAAGAGATGTGAGTTTGGGTTATATACAGTATGTTTTCTCTTGATTCAACTTCTTCAAAAATGTTAGTCCCTCCATAATGTAAATGTCATGGACACTTTTTGTGGTTGGGCCTTCTGTGACGTCTTCCTTGTCAGGGTTTACTCAGCTCCAACAAGTAGTATTCTCGTAAGTTATTTGTTGATGCAGATTGAAACTGCAATAGCAATAGATTGCTAAAAATCAAAGTGAAATTAGTTATGGAGTACGTTTTTTTATCCTGAACTTCATACCAGGAAGGTACACTCCTGATCAAAATTTTAAGACCAGTTGAAAAATTACAAGAATTTACATTTTGCACTGTGGATCTTACAAAGGTTCTATGTAGAGCTTCAAAATGCAAAAAGAAGAAATGGGAGTGAGACAAAAAAAAATGAGAGAGCAACTGAAATAGGCTGTTCATCAGCTGATCAAAAGTTTAAGACCATAGCTAAAAAAAAACCCAAAAACCCCTAAAATAAAAGGACCCAGTAATGAGTAGCTGTGCCATTCTTGTTAATCACTTCAAAAATTCGTTGATCGTTGAGATATTGCAGTATTGTTATACACTTGCCATCATGAACCATATCATGTATCGGTACCGTATCATGAGCTACTCTGCAGTTCTCAGCTTGTACTTGATATATCTCTTACACATAATGAAAAGGTCAATTGATATTTTCTGAAACAATAAAGTCCTTAAAACCTAATGTGGGTTATTTAGAGTGCAAAGATGGTGAAAATAGGTAGTCAAAATTAAAATATAAGATCCACACTAAAGACAAAGTCAAAACTTCTTGTTAAATAAATGATTTTCGTATTATATAGTATAGGGCCTAAGATGTTCAATTTAGACTGCATTTTTCAACTGGATGGTCGTGATTTTTATTCGCCATTTTATCTTTGTTCCTTAATCCTGAGTACATGATACTCTCCAACATTTTTACATATTTTCACCCAGTCCATCACTCACCCATACAGGTTCAGGTTACATTATTGAGACAACAAGTAAATTTGTTTTGCAACCAAAAAGATAGAAACATCCATCATAACACACAGATTACATAACATAAATATTGTTGCCAATATGGGATTGATAAGATTTTATTGATCCGAATGTCAGTAACCATTCTGCTTATCCATCCAATTCTGTAATGATTTTCTCACAGATTCTTCTTGATTCTCTGTGTTGGTAAAAGTTGACCTACCTGGGTTTTCATGTTTACAATGACACACACATTACACTCCAGAAATTTAGAGCCGTGCTGCATGATAAAACTCTTCTGCAAGTAGCTGGTGTCTCCACTTACTGAAAGTAAACGTCTTTTTGTCAAAAATGAAGCCATAACTTTGCCCACTTCTGCCCCGTCTATAATGATTTTTGACTTCTTTGTCATTATTTCTTCAGACTGCCTCTGATGGGAGGGTTAGGTATTTGATTGCCAAGGCATGCAGAACAATGTGGAAGGAATTGATGAGTGAATTGATGAGCAAAAAGACAAGTGATAGCGACTCCTTGAGGGAGTTGTTAGCAATTCTCGTCTGTTGTTTTCAGTTCTCGCCCCTATTGTCAATATTATTTGTTTTCCTAGAATCAAATCATTGTTTAAAATGATGGTATTGCAGTAACATTTTTTTTCTGGATGGAGCAATGGTTCAAATGTGTGTTATGCGTCAAAAAACATGAAGATGTGATTTTTGGTCCTTTATGCCCAGCCGTAGCGTGTCTGTGTTTTCAGTTTGTTGGTAAGAGGACTAATTCAGGTGTATTTCTGAGAAGCCATGCAAATTTCTTGCTGCTCTTGTATTTACTGAAACATTGAACTTGCTTGATGATAGCTGGGTTAGGTTGATGAAGCCTTGAGTTAATTTTAGTTTGTCTTTGTGATTATAACTTCACTGTCTTCTCTCTTCCCTGCAGAGTGCCCTGAGAAGTGTGCAAGGCGAGCGTGTACGGCAGAAGGCGAGTGTTGCCACCCTCAGTGTCTTGGCAGCTGCACGGCCCCCGGTAGTGACACAGCTTGTGCTGCGTGCGTGCATTACTTCTACCAAGGACGCTGCGTGGAGGACTGCCCCCCTGGCACCTTTAAGTTTCAAGGCTGGCGTTGCATCAGTGAGGATCTCTGCTCCAAAGTCCACCTCCCTGAGTACGATAGCTTCGTCATCCATGGCGGAGAGTGCATGTCAGACTGCCCACATGGGTACACACGCACTGCACCCAACAGGTGAGCTGGATAGGAAGAAATAATATGATGCTTGATACCATTGTGCAATATTTCACTTAAGATATAAAGTGTTGCTATTAAATAAAAAAATAGAAATGCATATTTTCTGTAAATCAACAGTACAGAACTCATTCATCCAGCCACCAGTAAATACAACAATAAAGAAGAATAAGAAGAGGAAACAAGTTCAATTTCATTGTACAATATGTAAAATAGTGAATAATAAAACAGGTTAAAAGCAAAATAATGAGTCATTAAAAAGTCTAATAGCAGCGGGCACAAATGAGTTTTTAAAGTCTTTGTCCTGCCTGCTGGCACGCTGAGTCTGCAGCCTGACAGAAGCAACTTAAAGTCTTAAAGAAAGGATGACTGCGATCATCCAGGATTGACATGGGCCTTATTCAAAGTCTTTGCTTCGTGCAGGCGTATTAGGTCACTGTGGGGCAAAGCTGCAATTTTTCCAAGCAATTTATTAACACACAGCAGTCTGTTATGCGTCCAAGTGTGAAATCAGTGACCATCATTCAAATTGTCAACATTCAAAGTCAGAAGTTCTTTATTTTATTTTATTTTATCTTACTTCTTAAATCCTTTTTATTCCTTTGAATAATTTCCTGGATGGGGATGTGTGTCCCTTATGAGCTTTTTTACATGCAGCATCAGCTCCAAGATTAAAAGTCAGTTATTATAATTACTGGAACACAGGTGTATCTGGGGAGTTTATTTTAACCTGGGTGAATCTTCAGAAAAATCCTACTCATATTTGGAAGGAACCGCTGATTTGATCTGTTTTCCATATTTTCAAACTCCTTCTCATACTGGTGGCTGAAATTCTGAAAAAGTGGAGCATAATGTATCATTTTATTATTGTACAAAGAAACAGAGATAATAAACATTTCCACCACATTTAATTTCGTACAGAATTAGATGTATTAAAGAAATGCTCTGATATTTAGTGGTGCCTGAGTGCATAGATTTATTATTTTCAGTATTTCAAAGATGTAATTTTCCATATTTTGGATTACAAGTACAGCTTAAAGATACCTTTCTTAAACCATTCAATGTATTACATTGTATGAGAATAAGTATTCTTTTTCAACAGAATTAGCAAAGTTTTCAAACCACAAAATATCATGCAAAAGATGCCAAACTCACACAGCCCCAAAACTTTTATAGTTTTAAACAATAAGAGAGACGACAATAGCAGAAAGAAGAAATTTCTCGATTTTAAATTTACACAAGTTAATCTCACAGTAGTTGGTGATTAACCTTGCAGTGCAGATGGATCAGCTTGATTCAGTGTCGTAATCAGGCAGCTTGAGCTTGGCATGATTGTGAACACTCTCTATGGGCTAGGATGGACTAGAGAAATATACTGAACAGTCCATCAGGTGTGTCGGGTTAGTCTGTTGTTAGTTTGCACTGTTATTAAACTGCTCTGGCATGTTTTACAATAAGGCATCTGCACATAGATCCTGCAGATCTTTTAAAGCCTAAACATAGTGGTGTAGGTAAAAAGTAAGATCAGAATTTGTCACACAAGTCTTATTTTACCTGTTAGAGCCCCCAAATTTGACACATCTAAGCACTATAATAAATCTCCACTGTTTAGTCAGCGTGGATTTTTCTTATTAACTTGACAGTTCACTGCATTTAAATTAGCATAATACATTTGCATAAGAGGACAGAGAGAAAGAGAGGGAGATGGTTAACTGAAAATCAAAGTATTCTTTGTTTTTTAGATAAAAAATACAAAACTGGTTAAGAAAACAACTACAGTGCTGCTTTGGGATGCAACAAAGCTTAATCAAGGTTATTAAGAACCACATGACACCAGGAAAAAAGGTGTAAAACATTTTAAACTTACATTTTGTTTTATAATATATGCCTGATATACCGAGGCTCCATCAAGCAGATAGGACAAATAATTATGATAATGATAATAACTTTATTTATGTAGCAGCTTTAAAAACAGATATTTACAAAGTGCTTTAACAGACAGAACAAAAGCAGAAAAAAGCAGAACTCTGGGTAAAATAAAATCAACAATCAGGTCAAACGGAAACCAGAAGAGTCAAACCAGAAGGCACAGAGGTTCATGTAAAATAATGAAACAAAAAGAAAGAAAATGGTATAGTAATACGAATATACTACATTAGTACAGGTTAAAATGTCAACATATACATATGAGTAACCTTACAAAAGAAGATATTTCTTTTTATAAATAGTGATAAGGAAGCAATTAGGCAATGCATACTTGATAGATTTATAGATACGTAGTTAAATAGATGACAGTTGGTAGTTGACAACATCACATCAGGAAGATGGGAAAGAAGAAGGCAGATTGAGGACGGATTATAGAAAAATACATAAATAAAATAAAAAAAGGGAGTATATTAAAACATGAGAAGATGGTAAAAGCAGGACTAAAAACAATGAGAAAACAGTGAGGGGAGTAAGAACAGCAAAGATTAAAATAGTTTAATAAGTAATTGTAAAATAAGTATGTAGAGAAAATAGAATGAAATAAATAACTTAGGGCTGTAACTATTGATTCTTTTTGTAATCGAGTACTCTATCGTGTATTTTGGGAATTTATCGGGTACTCGGATAACGGCTACATTGCGTACACTGCAATTTTTTACACTGAATCACTTCAGCTTTATTGAAAATCATCAGCAACATACAAAACAGGAAATAAGCCAGGTCTCTTAAATTAACAACTTATTTTTCTTTTTTTGAACATGTTGAGCATAAACAGGATCCCAAAATCAAAATCCATATTTTTGTTTTGGTAAAAAGTAGTTCCTACATGAAACTGCTCACAACAAGGTCTGCAGATTATTTTGAGCAACCAGGTCCTGATTTTTAGACTGAGACACATGTTTTGTCTTTTTTAAATGTGTTTTTGGTGCTTTGAGCATCACAGGACTTCTGTGAATTAGTCCAGTTATACTAGAGAGAAGGCAGACATCTCTACAGCTGATATCTCAAAAATGTACAACCCACACATACAGCAGAAACCTAAATGGATAAACAGGTCCTTTAGTTACAATTATAACTCTCTGCAGTGAGCACTAAACCAGTTACAACTAACCAAATGATGCTGATATTTACCCATGTACAAAGGTGTAAATATTTTTGAACTTTTACATTTGTTTTGTTTACATTGTTCTTGCAGTTTTATTTTTCTCTGGGTCATATCTTAATTTTATAGTTCTTCTTGTAGTTTAGTTATTTTTATTTTATTTGTTTTTGTTCATGCTTAATTTTTTTGCTGTTTTGCCTTTACTGCTGTAACAATACTTATTGCCATATTGAGGGTCTTATTTAGCTTAGATACTAAGATAATTCTACTAGCTACTGTACAATTATATAATATATGAAAGGATGCCCTACACCTGCTTCCTCTACTCACTGTCAGTATTTCCTGGTTTACTCACTGCAGTCAAATTAAAAATAAAGTTATTGGATGTGAAAAGTATGTGAACAAAATACACATAATACAAGGCAAGTAGCCACCGCATTGTAAGTGTTCTGAACCAGCCTTTACACAGAGCCATAATCAAAGTCCGTTACTTACTAGACTTAATCTCGTTATTGATCACATCAACTGCTTCTGCTGATGTATCATGAGCATTATCTTCTTGTGTCTGGTCTGCGGACTTGATGCACAGACCGGATGTTTACTGTTGACGTGCTGCGGCATTGACGACGTGCTATTATGCTAAGCTAACTCCGTTTGACAACAGACACACTGCACTTTGTCTTTTCGTCTCAACTTATAGTGACCCCACACTTGGGATACTTTCTGCCGTTTATTCTGTGGACTCTCTTCTTTCTGTCCCTCTCTTTTCTCTTCCTGCATGATGTTACAATCCACGCTGCACATCTATGTTACTGAGGATATTTTGTAATCGAATTACCCGGATTATCCGAGGAATTGTTTCAGCCCTAAAATAACTAATAAGGTTGATTAATAGAATGTAAGCAATAAAAAGTGAGCTTTAAGATGTGCTTTAAAAGACATGTCAAGGCAGTCCCCAAGGTTTGTAGACAGAGTCTGAAATTAACTTTCTGACCAACAGGCCAAGGTGGCAGTTGGATAAAATAAATCACTAGCTCTGCATATTTTTACTGGCCAAAATAATAGTTTGCTTTATTCCTCTCTGACAGACAGATAACAGAGAAGCAGGAGAAAAAGCTGCATTACACCAGCCTTGGTTAAAACTCAGCACATTATTTGTTTGTGACTGTAAGCCTGCCATGTGGTGCGTAACCCTCTGACATTTATCCCCTAAACAGAAAATCTACCTGCATTTAGGGCTTGGCTGCTGTTAGTTTTGGACTTTGTTAAAGGAAAAGCAATTGAAGAGTTACATGGTGTGCGTGAAATACTGTTGAAATTGCAAATAATTTTGCTGCCTCTTTCACACCACATCCATTCATTAATACATTTCAGTAAGGCGGAAGCAGGGAGGGCAGTTTGTTCATAAACAATTATCTCTCCTCAGCTGGACTATAAACCTGTTGTATTTTTGTAAAATAAGAAATGTTTCTCGTTAACATTTAGCCAGAACTGTCAAACACTGACGTAAAATCTATCAGGGGCAGAAATAAAAAAGCTAAAAGGTCAGAGAGGAGTTACAAGGGTACAGAGAACAAATACACCTCTTCATTTACTGTCTCGTGACTCTCTCTCTCTCTCTCTGTCTGTCTCCAGTATGTTCTGTACAGCCTGTGATGGTCTCTGTGATAAAGTGTGCGACGGGAAGAACATCGACTCCATGGATGCTGCTCAGTCTCTCAAAGGCTGCACTGTTATCAAAGGCAACCTGCAAATCAACATCCGCAGAGGCCGTAAGTACTGCAGTGTACCACCACAGTTCATCCTAACATCTTATTGGGGGCTTTAGTCCGTCTCCTGGTTAAAAAATGAGCTTGTTATTTGATATTAATGGCATATATTTCACTGTCAAGAAAAGTCCACAATTTATTAACAATATCCCCATATTTCACAAAGATGGCTGATGTCAAGACCAAAGCTAGAATCTTTTAAAAAAAAAGTTTAAATAGTCGATAAACTACATGTTTGAGGTAGGAAATAAGATTTTTAGGGATGTTCCACTGCAAATGTTTTTAAATAAGGCAAAACACAAATTCATATGGTGCCAAGTCAACCAGTCTAATGTGCAGTAATCATCAGGAAAGTGAGCATTAACAACCAGTGTTAATTTTGTTGACTAATTATTTTCGTCATAGTTTTCATCAACAACCATTTTTCCCCTGACATCTAGGGGAAAAATGTCTTTTCATCTAGACAGTAACTAATTAAAACAAAAGTACATGGACAAAAACTAAAACTACATTAACTGACATTTTCGTCAATAAATAAAAACTAGACTAAAATGTTTGACAGAGACTAAATCCAATCAGACCTAATTTCGTCATGCAGAAAGTAGGGACATGTTAGGAATATCTCCAATCACAGCTACTTTGGTTGTGTGGAAAGATTGGATGAGTTAAGAGGGACATCCAGTCACAACTGCCTTATCTTCATGGTGGTGGGATAAGTTGGGGAGCGATCCATTCAGAGCTACTCTCTTTATGAATTGATATATTCATGTAGAGCAGGTTCACTGTTTGTTGTCAGTTCTGGTATTGTATCTGAGATGCTCTGCCAGGTAGCCTAAATATAGGTGACTGCAGTCCACACAAAAGTTCAATTTGTGTCTGTTAATTTATACATTTAGACTTTTCAAGCATTCAATAAAGAGTTAGTAGATGTTTCATTTTATCCAAGTGTAACGCATGACTTCAGAAATTCAACATAAAGATAACATCAAAAATGTCCTCCACTTTAAACTTCAAATTTACCGTAGATTTCATCGACTAAAATGTTTTGAAATTTCCTCAACTAATGCTAGACTAAAATTAAAACAGTTTAGATGACTAAATTATGACTAAAACTAAAGACATTTTTTGGCAAAAGACTAAACCTACATTAAAAAGTGCTGTCAAAATTAACACTGTTGACAAGAGATCACAGCATCCTCTGATTATTATTGTCTTTGTATAACTGTTTTAATAGAAACTTAAAGATTTATCAGGGCCTGTGCAGGGACACCCGGTGTTTACAGCACCCAGTGTCCTGAGTGGATATGTGGCTTCAGCATCAGCTGTTTTTTTGTTGTTTCACTCACATGATTCTCAATTAAAAACAGACTCATGTACCAATAAAAAAATCAAGAAGAGGCAGGACCTCTTTTATCTGCTTTGTCAGTAGCATTGGAGGAGGGTAAATGATCTGGCTTGTCTGGCTTGGAACAATTGCCAGGTCTACAGTTGTGACCTCTAATTTCCCTTTTATTTCCACGTTTTATAGGTCATACCCCCACAATTAAATAGAAATATTAAGCACATGGAGCTATTTAAAATTTGCTTTAATGCAGAGTACACACTGTACAATTATCGGCTTAACTTCAAACACAGATCCTCGCTTAAGATTATCTTACCTGTTTATCCTGCAGTGTATAACAGTGATTTTATTGTCTCGGAAGTGGATCAGGGCCGCCGTGACTTTCTGATATCCTTATGTGTGTGGAGTGCATAGAAGACAACCGAGCATGTCCTCTGTGTTTCGTCTCATGGGACAGAACAAAACCAATCAGGGAGCAAACTGGCTGGAGCAGGAAGTAATCACAGCCATGGCAACAATAGACAAGGCGAAGTATAAAGTTCATTGAACATCAGAAACATGGACCAAGTTGTTGATTTGTGGCAAAAACACACAAGTCTAAATAGTGTAGCCTATAAATGATGTATGACAGACTGATGAGGAGGAGCCAAGGATGTCACAGGAAGCTAAACGCCATCTGCTTTTAGCTTAGCAATTTGTTTGATCACGCAAGATTACAAGGTGCAAGAGTTGGTTGTTGGTGGATGAATTGGTTGGACTCTGTCTTTGTGGCACACCACACACTGCAGGAACAAAACTGATAAATCTGCCGTTATCCGTCATTATGTGTCACTCACAGTTACAAAAGCAGTGAAGATTTTAAAAGTATTTTTGTGTGTACCAGGCCTGAGGCAGGTGGCTCAAGGGCAGCATGTGGCACCTCTACTCCCTCAGTGCAGCTTGCCAGTCTGTTTCAAATATGAAAAATTATATATTCGCAACACATTACTACATCTCCTAACAAAAAAATTACAATAGCTTTTTTTATTCCCTGTAATTGTCCCTACAACACTTTTATATGCAACACAAATTGATTTTTAAGTTCCAGTATACTTAAATAACCAGTTAAATCTCTGTGCTTGCAGGGAAAAGTCAGTCTGAGTTCTATGTTTAGTTTGTTGAATTAAAGGGTTAGTTCAGGGTTTTTCAAGTGGGGTTGCTCGAGACCCCTGATGCTAATAAATATGATGTCAATAAAGTAACTCGCAGGCTTTGTCTCTGAAGGTAGAAATCCAGGGACAAACTCTAGCCGGTACATAGCCATACATACTAAGAAAACTACAGTAAAATTCTTTGCAGCATTTAATTTCCTTGACAAAGCTCCTGTGTTGAGAACTATTTTGTGATACAACGTTAGGGCTGCGTATCCTTCCGCCAGCAGCTCCTCTCATTAGATGTGCAGGTCATGCTGCTGCGGGCTGTGGCGGGGTCAAGCAGTGGTCACCAGAGCACGTAACTAACTTTCTGGATATTTTGAGGATAGGACACTCCTGTATGTATCTAGATGTAACATCAGGTAACCACGTCACAGTTTGACTTTTCCTCTGGTTAAAGCTGCACTATGTAAGATTCGGGCTTTCAGCTCTCTGGGGGCCTCTATGGTCGTTGAGTGTAACTGCGCGGTCGTAAAACAGAGTGCTTCACACCAACGTGCATTTGTTGACATACAGAGGGAGGAGAAGCGAGTCGACAGGACGTCCTGAGAGACAAATAAACCACGTGGACTGACAAGGTACAGTCTGATCATGTTTCTGTTTGAAAAAATCATCATGTACTTACAAGTCCAACAATAACAAGGCCAAATCAGCATCGGTTGGACATCCGTCCTCGTCTTTCAACTCAAGCCAGCGAGTGAACGCCGGGCCAATGTTTATCCCTTTCCAGGCATTTAGCTTGTTACTCTACCGCTTTCTTTTTTTCGTCTCCTTCAATAAAACTTTTCTTTTCTTCGGGTTTTTCACTGCTTCAGCCATGAGAACAACTCTACATTTAGCTTTCTTCTTCCTCTTTTAATGTCCGGCAGACTAGACGCAGCTAAGGCGTATTGCTGCACTCCACAGGACTTTAGCTCTGATTAGTCAGCGCATACATTTAGCTTTCGGCTCAACTTCCGTCTTTTAAACGAATCAGGAAGGAGGGGAAAGTGACGTAAAGCAGTCAAAGCAGTAAGAATTTGAAGTTTTTTAATGTGGAAGTGTTCCTACCATCCACCTCGAAGTGACATTGTGCCAGTGAAGGCAATAAAGACTCCCTCAGACCATGACAGAGGTGTCATTCAACCTGTTGTAAGGTGATGTACCATCACCGTGACTCTAGAAATATTATATTAAGGTGGAAAAACTACATAGTGCTGCTTTAAATTATAAGTCGCTGTAGCTGTAAATGAGAACATGTTACGTACCCGTGTAGGGGGAAGGTGCATAACATATTAAAGGGAAAAAAAGATGAAAGGGATGTCACTTCTCGGTCCCCAAAACCAAACACTAGACCAAAATGTATATTTACACAATCTATCACGAATAAGAGTAAAAAGATATTTACAAAGCAACTGAAAAGTGAGGTCTTAAACAAAAAGGGTACAAAAACAAGAGGTAGCAAGAACTGACCCAAACTAAGGAATCACCCAGAAAGACTGACTCATACAAACAACTACAAACTAGTAATTACAAAATTCACAAAGTTCTAAACACAGTTTGGAGGCCAACGTGGTGCTGCTGCTGTCAGAGGATGCCGTCGGTCTGTGTCCCGGCTGAGGGTTTTTGAATGGGCTGCCGTTAGCTCTTGGCCGCTTCTCCCTCCGCTGGACCTGCTTCCCCAGCCAATCACAGGACCACCTGAGTGTTTGCAGAGATCCTCCTGCTAAAAGAGCACTCACTCCCACATGCACTCACACACACAGCAGAGAACAGCATCTCCACAGATAACATATTATAATCACAATATGCGGCCACGGTCATAACAGAACATCTTACAACTGTCATAGATAGGACTTGAACTACAGCAATGCTAATGTGGTAGCCAAGTTGCCCACCCCTGCCTTGAGGATACTACTGAGTAAGACAGAAGTGAAATTGGCAACATTAAGCACTGCAGAAGAGCTGCTAGCAAACAAACAAACAGCAGCTGTGGTTACAGGCCCTAGCAGTGGCTCAAATATGATTATAGCCACATTTTTAGAGTAAAAGATGTCCCACTCATCAGGTAAAAGAACGGCAAGTGATGAAAGAGTCTATGTGTGTGTTTGTGTGTTTTTAGGCAACATGGTGGCAGAGCTGGAGAGTTCCACAGGTTTGATCAAGAGGGTGACGGGTTACGTTCAGATCAGACACTCCCACACTCTGAGCTCGCTGGCCTTCCTTCGCAGTCTCAGATACATCGATGGAGAGGAGCTTCTGGACGAGTAAGAGCGCACACAAACACATTCATTTAACAGATTTAACACAAAACACTAGTAAAGGTGCTGTAAAGAGCAGTGTGGAGTAGAGTGAAGTGGAGGTCCTGGCATCCCAGCGGGTTGTCAAAAACTTGTAGAAAAAGAGGTGGGGACAAAATCTTGGTCAGCTATTTCTGACTAGGGGGTGATGGGAAATTCCTGACAACTTTCCAGAAACTTTCAATGGGAAGTTAAGCTTGGGAATTTAGGAAATAATCTAAATGTGAAACTTTTCATGGGAATTATGGGCATTTATGGGAATTAACTGGAAAATAGGAGTAATTTAAACAACCTTAATTATATCCAAACATACACACAACCAGTTTGTTTTGTCATAGACATCCATGCAAACAGTACAATTAAAGAACATTACAAACAGATTTATTTGTAAGTTGAACTTTGTCAAGTTTGAATAATTTTATTGAACAATTAGTTTAAACTTTCTGTGTAGGCTCAAATGTGTGGCTTCACTATTTCAGGGTTCTTGAAATCATCTGTTCACGTGATGAAGGGATGCAGAGTGCATGTAGGGTTTGTGGCTTCAATACCCCTGCAGTAACAGTGTGCTATGTGATTGAGGAATAGCAGAGATATTCTCAAGTATACTTGCATGAAATCTGTTTTTTTAGTCAATATTATGATAAAATTTCCCCATCTATATTTAAAATCCCTGTAGAGGGCCAACCTTCAGTTTTGTAAATTCCAGGTATAATCCAATTTAATCCCTGAAATTAGTTTTGACTCCAGTGGAAGGTTTCCAGCTTTAAAAAATTAATGGAATTCTGCAACACAGTTTTTGACATTAGTTTTTAAAGATATTGCTTTGCACGTCTAAAGACATGTTTTCATTATGAAAAATAAACGTTTTATTAAAAAAGAGAGACCCGTCAGTTGTCAATTAAGATGATAAATTAAAAAAAGACATTTGCAAATAAGAAATTATGCAAGAAGAGGGTCTAAGCAAGACCCTTATATGATCTGGGAACCAATGATCTGCAGGTCTTTAAATGATCACCAAGACCATCAGACCTCTTTCTGTGTTATCAGTCAGGTTCAGATCACACATGGTTTCATTTTAACTCTTTTGGCAGTTTTGATATCATGCACAGAGGGTTTAAGGAAAAGTAGCTAGTAGTATTAGTACTGTTAAGCCCTCTTTGCACATGGACTCTTGGGTGTTTCAGAAATGTCCCAGGAAAGCCTTAACCAGGCATCATCCTGGGATGCTTTCTTGACTTGACTGCCATAGCAGAGATTTTTACTATCTGATAAAGATGTAAACATTTTAATCAAGACGTCCAAGATTTTGTTTTTCAGACTATGTGTAAGTATTTTCTTTTGTTTGAGGAGTTGTTAGGTTATCCTTTAGTCATACTATAGCACAAAACTCTGTGGTCATGCCCCTATACAGAGCATCCTGGAGTGAGTGAGGCCTCTCTCTTCTCCCCAGTGGTAGCAGGGCTATTGGCGGAGAGGAAGGGGGTTTTGAAAGAGGACAAGTCTGAGCCACTTAGCAACACAATCAGGTCAAAGCAAGCATCGTCCAGTCAATGTAAGCACAGAGCTGAGAACAACAAACCCAGTGAACATGACTTAACTCTCTCTTTGGAAGTTTGGAAGTTGTCATTTCACATTAGTTTGGGAAAGATTACTTTAATTTGTACTGTCTTAATATTAAAATGTTGCATGGTCTACCCTAAAATAACACTTCATTCTCTCTGGATGAGCAAAACAGTCCGTGTGTGTAGGGCCTTGGATGCAGCATAACTTGTAAAAAGTCCAAGGAAAGCGTCTCTCCAGGTCATGGAGAGGCCTTCACTCCCACCCCAGTCTGTTTCTCCTTGAGTTCACAGGAATCTCTCTGTCCCAAGGCCCACATTACAGTCATTCCTGAATGTCTGGGTGTTACCCAATGACTCATACAAAGTGCACCTCCTCTCCCCTCAAACATAAAAAATCCAGCCCGGCTTAATCTGATTTCCCAGGTCATTTCTATCCCCTCTGTGTGATCCAGTCCCCCTCATGTCTAACTGGGTCATTAAGAAGTACTTTGCTGCTTCATTTTCTAAGACTTAAAAAGTTTCCACTCAAAAAGAGGAACCAGCAGGTGTAAGAGCCGGGCGGCACGGACCAGAAATCATGTCTTAGTTTCTTTTAGCTGGATGGTGCTTCATGAAATATATCTGAGATTGTATTCTGTGAAAACGTACTAACAAATAATATACTATAGTATGCTATGATCAGTAACCAGGTACTTGTAATAGTTTGACTTTTTGAGCAACTTGTAGTGCAAAGGATTACAACTCCTAAAATGGTAATAACATTACTTACTAATCAAAAGTAGTTACTGAGAAACTTTTTGTCCTGCTTCTATCTGGATTACATGTTCGAGCAGTGATAACCCTCGAAGTGTTGTGGATGAGAGGGACAGAGTGAGCTCTTATTTCAACAGCTCAACTCATTAGCTTTATTTTTAGTTTGTATCTGTGGAAGATGTAGAAAACTTAGTCATCTGTGGTAAACTTTGCCTAAAATTCCCTTCTTTCCTCAGTCACACACACAGTTCTGTTAGGTCAGGGTCTTTGGCTCACTGTTTTTGTTGAACTGTTTTTAAATAGTAATTTCTCGTATATAACGCACAATTTTTTGCTCTTAAATAAGGTCTAATTTTCGGATGCGTGTTATACATAAGCACAAGCAAAATATGTAAAATATTTCATTTTGCCAACATCACGATTACAACACATCTGATACAAAAAGCCGAAATATTCTCTCTCTCTGCAAAACATTACCACCAAACTTTTGTAATTCTTATTAAACTGACTGTTAAACTGTTTTAATCCAATATTTTGGGTCTTAATTTGTTTGCCTTTGTGTAATGATTGTGTAAATCTCAAGCGTTATGGTACCACTCACATGTAAACACAGGGCGCTGCCATCTTGTGAGCAAGGGGACAGAAATAGTTGCGCTGTGATTGGTCGAAGACATTGGCATGTTGATAGCTGCTCTCTGATTGGCTGGTACACTACGACTGCGCATGCTCTGGCAGAATTCGAGGAGGTGCGCATGTGTGAAGCACAAGGTTTTTCCGCATCCGGTTGAGAGAGAAAATCATGTATGGTATTTGTTGTGAAAATACTGAAATTTCATTGATTAAAACTATGAATAAAGGTCATTTTTGAGTTGCCTAAGAGAGTAAGGATTGATCAAAATGTGGGTGCATGTTATATATGAATACAGCGTTTTTCCTGGAAAAACCATGAAAAAATGAGGTGCGTGTTATAAATGAGGGCGTGTTTTATATGAGAAATTACGGTACATAAAAGTTTTGCCTTTATATATCAAACTGTTTAGCCTGTTGGTTTGAAGTGATAGTCAGTCTGTCAATAATTATGCTAATTCACATCAATCAAAACAAGTAATAGATGAGTCATTAATTCAGATGTCCTTTCTGCAGGATACTTCATTGCATTGCTTCATGAGATCTTTTGTACCGCTTTGTTGAGCAAACTCTGGCCAGTTGTTAAAACAAAACAAGAAACATGAGCTTTACTAATCAGCCGATCCCCACAAACAGTGGCTGGCCGAGAAAAGCCTGATCGGGGCATCCCTAGAAGTCACTTACGTAAAGTTTTCCCTCTGTCTTGAAAATTCATTTGCAGTAGAAATAAGGCTTTTTACCTGTAAATGTTGGCCTTAAGCTTACATAAAAAATACTCCCTAGAATTAACTAACACAGACACATTATGCAATGTAGGACAAAGCTACACAATGTTGAGTGTCTTGTCCTTCTCTGTCCTCCAGCATGTATGCCTTCTCAGCCTTCGACAACCACCAGCTCCAGTATCTGTGGGACTGGAAGCAGCACAACCTCACCATCAAGACAGGAAAGCTGTCTTTCCGAGCAAACCCCAAGCTCTGCATGTCCGAGATCCGCAAGATGTGGGAGAAGACGGGCATCCAGGGCCGCTTTGAAGACAGCGACTACAGAAACAACGGCGACAAGACCAGCTGTAAGGGCCACATGAGCTTCAGCCTGAAACCACAAACATTTAAATTGCTATGTTGAGATACATGTGGAGGAGCTACTCTAGTTTACCAACATCATGCAAACTCGTCCACTCTGCCTGCTGCTGCTCTGCAGTCATGTCAACACTGAGCACTGAGATCTGTAACAAGGCAGTCAACTTTCTTATATTTTTAGGAGGCTTTTTGTCTTCATTTAGGAAGAACAGGACAGTAGGTAAAGTGGGAAACAAGGGAGAAAGTAGGGAATGAAAGGGGCAGGAAAGGGGCCAAGGGTCAGACTCAAACCCAGGCTGCTTTGAAGAGAAGCATAAGCACATGGGACATGGCCACCATCACCCCCCTGAACTTTGAACTTAAATACCGTACTCGTAAAAACTAAATTAGATGAACACCTTTAAAACTATGTCAAAAGATGCATCAGCACCCAAAACTCTGAAAGCGAAACAACTTTTTTTGTCTTTTCATGTCTTGCCTCATTCCTGAGTCTTTGACAAGCAGATAGACACCATTCTTTCAACTTTGTGTGCAGTAACAAGAAAGAGACGGCAAAGCTCGCCACAGCGCAAATTCGCTTATCTTTCTTAAATTCAAATTGCCTACAAATTTAAGAATGGCCTGCAAACCAACAGGTCACTCATAACTGCGAATTGGTTCTCATCGTTCACTTAAAAGAGCCATTCATAAGACTCGACTCGTTCACAAATGTCACATTTCTGTCGCTAAGCTCCACAGAAGTAGGTCAACAAAACAAAACCTCGGTTTATGAGTAGAAGAGGATAATATAAAGATATTAGAAGACATCGTAACATAACGTGGTTGAAAAAAATGAGTCATAACAAGCACACAGGACCGTTTAGAGTTGCTGAAGAGTTTATCTGATGACTTAAGGCAGAGGCAGGCTAACACTTCCCACTGACTCCCAGTATTTGAGCTAAGCTAACTAGCGGGAGGCGAGCTCTGCCTGTCTCTTTCTTGTCACTGGGTGCACAGTCGAAAGAACGGTGTCTATCTGCTTGTCATGGACTCGGGTGAGGCAAGACACGAAAACAAAGAATATGTTGGCTTATCCCTTTAAGGCATGTTATTTCTGATTTTCTGCCTAATGTTAGAAAAATTTCAACATACTCATGATTACAATTAGCGGCGAATTATGTACAGTTTGCCCGAAAGTACTATTGAGCTTGAGTAAATACTTTTCATTTTATTATAGGAAATACATGACATGGCTCTGCTTTCTCTCTCTACTCTCTAAATTCAGGGCAAGATCTTAAAAGTGTCACTGTTTGTTCAATGATGTGAGGCTCACAGTCAGAAGTCAGTAGGTTCAGACTTGTATAGAGGCAGTGAGACCAGCTGACATCTCCGTCTCTCTTTTGTCTTCATTGTTCTCTTTCTGTCGACAGCAGACACTCTCTTGATAAAGGGACTAAAAAACATGTTTGTTTTAGTACTTTTTTTAGATTTAGCCTGGATCTAAGTCTTAAAATGGAAATGTGTATTAGTCTTAGTCACAGTTTAGTCACCCCTTTTCCCTCCAAAGTTTTGCTTAAGGTTTGGTAGGCAGAAACTCAAAAACATTTTTCTAGATATAGCCAATTTAAGGTTTTGCATGTTACCGTAGTTGGTTCTTGTAGTCTTCAAAAAGCATTATCTTGTTAAAACATCTGAGGCTTATTTACCATAGATAATTAATGAATTCTCAGCAAACTGGTGATGATACAGGTAAATCTTAAGGAAAAGACTTTTACTTTCTGAGTTTTTTCTTGGTTGGTTGGAATTTTTTGAAATGATAAGCCAACTTTTTTTGTTTGTTTTCATGTCTTACCTCACCCGAGTCCATGACAAGCAGATAGACACCATTCTTTCGACTGTGTGTGCTGCAGGAACAAGGAAGAGACGGGCAAAGCTCGCCCACCGCTTGTTAGCTTAGCTCAAACACTGGGAGTCAATGGGAAATGTTAGCCTGCCTCTGCCTACAGTCATCAGATAAACTCTTCAGCAACTCTAAACAGTTCTGTGTGCTTGTTATGACTCGTTTTTTTACTGCATTGTGTTACGTTATCCTCTAGTATCTTCATATTATCTTCTTCTTCTAATAAACAGAGGCTTTGTTTTGTTGACCTGCTTCTGTGGTCTGTGATCGAGATGTGACGTTGGTGAACAAGTCGAGTCTTTTGAACAGCTCCTTTAAGTGAACGATGAGAACCGATTTGCAGTTGTTAGTGAGCCGTTTGTTTGCGAGCCATTCTTAAATTTTCAGGCTATTTGCATTTAAGAATGACTCGCAAACGAACGGCTCACTCACAACTTTGACTCAGGGTTGAGGCAAGACACTTTAAGCTGTGAAGATTTGATTGAAAATACTGTTTTTTAGTTTCATTCTTTAAAAACTTCAGTTGTTTTTGGCACACACTGTATTGTTTTAAGATCATTTCTTTGAAAACATGTAGACTATAGCAGATTGACCTCCTCATTCCTGCCTCTCCAGGTGAAAGTGCCATCCTGAAGTTTAAGTCCAACAGCACCAGCAGCACGAGGATCAAACTGACCTGGCAGCGTTACCGTCCCCGTGACTACAGAGACCTCATCAGCTTCATCGTCTACTACAAGGAGGCGTGAGTCTTAAGAGCCATGCCAACTGTTTGCTGCTTTAACCCCTGCACTGAATACCCCTGATTGTTTGTGACATCAGCTACATGTTGAAGTCATTCTGCATCGGTCAATTTTGCGAGTCTGCTTGCATTTAGTATCATAAACTTCTGCTGGCACACTTACAAAACCCAAGTCCAAAAAAGTTGGGATGAAACCAAAAACAGAATCCAGTGATTTGAAAATCCTTTTTTATCATCTATTTGATTGAGAACAGCTCAAAGAGAAGATATTTAATGTTTGAACTTATTAATACAGTTGTTCTTTGGAAATATACACACATCTCAAAGTTGAAGCTTGCATCATGTTCCAAAAAGTTGGGACAGGAGCGGGAAAAGACTAAAAAAGTATTAAATAAAAAATAACTGGTACATCTCTCAGGTAAGTAGATTAATGAATTGCTTGGTGAACTGTGAGGGAAAAAGGTATAATGTTAGTAATTATGAAATTGAAAGCGCTTAAAAATTATTTCACCATCTGTAGTCCTTAATATTGTAAAAAGGGAACCTGAGGAAGTCTCTGCATGTAAGAAGCAAAGACAAAATCAATACAAAAGCCAGTGACATGATTTACAAGGATGGGGCAGATTTTTAGAGTTGTCTGTCAGGTCTGTAGTGGTCTCTGTCTCGGTGGTCTTTTCCGCTGCTGAAGGACGAGTACGGCATTTTCTGTCTTTTAGCAAGAAACTCTTTCTTGTGCCATGAGTGTTAGTCATGGCACAAGAAAGAAGTGCTTAGATTTGGTGGTTATCCAAATCTGGATGCGGATCCAAGAATTTTTTAACATTGTACGATAGAGCAAATGATGACAGAAATGCCTTCCAGGAAGTTTGTGCTCTTGGAGCTCTTCTAGTTTACTTTGCGCCTCTCAGATCCAGTTTGGAGGTTCAGAAGGCCGTTGAGATACAACAGGTAAAAACAAACAACCAGACAAAGGAAGACAGTTGTGGTATTACAGGTAACAAATAAATTGAAGGAATGAGATACAACTGCGCACCAGTAAATGGAGGTCTCAGTGATCAAAGAATGTTTTGAAAAAGATGACACTGATTTCACTAACCTAAAATGAAAGCCTGAAAATAAGAAAAATATTATCTTTAACTAAAGTTTTTCCTTTTTTTTCTAACAAAGCCAAATAAGTGATTGCTGACCTGTGACTCAAATTATCCATGCAGGCCCTATCAGAACATCACTGAGTTTGAGGGCCAGGATGGATGTGGCTCCAACAGCTGGAATATGGTGGATGTGGAGCTCAGCCAGGATAAAGACTCTGACCCAGGAGTTCTGCTGTCCGGCCTCAAACCGTGGACCCAGTACGCCGTTTTTGTGAAGGCCATCACACTCATGGTGGAGGACAAGCACAAGGGTGCCAAGAGCAAGTTGGTCTACATTCGCACCAGCCCCTCAGGTAAATCAGGTGTTAAAATAGGCCGATCTTCAATAGACTCCTCCTGCTGGAAGCTTGAGAAGTCTCTTTACACAACAGTTAACTTTTCTGCCCACAATGCAGGGCCCGATTGGGCTTTTTTAATGCAGATACAGATCACCCATTAGTGAAATCTGCAAATTAAACCTGTTTTGTGTTTAGTTGAAGCGTCTGATTTAGTCTGCTTGGTTAGACAAGGCACATAAAAGTCTTCCTTAAACAGTCCACAGTATAAATTTGCTAACTTTGATATACATTTGAGTACATTTGACTTTTTTAAGACTTGCTTTTGCCCGATTAGCAGCAAACCCCTAAGAAGTCCTAAAAGTTCTTAATTTTGGATTTTTAAATTTAAGACCAAAAGATGTCCCGAAATGTCTTATTTTTACGAGTAAGATGTATTAAATTTTAGATCAACTGGTGAGTAAGATAGTGTTAGATTAATCTATTTTGGGCTATCTTAAAGATGTCATATAGTGCTTTTCAAAGTAACCTTTAGTATGTTTTACTTGGCTCTTCCATATGATAGAGCACTTGTATGTGGAAAACAATTAAGTCCTCTGGTTCTCCAGGCCCCCCAAGAAGACGTCTGAAGTCCTTCCACTGTTGCATCAGTAGTTAGAGCCCATTAGCTTGGCGTGGCAAGCCCAGTGTAAAGAAGAGACTGAAGACAGAGTGCAAAAAAAAAAAATGGCACTGACCGTCCAAACTGACCAGTCAACACAAAGTGGACTGGGTCACCAACCACCACAGTTTGGGCCCATGTGAGGAAGGGGGCGATAAAGTGACAGGAGCTCTAACAGAGCATCTCAGACCCCTTTCACACATGCAAAAAACCCTGAAATGATCCTAACTTTACCCAGGTGAGCTGCTTATGTAAACACAAATAGCTGAGTTTTTCACCTGAAGTTTACCCAGGTAATTACCTCACACTCCCCCAGTATTTTCTCTGCTTGAAGTCTGGGTGAGCCGAAGTCTGAATGCAGCGGCGAATAATCAGGGTAATGATGAATGTCAGGGGCTGGCTGAAAACTGGAAAATAGAGACTTGACAGGATGGATACAATCGCTGTTATAGGGGGAGTTCATTTGATTGTAAGGAGAGTCACAAACTCAAATGTGAATCTGGACTTTTGAAAGTGTTTTTTCCACTAAACATCATCAAAGTTCTGAAGTACATCTGCTTAAAAACAATTACCTGGGTTCTCTTGCATTCATAGAGCCTGCTCGCACTGTTGTTGGATATGGAGCTAAAACACTGCAGCTTTCTTTTTCTGGTGTGATCATCGTGCACATTTTTCAGCTCTGCATGCTATAATGCTGCTCTCAACTCTTGTATTGATGCTGCTGATAAACTTTTTAACATTCATCACTGAAGTGATATAAATTGTGATCATAGCTAAAGCTCTGCTGCATTGTTTACTATATTATTTGCACTGACTTCTTCACCGTGTATTTTTGATGTCTGTCCTGCCTACCAGGAAACCCCCTCTGACTTGGCTAATTGTAAATAGCCAAGAAATTACCCGGGCGGCCTACCCAGACATGATCGTGATAATATCAGGGTCGTATCTGCGAAAAGGGCTTCAGACAAATAGAGTACGGGTGAATATGGGGTTCTTTGTTCATGAAAACTGAACTGACCAGTTTTTTTTAACAGTAGTGATTGTGAACATACAGGAGCAGTCATCGAACTACACCCAAGTTAAGACCTATAAATGACCTTGTTGAAACACTGGAAAACAAAAATGTGGCAGCAATGCAGTGCTTGTACAGTGAAATTTGATGTCCATAAACATGTGCAT
Organism: Cetoscarus ocellatus; assembly: GCA_037902135.1. Lineage (NCBI taxonomy): Eukaryota > Metazoa > Chordata > Actinopteri > Labriformes > Labridae > Cetoscarus > Cetoscarus ocellatus. The sequence continues at coordinate 1,074,091 of JBAMNC010000366.1, forward strand.
TGAAGGATATCAACTTGATGAGTGATATTTTCCACCAAAACCTGTTACGTTTTAGTAAAATCTCTCTTTAAACCACTCTTACACAGATTTCTGTTTGTTTTTATTTTTATTTTTTTATTTAACCTTTATTTAACCAGATAATTCCCATTGAGATCGGGATCTCATTTACAAGGGCGACCTGGCCAAGAGGTCAGCAGGACACGTCATAATAATTACAATTTCAACAAAAAAAGTTTAAAGGTGCCACTTGTTGCTCCTTTTCAGCAGTTTAACATGGATCCTTGATGTCTTCATGAAATGTTAGTAACATGCTTTGGTCCAAAAAGCCTATGAATAAAGCACAGCTGCATTCTTTCCACGCTCACATAACCCCTCTGTTCAGAACGTCCGGTTTTGAGGGCGGTCGCCTTAATATGCTGATGAGCCAGAACAAAGCTGCGGCAGACACAGCAACATACAGGGACTTCTCGAGCGAGGCGGAGTACACTGCTGCTCCAGCCATGCACCGCTTACAGTCCTGAACACACACAAACCACAAATTCATGCCGGTTACCAGATAACAGGGACGCTCGTTTCCCCCAAACATCACAAGCTAACGCACAACATGCTAACCTCAGCTTAGTCACAGCAATGGGACTGATTATATTCAGCCAACTGTTAAACTCCTCTTGACTAATGTAGGAATGTTCATACATTGAAGTTTATCCTTCAGACTTTCAACAAGTAACGTGAACATTGACGAACATGTTGTGCAGTTACCTCTAGTTCACTTCACCCTGCTGTTAGCATTAGCTTGTAGCAATGAGCAAAATAAATACTACACAGCATTGAAATACTCACATTACCATCATCAGGTTGGCAACAGATTGTTGGTACTGAGCCTGGATTCAGGAAAAGTCTAGTTCCCAGTCCTGTGTTGAACTGACTGAAGTTGAAGAAGCAGTCGGACGTGAAGTGACTGGCACACACATGCAGGTTTTAGCCGACTGTAGCTGCTCATTCCCTTCAAAAATAAAATTACTGTAATTTCAGGACTACAAGCCGCTACTTTTTTCCCATGCTTTGGACCCTGCGGCTTAAACAATGATGTGGCTAATTTAAAGTTTTTTTACATTTCATTGCCTCTTCACATCAGATTTAATTTAGAGTTAAAAAATCTTTCTGTGTAACATATATGTGTGTAAATATCTCCTGTTACAACGTGGACAGTGTCAGAGCATGTGAGCGGAGTGGAGCGATGAAATGTCCTTCTCGTGCACAGAGCCGTTCTTGCGCCCACTCGTCCACTCAGAGGGGATGCACACTGCTCCGCTCATTATCCCTCCACCTTCCACTCAAATTTCAACCCTTCAGACGCATGGTGTGAGAGGTAGCGGAGCGAAATTGGAGCGGGAAGGAGCAAAAAATAAGGTGACGCTCCAGCTTGTTGAAAAAAAAACGCTCAGTGCTCGGGCCAAAGTCCTTCCCCTTACGCTTCCAATCAGCTCCGCTCACTGGACGCCTGCGGCTTATAGACAAGTGTGGCCTAGATGTACACATTTTTTTTTATTTTTTCAGATTTAGTGGGTGCGGCTAAAATTCAGGTGCACTCAATAGCCTGAAATTTACGGTAATCCACTGGGCCCTTTGGTCCTCCGAGGCTGGTAGCCTATATATGAAGATATATGTGGCTGTTTAAAGCCAACAACTGAGCAATGACAGCTTCTGAGCTTAGACATGCTGAACACAGGTCTCTTGCCAAGAATGTTAACAATATGGCTTCGCACAGAAATTTCACTCAGGTTGACGTAGGCTTATGCAAATAAAATGCTTGTTCCGTAACAGTATATCTACAGACTTAATAGCTAGCCAAATACCATGAGTTTACATTCATGCAGCCTGTTGAATACAGGTTTTGTTGTCTACTATCACATGTTGTGGGCTGGGAGGAAGGCCAAATACCCAAAAATGTGTTCAAAAGCCTTAAAAAGGTGTTTTTTGCATAAAGTGGGACCTTTAAGGCAGTAAGTAACAAACAATAAATGGCAAAAGTTTCAACAGATTCACAGTGAAAGTGCGACAGTTTTAGGGACAGAAACAATTTAAAAACACAGGCATTGCTCAAAGGATTCTCGCTGCCTAGTGAGTAAAATAGAACGAAAAGCTTGGACTGAAACCAGTTCTGACATTTTCAGTTCTGTCTGTATAGTGTTCCAGGCTGTATGTCCTAGTGTGACAAAAATAATCTTTATTTTTCTTGAAACAGGTCTTTAAATGTTGAATTTTATTTTAATAAGTCTGTAGGAACCCTGTAAGACATATTACCAACATTACCTTGCCCAGTTTAGTCAGCTAACCAGCCTCCAGCTTTATCCTGCATTTAACACAAAGTTTCAACCTTGAATTATTGTCTAAGAAACAGGACTTTCTACAAAGTTTGGGAGATTAAAACCTGTTTTCTTTAAGTGTATGAGCAGCAGGATCAGCAGCTGCAGCAGTAAAAGAGCTTTTTTCAAACATCAGTTGATGGATGATTGCAGCAGGTACACCTGAGGTGATAGTATTGGTGACTACAAGCACTAATTCTGATCTACTAATAATGCATTTTTAATGAAGATGAGTTGATGATGATCTGCGCTTAATCATTTGGGACATATCTGACTTGAATCTTTAATTTTAGCCAAGCAGACTTTTCCTCAGCCATCTACTCTGTTTAGATTGCTGCTTGTTTTTCAGATAGGAATGAGACTGTATCATGATGAGCGTGTTAGTTTTTCTGGATGTGATCCAAGCTTGCTGTAAGGAGATGGAGAGGAAGACTGTTTTTGTAAACACAGCTGCAAGTCCAACAGATGGAGGGAAATCTGATTTACAAAAACATTCATATAATTAACTGTAAGACTGCTTCAAAATAAATCCAGCTGTAAAGTCAGAGCCGCACTGTGATGTTAGAGAGTCACATCTGCACTGGCAGACAAACAATCTCTGCCTGAAGGAGGAAAGGTCTTCTTAGAAATCAGGTTTACTTTATGAAGCAGGAACTGAGTGTCACTGAGACCTGATTCATTTATGTTCTTGTGTCTCTTTCAGCGCCATCCATGCCTCTGGATGTGAGAGCGTACTCCAACTCGTCCACACAGCTGGTTGTCCGTTGGTCTCCCCCGGTCTCACCCAACGGAAACCAGACCTACTACCTGGTCCGCTGGCAGCAGCAGGCTGAAGACAGAGAGCTGTATCAGCACAACTACTGCTCCAAAGGTACACAAACACACACAAGGGCTGTGAAATGTGTTACGATTTTGAGATGTATTGATGTTTTTTTCAAAAAGGATATATGGTAAGGTAAAACTGTTTATATCAAAGTTTTTGTCTATGATGATTTACAAGGGAAAGGCCCAGCTATAACACTCACACTCTTCTGAAGTAAGCATTACTTAGTCAAGGGTTTCTCTTCTGAAATTAACCAAAAAAACCTTGTAAATTCCCAAGATCAAAATTTAATGTAGAACATAGACAAAATCAGTTTTTTAATGTTTCAGACTTTATTTCCTTACTTTTCTGCCCCATTTTCCAACAATATAAATCTCACCGTTTACCCCCAAAAATATTGCATTAAAAGTAAACGTTGAAATCAAACATTTGTGCTTTCTTAATTAACTTAAAGTCAGTCTAACAAAATGTATTTTGTTTGATCAATCAGTTTCCCCCTTAATAGTCTTGTTAATTGTTTAGTCCCCTGAAACTCCTCGTATCAGCAACATTTCTTCCTTCCATTTGTTGAATGAAAAGCCACACGATCCAGTTCAAAAAAGGAAAACACTGCAAAAAATGCGATAGATCACAAAAAGCACTGATATACCAGCAAAAAAAAAAATCCAAAAGTGTGGATCTTACTGGTATCCTGGAGGAGATAATCCTTTCTGGTAAGATCCTTTGTCTCTGGGTTGTGTCCACATCGGCGTCCACACCAAGATGTGGGTCAGACAGAAGGTTAATCCTTCAATCAATCAATCAATCTTTATTTGTATAGCACCAATTCAATAACAAATGTTATCTCTAAACACTTTACAATAGAGCAGACTGAAGACAAACTCTTCATTTTATAGGTACACATAATGCAGAAATGCAAATATAGATATATAAAATACACATACACATATATACACATACATATATCCAAACCCAACATGAATCCATCATGAGCACAGCACTTCACACGTCCAGTCCGATCAGAACTTATTTCACTATTTTTCTACTTTTCTTATCAACAAAGAACATTACAAGTCATAGACCGTCCAATTTGTAAGTTCAGAAACAACATTTTTCCTTCTGATTTAGTTTCCAGCATTTCTCCTGATCCCGCTGCGTCTCCCCCCTTCCCTCCACGCCACATCCTCCTTAAATAAACTGACATACAAAAAAAATATTTTGACCCACCTACCTAATTAATAAATATTACAGGGAATACCAACAAACTACAAAGACAAGAAAAGTTTTCCTTTTGTTTTCCACATATTATTTTATGCACCGTCTTTACTTGTTTATTTATTTATTTATTATTACATGTTTTTCTCTTTCTTTTCTTTTAATTACTTAGGTGACAACATCACACAACACTTTTTTTTTTTTATCCGTGAGATTAATTTTGAGACTTTCTGCCTTCATATGAAAGGAAAAGGACCGTAGACTAATGCTGAGGTCAGGCCACAGGATTTTTGTCAGTTCAAACAGTCAGTATATAAAATTAGACAACCACAGAGCCATAAAGTTATGCTGTGACTTGCCCAAAAGCATGACAGACTACATGATTGAACCAACTGAAACCAAAGACATTTAACGACAGACGGGGTGGCAGTGGAAGGAGGAGGGCGCACACTGAAGACGGCAAACAAACATAATTATTGAGAGTATTATACTTCAGTTTGTCTGTAAAAACTTTACAATAAGTGATATGTGTACCTTGACAATAAAGGAGTCACAAAGTTAATGTTCCTCTGCTGCCTCCCTCTCATTTCTCTTTTTAGAGTCTGGTAGTAGCTCCTCTTCAGGAAATCATAAAGACGAGACATCTTTCAGTGTCACTCACACAATGAAAGAAATCGTAGGAGGCAGGACAAAAATCAAACCTGCTAGACCTTTTGTCGTGGAGCTGTGTGGCGTCCCAGACTGCTCTTTTGTTGTCGTCATTGTGACGTACAAGCTGAAACGACTGATTTTCGGGGCCAACAGGTCCCAAAGCCCTATGGCTGTCAGGTTGGGCCGTAATTGTGCATGTAGCCTGTGGTCCGACCTCAGCACAAGGGAGATTGAAAAAATAATCAAACAACAAGCATCAAAAAGCCTTTAGGCAGGAAGCAGTGACGATGACCAACTGTCATATTACTAGAAATAATATGGGTTATTAAAACTATATTTATCCATATTACTGTTACTGTCATTTGTGTACTTTCACCATTTGAGTTATTTAAATCTGTGATTTAGATTTTGCTGATATTTCTATAAGTAATTTTGACATTCACTGCAGTCCTTAAAGCTTCGAATTAATGAGTAAAAGATAAAATGCAAATCGAAACCAAATAAGGCTTTTCATCAGTAGTATTGTCACAATACAGAAATGTTGACTTTGGCACCTGTGTGATTTTTAAAATACTCTGTACTGAATCAGTACCTGAAAAATAAACCACACTGCTTTAATATGCTGTACTTAATGGGTCTGAAACACCATTTATCGAACTCCTTCATCTTTAATCTCTCTCTCTCTCTTTATTTGTCTCTTTCCCTCACACTTTTCCCTTCCAGCAATGCTGAGAAACACTGACCACATAACAATCACAAGCACTTCCTATTCCGTAGTCATTTAAAATACATACATATATATATATATATATATATATATATATATACATATATATATTTTAACTATTTTTTTATCTTGTTTATTTTTTTAAATATTATTATTATTATTTATTTTATTTTTTTTTATTTCTTTCTCTCTCTCTCCCCTTAACATGTTTTTTGTTATACTTCTTGGCTATGACTTGTTTGTTTACACCTATTTTACAAGTACAACAAAACACCAATGCAGGTTTTGCAGAACAGAGGAGACAATCCTCAGGGCAGTACCCTGTCCCTGGTGAACGGTCCCCTATGATGTTCTGTCTCATTTAATGCACCACTAGTTAACGCCACACACAGTCACAAGGAGAAAAAAAATGGAAACATATATATATATATATATAGATATAGATATAGATAGATATAGATATAGATATAGATATATAGATATAGATATAGATATAAAAAAGAGGAGAACAGGGACAGGAATGGTGGTGAGAAAGCAAGATTGCAAAAATTTATGTTGAAGACCAAGTAAATATTATAAATTTTATATATTTTTTTTTATTTACAAATGTATCTATTATTTATTTATTTATGTATTTATTCCGCTTTCTTTCAACCCTTATTATTACTGTTGTTGTTGTTTTTGGTATACTATTACTATCGCTATTTTTCTCTTACTTTGTTTTCTCGGACACATTTACTCATTTACTGTGCAGGTACACCACACAAATCACATAAACACAGACTTACCCACAATTCCCTACTTGTTTCGTTATTGTAAGTCATGTACGTTAATGTTTCTGTTTGTTTTGTATTGTCTTGTTCAATACAGGGGGAAAAAAAAAGAAATGATTAAGACTGCACGATTACCAAACAGCCTCTGTTTTTTTCCCTCAGAGCTGAAGATCCCTATTAGGATTGCTGCGATGGGTATGGGAGACCAGGAAGAGGACACCAAGCCCACTAAGCCAGACCCCGATGGAGCAGACAAAAGCCCCTGTTGCCTCTGCCCCAAATCAAAGGAGGACATTGAGGCTGAAGCTGCTGACGCCTCCTACAGAAAAGTCTTTGAAAACTTCCTGCACAACTCCATTTTTACACCAAGGTAGGCAGTAAATCCTGTCCCTGTTCAGTCAAACCGAGGATAATGAAAATCTCTGAGTTACTTTTTAACTCCGTACTATCTGAGTTTAGAGTCCCAGCACTTGGTTGCACAGCTTTTGCAGAAGTTTTGACATAGCCTGGTCTGAATTCAGTTAATAATTTGGGACAGATTTAAAGCACAACTTCCATTTAATGTGTGGCCCTGTAAAAAAATGTTCCTATTTTTGATGACGTTGAATTTCTGATTTAGAGACAATATGAGTAAAAACAAAATGATTTTCATACCTGCTTCAGTACCACAGCAGCAGTAAAATTACCGTATGGGAAATCAAGACTGGTTATATCAATTAATTTTTATTTCCAACGTGCTAACTAAGAGTGTCTCTGAATGCAGCTTTGGTTTAAAATAAGACTGTATGTTGTTAATGAAAAGGATTTTGGTCCTCTTGCTACTATGAAATGGAGAAATAAGAGAATATTGTGTTGTTTTAAACAGTGGCTTTAATTTATTTTAATTCTCAAGTATTATTTATTAAATCATTCTATGTGTTTTAATTTATTTATAACCTATGCATTTCACTTTGAAATTTTTCTACTGTATTTTAATTTATCTTATATTTTCTTATTCATCTACCTGTACAGCACTTTGGCTCACTGAGGTTGTTTTAAAAGCACTGTATAAATGCAGTTGTATTGTATTGTATTTGTGGAGTCTAATGAAAGGTCTCTAAAATTTTAAATAACCTCAGGTTTTCTGGATATATCCTGTGACTCCTGCTTGAATCTATAAAGCAAATAGTCGTTTGTCTTAAAATACTTTTAAAATTTAGCTCTTTTTTGTATCTTTGTTTTGTTTAGTATTCATGCTGGTTTCTAAAGGTCTTTTTTACCCAATAATGTTGGATTTGGTCATTTACTCAAACAATTTACTTTTGGTTTGTTCTTGCCACAAAATCCAATTAATGCCACAATCAAATGGAGTTATCACAAAGTTAGACGTTTTATTTTTCTATTTAACTTTTTGACAATGGATGTGGATAATAAAGAGTAAAGTAGAAGATGCTACAGGGTCTTTAGATGTAAAAGGAGGGTTTTAAAAATGTTATGAAGTATTGGAATTTTGCAGATGTTTTTCTATGTATATTCCCTTTAATCAAATCTATCATAGAGATTGTTTTATTCCTAATATAACCCCTCTCCTCCCTCTTCAACTCACCTCCAGGCCCCCTGATCGCCGCCGTCGAGATCTCTTCGGAATAGCCAACTCCACTCATCCCCGCCGCAGCCGCCAGCACACCAACAGCAGCACCGTCCCTCCCCTCCAGACGACGAGTAACGGCAGCATGGCCGACATGGAGCCCACAGACAGAGAGTACGAGTTTGTGGAGCAAGCTGTGACAGAGCGGGAGCTGCAGATCTCCGGCCTGCAGCCGTTCACAGTTTACCGCATTGACATCCACGCCTGCAATCGACAGGTCCAACGCTGCAGCGCTGCAGAGTTCGTTTTCTCCAGAACGAAGCCTGCAGGTAAGAGGAGAGGAGAAAACACCTTTTTAAAGAACATAGTAAATGTAACAGGCTTGAGCAGCACTGCAGTGTAATGACAAACTTCCCTGTGGTTTTTCTCTCTTTGTGTTCATTTTGACACTTCAGAGACAGTTTTGGTCTTAAAACAAAAACTGTCATAAGTTTAAGTCAGATTTTAGTGACCTGGGTTCAGATCCAGCCTGTGGCCTGTTTGCAGAGTTTCCTCCCCTACTCTCTCATCCCCTTACACAAGCCTATCCACTGTCACTCTCTCCTTAGAATAAAGGCACAAAATGCCTAAAAAATAATCTAAAAAAAATGTTTTTACATTTTAAATGTAAGGTAATGTTTTTTTTCCCTCATTTTAAACCAACTTTTCCAAACTATGAAAGTAATACAGCTGTAAAACACTTCTGTTAAAGCACATGATACCTGAATTAATTTATAAAATGAAAAAAATACTGGAAATCCTTCATTAAAAGATTTCACTTGTTGTTAGGGTTGCAAAACTTTCAAAGTTGGAAACTTCCATGGGAATTAATGAGAATAAATTGGATTAAACCAGGAATTTACAAAATATAAGGTTATCCCTTAGGGGGTGTAAATATTGTCAGGAAAACAAATTCTAACATAATCGTGACTAAATCAACCAGATTTCATGCAAGTATCCCTGAGGAAATCTCTGCTCTTCCTCAGTCACATGCACACAGCTCACTGTTTACTGCAGGTAGACTGAGGTCACGCCTACATGCACTGTGCCGTCCCCCGTCACATGAACAGATGATTTCGAGGACCCTGGACTGTTGTGGCCTCACATTTGAGCCCATGGACATAAAGTGAAGTAAAAATGAATTGTTCAATGAAATAATAACTTGATAAAGTTCTGCTGACAAATAACTGCCTATGACAAACAAAATGTTTATGTTTATGTTTGGATATGAAACCGTTTGTTTAAATTAACCCCAATTTTCCACGTAATTTTTAATAAATTCCTATAATTCCCATTGAATATTTCCAGTTGGGAATACATCCAAAATTCCTCAGCTTAACTTCACATGAAAAGTTTCTGGAAATTTACCAGAAATTTTTGCCCCTTTGCAACCCTACTTGTATTACAGTATTTTCTCAGTCAGTTGGTTTGTATTGGTCAAAAGACCTTTGTTATTCCTTTAATAAACAAATCTGCATTGACACAACCATCAGTCTTCATTTCTACCATTTGCTAAATAAATGGGACAAAGCTTTCGTAATAGTGGTTGCATATCTGCTCTATAATGCAGGGAAAACACATAAACTGTATCTTATCAAAACCCAAACATTAAACTCTTGTCTTGTCATATAAGCAAACGCACATGTCATTAGATTTTTTTTTTAAATTTCATTTTAACTAGTTACTGTCCTTTTTTAATCACAGCGATGGCAGTCGACAAACACCTTTTGTCATTTTTTCTGCATCAAACTTAACACTGGATGTACATCAGGATTTTACTACCTGCTGTCGAGGTTGTAGAATAAGCTCGGCTTATAAAAATCTCCATGGTGACCTTTCTTCTCTCTGCCTCTTCAGAAAAAGCTGACGACATCCCTGGTCCGGTGACCTGGGAGGGCCACGAGGACTGGGTGTTCCTGCGCTGGCCGCAGCCGCGTCACCCCAACGGACTCATCCTCATGTATGAGATCAAGTTCAAGCTGGCTGCTGAGGTGAGACCAACCACTGTGTCTGAGGAAGTCAATATGTCCTTCTGGAGCCATAAAATAGCCCCTGTTTATGGACTAAATGAGTCTGTGGGCTTCTTATGTGCGGGCTGAAACAATCCAAAGTGACCTTATGGTTTTACCCACAATGAAAAACAATAATTTATCTTTTTATTTTATTCTGTTTTTATACCACCTTACGATCCCTCTATGAAGCATGAATACATGGCTTTTCACAGGATTATGGCTATTTAGCACAGGACTCCTCCATGAAACTAAACAGGGCAAGTTGATTAATTCACCATTTATCCACGCATGATGTAAGGAGAGCCCATTGTTTGTCAGAAATATAAACAGAGACTTTGCATCGTCCCTTGGCTGTGCCGTAACAAACCACTCTAACACTAACGTCTTCATTTGAACTTCAGAAGTTTTATTTACTTCTCAGTACGCCATTGTCCTAGTTCCATGTATGAGTTTGATATATTTAGGGGAAACACTCTTCGTAGTGAGCCACTCGCCAAGCATTCTGGGAGCATTAGCAAGGGGCGGAGCAGCATCGCCACTGTCAGACTGTCTCACTCATTATGTGAAATGTATCTATGAAACAACAACTGATTTGTTAAAGGGAGTCAATGGGTCGTGGGTAGTGTTGGCCTGTTTCTACCTTCAATCATCAGATAAACTTTTCAGCAACGTGCTTTGTTTTGTTGACCTACTAACAAGCACGTCCGCAGTGCCATGCTTCCTACTGTTTAGTTTCATATGTATTTCTTTCAAAAATGACATAAAGTGCTAATCTTAGTGTAAAAATAGATAATCTAACGTAACGCGGTAAAAATAACAAGTCACTCAAGCACACAGATTTCATCGACTGAGCTCTATTAAGAAAAGGATGAGAACCAATTCGCAGTTGTGAGTGAGCCGTTCGTTTGCGAACCATTCTTAAATGCAAATTGCCTGCTTTTCAAAAGACTTAACACGTTTGCAAACGACACATCTCTGTCGCAAACCACCGCAGAAGTAGGTCAACAAAATGAACCCTCTGTTTACGAGTAGAAGAAGATAATACAATGATAGTACAAGGTAACGTAAAATACAAGTCACAACAAGCACACAGGACCGTTTAGAGTTGCTGAATAGTTTATCTGAGGCAGGCTAACACTACCCACTGACTTCCAGTATTTGAGCTAAGCTAACTAGCGGTGGGGGAGCTCTCCCTGTCTCTTCCTTGTTACTGCATGCACAGTCGAAAGAGTAATGTCTATCTGCTTGTCTTGGACTCAGGAGTGAGGCAAAACACACAAAGAAAAAAATTGTTGCCATGTCCCTTTAAAGTGCCTCAGTGACATTAGGCCCATGTGGACTGAACCTTAAAATGACTTAGTTTATGATATTTCTTTACGGATTAAGATATTATTATTACATTTTTGCTCATATTGTCCAGCCCTACCTCTGGTAAAAGTTGTACAGATCGTGATCACGATGTCTCCATGACTTGTTGAAATGATCTTGATGAATTTCTTAAATAAAAAACAGGACTGGCAGTTCTTTCTACCAGGTGGAAGTTAAATGTATAAATTATTCTTCCAGACGGAGAAGCACGAGTGTGTCTCAGGTCAGATGTATCGGGCCCAGCGAGGAGTCCGACTGACCAACCTAAGTCCTGGGAACTACTCGGTCAGAGTGCGAGCCACATCGCTGGCAGGAAACGGCTCATGGACGCAGCCTCTGGATCTTTATGTGGCTGAACGTAAGACACTTCACATCTTAAAATCAAGCTTCAGCACCTACATATCTCACAACTTAGTTTTTAGCATGATTTGTATCAACCACAGATAATAATATTAATACAAAACTTAACCAACAGGGTACGAAAACATCCTCTACACTATGATCTTTGTCCCCGTCACGGTCATTGTTCTGATCTGCTGTTTGGGAGCGATGCTGTTTTTCTTCAACAGGAAGAGGTTTGTGCACTTTTCTGTACTTTTGTGTCTTTATGTAGATTAAAAGACTTGTTTATTTTTTGTGTGCAAGATCCTAAGACCAAAATATAGATGTAACAGTCAGTGAAGTCACATTAATACAACATAAATAAAAGTTTAGTGAACTTGATTAGTTGTAATCAAAGAAACTGCTGAGATTATTTGCTTGTTTTATTATTGTTTTTTTCTTCTTCAGTGGTTCCCACAGTTACTCAGAAGTTCAAAATTAGATTTTCCCATTTTATGGTCATGAAATTTGATTTAAGTCTTGTTTAACTAATAAGAGATCTTAGGTTTTATATGGCACCAAGTGATGTCTCAACTATTCACACGTAGTAGTTTTTGTCTACGTCTGTTTTTTATTACTGTAATTTCTTGATTTGATTGCACATCTGATGTTTTACAGCATTTACTGCAGCTCTCACAGCAGTGTCTTACACTCAAGTTCTCCAGATGCTGACAAGAGAGAAAAAGACATGATGGTAACAACCCAAGGAAGTTTTGCTTCCAAATAAAAATAGAGGAGGGAATCAGCAGAGGCAAAGAACAATTATGTGACAGTTTTTAAACTTGATAACACAGGGATCAAATGGTCATGAGAAAGGGAAGGATGGAAAGCTTAGAAGTTGTACATAAGTAAAAATACGGTCACTTTAATAGATTTTACCAAAGGAAAAGCACTAAGCATTAAAACGTACTTAAAGCACTGAGCTTTTTCTCTACAGGCAAAAGCGGCTCAAATCTGACTGTTTTGTCTATATGTGACCCATATCTGATTTTTCTCACTCTGATTGGTCATGTCGCACTTCATCCAACTTTTATGTTATTGAAGTGAGTCAGACGTCACAAATCTGCACTGGAGGAAGGGGAACATGACAAGATCCAGCGTTAACATTGCAATAAACAATTATGGATGAACTCTGTATCAGTGACGCCCCTCACGTCACAATCCCACCACTCCTGCTCAGACTCACATCCACACAGACCTCTGTACTGAGGCAGCCGCCACTGCTCCACAAAAGACCATCGTTAAAATGTCTGCCCTCTTTTTATCAATCTTCTTCTTCTCCTCACCACTTTGTCATAATTTTGTTGGCTCCGATTGCACAACAACTTAAAAACTGATACACTACCGATACACTACTACACATACTGAAGTCTGATGGGAGTCATGTTTAAACTGTAATGTGAACAACCACACAAAAAAATGAATTAGCTTTCAGCAAAAAAAAAAAAAAAAAAAAATCAGAATTGAGCTGCAGTGTGAACGGAGCCTTTGAGTACAGTTGAGTCTGTTATTAAAAGTGAAACAGCTGGATTATGAAAATTCAACCTTTTATTTATTTATTTCTGTAAGTGACTTATGATTTGAAGTTACATAAGAACATTTAACCCAAATAATTAACAAAGACAGTAGCAGTTTGCCTTTATGTCTGAAATGATGGTGATTGTGAAAATGTACTTTACACTCTCACGCTTTAAGTCACAGTTCTTAAAGTATGTTTGTGTTTGTACAAATTATTGTTGAGCGCCAATATATGAATCTGATAAATTTGCGTGGATAAATAGTTCATGACAAGTAAATATATGTTATACAGTTAACTTCTTATTCTGTTTATTCTATTCTGTATCTGATTGAGAACATCACAATGTCATTAGTTCTTTCAACATATGAAGTAAAGTTACCAATTTACAGTCAATCTCCTGCGACGCATAATTATTTAGATTGAAACTTTTTCACATTTGTATCTGCTTTTTATCACACCTACACTTTTAACATTGATTTTATCGGCTTCCTTTATGTTCACACAGATCAGGAAGAAAAGTAACATAAATTACAAATACATGTACATTTAGGCATTCATTCATCTGTTTTATATTTAATAATCATCTTATGTTTGAATGATTTTTTTGAATGTGTTAGGAGCAGTGATGGACAAAGTACTCAACTCCATAACTTGTGAAAGTATAAATACTCTTGGTCAAATATTACTCCAATAATACAAGAGAAAGTTGTTCAGTCATTTTTTTCTTAAGTTACAGTACTGGAATACCTGCTTTTGGAAATACATAAGTATTAAAAGTACATTTTCGTCAACATGTTATTGTATTGTTGCCACAATAAATTTACAGACCCTAATGACTGAAACAGCCGACTGAATGCGTTGACCTGTTTATCGAACCTGTAGAATAAAAAGCTTGTAAAGTCTATAGAAATGCCTGTTGAAACACGACTGACTTGACAAAAGGACAACCATTGCTGTTTTCATTTTTTTACTTAACATTTTGACCAACCGTAACATTAAACTGCAACTACTACAAGCACAAACGACTTTGTTTAAAATATTTATCTGGAATTAAACAGATGTTTACACAACGTTACCTTACCTCGACATGCTCTCTGGGTGGACGGCGAGTTTTTGTAGGTTGTGATGAAGTTTGTGTGCGGCAATCATTTAAAACGATATGAATCATTCTTCATTTTGACAACCTCAAACACAGACTTCTGATGTGGCCATGGGAGCTCTGGTATGGAAATGTCATCTGTAACTGTCGTAGCCATCATTACTGCCAAGATGAACCGTCATCTGAGCAACATTAGCTCAACGTTACCTTCCTGATCTTAGTAGTGCATGTGGAAGGTACATGTACGGGATCACCTCTTGAACAAATCTCACGCAGATCATATTTTAGAAAAGAAATTTCATCCTCTGACTTCAGAGCTATACTTGAAAGTAACGAGTAATGAGACCCTTCAATAGAAGTGTAGTGGAGTTAAAATCATAAGTTTTAAAAAAAGTAATACTCAGGTAAAGTACAGATACTCCCAAAATGCACTAAGGAACAGTACTCAAGTAAATCCACTTTGTTACTGTCCAATCCTGGTTATGAGTGCTACCCTCTTTCGTTTCCATTTCTAAACAATTACATACACTTACTCCAGACACAGAAACACATCTTTGTTTTTACTCTGATTCTGATCTTTGTTTTGTGAATATGCATCTCCCCTGGAAATCGAATACGTCAGAATGTGTATTTGGTGTTCCTGTATTCAGGCCTTAAAGGGCCCTAAAGCGTCAGTTTGATTTTCAAAAGTGTGCAGCAGCCCTGATAACAGCTAAAGTTACATGCTACATGGATCATCTGAAAAACCAACATGCAGTTTAGACACTGATGTAATAAAAATGTGCAGGAAACAAAAATTTCACTGTGCCTAAAATAGAAACTGAAGGAATAAATGTAGTCATTTCTTATTTGAAATCTTCAAGGATGCTTTTAATCAAAAGTGTTACAGTATTTCATCATGTCACTGTTCTTTAGAGGCCGGGGCATTGATATGTGTGATTATACACCATGTTTATCCCAGAAGTATGCGTACATGCATGTGTGGTGCGTGGCTGCAGAAGTATGTGGAAGTGTGTTTGTGCGTCTGTAAACAGTTTTGTTTTTGTTCGGTCAGGAGCAGTGACCGGCTTGGAAACGGAGTCCTGTACGCCTCAGTTAACCCCGAGTATTTCAGCGCTGCAGAAAGTGAGTGATGTGACGAGTGTAGTTTTCTCATCATCGTCAGAATCACTTACATGCAGAGTTTTTTTATTGACCTTTTCACTCCTCTGTGCAGTGTATGTACCAGACGAGTGGGAAGTTGCTCGGGAGAAGATCTCGCTGAGTCGTGAGCTCGGTCAGGGGTCCTTCGGCATGGTGTACGAGGGTTTGGCGAAAGGCGTGGTCAAAGACGAACCAGAGACTCGCGTGGCCATCAAGACAGTCAATGAGTCAGCCAGCATGAGGGAGAGGATCGAGTTTCTGAACGAAGCGTCTGTCATGAAGGAGTTCAACTGTCACCACGTGGTATGGACGCACTCAACCGATCATTTGTGAAGCCACACACTCCTCAGTGACTTTAAAACCTACTTTAAGTCCAGCCACTTCTCCACTGGAACAGCAGAGTAGGAAGTACAGGATTTCACTCAACTTAGTTACATTTGATTGATTTGCCTCTTTCATAAACTTGGTCTTGGTGAAAAATTAAGGATTACTTGCCTAAGGATCTAAGTGAACTTATCCAGAGGGGAAACACTGGCTTACAAGGGCCCAGATAAAAATATATTTCTTAACAGGTACGAGGACGAATAAATATATTTATTCTTTTTTTAATCTTCTTTTATTCTTGCCTTTCATTTTCTACTTTATTTGAATTTTGCTTCTTCATTTTCTCCCCTCGCTCAGACCACTACTTAATGATGTAAGCGTATATGCATTGTTGATATGTAAATTCAGAAAATAAAATAAAATCTGATTATAAAAAAAAATAAAATAATCAAGAGGATAACTAAAAACCTAAATAGGATAAATAAAATTGTAGAAAATATGACAGTTACCAGCATGTTGGTGTGAACCAGTGTTAGCTGTCCTCTGTGGCACATCAGCAAAGTGTTTGTTTTTCAAAGTTAAGAAAAATATGATGTTATTAAGTTCACTCTTGAGTGAAGGTACAGCTGAAATGCATTAGCAAAACACAACATATTGTTAGTACTAAATGTTTTCTCTTACTTTCAAGCATGTCTCAAAGCTCTTGTTGATTATTGAAGGGTTAGTTTTAGGTGTAGGTGTCCACAAAGTGGAATCAATGAAAACATTCTTGATAAGTAACCTCCAGTTTAGGAAACAGGATGAAATACACTCTTGGATTACGTATGAGTTGCTTTTGCAGACACCGCTGGCAAACCTTTTAACTCTTCTTAGATAATAAAAAAAATAAAGGTCATAATTTTACCATGACAAGGGATGGAAACTGAAAACCAATTTCACTTGAGAATCAATAACAGGATCGAAGAATCTGTATTATTTATCTGACAACTATCTAACAACTGACCCTTTCTCAAGTCCTGCCTTTACAGGAAGTGAGCTTCCAACAAGCCCCGCCCTCCTTAGTTACAGTTACTAGGTTAAAAAACTCTGCTGTTGCTGGCCTCTTCCATTAAAAGCTATTGAAAATTACTTACTTTTTGATTAACTTTTATTAGTGTTTGATTACTTCAATTCTTTCTATAGTTGGCCTAAATGAAAGAATACAGACAAAACAACAATACTGTGAAAGAAGAAAACTCAATTTATTTTTCATCAGATGTTTACTTCAACGAAATGCTTTAGTGTTTCTGGTGAATATTGCTAGAGCACCAAATATGACATCTTGGCCACCCTCGTGAAATTGATCTTGATCTCAGTGGGGTTTTATCTGGTTAAATAAAATAAAATGTTCTCAGTATTAAAATGTTTTCTCTTAGCTTTGATTGAAGGTAAGTTTTCTTTGTAATTTTTAATGTTGAAGTAGCAAATTAAGACAACATTTCACCACAATACATCTACAAAGACACTGTTAACAGTCGTTTTCTGAGCAGTTGCCAGCAACAGCTGCTTTAAAAAGAGTTTCTGATTCTGATTGTTTTGTCTTTTGACCAATACGAGATTCAACAAAGGGTCAATTCCTTCTACTTGTTCTGCATGCCTTTAAAATTAGCGTCACCCTGTCCTCAGAAGCAGTCAAATAAGTCAAAGATGTGATCACTGCAGACAGGAAGTGGAAAAACTGTGTTTTGATGTTAGACAGAATGATGCTATCTGCACAATTGTCAGTGTTTGATTCGATGTAATTACAAGCAAGGGTGGAAACACCAGGCCCTTGCAGACTCAGTCTTTAGTGCTTCACAGCGTTAAAATATCAGGAGTATTATTTGTCTGACATTGTTGCCACCAACAACAATCTGTGCAAGTCACCTTTTTCCTAGCAGAAAATATACAGGAATCAATAAAGAAATGGATTGATTAACAGAATAACTAGTGGTATTTGTATCGCTAAAATCTTCTCAGTTCTCATCCCTAACCATGACACAGAGAGTGCTTGGCCTGTGCAAAAGTTTGTCTAATTGGTCATAGTGCAGCGACAGTTGCCGTGAGAGGGTTTTGCATTTTGGTGGGTGAGCAGACAAATTAAAGACTCAGCAAAGGGTCAGTTATCAAAATCTTCCAGTGCAGTGATGGTGTAGAGAGTGTTTAGCATCATGTTGATGTTGTTTTGTGTTGGATGCAGGTTCGTCTCCTGGGGGTGGTGTCTCAGGGTCAGCCCACTCTGGTCATCATGGAGCTGATGACACGAGGGGATCTGAAGAGTTACTTGCGCTCCCTGCGACCCAAAGAGGTACTGTCTGACTTATATCTCCAGCTCTTTCCTCCACACATGTTGATGACTGAGTTAGCTTGGTGGATTTTTTTTATGACTCAACACAAGACAATATTTATCTCTCACTCAACACTGAGAACAGAGTTTGTCATATCGGATAAGAGCAGGAGGCCCTTTAAAGTAGGGCTGGGCGATATGTAGATATATTTTTGACATAGATATGGGGTGGGACAGTATCTAATATATTGATGTATTTGTTTTGTGTTAAAAATAATTCACCATGAGCTGCCGTTTTGCCTAATTCTCTGACTCTGTGTTGCTTTTTCTCCTAACCCGCCTCCCTCCTCCTCTGAGTCTTTACGAAAGCCAAATGAATTATCAGCCTCTGTAGACCATTAGTAAATCATCTAGGTGGTCAACTTAGAGTAAATAGCAGTTTCATTGACCTAGTTTCGCCCCTTAGGTGTGACTGGTTTCCTGGACTGTTTGTTTGACTAACTTGCAATAAATTCACTTATTTATAAAAAGGTTTTGCCTGATGAAGGTCTGAAGTAGGGCTGAATGATTTCAGGAAAAAGAAAAGATCTAATTGCGATTTTTATGGCAGATTTTGAGTTTTCAATTCGATTCCCGATTTTCTTAAAATTAAGCTTCAGAGCAATATTCACTGTTTTTACAGAAACATTTACAAACATGACAAAATTGCATCATATCATCAAGCATTAAAAGCTATTACTCTAAGGCTGAGATGAAAACTAAAGTAAGAACTGCTTTCAGATGTTTTTATTAACAAGAAACATGCATGTACACTCTTTAAAGTCCTCAACCAACGGCAGTTATTACAACTGAAGAAGTAAAAGAGCCATCTTTGACTGGCTTAACTTAAAAAACATATAGGGCAAAAAAATCCTTAATGGTGTTGAGTTTAAAAAGTTAAGTAAGTAATAATAAAGAAGCCTGCCGTGCCAGACCAGTATGTCAGCCTTTGATGGTTTTGGACATGAGCGCTGACATGTGACAACATTGCCTCGAGCAAATAGTTGACTCAACAGATCCTGAGTCAGTCAGGAAGGCAGCAAGAAATTGCAGCTTCGGCGATCACATGATCACGTTCTGAAATCACGATTTCGATCAGAAAAAGATAAATCGTTCAGCCCTAGTCTGAAGGTCCAAAATGTTAACCTTGCAGTGCAGATGGACCTGCCTGATTCAGTGTCTGAAATCACGCAGATCCATATTGCCAAGCTTCAATCTTCTACAACTTTGCGGCCAAAAGCCGGACTGCCCAATCAGGAAAGAGAGGCAGAACCTGAAGACAGCCGAAGTGACTGCATGTTTGAAAACAATGGCGGCTTCTGAAGCAGTCTCCATGGATGCAGCAATATCTGCAGTTTTATCAGAAATGGACTCAATTTCTTCTGAAAAAGAAGAGCAAAGAATGTCACTTCAAGCTTTTCTTATGGGAAATCAAGTTTTTGCTCTTCTGCCGACCGGGGATCACTGCTGGGAAACTGGGAGAGGATGCAGAAATCCTCTGTGGACGATGCCAGTTAGTCTCTGGTAGTCATGGTTACTCAGTGATACCTGGCTAATTACCTGCTAAACTTAACTGATATGTACAACAATCTGTGTATGACACATGTTATATTTGTTGGGTTTTTTCTGTCTTGTTGTAAGCATGATTTGTTAGTAAAACATGACATTCAAAACAAAAAATAGCTATTTATTTCAAGCTCTATGGTGTCAACTTGCTATTTTCCCAGTGAGCACCTCCAAGGCTCCCTTTGGGCTACCAGGTTCTCACGGGCACTCTGTTGGGTACCCCTGGTCTAAGGACTGAACTGTAGTGTAAGCTAACGGCTAACAACAGGGTCTAGCTGCTCCGTCATACTGTGGCTTGATATGATTGGTCTGTGATGAGTGTGACTGGTAGAACGATCGTCCAGTCACCAGCTGCAGTTGTTTTTGAAGGTCCTCCCTCTGAAAACATTTTCTCTGGGCTCTTCTCCAGATGGACTAATGAAATATTTCCGTGGCAGATATATGGAACTGTCTGTCTGGCGTGTCAGGTTAGAAAAAAGGCTGCAAAGAAATGAATTTCTTTCAAGTTAGACCGTGTGCAGAGTTTGTCTTTACATTTTTAATAGACACTTTTTCTCCTACGCACCTGTCATAATTTAGAAGTGTGAAGTTATGTCTACAGTTTACAAAATGACGACATATTTTTAAGTCTTTTTTACAGTTGCTTTGACTGAAGTTGACACAGTGAATTGTGGGTTATATCAGTCCCCTCACTTTGTAAAGGGTGGAGAAGTGTTTCCTTTACTAAGGAGATAACAAAGGAGGAAATAAAGCTTGTTCCCTTATCTTTAGGAGAATTCAAACAGCTCTTAGTGCGGCTGACGTCAGAGTACTTCTTTTTTCACTCAGTCAGAAACCCTCTTGTACAAATGCGGCTCCAGGTCTACGCTGCAGACTCTTGTCTCTGGTCTGAGGTCTTACTCTATCTGTCCGTCTGTGTGTTTGTGTCTCCAGCAGCAGTGGTCGAGCCTGTCTCTCCCCCCTCTGAAAAAGATGCTTCAGATGGCCGGGCAGATCGCCGACGGTATGGCTTACTTAAACGCCAACAAGTTTGTCCACAGAGATCTCGCAGCCAGGAACTGCATGGTGGCCGAGGACTTCACCGTTAAGATCGGAGGTAAGCGTCTGAGGCCAGAAGTTAGCAGAGTAGCGAGCATGCAAATGAGATGGAAATATCTCCTGGACGACCAAATTATTATGGCAACCTACGTCCTTGTGAAGCGAGCCCTGCAGCTCTGTCAACATGTTTTCTTCCACAGTTGGCTGCTTCTCAGTGTAAATGAGATGCAAGTAAACATGTTGTCTCCAGATTTTGTTTTCTATGTTATGAAATTGGAGAGGAGAACATA
Source organism: Cetoscarus ocellatus (assembly GCA_037902135.1). Lineage (NCBI taxonomy): Eukaryota > Metazoa > Chordata > Actinopteri > Labriformes > Labridae > Cetoscarus > Cetoscarus ocellatus. Next base: position 1,095,336 of record JBAMNC010000366.1, read on the forward strand.
AATAATATCAGGGAGTAAGATGGTGTCCTTTTCTAATGTGTTCGTGTTTTGTGTGAAAGGATTAGACAGTTGTGGTTACAAAACATTTTTGGAGGTCTGAGACACCAGAATAATCTCCAAGGCCCTGTGGTGTCTGTAGTAATTTATCTGGGTTTGTAATATCAGTAAAGAGCGCCCTCTTGTGGAGTGTGCCTGCAGCAGCAGCTACTCATACAGTAGACACAAGAGGCATCTCCATGTTCATTACCGGCCTTCCTTCTGAACTTTTAAAGCAGATTTTTGTCCTAACCAAACAGATCAAGCACAGGTGCCTGAAATCCTTGAAAATGCTTGAATTGTTGGGCTTTTTCACACCTACAGCCTGTTTGCTCCTTCCCAAATCATCAACCATTTTGTAAAATTTTATGCATATTTTCCTTAAAAGTTTGTTTGGTCAAAACATGGAGACATTTACGAGCTGACTAAAATGTGTGATGCTTGAGGAAGACTGGAAGCTCAGCAGAGAAATATGACTTTTTCTGGCTGCAGCTGCTTTAACATGTTGCTATACGGTCATGTTTTGGTTTTCAGAATATATTAGAATTAAGATATATTAAAATTCCTGCTGATATTTGCAGCACATATGGGGCATCTATACTGCTTTAATTTTTTAGACCATCCTCCAATGTAAGGTCTGTGCCACAGCTGCCCTAAATTAACATCATAGGTAATTCAGAAAAAAATATTTTTATGTTTCTGTAATGTTGAATACACCAGTATGTAGAAACTCTGTAGCCAGAATGATATTTTTAGTGTTAAAATATAATTAGTATTGTTACCATGAATTTTCAAATTCACAGTTTAATTAAAAAAACAAAAAAAGAGAAAAAAAAGTAAAGTAAATTATAATTTCCTGACTAAGGTGTCAAATATAGTTACTTACTTGCATTCCTGAACAGAGTTTTAGTGTTTGAATGTTCTGCTTGATTAATTCTGACCCTCAGAGAAGTTAAATGAGCCTCATATTTGAATATAAAAAGTTCAGTTCAGTTTGAAATTCCTCATTCCTGCTCAAAATGTTTGTCTAATAACAATAACATCTTCAGTTTTAAATAAGTCTTTGAAAGATTCTAAAACATTTATGTTTTATTTTTATAACTCGTGGTCTAATAAATTTGTTGAACACTGTATATCCCGTCTAGTGGCTGTTTTACTGGCAGAATGTACAAATGTACCTTGATGGTTTATCTCCTCGTCACTGAATTTCCACTTTTACAAATCTTAGGTGTCATCTATTCAAGAATAAAATGTTGTTTTTATTTTCATTACATCTGTTTCTCACACATTTAGACTGTCACCGTGTGGTCTCAGTAAAGTTCTCTGGACCACACCAGAGTTCAGTGGACAGCTTTCACATAAACAAAAGTGACCTGCACTGACTGTGCAGAGATCTGGAGGACACTTCAGCTGAATCAAACAGGACAGATGTGAAAGCACCCTTAATTTAGTGTTTCGGGGTCTAAAGTGTTTGAAACGGCTTGAAATTGTAATTGTCTCTCTCAGTAGAAAGAAATTTAAATGAAGACTTTCCTCATTAGATGGAGAAATAAAGAATATTTAACATTTATAGTTAAGAAAAAACTACCACGACTTCAGTTTCCCACTGGATCCTACAAGTGTTAAAGTTAAAAACATAATTTTAATGGATTATCGTCTTATTTTTTATAGAATTTATTGAAAGTTTTCGGGGTGAGCAGTTGTTTTATTTTCACTTTATTGTGTTAACTTTAATCCTTGTAACTCCATGCAATTTACGCTATATTTTAATCCACTCTAATATTTTTCCATGAATGCATGTAAGACCTCATCCTTTTCAAGCACAACCAACTTAAAGGCATCATTTTATCCAAGACAACCTGGGCTCAGAACATTTATGCTGTGATGTCCGCTTGATGCATTAAAAGCTGTATGACCAATGAGATAAAGCAAAAATCAAGTTTGAATATAAACTCAGTTGAACTTATAAAATTACGCTAGAATTAACAAAGAACAAGCCTTTTCATATTGTAATATGGTTCTGTCAAGCTTTGGCTGTGAAGAGACAGCAATTACAGCATGAAAAGATGTTAACAGCAAAAATTACTTCTTTTTTACACTTGTTGTTCCAGACTTTTTTCTGTTTGTTTGTTTCAGATAATATTTTGTGCCATTATCTGAAGCAATTTCAGTATCAAATGTTACAAAGGACAACACTGAATTACTCTCACATTCTTTTAAATCCTTTTAGGAAATCGCAGGTAACTATCATGGGTAACTGTCTTTCCTGTGTTGACCTCTAGGTGCTTCTGATAGGACGCTACAGTCAAAGATTGGTTAATAGACTGACAGGAAGAAGTCTAATAATATGACTACTTGTTCTACTATGTTGTTAGTTTTCTAATCAAGAAAATGTGACAAAAAAACTCTGATCACAGATTTATTCAGATAAATCCACAATGCATTTCATGGCTGAAGTAAAACCTTTCTAGATTTGATCCTATTGACCTGATGTCCTTAAAAGATTGACAGAAGTGTGAACTCTCTGCACAGTTCTCCCCTTAAAAACCTGTTGTATAGTTTCAGTGATATCAGTAGAAAGTCTAAGTGTCACTGCCTGAGGGTGCTGCTGATCCGTGGAGCTGGAAGAGTTAAGTTTGACATCCATCTTTAGGCCGCTCTTTCAAAATAAACATGAGTATACGCTATTTAGAAAAATAATAGAGTTAAATAAGATAATCCTTTCATTAGGTGGTCAAATGTGCTTTGATCTGACTTTTCAAGAAGGGGTTGAACCCTGAATAATGTTTGTGTTTTGCCTTCTTTAGTTAGCCTCACCTCTTCCCTGTTTCTCTTTGTGTAGATTTTGGCATGACCAGAGACATCTATGAGACAGATTACTACAGAAAAGGTGGCAAAGGTTTGCTCCCTGTCCGCTGGATGTCCCCGGAGTCTCTGAAGGACGGAGTATTCACAACCAACTCTGATGTCTGGTACGTAAACGCAAAAAGTCCACAAACACACAGTGGCTCCCTCTTTTCAGCTCCATAAACGTGCACACAGAGTGAGTGTGTGATAACCCGCACGCTGATTTGACCTCCTGTGTCTCCTGCTGCTGTAGGTCGTTCGGGGTTGTGTTGTGGGAGATCGCCACTCTGGCAGAGCAGCCGTATCAGGGTCTGTCCAACGAGCAGGTGCTCCGCTTCGTCATGGAGGGAGGCCTGCTGGAGAAACCACAGAACTGTCCCGACATGCTGTAAGAAACACTTTTCACTCCGATACTGTGAGCAAGTTTAGTGCCGTCATACTCCACACTGAAATAAAACCTGAAACTGAAATGATACAAGTTCAGTATTCAGAAACACAATATGCCCTCATGGGTTTGTCAGATTATTGAAATCACATTTTATTAGATAATTTAACACTAGGACCGCCAACATACTAGCGCCCCCTTCAAGCACCGCAGCTGTCTGTGAGACGGTCATGTAGGATTTCATTAGTTTTTCCAAGACTCACACAAATTACACATTTCTATTGATACTGTTCCTTGAAATTATGGTAATTAAAGAATATATCAGTGAAACTTGGGCAGGATTAAAAACATTATTAATATCTTGTGTGAATTTAACTTACAATGTTCATGATTGTGTTTTTTCATCGTTTTTTTTCGGCTGCACCAGGTCTCCAGTTGAAAATGGGCAGTTTGTTGAAATACACTTTAAAGTAAAATCAGTCATCTGTAACTGCTTTTCTGATATACCGTTGCAATATCATGTAACAGAAGAAGAGATACAAGAAATAGGAAGATAAAAATCCTACTTGCGCAGGTTCTGGATTTCGCTCACTCTCTCTTTCTCACACACACAAACAGCGCTACACATATTGCATGAACCCACACTCATATCAGAAATAAATAAACAGAACAAGGTTGCCGGAACTTTTAAAACATGAAACATTCAAAAACAAACTAGTGGGAAAAACTGTAGAAACACAGCAATGAAAATAACATGAACAAATGATCAAAAAAACTTTTGAACAATTAGAAAATGAACCTGACAAATGAAAAGGATCATCACTCTCCGGGCAAAAGCTCTCAGACTTCAGTGCAGGTCACAACCCTTTGCAGGGGACAAGGGTCTTGTTTTTTTGCACTGGCTGTTAATTTGGCACTGCCTCCTGTTTGCTGGTGCTTGTGGTTCTGCTAAATGAATCCTCATGTCTCATTCCTCAGCCGTCTGTGTGACGGCAGCAGCGGTTGGAGGTATACATGTTCAGAAATCTTTAGTGCTTCATTAGACAACCTTACAAGCTTCAGCAAACATACAGAACATATATTTAGGAAAACTCATGGAATGACAGGCTTGTGATTTTTATTTTAACAAGTTTATTGGTGTCTGAAAATCCCAAACCGTCCGTCAGTCTGCTGTAGTAGTTCTAGTGTTAAGAGTAAAAGACTGAGCAAGGTGCTTAGAAGTGCTTTAAAACAACCACATTCCCTCTGTATAAATATCAGACTTAATAGTTTGCACATGAAAACTTGATAGAGGAATAAAAGAAGTTCTGCACTAGCTTAGTCTGTCCATCTGTGTGAGACTGACGCCTGTCAAGTTTGCTGATGTGTGAGCCCGCCCACAACACAGTGGGAAACGTGCTGACATGTCAGAGATGCTTTTTTAATGTACATCTGATGGACTTTAACCATGGTCTACCTCAAATTTAAGTTCTTTTCTGCATCGAATCATTTCCACAGACGTAATGATGATGCATACAGGCCGACCTCAGGCCTCTGAATCGGCCAATAGTGTCAATGAGGTCACGACCACATCGTGGATCTGACTAATCGCTGGAAGAATCATACAGTCCATCAGAGCTTCTCGTGCAGCATAAACAAGCATCACTATTCTAGTTAATGTGACCAACCAAGATGCAGTCAGTTCCTCCAGCTCACACAGCAGCTGCCAGAAAGCCATCATTAAGTTAATGAGATGGAAAAACTAGAGGTGCTCAGAAAGCACAAACCTCCCCCAAGACGTTTACTCTAGATCTTGATCTGGATCCAAACCTTACAGTGGTTTTGCATGGAGCCACATGACAACACCTACATGAATTTTTCTCAAAGCATTACTGACTTTATCAGCTGAGTTATTGGTGAGAATGTAAGGAACCGCTCTATCCCGTGATGTTAATGAATCCTCTAAAAGGGAGAGACCAACTTTTTTTTCTTTTTGTGTCTTGCCTCACTCCTGAGTCCATGACAAGCAGATAGACTCCATTCTTTTGACTGTGCATGCAGTAACAAGGAAGAGATGGGCAAAGCTCGCCCACGCTAATTAGCTAAGCTCAAACACTGGGAGTCAGTGGGTAGTGTTAGCTTGCCTCTGCCTACAGTCATTAGATAAACTCTTCAGAAACTCTAAACGGTCCTGTGTGCTGGTTGTGACTCGTTTTTACCGCGTTATGTCACAGTATGTCACGTTATCTTCTGTTATCTTCTGTTATCTTCATATTGTCTCCTTCTATTCATAAACAGAGGCTTTGTTTTGTTGACCTACTTCCACAATGGTTTGCGCTGGAGATGTGATTTTCGCGAATGAGCCGAGTCTTTTGAGGCCCCGTTTACACAACAACAAAAATGAAGAGTTTTCATTGTGTTTTTGCCTTCTGTTTACATGAGAATGGTGCCCGAGTGTCTGAATCCGCAAACTTCTGAAACCAGTATCTAGAGTGAAATGTTTTGAACGTTTTCATATTCGTATTAGTGTAAACAGGAATCGGAAACGCTGACGTCAGCGCATGCGCAGTACTCTTTCACATGAAGACTGCGCGCACATCCCAGAAACAACAACAAAAACAACGACAGCTCCGGCCATCTACCGTGCGACATGTGTGCAGCTTACCTTGCTCAGTTTGTTATCCAGACAAAAATATCCACACAGATTTGTTATCCAGACCACTCGCCATTGTTATTTATTTATCTTCACTGGAAAGCATACAGGTGTGGTAACACCACTGTTTCACTACAAACTGACATCGCCATCTACTGGCTTGGTATGCACACTACAGAGTTTTCAGTCGTTCTTGCATCTCCATGTGAATGTGGAGCGCTTTCGAAACAGCAAAGGAAAAACCTTTCTGTTTCTGGTGACAATGCTGTCGTGTAAACGGGGCCTGAAAAACAGGCAATTTGCATCAAAGAATGGCTCGTAAACAAACTGCTCACTTACAACTGCCAATCAGTTCTCATCCTTTATGTAAGGAGCTTTTCAGTCGATGACGTCCACTGTAAATTTAGTCGACTAAAATATGAAGTGTAAAGTGTAAAGGGCATTTTTTATGTTTTCTCGAATTTCTGAAGTCATGTTTTACACTTGGATTAAATGAAACATCTAGTAACCCTTTACTGAATGCTAGTAAAGTTTGAATGTATGAATTAACAGAAACAAATTTAAACTTTTGTGTGAAATGCAGTCACCTTTTATTTAGGCTACCTGGCAGATCTCAGTTACAATACCAGAACTGACAACAAACAGTGAACCTGCTCTACATGAATATATCAATTATAAAGAAAGTAGCTCTGATTGGATCGCTCCCCAACTTATCCCACCACCATGAAGCTAAGGCAGCTGTGATTGGATGTCCCTCTTAACTCATCCAATCTTTCCACACAACCAAAGTAGCTGTGATTGGATATATTCCTAACTTGTCCCTACTTTCTACATGACCAAATTAGGTCTGATTGGATTAAGTCTCTGTCGAACATCTTAGTCTAGTTTTTATTTGGTGATGAAAATGTCAGTTAATTTAGTTTTAGTTTTTTGTCCATGTGCACTTGTTTTTATTATTTACTGTCTAGTTTTCATCAGGGGATAAAAGGTTGTTGAGGAAAACAACGGCAAAATAATTAGTCAACAAAATTAACACTGCTGTGAGGCTGTGTGATGACTTGTTGATGTAAAGCTGCAGTCTGGGGGCTGACTAACAGCAGTTTTAGGAACAGAGAGCAAACAGATTGTTGAAGTAAATATTGGTTTGTTGGTAGGAAGGTACAGTTCCTCTGAAAGGAGCCAACAGTGCAGGAAAACATGTCCCTGAGCTAACCTGTGTGTGTCTCCCTGTGTGGACTGTGGTGTGTGTGCAGGTTCGAGCTGATGCGAATGTGCTGGCAGTACAACCCCAAGATGCGTCCCTCTTTTGTGGAGATCATCAGCAGCATCAAGGACGAGCTGGAGCCGTCCTTCAGAGAGGTCAGTTTCTTCTACAGCGCCGACAACAAGCCGCCCGACGCCCCACAGCTCCACCTGGACAAGATGGACGACATGGACGACGTCCCTCTGGACCCCTCCTCTTCCTCCCAGCAGCAGCAGACACCAGTCTCCCAACAGACCCCTCCCTCCCCAGGCTCGGAGGCTCCCCCCGCCCCTTCGCTAGCGCCCAGCTCCCCCTCCTCTCCCTGCTCGTCGGCCTCTGCCATGGACAAGCAGCAGACCGGCCAGCAGGCGGCCAATGGGCTTTCGGGGGCGGGCCTCGCCGCGGCATCAGTGCGGCCGAATTTGGACGAGCTGCCGCCGTACGCGCACATGAACGGAGGACGTAAAAATGAACGCACCATGCCTCTCCCGCAGTCCTCCGCCTGCTGATGGGACAGAAACACCCACCGGACTGCACCCCGCCCCCGCCTCAGAGGGTGGGGACTTCTTTTTTTTAAGTCACATACAGCAAAACTATGTCCAGCAGCTGGGTGTGTCCGCTCAGCGAGGAGAAAAGACTCACAGGAAGGATGAGAAAGTGTCACTGAGTTCATGTTTCTGCTGTTCCTCCACACACTTCTCTCACATGGTTCAAGGTTTGGTTTCCACGAGGCGGCTGTCAGGCGTGACTCCGCCCCCGCTGCAGAGTGAGAGGACCAGAAAAAACAGAAAGGAAAGAAAATCTGTGGGAGATCTCTCTCCCTCTTTATGGCTGAACTTATTTTATAAATTGTTGTTTGTTACTTTTTTTACATGTGTTTCCAAACGGGAAAACAAAAGATGTAGGCCTTTATAAATGAGCGGCGTTTTTGGTGGCGTCTGGGCGGGCATTACGTTGAACTTGTTGAGCATATCTAAAGTAAAAAGCACTTCAGAGAGGTCTCCGTGGGTTGTTCAGTAGTGTTGTTGCTCTGCAGCCTCGAAGTCGGCTGGAAGAAACAACCAGAGAGTCAAATCTGCCAAATTTGTTGCCAAAATTGTACTTTTTATAAGAATCTCTCTTCTGCAGTCTCACTCTGTAATTCTACAACACAGCAGATTCAAAATAGAAGCGACACGCCTTTCGATGTGTTCCCACGCCGTTTTAACAATCAAAGGGATTTTTATCATCTCTCTTAAGTTTGACACATAAATCCTCTTTTACTTTTTATATCTGCAGCTCTTGATCTTTATAGATTAACTTCATGGACCTTGGTTTCATCAGAAGTCTTATCCTTTCACAAAGTGCTGTTCTGTTAAGGTTTAAACTAGGGGTGCACGATACTGATTCCTCCTCTTCTACTCGTCATAATCCATTAGGTCTGTTTTAGACTCTTCATAGCAGATAGCCAATTCAGTAATGCAAAACAAAGACATTAATTTGGATAAAATGCACATTGTATGCAAAATGTATTTCTGACAGTTACAGTAAAACCACTGAAGTTTCAGACACAGAGCAGTGGAGTTCCGCAAATACAGATGTGACCCCACTCTCATGGAGCATACACTCGAGTTAAATGACCTAATTTGATATTCAGAGACTTTGCTGCTGTCTTTATGTCCCAGTATATAACCTGAGACCTTCACTTTCCAAACGTGAAATTAAACATGTCATTAGTGTGTGCGTCAGGCTTTGTCATAGTTACGATTGTCAGATTTAGGTTCTCGTGTATTGCCGAAAAAATTATAAAATGCTTGTCCCTCTAACTGCCAGCTCAACTGTTTGTCAGAGGTCATCAATAAATTCAGGGATATGTAATGTGTTAAAAAATAACAGAAAAAAATCAAATCATTGTTTGATTCTGTTAACACTTCAGGGAACAGAGAAAAGTACAAACAAACCAAAAACCAGATATTTTCTTGGTGTAGGATTTTTAAAAGCTAACAGTTGAATACATGATGACATAAAAATGCACAAATATTTGAGACAAAAACAGTTAGAAAAGGCAGAAGTGTTTGTAAATAAAATAGCAAAGAGTTTGACAAACACACAAAAAATATTTTTGATGAATGACAGGTTTTATATATATATATATATATATCAGTTCTTTTGGTTTGTATGCAGTTTTTTCTGTATCCGAAAACACTGACAGAAACAAACAATGTTGTGTTTATCTAACACATTAAATATTCCTGAATTTATTGACCTGTCAAACAGTTGAGCTGGGAGTTAAAGGTGTTTTGCCAAGTATGTGTTTAGGCCCTTTTCTCCTGAAATTTATCACATAAAACAGTTCAAATTTATGTTGACTTTCAGTTGGTAACTATTTTTCCGGTGGGTCCTCTAAGATATAACAAGGGGGTCAAAACCACCGATGTAGCCTTATGCTAGCTGCTTCTCTCACTATGTGCAGAAAAACACAGTGATTTAGACAGAGCTTTTCCTTTTAACAGCATTTCTCCTTCACTAAGTCCCAATCTTGCGTTCAGATGTAACACTAGTATAGTATATTATAGTATAGTAAAATAAATCAACCATCATTAGCACGGATTTGTTTGAAGAAGTGTCTCAGTTAAGGGAAATACGGCTGCATGACTAGCACAGGCTGAGTAGAGCAGGCTGAGACCAACTGCTGTAATAAAGTTCACAGAAGTGCACACAGCAACAGCAGATGGTTCGTGACAGAGTTATATAGTTACACAATAAGTGCATGTTGTGGACCATACAGAGCACACAGTAAATCATCAAGCTATCATCAAGACTCCTAAAACAGACTGTGGCTTACTGCAGGTACTGATGGAACTTAAATTCTGGATTTTAATGTAATTCACGAAATGAAAACAAAAGGTTTGCAGGGCAGCCCCTGAGACAATCAGGACTAATTGATTAAAACAACACAAAAAATAAATCAGCTTTAGTTTAGACCTGAAGTTTTAGGCACTAGAACACACTATAGAGGTAAATTACCACAAACTTAACACTTTACACCTTCAGCATTATTATACATTAAGCATATATAAGCTGTAAATACTGGAGGAAACTGGCCGATCTCACCATAGACCATTTTCATATTTGTCAACAGTGAGATGTTCTTATACCAGATCTTTCAAGAGACAAAACAGTGCTCCAGAAGTTAGCCAGCGCTATCTAACAAGTTGTTTCTGGCTTGTTCTCGACCGTCTTTGATGAAAATTCATGTCTCTCTGAATATGTGTGATCGCCAACCCTCCAGGGTTGAGACATCACTAGAAAAAGTCCCCATGTGCAGGCTGGCTGAACCATGACCCTGAAAGACTCTTTCAGACTCCTGTGCTGCCTCCTAGCCTCTGATAGTAGCCCCCAGTTTTGCTTTGTTTCCCCTCTCGCTAATGGCACAACATCACTCATGACAGAGGATGTAAAAGGGTTAAATTGCTGTTGAGTTGATAATATTGTGCATCCCTAGCTTAAACTCCAAATCCAGTCTATAATGAAGCAAAAAAAAAACCTCCTTGAAGAAAGGACTGCAGAGAGACGAGCAAACAGGAGAACAAATACGAACACTAAGTTTTACGCCTCTCCAGCAGGGGGCGTCCTCGTTGTTGTAAACGAACAGGTATTTTTTTAGACTTGTCATTAGTCTCCACATTTCCGACATCTCGACGTGGGCAGAGCATTTATGTACGCACCGTTGTTTGTGTCACTTTTCTAACTTTTCTACGGTCGGAGACATTCATCATGTACAGAAAGAAGCTGCTATTCCTTATTTCTCTTGTGGTTGTAATATAGTTAATATCTATATATAAAAAGAGAAAAAAACTCCTTCAGGTCAGATCTACAAACCTTCTTTTTCCACTACAGTCCATTTTTGTGTCTCAAAGCTGGTTTCGTTTCTGTGCTCCTGTAAAGGTACGACAGTTAGGTCCCTCCCCCCCCGAACAGAGAGCAGATGTGGTTAAAGCCATGACCAGCGACGCTCTCGTGTTCCTCGGTACGCATCAGACCTCCTCTCCCAGAGGTTTGAGGAATCACAGCTGAGGCCCAACTAATCTCAGGTCAAAGAGAAAACTTTAATCCTTTTCTACTTTCCTTTTGTTTTTACCTTTCCTCTGATTTTTGTGCCGTCGTATCAGATTCTTCCAGCCTGGTGTGTTTGTGTGTTAACCTCTGTGTCCCCCTGGATCGCTTATTCAAACTCTTGATCACATTTGATTCAACTAGACAGGAGCAAAATGAAGATGGTACGAGTTTTGGCATCCAGACATATTGTTTTACTCCATTGTCCAATAATGACGAGTAAATTGTGGTTATTTCCTCAAGATTCTGACTTGCTGACGCATTTATCGTGGGATTAAAACAGGTTTTCCTTGTTTCAAAGTTAATTGATTATCACTAGAACTAGCACGGTCATTAATACTGTGCATAATTGAAAGATTACAGTGAGAACTCACTTGTTGTCACTGGACAAATGGGTGAAATAAAATGTATGAATGTCTCTTAAGGGGCTCAAATTGAAAAAGAAGCCCCAATCCTGGCAGAAATGTTGTAAAAGGTCATCAGATGAGTCAAAGTATAACTAAAAAGGTCACAAATCAAACTGACAGTAAAAACAAGTCAGTAAATACCCTGATTTTTATTCCAGTCACCAATCTTCAAACATAAGGACTGAATTTTTATTTTTCTTCCACTATGAGTGCACTAATGATTAAAAACACAAAAATCTGTTTCACCTTCCCATTTGCTCTCCAATTAATTTTTTTTTGCTTTAAACTATTCAGGCTGTGTTAACACATGCACCCCAGAATAGTTTAAGAAAACGTCACAAGTTCTGTTCATAAATATGAAAGTATTTTCCATACTTTCCATACTAGTCCATTCAAGCGTGAAGATGGACTCAAGCACAGTTTCACTTACAAGAAATTAATTATTTACAACGTTTTGGTCATCAGGTTTCTTTTTTCTTTTGCCTGATGTTGCAAATATTTTCCTGCAAGTTAGACAGTGTGTGGGGGTCTATCTTCACGTTACAAGTTCTGTTCGGAAAATCTTCTCAGAAAGCAGGACGTGATGAAAAAATCTCCACAAATCTGCCTCTACAACAGTCTTAAGTCAAAGTTACTGGACATATTAACACAATCATCAGAAGAGTGAGATATAACAGACCTGCAGAGCTGAAGCTCCATATCATGCAGAAAGATCAATACATGGTCTTGACGTCTAATTTTCTTGAATGTTTTCTGCTGTGTTCCTAAATTTGTTCACCCCAACTTTACACAGACAGTTTACAAGAAGTCTTGGTTTTTCACACATGCATTTCTTTACACATTAAGCTCCATCTTAATAAAATAATAAACTTTGATCTTCTTTGTATGTAGAAAACAACATCCATGTGTTTGTGTAAATTCAATCCTGACAGTTTCTGGAAAATTTCAGGCAGACTGCCCCTGAAATAAAAGGGAGCGCTTGGGAAGCAACAAAACTAAAAAGCACTCGGAGAGGGCAAACCTCCGCCAAGGTGGCTCACATATTGCTGTTACATCTATGAGCAATAGTTCCAAGTTACCATAATAATATGATTCATGACCCTGAAACCCACACCTAGCACTCAGAATCATGTTGATATCAGTATTAGTTAGACAGTTATTGAGCAAAAACGATCCTTCACTAATGGCAGTTATCTGGATCACCAACAAAATCTAATCATTTTTAAGCTGTGCCATTACCAACATCTCCTGAATTTTAATCAAAATCTGTCCAGTAGTTTATGAGTAATCTTGCTAAACAAACAAACAGACAAACAAACATATGCTGGCAAAACATAACTGCAAAAAACGTGCTACATGTTCAATAAATTTATGGTTTACAAATGAACAGATACATGCAGACAAACTAACCTTGCAGTGCAGCTGGATCAGCCTAATTCAATGTATGCAAGATCCATCTTGCCAAGCTCTGACAGCTGAGCTCGGCCCAATCAGCTTCCTTTAAAGCAGGAAGAGGTGGGAGCTACAGCCAATATGACAGCAGGAAGTGACAGAGATTAGCATAGATGCTAACAGCTTCAGTAGCAGTTTTATCAGATCTGGGCTGCATTTCTTTATTTAATGAAAACCAAAACAACACTGAAAGCATTTCTTCACAGGATGGATTTTCTTGCCTCACATGGTGAGAGTCTGCTCTATGAAGTGGCCCCTGCCTACTACGTTATCTGATTGGCTAATAATGAATATGATTGACGGATCATCCAATCACCTGCCACATCTGCTACTAAAAGTTTCTGCCCACTGCCAAACACTTTCTTTTGTCTGTTGCCCAGATGGACTAGTGGAATATACTGATTGGTCCATCATGTGCGAGGTTACTGTCGCACAGAAACTATAACGAACAGGTAAATTATTAGAAGTCGATCGGTTACTTGCTTTACTGTCTTGAGCCAAACTTTATCATCTTTGCCCACTAGCTCAGTCTTGATTTTCTAAATCTTCCTCACATTGTTTACACATCAAGCCAAGCAGTAAATGTTTGTGCAAAATCGGGTTGAAAAAGTTTGCTGTTCGTACACGCACATCAATCGTATTTTAAAATTTTGATACAATTTGGACTATTTTTCATGTTCAAAAACACCCACTAAAAAATAAAACCAGCCCAGAATTAAAAGAGTAACCTGATAAAGAGCTTTTTAACACCACTGATGCAGCTGTGGCGTTAGGTGTCCTGCCCAAGGACACGTTGACATGTGACAAAAGGAGCCGGACCTGAACCCTCGACCTTCTGACTGATGATAGAGCGCCTAAGCCAGTGGAGAGTGGTGAGGAGATGCTCCTGATATTTCCATTTATTCACATTCTTTCTCTAACATAGAAAATACTGAATCAGTTCTCTTTGACTCGTCTGAAGACCTTCTTATCACATTTTGTCACATCTGAGGCTCTGTTGTGCTTTTGGCTGCGAGATACAGTCAAAGCAACAGGGTTTGTTTGTGTGGTAGCAGACATCATCTTCATCCTAAGGCGAGAGCAAACACCTCGCTGTGCTATAATTTCACTCTCTGATAATCAACTTCTCTCTTGAATCAAGGGTTATTTTTTCCTGTTTGCTGCTGAAGTAATCAACATTATTTATCTTTCTCCAACATGTAACTTTTATTTTTAGATGAATTGCTGAAGTGATGTTTAGTTAAGAATAAGTGGAATTATCTTACAGCACTGAGGGATTTGTCCGTTGCTTTCGTGAGTCGATTTCAGAGCAGGAACATCTAAGAGCTGATCAGAGGATCCCTGTGCTGAACATGAGAGCGAGAATCAAACTCCTTTAAGGTTTACTGAAGAGAAAGACTCAAATATGAAGACCAGTTTGATCAGAGAGGACCTTGTGGAACTGACATTAAAGGCTCATTCACCTCAGAACAGTTTGTCTCCCCGCTGCAGATAGCTCTTCATTATTTATGTTTTTTATTTTGTGAAGTGTAAATCACTGTACAAACCCCCCCACCCCCCACCCTTCATATCCCCTCTGGTACTTCAATGTTTTTTTTTGATAATTTTGGGGAAAAGTTAATTCCCCCTTCAACCATCCATCTACCTCACTCTTCTTATTTTCTTTGATTTATTTACATGTACAGTAAAAACACTTCATCTCCTCTGTCCGGCTGTAAAGACGATCTCACCGAGTGCTGTTAACACGGTCAAAGTCAGACCACAAACTGAAGCCTGAAGGGGGGTGGGGAGGAGGAAACGGGACCACGGTGAAGGAAATGTGCACCAGGGCCGGTCGATGTGCTTCACTTTCTTCAGATAATCAAACAATCATCATACATACTTGTTTACGACAACAATCTTCTTCAGTAACTCCTCCATTTGTGCCACAGTCCTCATAAAACCTGAAGCCTCAGCCTGGTTTATATTTATGCATATATTCCAGTCCTTGTTTGTTTGTTCATTAACTCATCTAAGTTACTTGATAAACAAACAGATGCTGTTTTCAGGTTTTTAAGAGACTAGGGTCACCAGAGAACCAGACTTTAACCTTAAATATGACACAAAAGTCAAACAACACTGATGCCTGTTTGATAAAAGAACAAAAACATTCATCTCTGATCCAGTATTTGTTGATCTTTTGTTTTCTTCGATCAGAAATTTCAGGCAATCTGCTGCATTTAAGTGTAAAATAATGATTACAATGAGAACTTTTCAATACTTCTGATCATTGAGGTCACAAATTTCTCCCTTTTTTAATTCTCAAAAAGTATCAAAGTGTTATAAAATTTGTGCACAGTATTTTTTTTTCAGCTGTCTTAACTTCCAGAGAAACCCTTAAACACTGCTGTAGCTGTACTGATACCTGGGCAGCATTCATGTCATTGTTTTGTGCACTTCAGAGAGTTTGAAGAAGTTTAGCTGCAGTTTTGGACGATTAAAACACGTAATGACCTGATACCAGAGGCTGAGGTACTAAAACATATATCTGTATTGCTGATTTTCAATAATATCAAAATCTAAATTGTTGTATCAACAACAACAAAACAAATCTGTGAGGGAGAATTGAGCCAATAGTTTGAAATGCTGGTTTGAGGAAAGATTATTATTTCAAATATGTTGAAAAATCAGTGTTCTTTTCTTTTCATGATGTTAAAGGGTCTTTTAGAGCAGAGGAACACAACTTTCTAAATTATCAGTCCGAAGAGAAATGTGCTCTGCCTCCTTGGAGAAAATGCCCCTTTAAATGCTCTGTTCTTACTTCCTGGGGTTTATGATGTCATAGCTATACAGCCTCCACCTACATGTGTTTTCTGCCTGTCACAGGCAGAGGCCATGATTGATTTGAAAGTCTACTCCTCGGCCTGTAACCCCTCCTCCCCTCTAATCAGACATGGTTTGGGCAGCCAATCAGCGCAGAGTTCATTATCATATCCTCCCCGCCCCCTCAGACCAGAGTGTTTCCAAAGGGGAGGGAAAAAGAGCTGCATCTGATCAGCTACAGAGAAAACATTTTACTTTCTTATCATCTTAAATCCTTGCTTTTTAGACACCCAAGACATGATGTAAATGTCTAAACACATCGGGACATGGGACCAGAAACATTTCAATGTTTCTGATGAAATGTTCTTTAAATATCCAGAATGACGTGAGAGTACTGTTTGAGTACAGAAACCAACATGAAACACATCAACATGTCAGTGTGAAGTTAGAGAATTGTAAATGAGACATTTGATTTGAAGGAAACTTATTTCAATAGTAAAATTAATAAAGACCAATTATGTGAAGCATTAGGAGTGAATGTTGAAAGCCAAAATTTCAAGAACAGAATTGTTTTAGGGCCGCAAGTTTGAGGAAAAAGTCCAAATAATGGGAAAAATAACAAAATCTCTTGAGTACAGTTGATAGAGGTGCACGTTTCCAAAAAAAAGAAAGGTGGAATTTGAGAAAATAGTACAAATTCCAAAGTTAACATTGAAATTAATTTCGCACAAAAGGGCAAAATTGATTTAAAACGTGACATTTTCAATCATGAAGTTAAATTGGAATTGTTAAAGAAAATAATGTTTGTTTGTTCTTTAAGTTTAAATTAGCCCTCAATTTTCAAGATAAGTGGATATTTGTCAAAAAAAAATGCACATTTCTAGACTAAATATTTAACAGTCATGCAATTTTGAGAATATCTGAGAAATGTTGAGGGAAAAAATGTAAAATTCCAGACTAGATTTTTACATAGAATTTTGAGAATAGAATGGAAATATTGAGAGAAAAAGCCAAAATATCAAGGACAAATTTTCTATATACCTTTATTTTCATGAAGAAAAAATAAAATTCAAAACTTAAATATAAAGTTAAGATATGCCCATGATGTTGTCAACAGCATTGAATTTGATTCATTGAATAATGTGGAGGATTGAAAGTGTAAGTAGTAAAGAGGTTTAAGAATAAAGTGGGGATCTGTTAAAAAAACGAAATAGTCAGACAGTTTTGGTGTAAAAGCACAAATGTTGAGGGAAAATTTAAGATTTCAAGAGCAAAGCCAACACAAACCTTCAAATGTTTAAAACAGTAGAATTAAAGATTTAAATAGTAAAACAATATTAAAATTGGCATACGCTGTTTTACAGAAAATGATAATGTTGAGAAAGCATGAAAGATTTTAAGACTTAATTTGAAACAGATGCACAATTTCAAGAATAAAATGAAAATGTTGAGGTCAAAAATTCAAGGAAAGGTCCAAAAACTGAAGTCCTACAACTCTGATAGTTTTTGAGAACTGAATCGAAATGTTGAGAAAATATCAAATGTTTCAACTTTTTCTTGAGACTTTGTTTTTTTCTCAATATTTCAACGATTTATGTAACTGCTGTTATCGACATTTCCACCTTTTTAATATCATTTTGTCTTCTTTATGGGGCAAATGAAAAACTCTTTTTCTCACATCAGGATACTGAGCGCAGACTGAGATCTGGCAGACAGTCTGATCACTATGGAAACATCTGCTAACACATCTGGTCGTGACCCAAATGATGTTTTCCTCCCAGCGCTCTGGTTTTCAGAGCCCCCTCCTCCTGGAGGACTGATCTCTTCTTCATGGTGGTCTTGTGGTGGTCCTCCTCCTCTCGTCAGAGCGGTGTGTGTCCCCTCATCAGTTGTGTTGTCAGTGTTTGTGGTCTGATTTGTGCCTCACTCTTACCACTGGAACACCTCACAGAGCGGACATGAAATCAAACAAATCTCCGTTTTTGGTTATTTTTTATCCCCCTCTTTTTTTTTGTTACATTGATGATGAAAATTTGTTACCGACTTTTTTGATGTGTGTAAATTATTCATAGCCTTCCGACGTTTTGAGTTTCTATTAAAGACGATCTGTTTAGACTGAGGTTTCATTTTTGCTTTCTTTTGTACATGCTGTTGTAAGAATTTTTCCTGATTATCAAATATATTCTGAGGACTGGGGAAATTATTGGCTGAAGGAAAAGAGAATGTCTGTTCCTCTGATTCTTTTTTCTACACAAGATTTAAGATGAATAAAAATGTATGCATACTGTTCTGTCTGCCGCTCATTGACTGAGGATCACCTCATCAACATCAACACACAAGTCAGACTTCACAGGTCCGACATCATCGGGTTGAAACTTTAACTTTTATCAAAAATCATCCATTTTCACTCCAGATTGGGCTGGCATCATCGGGTTTAGAGTGAAATTTTGACTTTTAAAAAACTGACAGTTTTCACTCCAGATCAGAACAGGTCCAGCATCATCAGGTTTTGGATGAAATTTTTACTTTATCAAAAAACGTTGATTTTCACTCCATATGTTGACAGGACTGGCATCATCGAATTTGGGATTAAATTTTGACTTTACAGAAATCAACAGTTTACACTCCAGATTATGACAGGGCTGGCATCGTTGATTTTTGGTAGAAATTAGTACTTTTTACAAAGATATTGATTTTCACTCCAGATCGGGGCAGGTCCAGCATCATCGGGTTTGGAGTGACATTTTGATTTTTTTTTGTAAATAATTGTTGATTTTAACTCCAGATCACAACAGGGCCGGCATCATCAGGTTTTCTGTGAAATTTTAATTTTTTCAGAAATGACAGATTTTTACAGATTGCAGCAGGGCTGGCATCATTGCGTTTTTATTAATATTTTGACATTTTACAATTGTCGATTTTCACTCCAGGTGTCGACAGGGCCAGCATCATCAAGGTTTTGGGTAAAAATTCGACTTTTTTTCATAGGCTGTCGATTTTCACTCCTGATCCAGTCCAGGCCTCACTGGGTTTCGAGGAATATTTTTACGTTTTTCAAGAATCAACAGTTTTCAATCGAGATAGAGACACGGCTGGCATTTTCTGGTTTTAAGTAAAATTTTCACTTCTTTCAAAAATTACAGATTTTTATGCAAGATTGCAACATCATTGCATTTTGGGTGAAATTTTGACTTTTTTCAAAAAATTTCATTTTCCACTCCAGATTGTGACAGGACCAGCATTATTGGCTTTTTTATTTACTAAGTCATCAATTTTAACTCCAGATCACCACAGGGCTGTCATCCTCAAGTTTTTGGCTAAATTCTGACTTTTTACAAAAATCATGGATTTGAGAAGTCGACAGATCCCCGTCGATTATCTTCCCTCTGCAGACTCTCCTCCTCACAAACTCGACTCAGTGTGATTTCTGCTGGACTCAAACTCCAATGGAGGAACCAAGTGCTTCAAATGTTTTAGATCGAACCACGGTCTGACTGCAGGGGGGTCAGTCATTCAGCTGTGACTTGTATCAAATATCTGACATTACCAACAATATTTTATTTCTGCTTAAAAGGTATTACATGTACAGTAACTGCAAAACATACTACTCAAGTATTAAGTTCATCTTTACACAGTCAGACTTCAGAAAGGGTATAAATTCAATTCAACTTAAAGAGCTTTATTGGCATGATTGTGGGACATTATTGTCAAAGCATTTAATTAAAAATGAAAATACAAAAACAAATACAAAATACTTACAATTAAAGGGACACATTTATCATAATGATTACATTAGTAATATTGTGAAAGTAAAGGTAAAAAAAATGGAGATAAAAAAACTTTCAGATTGAATACATGTGATAATCATCATTGACCTCATAAACTGACTCAAATACAAGATTCAGTAGGTCCTAACACATGATGGGGTTTGTTGTGACGAAAAAGGAGAAAAACAGTGGCAGCCAGGGCCGCAGTGGGAATGGGGTCTTTCTCAGGACCGCAGTTTCAAGTTCAGACCAGCCCACTTCATTCAGGACCTCTAAATGGAGATATAATGTCAGCAGCATATATCAGGAGTGAGTAACGTTGGTTATGATTTGGCTGTAAAGACTGACTGACTGATGTGAGCTTGAAATGAAATATTATCCAAACTCGTTTTTTCATTGTACATTCTATTAAAATCTGAACTGCAAAGTTAGTCCGTCTGTGTCAGATATCCAGTTTTGTTTGATATTATTCTCACCTGTAAATCATGGGGTCTTGATAGGGCACTGCTTACATGTGGGGGTCTCTATTTTACAAAGACTGAACACTTTATTTACAACCACAGTAGCTTTTAAAATCAAAACTCAATTAGTGTTGCTCAAAAAAGCACTGTGCGTACTGTCATTGTTTGACAGATTTATAGTTATATCTTGATGTATATTTATCATCATTAGTATTCTTGTGTTCGTACTGACTAGTTTATTTCATTTTTTTAATGTACATGCTGCTGTCTCATCCTAATAGTTTGACATCTCTATAGTTAATGTAACAGTTAAAAAAGTCGTTTGGTGTAATACCAGTTTTCAGCCCTCAAAATAGTTTCTTTGACTGAATATTTGGAACTACATAATACAGGATCAGACATATTAAACTAATATTTTAATATAAATTGGTATCTAAATGTGCTGTGACATTCTTGCTAGGCCTTTTGTTGAGATTTAACATGATCCCCTTGTAAATCAAAATAAACTGTTTAGAAATAGGTGTGTATAAAAACTTGCCTTTCATATACAACATTATTCCTATAGAATGGTTCAAAGTGCTCCACAAGTTATGGAGAATTATATTCTAGCATTATACACACAGCAAGAATTCTTCAGACATCAAATTTACATATTGGAAATTTATCACAAGCAACTGAAAGCAATTTGGCAATAATGCTGATGGAGGTTTACGAAGCTCTTACTTTGCTTTTTATGGAGTCTGACTACTAGCTGGGCAATATATCGTCTGAATCAATTAATTCAAATTATCTGTAGAAGATTTAAAAATTAAAATCAATGATTTTTTCTTGACTTACTTCAATTGTAAGTTGTTGCAATGTGAAAATATAAAAACTAAAAAATAACAGTTTTCATGATGGTTTCATGAAGCACTTTTACAGGCTTGTATTTGTTTTTACAGTGAGATTAAATATTAATCAGAGAGTTCCATGTTAATACAGTGAAAATATCTCAGCTTTCAGTGTTTATGTAGACAAATCTGCCTACGTGTGAACTACATAATCACCATTTTATGACATGCACTTTAACTTTAAGAGGCAAATTCTGTTTGGATTGGATTATATTTGACAACATAAAGGCAAACTTTGATTCACGTATGTTTTGTGTCAGATTCTTTTTTCTTTTTTTTTTTTAACTCTTTTTATTTAAACTTCAGCAATCTATGCAAACAATGCACTTTTTACATAATTTCGCTTTGACCAGTGTCTATACTTAAATTCAGCTGCAATGTCAGTCATTCATGTTTAAGACAAGCATGGTATAGAACTCAAATACAGTAGGATGACAAAAGAACAAATATGATAGATACCAATAATAATGACGTGTACAGACATACTTGTTACGACATACATACTCGTAAATAAAATTGAAAGAGAAAAGAGAGAGAGAAGAAAAACAGGAAAAAAAATAAATAAATAGATAAAGTACACTTGGAAATACAAGAGTGAGGTAGAGCTAGAGAGGCATATAGCTTTTTTAGAGATCCCTCATTGCATTATCAAACTCATTACAGGACTCCACCTCTTTAGAAATTTTGGTCTTTGCAACCTTAATGCATATGTGATTTGTTCCATCTCGTACAGTTCCCATATGAGATCTCCAGAGGTAGCATCTGAAACATATAAAGTAACCTAGGCAGGACATTCATCCGTATAGTTTCCACTCCGCCCATAAAAGACAGAGGGATTGTGGACCACCGTACTAAATCTTCACTTATACATTTGAATAACTTCTCATAGTTACTCTCATATAATTTTTCTGTAAAAGGAGAAATGCAAATACCCAAATATCGGAAACCCTCCTTCGTCCATTTAAACCCACTCTTAAGTTTCACCGACTTTGGGATCTGGCCGCTGATGTCCATAGCTTCTGTTTTATCCATGTTAACTTTATAACCAGAGTAATATCCATACTCGATAAGAAGCTCTTTTAGATATGGTATTGTTCTTGCGGGCTCTGTTAGGAAGAGCAATATATCATCAGCATACAGCGATAACTTATGCTCTTCTCTATTAATAGTGATGCCCTTGATGTTACTGTCATCTCGTATGAGCTGGGCCAAGGGCTCAATGCTAATGGCGAATAACAGGGGTGACAGGGGCATCCCTGTCTACAACCCCGTTCCAATTCGAAGCTCCTTGATCTGTGACCATTAACCTTCACAGAAGCCAGTGGGTTTGAGTACAGTATCTGTATCCATTTTATGAAATTTGGACCGAACTTAAGCTGTTTAAGAGTTTGAAGTAAGTACTGCCAGGACACTCGATCAAAGGCTTTATGCATCTAGGGATAGAAACAACGCTTCATTTTCCTTTGCTTTCGAGTAACTCATTATATTGAGTGCCCTGCAAAGATTGCCCCCATAATATCTTCCGGAGATAAAACCTGTTTGGTCTGGGTTTATGATCTGAGCGATTATCCTATTTACTCTCTTTGCCAAAATAGCTGTTGCTTAGATCACTGTTTAGCAAGGAAATAGGCCTATATCATTGACATTCAGTAGGGTCTTTACCTTCCTTGTGTCTTACTACTACCGCTGCTTCTGTCCAAGACGGTGCCAGTGTATGCGAATGCCAGGCATGGTGAAATGCCTTTAGTTGAAGGGGGGACAAGATGTCTTTGAAGTTTTTATAAAACTCATTAATGAAACCGTCAGGTCCTGGACTTCTGTTATTTTTTAATGCAGAAATTATTTCTTTGATTTCCCCTTCCTGTATGGCTACATCTAAGTCTTTTGCCATTGTCTCAGTAAATTTTATGTTTCCCAAGAATGATGCCAGCATGGTATTATCAGTGCAGGTATCTGTATTCTCCCTCTATTACCATACTCAGAATCTCTGATTAGTGAACCGTAGACTGCCTTCAACTTTCTCAGCAATCAGACTATTGTATTCTCTCCGTGCATCTTTAAAATTATTAAGAAGATTGGGGTTTGGGAATCGTTTATGTTGTTATTCTAATTTTCTAATTGTTTCTTCCAGTTCTTGTTGTCTAGCCTCCTTTTTTTTCTTTTTAGCACTTGCGAATGAAATAATAAATCCCCTAAGGTACGCTTTTGAGCAATCCCACAAGATAAGTGGGAATACTGGAGAGGTATTAGTGTCTAAATAAAATTTAAGCTCTGTAGTAACAAAGGTGATGAACTCTTTGTCATTGAGAAGAGATGCATTTAATCTCCATTGTTTACCTGTTGGCTTATGGCCTATGTCCCATGACAGTTCAATAGGTTAATGGTCAGATATCGTCATTGGTAGTATTTTCAAATCAACAATTCTGTGGCGCTCGGCCTCAGGAGTTGAAAAGTAGTCAATCCTAGAATATGTTCCATGTCTATGTGAATAAAATGTAAAGTCTCTACCTTTGGAGTATTTAGTTGGTTGCTTGTCCAAAAATTGTGACATAACACCCCCCATTAACAAGATCCCAGAGCTATGCTGTGTTATCACTTTAAAAACTTCTTGAATAAAATCTGGCCTGTCCTCATTTGGTGCGTATACATTCATTAAAGATACTTCAGTACCGTCTCTAGTCCCCTTTACCAAAATAAACCTCCCCTCTGTATCTTTATGGGTTGTTTTTATGCTAAAGTTCACTTCTTGTCTGTGGATCAAAATGGATACTCCTTTCTTTTTCCCAGATGGATAAGAGGAGAAATAAACTTCATCCGCCCATGATTTCTTTAACTTTTCATGTTCCACCTCAGACAAGTGTGTTTCCTGTAAAAAGGCTATCTGACAATTATATTGCTTCAACTGATGTAGAATCTTTTTTCTTTTTAGAGGGCTATGAAGTCCTTTAACATTATAACTGATAGTCTTTAACGACCCCATACTCCGTTATATATGGCGGGAGCTTGTGTGAGAATCATACATTTGCTGAACAATTGCATGACTATAGGGCATGGAGATGGATTAATTTGATTAATTTTGAGAGGAAAGAAAGAGAAGAGCCAAATAATAGAAAGAGAAGAGAAAGAAAGAAGAGGGGAAAAAAAAGGTGAACCGCAGCTGTATCCAAGATTACAATACCTATGCTAAAAGTTGGTATGTTTGTAGGTTTAGGTTCCAAAATGGAGAATGTAACTTTTCCAACACTCTTATGAAAAAACAGCATGAGACAACTCCTTTGGAATAGCCTGGATTACAGCATTAAATTCTTTGAAAGGAACAGGAAAATTATTTACAGTCATAAAGCGTTCATATGTAAACATATTGCCATTCTCATCGAAAAGGTTAAACACAAAGAGAATGTCTCTTTGGTACCATTTAGATAAGAACAAAGATTTATCCTTCTAAGTATATTACAGTTATTCCAGAGGAAAGTTTTGTGTGGTGAAAAATTGTGGACAAAGGCTAACTTCCATGCTAAAAGGGCTTGTTGATGGAATTTAGAGAGACTGATTGGTAATTTGTTGGGTAAAAAGTTGCACTTTAAAAGAAAGGATAGGCCACAAACTTGGTTAAAAATATGGTTCGGGATAAAGTACCAGATCGAGTCTCGATTCAACAAACATCTCCTTAGATTTTGAAAGTGTTAACATTATCAAAGAAGTTTAACACCTCAAGGACTCCTTCATCTCTGTCGTTTGAAAGAACTGCTTTTTTTTAACTTTGTGTGATCTGTTTTTCCAAATAAGGTTTAAGAATATTTTATTAATTTGTGTGGCTGTCAAATTATTAACAAATAAGGATAGGGAGGGATATACAAAGTGTGACAGACCTTCCGCTTTAGATAGTAAAACTCTTCCGTAAATTGAAAGGTCCCTTTGAAACCAGAGATTAAAAATTGAGGTTGTTTTTTTAATTCTATTGGAAAAGTTGAGGTGTTGTCTGGTTATATGATTTTTCGTTATATGAATGCCTAGATATTTGACCGATTCTTTAACAGGAATGTTTTCAATTGCGGAATATTTACAGTCATGGATGGATAAAATCTCACATTTCGACATGTTTAATTTAAGGCCCGAGGCATTGGAGAACTGGTTGATCAAGTTAATAGCTATAGAGAATTGTTCCTTATCTTTTAAGAAAATTGTCGTATCGTCCGCCAATTGAGAAAGTTTTATTTCCTTGTTAAAAATCGAAATTCCTTTAAAGTTTATATCATTTTTAATGTGTAATGATAACAATTCGGTGACTAAGATAAATAAGAAGGGCGAGATGGGGCAGCCTTGCCGAACACCTCTGTTAATCTGAAATCTCTTAGAGGTACTCAAATTAATAATCACTGAGCTGTTAATGTTGTAAAACATGGATACAATATTGCCAAAGCCAAATGAATTGAGAGAATGCAAGAGAAAGTTGTGTTCAATAGCATCGAAGGCTTTATAGAAGTCTAGGAATAAAATGAGTGCTTCAGAGTGTACAGCGTCTGAATAATCTAAAAGGTCTAATATAAGTCTAATATTGCAACTAATGTGTCTATTTTTCATAAGCCCGGTTTGGGTTTCACTGATGATGGTGTCTAAACCTTTTTTTAATCTATTGGCATATGATAGAGCAAGAATATTGTGTGATTGGTCGCCAGTTTTCTATTATCGTGGAATCTTTGTCGGGTTTGGGTATAAGGGAAATTGTACCTTGTTTCATAGATGGAGTCATTTCACCTCTAGTGATACATTCTTTATACATGCATAATAATGGGGCTTGAATGAGATCCCAAAAATGGGTGTAAAATTCAACAGATAAATCATCAACTCCCGGCGATTTCTTTTTCTTCTTGAAAACAGGGCATTTTTAAGTTCAATAGCTGATAGGTCAGCTTCACAAGTGGATTTAAAGTCTTGAGTAATTGAAGGAATATTTGTTTGAATGTTTTCTAAGAAAGTTACACAATCTTTAGGATTAAAGTCAGATTTGTAAAGGTTTCCGTAAAAGTCAGTGACAAAGTTAGAAATTAATTTTGGGTCTTTTGAGAGAGTACCATTAATATTAAGAGTAGTTAATGATTTACATTTAATATTTCTTTTTTCAAGAGCAAAAAAATAATTTGTGTTTTTTTCGCCTTCTTTTAGCCATTTGGCTCTCGATCTGATAAAAGCACCCTTTGCCAAATTCAAGTAAAATTTGTCTTGCTGCATTTGAATGTTTTGTAATTCGATTTCTTCATCTTGAGTGATATTGTCTTTAGAAAGCAAGAGGTTGAGTTTTTCAGTCAGGACTATTTCATGCTTTTGTCTTTCTTGTTTAAGTTCCTTACTTCTTCTAATTGCAGAGCATCTTAATTTGTACTTAAAGAATTCCCATTTTTTGCTGTAATTATCATTCACGCCATCACTGAAAATTTCACTTACCAAATTCTTAATTGTATCATTGAACTGATTGTCTGTTAAGAGAGAGTTATTAAGTTTCCAGTAACCTCTCATGCCAACGGTCTCCTGAGAAGCCGGAAGTGTCAAAGTTATTTGTCTGTGTCTATCGTTTCATCTGGGCATTCGTAAAAATCTCCACAAAGAATTGTATATGAGTTTAAATATTTGTGTTGCAGTCCTTTCAAGTTAGAGATTACTTTGTTAAATAAAATCTTGTTGGAGGCTTGAGAGTTAAAACCATATATATTACAAACAATGAATGTGGCATTATCTTGCTTTACTGCAAGTGCAATCCATCTACCAGAATCGGAAGATATGAACTCAAGAACCTCCCCTTTAAATTTATGTTGAAAAATCAATACCCTGGCTGAGTGGTTTGTGCCATGGCTGAAGTGACCGGCATTACCCCATTGTAATTTCCAAAATTTAATATCAGCATCGGTAGAGTGTGTTTCCTGCAGTAAGACTAAATCTGCTTTAGACCTCTTACATGACAAAAAAACAACTTTTCTCTTAGTATTGTCCCTAATACCTCTGACATTTAAGGACATAACACTGAAAGATTTGAACATGAACTCCATATGACAGATAAAAATACAGACAAGGTATACCTGAGAACAAAAGAACTTACGACTTGGAAGGTGTTGAAGAAAAGTCCACCGAAGATGAGGTGGCAGTAACAACCAGTTCAAATGGTATGTCATACAACAACTTAGAATACAAATCTGCAGTATTCTATAGAAAACTTTTAGGATTAGGAAAAACAATAACTAAATAGTGAGCCAGCAAATACATATAACATTGACTGACTATTTTATACCTTAAATGTTTTATTTTTGTTGTTTTTTTTTAGTCATATATAATTTTTAATATCTTTTCCTTTTTTCGTTTCTTATTCATCCCCACAATTTTAACGAACATTACATTAATAAGAAAAAGAGCAAAATCAGGGGTAGAGAAAAATAAGCACAAAATAAATTATTGATCAAGCGATAGAACAGTCAGTTTTCAGCACTGGATTAATTTATCACAAACATGACTTCCTAAGTGAAAACACAGGTCTGGAAAAAAGAAAACAAAAAAAACCCCAAAAAGTAAGCCAGAGGGTACATATACTTCAACAAATAAACTCTTTTTTTCCAACCTTCCCCTTCCTTCCTCTCCCCACGTTGTTCATAAATATTTTAATATTAACAGAAAAAAAGAGAAAAAGAAAGTAAAGGTAGGGGCAAAAAAAAACAGAGTAAACTGTTAGTTAGTCAATATGACTTAATTTTCCACTACAATGACTCTCCTAAGTGATAAAGAGTCAAAGAGGGGATAGTTTTTGATCATTCTTTCAAGTTACCTCTGAGGGGTCAACTTTTTTCCCTTCAATGAAGATGAAGGGCCCACGGAAAGTCGCTTTCTTCCCTTCTTCACGAGCTTTTTTAACAATGGGCCACAGCTTCTCTCGTGCGACAGTGCCTGGGTGATTCTCAGACGGTTGTCCAGCAGGAACTTGGAGCCCTTGGCATCTCTCCAAACAGCATCTCGAAGCCCTCTCATGACAAATAGGACGATGGTAGACCTGTTCGAGCCGTCCTGCCGCCTCCATCCAACTCGATGGACAATGTCGATCCCATTCTCCAAGCTCTGACAGATCTTTGGGGCAGTTTTTCCTAGAATACCAACAATCTTGCGCCTGATATCCTCTCCTTCATCCTCCTTTACTCCATGTATTTTCAGCCACCATCGTCGGCTGTAGCGTTGGCATTCAGCGACCTCCGCTTTCAGTGCCTTATTTTCTTCTTGTAGTTTCTGGGCCACTTTCTCCACATCAACCAGCCCTTGTTTTTGCTGGTTGACGTCTAAGGTAAGCTGTTAAACAGTTGAAGTGAGCTTTTCCAGCTGTCTTGAGGTAGCTTCAGTTGCTCTTTTAATGTTGGAGATGGAGCGAAAAGTATCATCATGCTTCTCCGACAGTTCCCGGATTGCATTAAGAATTTCCCCGCTTTCTCTACTGCCGGCATAGGCACGCTTCACCTTTTTAGTCGGAGGCTTCAGTGGAGTGTCCGTGAGAGGGACTGCCAAGCTAGCAAACTCTTCAAAATGAAGATTAGGGTCGGAATTAAACCATGTCTTTGGTTGAGTTATTACAGGTTTGTACTCCATTTACTTCAGAGGTAGTCATGTCATCAGCGCTTCCCCAGGTAGGAGAGTTTGAGGTATTTTCGTCGGCTTCCTTCATCATGATGCTTTTAGTAGACGAGCTTTTCTTGCCTTTCCTTTTTCCTCATTTGGTTTCAAGAATGTAACAGTCGGTTAGGATAACACGTGTGTTGTCTTCATGCAAAGTTTAAAATTTCTTTCGGCTGTGTAACCGCAAACCTCCGAAGCACCCAACAGAGCGAAAGACACACGCTCACCTACACCACCGCCATCTTGGCTCCCCTCACCTCGCCACAAAGCTGCAGTGCAAGCGGTCAACTTTTACCTCTCTCTCCATCTGAAGTATGTCTTTTAACAGTTTAGATACTGCTGCGGGTGAACTGGAGCCCAGTTGTTCTGGTACACCTACGCACATTCCCGCGTCTTATCCGCCCTTCTAGGTCATCACATTTCCCTTTCAGTTCCTCCGTTAGCTTTCTGAGGTCATTCACCGTAGTTTGGAGGGAGACCACTTCGTCTGACCAGGTGGAGAGACCCCCCTCAACGTTCTCAATATCCCCCTTCATTTGCTCAATTTCGGATCTGACGGCAGCGACGCTGTTGACAATTTCAGCCCTCACCGCTTGTAGCTCATTTTTCAGTGCATCAAAGTCTTCAGTTAAGGCGCTCTTCAATTCCTGCCTTATCACCGCCGATATGTCAGTCCTCAGGGATGAAAGAATATCTGCCTTTATTACCTCGAGGTCCATGTTTGTACCTTCTGGCTTTGACTGGTCGGCAGATCGGGCGGGGCTACCTGTAGAACTCTGTGCCGAGGCTTCAGGCCTTGTGCTGGAGGAGCCGGTGTACTTGTATTTACGGAGATTTGCCGCCACGGTGATTCTCAACCAGAATCAGAGTTTAGTAATTATTGGTGACACACTTACTTAGTTAACGAAGGTTTGTGAGAGAAAAAAATCTATTGAACTTGTAAATTGAATGCTGTGAGAAAAAATCTGGGATTTTTAGGGCATATTGCTCAGCCTTAATTCTGAGTGCAACACCAAAAACATCTCCACCAGCACCCTCTCTGCACTAAAGTCACATACAGCACAAGTCATTGACAGCTTATGACAGCAAAGACAGAGAGATCAGAAACACAAGCTACCGTGTTGGCTGTTGAGGCTGACCTGAGGCCTTAAATTAAAAAAGACTCAAACAGTGATTCTTCTCCTCCAGAGTTTACAGGAGCTTTATTTTCAAACATAAAAAAGGACAACAAAAACAGGAACTATTAAATCCTGGCTCTGCTACAAGTGTGATGGTTTTCAGCTGCCGCCATCTTGTGAAGGTGATGAAGGTGACCACCTGACCTCTAAAATGGAGGACAGCAGAGTAAGGATATTAAAAAAGTCACAGTAAAATAAAGGACATATAGATGTTTGAAGGAAAAACATCTTGATTTTTTGTTTATAAAAACAGAAATGTATGATTTCATCAACCAGAGATGTTCTTGGTAGGTGAAGTTGGACATGACAGAGGTCAAAGGTTAAAAAAGCTCAAGGAATGAAGAAATTGCCTCTGTTTATATTGTGCAAATATGTTTTCTTAAAGTCATTTTTAATGTTCATTTTATTTATTCACCTATTATGAACTATTTTTTTTAATTTAAATTAAACAAGGGAAGTGAAACATTTCAGGGTTCTTGCAGGTTTCAGGAAGTCAAATTTAGGACCTTTCAAAGACCTTTTGAGACCATCCTGAATGAAATTTTAGACCAACACGACAAAGGAGAAAAATGACCTGTCATAAAGCTCTCAGAGGGGAGTGCAAGATTTAAAGGATGGAGAGAAGAGTCATAGCCATAGGGGGAGGGAAAGGACTCAAAGTTGTACGGAGGAGTCTGAGGAAATTGAGGAGGAGAAGACTGGTTGATATAGGGTGGAGGAGTCAGAGGAGGAGGGGGATAGTCACAGTCAGGGTGAAAGCCAGATAAGTCAAAGGGGCTGAAAAAGGAGTGAGAGGAAGACTCAGAAAAGTGTGGAGGAGTTTGAGGAGGAAGAGGAGGCTGAGGAGGAGATAGCAGGTTGGCTGGAGGAGTCAGAGGAGGGGGGGGGACAGTCGCAGTCAGGTTGACAGTCAGATGAGTCAGAGGAGGTGAAAGAGGAGTGAGAGGAAGACTCAGAAAAGAATGGTGGAGTCTGAGGAGGAAGAGGAGACTGGGAATGAGACGGCTGGCTAACAGGAGGAGGTGGAAGAGTCAAAAGAGGGAGAGAAGAGTCAAGGAAGGAGTTATTCAAGGGTACAGAGGGCTCAGTGTAATGGAGAGAAGTCCGGGGAGGAAGAGGAGATTGAGGAAGGGACAGCTGGTCCAAAATAGGGGGTGGGATCATGACAGGAGGGGAAGAAGGAGTTGGGGAGAAGAAGGTAAAGAGAAAAGGTCCAGAGTTGGGGGGAGGAGTCTGGGGAGGAAGAGGAGAGTCAGAGAGGGAAATATTAGAGGGTGGAAAAGACTCAGGGGAAGATGGAGGAGTCTGCAAAACTGGAGATGGAGGAGACAGCAGAGGAGGAGGAGAACTTCTAGATGAAGAGCTAGAAGAAGAGGGAGAGCCTGGAGGGGTGTGGTTAGTATACCCACATTGGGATCCAGTGGAGCAGCAGCTTGAGGGGGCCTGGACCTCCATGAAGTTCACGTCACCTCCTGCAAAGCCCGGCTCAAGGGGCTCCATCTGGACCAATGTGGACTCACCTGTGTGCCCAGGAGGGGGGCTGCCAGAGTGGTCCTGGATCACTGGGGGGCACTGGTCTTCATCTTCTTCCGGGACGGAGAATGGAGTTGGATCGGGGCTCTGAAGACAGAAACAAACTAAAGGTCAGGATATGAAGTTCAAAACCACGACATGGCATCAGCAAACTCAGCAGAGAGACTTTAAGTGGTCACCAACACACATCTGTCATTATTTACAGCAGAGAAGAGACTCTGGTCTCCAACAGGGACACATTACTTTGACTATAACTTCACATTATTAAGAAGACATCATATCATCATCTCTGAGTGACAAAACGATCAGATTTAGCTTTTACAAGACTGTAGAAGACCAAAATTCACATTATGAAACCCAAATGCATTTAACAACATTTTATAACCAATGGTTGAACCGGTGATAAAGAAAATTACTTTTCAATTAAAACACATAAAGAGTCTTTCTGACACAAGTATTTCAGTCATTAAAGATTTTATTTGTAATCTTCCTATATTTGTGTTTCTATTTCCAGGCTGTGATGCATTTGATCTCTGGCAGCAACTCAGGTTCAATTCCTTCATGGTAGATTGTGAGAATTTAATTGGCATTAAATGAATAATTATTGGCTTTGAGATGAGGGCATTACATTCACCTATTTGCCTCATTGAGACAACCTAATCTAACATAAAAACACAGAGTGAAACTGTAAAGTTAACTAAAGAAAAGTGTCGGGAAAAGGCAAAGACATTAAAGACGAAAACTGTGAGAAACAATCCCCTGTTCATATACACTCTTTCTATTAAACAGAAATCAGAGGAGGGCAGCAAAAATACAAGTTTAGTGGATTCTGAGCCAGAACCTGATGCTACAGCAGCTCACCTTGAGTGAGCCCTTTTCAAAGTAATTATGGTATATTTTATTTCTTATGAACAAAGAGGTGGCCGCTCTTTCGCGATGAGAGGTGCTGCAGAAGACAAATAAAATGTCACAGAGCTGTAACACATGGAGTGAGTCATGGAGCAGAACAGATGAAAAAAGAGAAAAAAATTAGTTTTCTCATCTGTTCTGATGTTTCTAAGTTTATCTGAGAGCAGAGCAGACAGGGGCAGACTGTTCACTGACCGACACTGTTTCACAGAAACATACAGTAATGTACAAATGTGCACGGATGAAATGGAGAGCAGTGTATCATCATGCCATGATCCTGCTAGTTCTGCTTTATTTTGTATGGTTTTTCCTTTTATCTCTTGAGTTGGCCTCTTGTTCCTCTTGTCTTGTGTTTCCTTTGTTACTGTCATGATCCTGCTCTTTGACGTAGTTAAGTCACCCATTTTGCGGTCATGTTTTGTGTCTTGTCATGTGTTTCCTGTTTTATTTTGAAATCTCTCTGTTCCATTTGGTGTTTTCCTGCCCTCCCTTCTGTATGCCTCTGATTATGATTCCCTCCACCTGTGTGACTGTCTCACCTGTGTCTGATTACTCCCCAGTGTATTCTTTGTGGGTTCACTCCTCTTCATGTCACAGCCACAGTGTGAGTCTTCTTCAGTGTTCCTCTGTGTTTTCTTCAGTGTTCATCCAGTTTTGTAGGCAGTTTCTGTTTCCTAGTGGACTCTTTAGTGACTTTGATTTGTACTTTTTTTACATGGTTGGATTTGTTACTTTGTTAGACATTTTTGTTGAGAACTTTGATTCTTTGAAAGAGACTTTATTTTGTATTTTGGACTTTTTTTTGTTAACTAATATTTTTTTTGGATCCCTTTTTAGTTAACAAAGCTTTTTTTGTGTTAATCTGCTTTTGGGTCTCTCCAGTTTATGTTTTTCTTGGTTTACCCTTGTTTCAAGTCTTGACACATCAGTGATCTGTTAATTATAAAAAAAGCTCAGGAACACGTCTGTATGAACCTTCACTGTGAACGTTTGTCTATGGAGAGCTGTTAAAGGCTGCTTTCAGCATTAATTTTCCTCAATATTCAAATAAATTCATAAAAATATTTTACTTTCCTTTATTGAAAACTGTTATTTCTGCCTGATATTGGTGCCATGTTAGTAAACTAAGTTTATCAGATATAATACAAACAGGGTAAAGACGTATGAGTCATGTTTTTTGTCTCTTATCTTATGCTTAGTGGAGACACCAAGTATTAATCTCTCCAGCCTCTCCCTCTCCCCTTTAAATACATTATTTAATGCTTGTAGAGGCAAAATAAACTAAGGTCGCTTTAAGAAACATCAGATGTGGAGCTGATTCAGGACCACATATGAAAGAGGCCTGGATCTGATTTGTGCTGCTCAGAC
The DNA here is from genome assembly GCA_037902135.1 of Cetoscarus ocellatus. Classification (NCBI taxonomy): domain Eukaryota; kingdom Metazoa; phylum Chordata; class Actinopteri; order Labriformes; family Labridae; genus Cetoscarus; species Cetoscarus ocellatus. Next base: position 1,128,982 of record JBAMNC010000366.1, read on the forward strand.
TGTCATAAACACCAAACATGTGATATATGGGGGGAAAAGCAGATTTGGGCTTCTTTTGCCTGCAGTGTGAAGGCAGCCAAAGAGAGGCATACTGTTTATGTGCACTTGGAGACAAAATACTCCAAGGTCTAAATGAGGATTTGACCTCTCATCTGTTTTTAACTGTTATACATCCCTTGTTCACCTGCTGGTCAGTAGATGTGGGAGGACAGGAGTCAGTTGACCTCTTATTTTTTCTCACACGGTCATGATTTGATCTACTATGATTTCTGTTTAATTTATGATTCACTTGAGTTTTATGTTGTATTTTTTTTTATTTTTTTGGTAAGGGTTGTCATGTTTGTATATTTGATACAAATTTTGCTGAAACTTTCAGGAGATGTTGGTAATGGCCCAGCTTAAAAATGATTAGATTTTGGTGGTGATCCAGATAACCACCATTAGCGAACAATTCTTTTTGCTCAATAACTGTCTAACTAATAATGATATCAACATGATTCTGAGTGCTAGGTGTGGGTTTTCAGGGTCATGAATCATATTATGATGGTAACTTTATCATGGAACTATTGCCTATAGATGTAACAACAATATGTGAGCTACCTTGGTGGAGGTTTGCGTTCTCTGAGTGCTTTCTATATGTTTTGTCTTGTATTTAAATTGCTCATGATACGGTGCCTCTTGACACCAGAGAGAGGCCCTCACCTGTGCACACCTGTGGTGACTGAAACAATAATTACTCCCTTTGTCTCAGTGTGTCACCACACCCTGACGAAGGCACAAGCTGGTACTTATTGATGTGATTTACTAACCATTTTGAGTGCTTGGACTTCTTGGGTTTTAAACTTGCTCTCTCTTATTTTTACATAATGGGGGTTTGTTGTGACATTTACAAACGGTGCCAAAACAGAAGCAAAATGGGACAAAAAGTCTGCACACCAGAAGCTGCTCCAAAGTCAGTTTTAATGAGGATTATGACCAGAAATGTGATGTTTTGGGTCCAGGCTCTTCCTCAGACATGAACAGAGTAAAAAAGTAAAAATAAAAATAAAAATAAAAATAAATATATACAATCCAGGAGGTCACCTGACCAGTCATGTGATCCTTACAATCATACAAGAGGCAAATTTAACAAAGATGAGCATTTATACAACATAGCTACCTTAAAGATAACATTGTAGGTAGGGCCATTAGATTTAAGAATAAATACAAAGATATATTGATACACATGAATCCCAAGTTCTCACCTCACCACCACCATACCTGACTTTCCTGTCACTCAAGGCCAAGCCACACCCCCAACATTGTAAAAGCCGACCGTCAGACCTTCATTTCCTCTTTCCTCCAGACCATGGATCACCAGTGAACAAAGGGAGCCTGAATGGTGTGGAAAGTGGACTTGATTCTTATAACTTTTGATTGTTCACAAAATTTGTTTTATTTCTAATATGACATATTGTCTTATATTATTTCTTTAGATTACCACTCCACTGACCTCAAATTTATTGACAAATTAAGACACCTGAAGTGGATGCATTGATGATGTAAGCTGAGTAAGCTAATTTAAACATTCATTTAACATTATAGGTCTTTATTTAAACTGTACATGCTAATACATCATGTTTCCTTTCCTTTGAATGTTTGTATAGAAAAAATCATCCACCAAAGGCGAAGAAAGAAAAAAAAAAAACCTCCTAAACAGAATTGGATCCTGTGTTTTGATGTTTACTCAACATAAGTTGTTCAATGAGCCGGCATCATTTACATCTTAACCTTTTACAATAGATATGTACAAAAACTAGGCACCTTGAATCACATGACTGAAAATCGGGGAGTATCATTCAAAATGACATGTAATACAAGGAGAGACATGCATACAAATAACTAAAGAGGTACCTTTAATAATTCAGAAGGGTGAAAATACTTATATTCATAAACACAAATGTCAGCTGTGAATTAAGGACATGTTAACATTTATCATAGACAATGGAATACTTGACCCAAACACCATGGACTGGGAGACAAATGTAGACATCAGAAACAAAGCAGGCACAGCCTCCCAACATATTTAAGTACAAATAATGTTCAGGACAGTAGTTATGGAAAAGGACTGTTTTTCAGCCCTGGAGTTTCAAGTTCAGACCAGCCTACTCAATTCTCGACCTCTAAATGGAGATAAAGTTTCAGAATATATGGCATTTGTTATGATTTGGTGCTATACAAATAAAGATTGGTTGAATAATATTACGTTGAAACAGTGGCACATTATCTAAAATTCGTCTGCGTCAAATACACAGTTTTGTTTGATATTACTCTCACCTCATAAACCATGGGGTCTTTATAGGGAGCTGCTTGGATCTGGTCTGGGGGGTCTTTATTTTATGTAGTCCAAACACTTTATTTATAACCAAAGTGGCCTACAAATTCAATTTTTATTTGTGTTGCTCAAAAAGGCACTGTCCATACAGTCATTGATGGAGCATTCCTCTAAACATAGATTTATTTTTGTACATTTTCATTATCATAAATTCTTGTCTTCTTAGTTTATTTGTCCTTTTCTTATTTTACTCCGCTTTGTCTTTCTAATACATGCTGCTGTCTCATCTTAATAGTTCTACATCTCTATAATTCATGTAACAATTTCAAAAACTGTTCTCTTTTGGTGTAGCAAATGTATTCAACCCTCAACATAATTCATTTGACTGCACTTTTTGAACAAATTAAAACAGTGATCAAATTTATTGAAATAAAATTTGAATATTAATTGCATTGTATGCAGATTTGCTGTGGCCTGCACTGTTGGCCTCTTATTAAGATTCAGCATGATTTTATACATTTGTATATAAAATTTGATTCTTACCATTTATCATTAAAAATGTACTGGTGATGGGAAAGTTTGTTTTATCCTGTTTGCTACAATCTCCTTTTTATAATCTGATACTTTAAGATGGCCACACCTATACTTAGACTGTTTTCCAACCTCTCATGGTCTATCAATGTCTCTCACCTTGTGACCTGCAGCTCTCCATCTGTCTGTTTGTCCATTTGAACCAAATTTATGATTCATATGTTGATGCATTTCATCAGACCAAGTGCCTAAGATCATGTTAAACTGGGTTAACCCTCCCCAGGTCACTTCAGGTCTGTTTGTCTTTACCCCTTGTCTGAATCAAAAGAGACAGACTTGATGTGTATTTAATGTACCTTAACATCTCCTCTCTCTTCCTACTGTCACAGCACACAGTGTGTGATACAACACATTAGACCATTCTTCTTTATTCTTCCATAATAAATTATAATAGTTAAAATAATTAAAAATAACAATAAATGATTATCATGATAGTGATAGCCTTCTAAAAGACATACTAAATCATTATGTCTTGATAATCCAAACTATTTTGAGCCATTGAGGAAAAAAACAAACATTTTTAAGGGGTCGAAAGTCTGTAAAACAAAAGTCAGGTTTCTGATGTTTCTTTTCTTTTCTTTATTCATATTTCTGTCTTAAAATCACAATATTTTGACTTCAATCCCAGATTTTTAAATTTATTCTCACAAATTCAACTTCTTAAACTTCTAAATTAATCCAAGAATTAATTTAATTATTCAGAATTCTGACTTAATCTCAGAATACTGACTTAATCTCAGAATACTGACTTTAATCTCAAAAGCATGACTTTTTTCATGCTTTTATTTATGACTTTTTTCTCTCATAATGCCGACTCTAATTTAAGATTTGTGACTTTTTCATCCCATAATGCTGACTTTAATTTAAGATTTGTGACTTTTTCCTCTCATAATGCTGACTTTAATTTAAGATTTGTGACTTTTTCCTCTCATGATGCTGACTTTATTTTAAGATGTGTGACTTTTTTCTCTCATAATGCTGACTTTAATTTAAGATTTGTGACTTTTTCATCCCATAATGCTGACTTTAATTTAAGATTTGTGACTTTTTCCTCTCATAATGCTGACTTTAATTTAAGATTTGTGACTTTTTCCTCTCATGATGCTGACTTTATTTTAAGATGTGTGACTTTTTTCTCTCATAATGCTTACTTTTATCTCAGGGTTTTGCTTTTTTTTACTCATAACTGTTTTTTCGATTTCAGAATTCTGATTTTTTTTTTTTCCTCAGGATTTTGACTTTTTTTTTTAGAATTCTGGATTTATCTCTAAATTCTGACTTTTTTCTTTCATAATGCCAACTTTAATTTAATAATTCTGACTTTTAATCTCAGAATGTTTGCTTTTTTCACAAACTCACAAAGAAAAAATTACAACTTCTGTTTTATTCCAGTGGCCCTCAGCAAAGCAAAAGGATCCAAATATGTATTTATTAGATTTGGACTGTAAATGACAACAATATCTCTAAATGAAAACAATAATTGATGGTAAAACAAAAATAATAAAATAAGCAGAGATAAACTGACATGGCTTTTTATTTTAAATATTTTGTCCTACAAACATAGTAATAAACAGGATTTTATAAATGAAGCTAAAACGGGCTGGATAATGGCAGCTGTTTCACAATGCTACCTCCTCGGTTGCTACTCCTGATAAATATTGAACCACTGGTGAATCAGTCAGGCGCTCGTGGCTCCAGCTCATATCAGCCAATCAGAGACCAGTATCCTTCTCGTGCCCGCCCCTTCATTCATCCTATTGGCTGAATTATGATACGTAATGGCGTTATGGGCGGAGTCTGTGACCGTACCGTGTCGTCCCCCCCAGTTGTTTCATGAAAATCAGCACCTGGTTCAGGAGGACAGACGAGCCGAGTCGCAGCGTCCCTGCCTGACAGTTATTTACGGTGAGTGAGACACGGTTATTGGGCATCTTTACCCGGGATATAATCCGGGATTACAGCTTTTGTTCGGTTATTATCAACAACAATAATACCCTATACCTCAGGTGCAGGCTTCCGTGTTAAACAACGCATCTTTACTCTCATTGAAGTACAGCCTCTAAGACTGCAGGTTTTCTTCACTTTGATGCATGAAAATCTCCAAAAATGTCCTTTAAAGGTCTTTGTTTTGTTAACGTTATGCAACAATAGTCCCTCCCTCTCCTCATGGTTCCTGTGTGAGTCCGAGCTGCTGTGGAAACACGCCAAACATGCACGTTTTGGGACGCACCAGAGTCATTCAGGTCATCAGTTCTTTGGTGAGTTTGGCTTTACAGTGAGGACTAAAACAGAGCAGGACAGGCAGCCTCACCTTTGCTCCAGATGGACTTCATGTCAGTGAAGGGGTGTGCGAAGTGAGTGTGTGTTAATGAGCAAGGCCGCCCCTAGGGGGGGTGAAGAGGTAAGCTTTGGGGGGCCCAGAGTCATGTAGTGACATGTAGAGTCATGGTCCATCCTCATTTTAGACCATGATTTCTATTATTTCAACCCTGAGGTCCTCCTGTAGTAACTGCTCTTTCCCTAAGCCCTTTTAGGATATTTGATATAGTTAGAGGTTCAAAAAAGGAGGAAAAAGAGTGTTTTGGTGGTTAACTCCAGTCCCCAAAATGTATAGCAGTCAGAATTCATTTTCATTATTTTAACCCTCTAAATGCCCGTTTATTTCATGATGTCTTGTGTTTAAACAAAAAAAATATTCTGTTTGATGGATGAAAATCTGTTTTTTTTGTGCAGCTAACATCAGTCTGGGATTGATTTTGAAAGATTACTTTTAGTGCACTTATTTAAAAAAAAAAAAAAAAAACCTCACACTTTTCCCCTTAAGGCCCTTTTTGGTCATTGGATATATTACAAAATGCTAAACATGAAAAAAATGTGCCAGTTTATTTACATAATGCAGCTTTTTTTACTTAAACAAATAATTATCCTTTACTTGATAAGTGCCCAATTTATTTTAAGAATTATCGGTCTGTGATATGTCAATGATTAGCAGCAACTGGAAATTTCAACTAGTTGAAATATTTTATTCCATTGTTGTATCCTGCCAGTTTAATCAAGGTAATCATTTCCCACAATGCCAACATGAAATCATGGCATAATCTAGGTGGGATTTCTTTAGGTTTACAGAGGAATAAACAGAATTTTATATTTCTGTACTGCTATGGCTTTAGAATGAAAACGTGGTTTTAATGATGGTCAATGCGGCCTAAAAGGGCTCCATTGGGGAAGACTTAGTTTTTTGTCTACTCAGTGGAAAATTGTGTTAACACAGTGTGGATGCTGTAATTCCAAAATTCATGGAAAAATCAGCCTCTTTGTCCGATATCCTCCAAAAACAATTTGTATTTGTTGTTGCCTGTTTCAAAGTGTAAACCTCCTCCTGCTATAAATAGTACAATCATTATTTCTATGATATCAATGGTGTGGATGGGACTATGTAACCCAATAGTTAGCTCAGTAATGCTTGGTCTGTCCAGCTGTAGTAAAACCTCCAACAAGTATTTTTTTTTTATCAACTCAACAAGTTGTCCAGAGGTGAATGTCCTCAGTACTGATGGTACTTATCCATCATGATCATGTTGATTTTATTAGGGCTGCATGATATTGTCAGACCAGTATGAGCATTGGCAGATATTTGCAGAAAAAGTTGATCATGGGTTTTGGCAGATGTGAAATTTTTGGCTGATATTAACATTGGATATTTTGATTCCCCAACTGGACAAAATATGCCATATATTGCCCATAATTTTGGAAAAATGTGAATTGTATAATTTAATACAAGCAGTATTGTTTTTCTTGCTTCACAGCTGTTTCTAACACAAATGGACTGTAACCATGACAGGAAAATGTCAATTTTAGTTACGTCAAGCCTTTAAGCTTTTAACACTAAATATTCGCTATTGCTATTGGTGATACTGATTTCATATTGGCATATCAAATATCAGCAAAAATCTAAGATTGTGCATCTCTAGATATTTTTATTGCCCTTTTTCAGCATATTTTCCTTTTTTTTTTTTTTTTTTTTTTTTTTTTTTTTTTTTACATTTACTGCCTGTATTTAAGTGACAGGACAGTGAATAGACTTGACAGTTGGGGAGAGAGTGTGGCATGACATGAGGTTAAGGAGCCACAAGTCAAATTTAAGCTAGGCCAGGCACCTCCAGGACTACAGCCTCTACATGGGCCCATCCATGTCTGTGGGCAGGGCTGTCAGTGGGGTTGGAGGGAGATGCATTCACACAGGCTGTTTGCAGTTGTAATAGATGTACATTTTAATTAATGTTTTTCAAGCTACACAGAGTAGAGTATTATGACATGTCTCTGTTCATGTAATATTTATCAAGCTGACCTCTTCTCTGTTTGTTATCTAAGATCTCCAGGGACATGCTCTCTGATTTCCCCTGTTATCTCATTATCTGCACAAGTGTTTGACCTGTGAGACTTACCTACATGTGGTGTCCTCTAAAGACACTTTCCTTGTAATGTTAGTGGAGGGAGCACACAGACCATGAAACTCCTCACAAATGATGATGGCAACATTCATTTTGTCATTTGTTCTTGGACTGGGCAATATGTTGAGTTTTTTTTTTTTTTAATCTGACAATTTAATTTTTAGATAAGACATAAGGTAAGAAAATTTCTATTTGGGTTTATGTTGATTTGAAAGAAAAAAACAGACATGGGGTCATATTGCTTAGTGAAAGATGATGTACAGGACGAACCACGAACAGTAATATGTAGGGCTGAACTTCAAAAAATGACATAGCAATATTATTTCCTCCTGCAATATACACTTTAGGGGTGTGCAAAAAATAAATTTTGCGTTTGAATTGAATCACATCTATTAAAAGATTCTGAATAAGTTCAAAACATCCACGAATCGATCTTTAAACACCTTTTTGAACACACTTCATACTGCAGTATGTAAATTGTTGTAAAAAATCTGATTAAAAACATCACACAGACATGCTTTGATTGGTTTGATTTGTGAAATGGTTTGACTAGAAAACCGATTTTGAACTGAATCATGACCTCTAAAATCTGAATTAAATCAAAATGTATACTATTGTAAGTTTCTCCACCTTTATACACTCACTGCCAGTTTACAAGGTACTCCCATTCAATTGCTCATTACCACAAATAGCTTAATAGTAAATCACATGACCGTAGCACAATGCATTGAAGCAATTAGACATGGTCAAGACCAGTGGTTCCCAAATGGTGTGGCACCAGTGTGCCTTGAGGCATGTCCACTTGTGCCTTGGAAATTTGTACAACTAATGAATGAGTTTCAGATTACTCCATCAGTCACTTTTCCATATTTATGTAGCCATTCAGCCTCAAATTCTGTTTTAAAGATCCCATGTTCAGGTGTGTTTACCATTTACACCATATCTTGGGTGTTTATCAAACAAGGGTTTGATTTAAGTTGAATAAATAAATTAAAATAATTGTCTCTGAAAAGGATCAGATGCAGGAAACACACATGTAGGTGTAGACTGTATAGTTATTACATCATAAACCCCAGGAAGTAAAAACAGAGCATCAGGTCAAGAGCACAAGCTCTGTTCCTAACAAAAATTGACTTATTTCTTTCAGTGTTATAGTGTTTTTTGCAAGGAGCAAATGTAAAACAGGAAAAACAGCATTTAACTCTTGCAAAAATGAAACCATTGATATTTAAATGTACCCATGCAATGATGAGAAGGTGCATCAATATTGTACATTTTTGTAATTTGCCGATTTTCCAGCCGATATGGCCGATATGTGTGGTCGATATCTTGGCTGTAAATATCTGCAAAAATTTCAATATTGGCTGATACTGATATCAAACCGATAGTATCATGCATTCCTAGTCTTTTCCCATTCATAAGTTGACCTAATTTTTTTGATTTTGCATCCTGTTTTGTTTAGATTTGTGTCACTGAATTGATGAGCATATCACTTTAAGAAAATCTTCATTGGATAAATATTTCAAGAGTTATTCAGTTCCCAGTCAAATTTTAGTGGGCATTACTTAATAAAAATAAATATATCAGAATGGAAACTAACAGGAACACACGATTAAGGGTTATTTTCCATACTGTAAACATTGTGTGCCTTGAGCAGAAAAGGTTTGAAAACCACTGGTCAAGGGGACAAAGTTCAAACTGAGCATCAGAGTGGGGAAGAAAGTTGATATAAGTGACCTTAAATGTGGCATGGTTAGTGGTGCCAGATGAGCTGGTCTGAGTACCTCAAAAACTGCTTTACACACAGCTATCTCTAGGGTTTACAGAAAATGGTCCCCAAAAAAGAGGAAATTCTCCAGTGAGTGGTAGTTTCCCGGAAAAATGCTTTGCTGATGTCAGAAGAGAATGATTAGAGTGGTTTGAGATGATGAAAGGGCAACAGCAACTCAAATAACCTTGTGTTACAACCAAGGTGTGAAGAGGACTTTCTGAATAGGTCAAACCATGAAGCATTTGGGCTACAGCAGCAGAAGACTACACTGAAAACTGTGGCAACTATTCACACAGGCTGACCAAGAGGAGACTGGAGAAATGTTGCCTGGACATTCAGATGGTAGGGTCTGAATTTGGAATAAACAACAAAAAACATGGATTCTTCCTGCCTTATATCAACAGTTCAGGCTGCAGAAGGAAAAAGTCTTGTGAGTTAAAATGTGAACGTTTAGTGTTGGCTGTATTAAAGTTAGTCCACCATGGTGTAGTATCACAACAGGATATTTGATAATAATTGCTCTTTTTCAGATTGTATTCACTCTTCAAACATAATTAAAGTAGTGTTCACTTTTATAGGTTGTTATGATGAGAATAATAACCCAAAAACCCAGCAGCGTTTTATTTAGGGAACCAGTTTGATGCTTAGTTTTGGGTTGGTCAACAGAGATATGTCGCATACACTGCCCTTTAAAAGTGGCACATAGCTGTATTGCTGTCATTAAACATGTTGACCTCATTCTTCATTTACAATCTAGTTTATGGCTCACTAAAACACTGTCAGGCCTGATAATCTGCACAGCTCTTTGGAAGGTTCACTACTAAACCAAATGTGCTGAGGAATACAGTATTACATTAAACATGGGCTCTCAAAGTTATGTTTCCTGTTCTTGCTGATATTTCACTGATGGATTGGCTAGATACTCAAGCTTTGCCACAGCCGTGTTTACCTTCCACTGGCACACAGCTACATGCAACCAAACTGTAGAGAAACTGATGTTTGGGGGATTTTTTTTATATTTATATATTGTTTTTTACTGTGGAAAGGGAACAAAAGAATGTGAATGCTCTTTCCAGGTAATAGATTACTTCAGTGACAATTGAACAATAAACAAAAACAATAAACTGTTAACAAAATATGTGAACTGTAAAATCAGCTCTTTTGTTATATGTACGACAGAAATATAGTCAAAGTACTCCAAAATATTACTTTACCCTGAACACTGGTACAATGCTTAGTGAACTCAATGGAAAACAATATATTGAAGATGTTTTGGATAAATATTGAGTTTACTTTTTATTTAGTAATGTATTTGAGTCAAGTTTTTTCCACAACTTGACAGATTATTGTCACTTCACTTTCATAAACATTTTTGGCCCATGTCGATGTGATTTAAAACTGACATTATTGTTTAATGTTCATTTACACAAAATATTAAACAGAAAATATTAAACAGTTTTATTTAGTTCTTCACCATGTAGCTAAACTTATATTTTTGGTTCATACTGTCCAGCCATAGATGGTGTCTTTAACTATTGTAAGCATCTAAAGTGCAAAATAAAGCACAGCCGTCACTGCATGTCTGAGCTTCTCCATCCAGCTTTACGCGACCGTAAAGCTGGATGGATTCTCCCTCATACGGGCAGACAGGACAAAGAGGAGCGGTAAGAGAAAAGGAGGGGGGCTGGCGGTGTTTGTGAACGATAGATGGTGTAACTCCAGGCACATCACTGTCAAAGAGCAGCACTGCTGTCCGGACATTGAGCTGTTGGCTGTTAGTTTGAGGCCGTACTATCTGCCGCGGGAATTTTCACACGCCATTGTGGTGACTGTATATTCCTCCCTCCGCTAACGCCGATGCAGCCTGTGACGTCATCAACACCGCGGTCCACAGGCTGCAGACTCAGAGCCCTCAGGCCCTCTTACTGATCTCTGGAGACTTCAACCATGCCTCTCTGTCCTCCACTCTGCCTAAATTCATCCAGTATGTCACATGTGCCACCAGAGAAAATAAAACACTGGACTTATTCTATGCCAACACCAAGAAGGCATATAACTCATCACCTCTCCCCCCTCTGGGAAAAGCTGATCACAACCTGGTTCATCTCCTGCCTGTTTACAAGCCCCTGTTTAACAGGCAACCAGCTGTGTCCCGCACGGTGAAGAAGTGGTCTGACGAGGCTGAAGAGGCTCTGAGGGACTGCTTTGAAACTACAGTGTGGGAAATATTCAGTGACTCTCATGAGGAGGACATCGACAGTTTAACAGACACCATCACGGACTATATAAACTTCTGTGTGGAGAATACCGTACCCACCAGGACAGTACGGTATTTCTCTAACAACAAACCCTGGATTACTCCTGACATTAAGGCTCTTTTAAAGGAGAAGAAGAGGGCCTTCAGGTCAGGAAACAGAGAGGAGCTGAAGACCGTCCAGAAGGAGCTGAGGAGGAAAATCAGGGAGGAGAAGGACAGATACAGGAAGAAGATGGAGGAACAGCTGCAGGAGAGAAACACCAAGGGAGTCTGGGAAGGCCTAAAAACCATCTTGGGCCACCAGGGGTCCAACTCCCAGACAGCCGGGGACCAGAGGTGGGCAGATGAACTGAACACCTACTTCTGTAGGTTTGAGGAAGTGTCTGCCCCTCCCCCAGCTGTGACAGCCCTGCAGCAGCCCCCGTCCATCGCTCTCCCAGCACTCTGCCCAAGTCCTCCCCCCACCCCCCTCACCTCCCCCGCTACAGTACCCAGCTCACCACCACCAGCACTCTGCCCAAGTCCTCCCCCCAGCCCCCCCTCACCTCCCCCTCCCCCCCCTACAGTACCCAGGAGACCATCACCAGCCCCCGCTCACCTCCCCCCCTCCAGCATCCAGCCCCACACCCCAGGACACACAGCCCCCCTGCTCCACCCTGTCCCTCACACCTCTCCAGGTGAGGAATCAGCTCAGGAGGATAAAGACCAGGAAGGCTGCAGGACCAGACGGCCTCAGTCCCAGACTGCTCAGGTCCTGCTCAGACCAGCTGAGTGGGATTGTTGGACACCTGTTCAACCTGAGCCTGAAACTGGGAAGGGTACCACGCCTCTGGAAGACATCCTGCGTGGTACCAGTGCCAAAACCCCCCCATCCCAAGGACCCTAGCTGCTACAGACCGGTGGCCCTCACATCCCACCTCATGAAGGCCCTGGAGCGGCTGGTCCTTGCCAACCTGCGCCCCTGGTGAGCTCGTCCATGGACCCACTGCAGTTTGCGCACCAGACTGGAATCGGAGTGGACGACGCCATCATTTTCCTCCTCCATCGAGCTCTGTCACACCTGGAGTCGCCTGGGAGCTCTGTTCGGGTCCTTTTCCTGGACCTCAGCAGTGCTTTCAACACCATTAGGCCGGCCATCCTGAGGGACAAGCTGGAGCTCTCTGGTGTGGACCAACACCTCACATGCTGGATTGTGGACTACCTCACCAACCGCCCACAGTATGTGAGGACCCGGGACTGTGTGTCAGAGACTGCCCTCTGTAGTATAGGGGCCCCCCAGGGAACGGTGCTGGCGCCGTTCCTCTTCACCCTCTATACTGCAGACTTTTCCCACCTGTCACCCACCTGCCACCTCCAGAAATTCTCTGATGACTCTGCCATCGTCGGCCTCATCACAGACGGGGACGACCAGTCGTATAGAGAACTCATCCAGGACTTTGTGGACTGGTGCCAGCAGAACCACCTGCACATCAACTCTGATAAGACCAAGGAGTTGGTTGTGGACTTCCACAGGCGCCCCCACTCCCCCCCATCACCAGTGAACATTCAGGGAAGGGACATTGAGATGGTGACATCTTATAAGTACCTGGGTGTTCATCTTAACAATAAACTGGACAGGACTCATAATACTACTGCACTTTACAAAAGAGGACAGAGCAGACTCTATCTGCTGAGGAGGCTGAGGTCTTTTGGGGTGCAGGGGGCACCCCTGAAGACCTTCTACAACTCTGTTGTGGCCTCGGCAGTCTTCTATGGAGTGGTCTGCTGGGGGAGCAGCATCACTGCGGCTGACAGGAAGAGACTGGATAAACTGATAAAAAAGGCCAGCTCAGTCCTGGGATGCCCTCTGGAACCAGTGGAGGAGGTGGTGGAGAGGAGGACTACAACCAAGCTGTCCTCCATGATGGACAGGGACTCCCACCCCCTCCAACACACACTCACTGCACTAAGGAGCTCCGTGAGTGACAGGATGCTCCACCCGAAGTGTGTGACGGAGAGGTATCGCAGGTCCTTCCTTCCTGCACCTGTCAGACTTCATAACAAAAACCTCTCCAGTGTGCAATAAACCACATTTATATTTATATGTGATAATGTTTCTCGGCAAAATACCAGACATGTACATAGCCACCATATTCATATTATAATATCACAAATCTCATCCTGTAAAATATCAACATGTATATAACCATCTGTCAAACAACAAACATGTACATCAGGACTGTAAATATGCCTATGACTTTATAGTATATACTTTTTTTACATTTTTCAAAAAATTTTATTTCTATTTTTGCATTACTGTACTTGATCTGTAATTACCTTATCTTTCAGTACTTCTCTTGTATCCTGCAGCTGCTGTATATTTTGGAATTTCCCCCTGTGGGACTAATAAAGGATACTTTATCTTATCTTATCTTATCTTATCTTATCTTATCTTAAATCTTTTGACAGGAATAAACGGTGAAGTGGCCATGGAAGCTGCCAGGAGACGGACGCAGCCCAGTGCCAACGGCAAATCGTCTGAACACGAGGAGCAGCCTGCACAGTGGGGGAGAGCATGGTAGGTCCACATCTTGGTCTTTAATCTCATCAAGGAATACAAAGACAACACAGAGTGGGGAATAATCGACACAAAAAGTCACATAAACACAGTTAGGCAATCTGAAAGTTCTTACAACAAAAACAAGCAAACTACAATAGCTTATAAACCTGTGCAATTGATATTTAATGTCTTTCTAAATATTAAGATATTAGTTTTGAAAAGGTACCAAATTCCCACATTTTGATATAACTCCAGTAATAATATTTATTCAGTATTGATGCCATAATTCTTAGTTGTTTTGGTACCATGGCCACAAAATATAACAGTCTCAAGCACCATCAGGAAATTCAGAAATTTCTTCTTTTTTATCACAAAAAATGCAATCAAACGACTTAACGCTGACGGATTTCACCACACTGTGTGCAATTTCAGACAGTTAGCACTTGTAAATTACTTTAACTAACTTTTAATCTTAAACAAATCAAAGCTGCTGTCTCTTTTGGTTTCTGGTGCTTTTTAAATAAAAAAAGAACAAAAACCTGTTTGATTTTATAATCTACAGTAATACCTTAAATACCTTAAATACCTTCAAACTTGTAAGGAGTAAAGATTGTATTGATTCAAACCAGGGATGGCAGCTCTGGTCACCAATATTAACATCCATATTAAAGAGAGCCATATTAAAATCATCGGTTTTCATAGTTTGAAGGGCACTGAAAGAGACACATCTGATGAGCTAATCAGAATTTAAGTCCTTGGGCCAGTTATGGGTTTGGGTTAGAGCTAAATTCCCCTCTTCTGTCACATATTTCATGGTATTTATTTGGTTACCCTTTTCAGAAAATAAAATGTATATTTAAGAAAAAATATTTCCAACTGAATGAAAACCAGCATGTGGCCCACCTTAAGTTCGACCACACTGCTGTTTGCTTTTGAAGAATCTGTTGTACAGAATAATTTCATCACACAAAATCATTACTGTAGGTGATCATGAGGGGTGGAACTTGTTGGATAAATCAGATCTGCCTTAGATATCATCAACAAAACCATATCTTAAATAATAGAAAGAATAAAATGGCCCTAAAATGTTTTTTTGGTGGGAGTGAAGTAGTAATCCATGTATTTGATGTCTACTTCGTCTCTCATCGAGCATCATACTTGAACCTCTTATAACTTTACAATATTATCCCACAGTGAACTTTGTCATAGGATTCGTAGAGTTGTGACACAATGATTGAATTTTTTCCTCTTAAAATATTAACATTTTGGTACTTTAAGTTCCATAATACAGTTCTTCCCGAACTGTTGGCAGGGGGGCACTGGTGAGCTCCAGAGGTCATTTACAATAAATAAAAACCATACACATGATTGAAATTATGCCTTAAATTATCCAAAAGAAAATACTAGATCACATTTTCCAGACCCAGAACCAACAAAAAACAGCCTAAAGATTTAGACTTTATACTCTGCAAAACTCAGATCTAGTCAAGTGTGTTTGTCTATTTTCAAGTGAAAAATATCCAAAACTCTTCTTCTAATCCACATTCATGTAATCAGGCAAAATAAATATCTTACTTTAAGGAATGAAAGGCAAAAATAAGGCATTGAACTGCTTGTAATGAAGAGAAAATATCTGCCGATGAATCAAGGAAAGTTTGACTCAGTGAGGGTCTTAAATTCAGGTTTAATATCTGCTCAAGTTAAATTTGTCTCATCTATATTGGAAGATTTTTTTTACTTATTACAAGCAACTCAGGCCTTATTTTTAGTTTTTATATCTTCAAATAAGATCTTAATCAAGCCTATAAGAGGAATTGTAGATCAGAATAAGTCTAGTAAGATTTTTTTGTCTTGAAATTGGACAAATATGCTCTGACTTTTTCAGTGCATCATTTATATTGCCTGATGAACAGAATTATTGTCACAGTCTCTCTGGTGTTGAATGAACAGGGGACATTTCCTTAAATATCTCACTACACTACGTGGTTCATGATTTTATGAGCTGATCCATGGTTTCAAAGGCAGTGAAGGCACCAGGGTACAGTTTGCAGAGTCACAAAGAAACTTTATTCAAGAAGAGAGTGAGAAAAGAAAATGTTGCTACAAAACTGTGTAGTCTTGAGATCTGTCTTTAAAAATAGACGGGGGAATTGATCAGCACTTCAAGTCTCATGTTGTGGTTGTATGATGGTTTTAGGACTGTTTTCAGGTTTCAGGGTGGGCACTTGTGACTCAAGCTTGGGAATATATTACTGTCTATTTATATCTTTCACAACAGTATTTTGACCTCACCCAAATTTGCATTAAGGATGTTGGATTTAATATTTTTTGATGCATTGTTATGTGGACATGAACAATTCTGCATTGATGTAGTGACAGAGTATGAATGACCTCTGTGGTTCCTTTAAATATTCTGGCTGGAAGTACTGTACTTGTATATCTGGCTGCAGTCTGATGCATTGTGACACTAAAGTGATAATGAACTGTGAGACCGTTTGAACATACACAGCCACAACACTGGACGTACATCTAAATAAAGTTGTCCAAGGTTGGACATGTACACTAAACAAACAGGCTTTTGTATGGAGCAGGCAGGTCATGAGACGACTAAATGCTTCGGTGTCGTAGTGATTTTTCACATTATGTCCTCAAAAACTGAACCATTCACAGAGCAGTAGCCTCACTGCTGTTCGTGTCATTATAGGAGGCATTCTGGCACTTTATAATGTGGAGTTATCACCTGATGAGGTGATATCTACAGTGTCTGCATTTTGCAAACAATCCAGCAAGCTAAGCATTTTAAAGCTGACAAAGGTCATTATAAGACACACTGACACAAAGCCTTTACTTTTCATATTTAACTCATAAACTGTCAAAAGAAACAACAACTACATTTTTTGTTTGAAAGTCAGGCATTAGATGATATGAGAATTAAATGCTGCTACAGCAAATTCAGTATCTCAGTTATTAGTAATTTTATTTTACTTTATGGTTTCATCTTATCTTTGAACATTTTTTTGTAAATAAAAATAATAACAGGTGGCATGGTGGCGCATCAGGTAGTGCCTCACAGCGAGAAAGGTGCTGGTTAAATCACGTTGTCATGTTTACATGTTCTCCCTGTGCAAAAGTGAATTCTCTCTGGACACTCCGGCTTCCTCCCACAAATCAAAACATCCTCATTAGGTTGATTGGTGACTCTAAATTGCCCTTGGGTATGAGTGTGAATGGTTGTCCATCTCTCTATGTGGCCCTGCAATTGGCAGGCGACTGGTTCAGGGTGTACCCCGCCCCTTGCCCAATGTCACCTGGGATAGGCTCCAGCCCCCCGACCCTGAAAATGATAAAGGGTATAGATAATGAATAAATATAATAACTTAAAAACCTCAGGACTTATAAATTAAACTTTATTTGCATGGTTGTTTTTTTTAAAGCATGTCCGAAAACAGCTTGAATTTACTATCACACTAAACTCTCTCCTTATCCTGTAGCTGCATGAACATCTGACTGTGTTTCAGGGAGGTGGACTGGTTTTCTCTGATCAGTGTGATCGGCCTGCTCCTCTTCGCTCCGTTCATCGTCTTTTACTTCGTCATGGCCTGTGGCCAGTACCAGTGCTCCATCAGCCAGCCTCTGCTTGAGCTGTACAGTGGAGAAGCCACGCTGCTCTCCATCTGGACCAAGGCCCCCTCCTTCACCTGGACTGCTGCAAAGATCTACGCCATCTGGGTGTCTTTCCAGGTAGGAAAAACTAATATGATCAGAAGGAAGAGGAACTGCCAAACTGTGAGTCCTTTTGACGGGGACTTAAAGCTTAAAGCTCGACAGTGGGTCTTTTTACAAACCCTTATTCAAATGAAGTTGGGACTTGGGTAGAACATAAATTATAACAGAATACAAAATCCTTTTCAACCTATATTCAATTGAATACACCATAAAGACAACATATTTAATGTTCAACTGATGACCTTCAGTGTTTTGCAAATATTCACTCATTTTAAATTTGATGCCTGCAACATGTTTCATAAAAGCTGGGACAGGGCAATAGAAGACTGGGAACCTGTTTGGAACATTCACAGGTGAACAGGTTAATTAGAAACCGGTGAGTGTTATGATGGGATATAAAAGGAGCATCCCTAACAGGTTCAGTCATTCACAAACAAAGATAGGGTGAGGTTCACCACTTTGTGATAGACTGCCTGAAAAAATAGTCCAACAGTTTAAGAACAATGTTTCTCATTATACAGTTGCAAGAAATGTAAGGATTTCATCATCTACAGTCCATGATATCATCAACAGATTCAAGAATCCAGAGAAATCTCTGCATGCACACAGCAAGTCAAAAACTAACATTGAAAGCCCATGACCTTCAACCCGCATTAAAAACGGAGCTTAAGAACAACCCTTGGCCTTAGCCAATCAATCAATCAATCAATAAATCAAACTTTTTTTGTTTAGCACTTTTTCAAATTCAAAATCATGGGACGTCTAAATGTTTCAGTGTCGTAATGATTTTTCACATTATGTCCTCAAAACTGAACCATTCACAGAGCAGCAGCCTCACTGCTGTTCGTGTCATTGTAGGAGGCATTCTGGTACTTTATAATGTGGAGTTATCACCTGATGAGGTGATATCTACAGTGTCTGCATTTTGCAAACAATCCAGCAAGCTAAGCATTTTAAAGCTGACAAAGGTCACTGTAAGACACACTTTCACAAAGCCTTTACTTTTCATAATTAAAGGGATAATTCAGTATTTTTGAAGTGGGGTTGTTTGAGCTCCATATGTCCACTAAGTACCTTAGATGCAGTAGAACCTTCTCTCCTCTCCCTACAAGAACTGCCTACAAGAATTCCCATCAAAGAATAATACCACAGTTTAGGAGTACGCTACCTACACGTGTTTTTAGGTGCATTAACTTTTCGGAAATATAAAGTTTATCTGGAACTAACCGACTCACGTCGCGTATTCCTCCGCGCAGCACTTCCGCAAGCTGCTGAATCACTCCGCCTCCCTCTCAGCTGTTGTAAACATAACAAGCTAGCGGCTTCAGGCGCCGGTTGTAGCCTCGTGTAACTTTTATCAAGTATTGTAATTCTTTTGTTCTGACTCTTAGCGGTGTGAGGAAGAGACAGCATAGGAAATTAGAAACGAGTGACTATGACAACGACGATGAAGTTCCATTCACTTTGGAACCAAGAGGATGTCTGTATGAACCGGAGTTCACAGAAGAAGAAGAGCTGCTGTAGGCGGAGACTGAACAGGCCGAAAGAAACAGAGAGGAAACATCGGTGGAAACTGGAGGTCAAGAAAGAGTCGGAAATACACAGTGGTGCGAGTGTATGAACTGCGACTCAATGCCCACGGACCCGGAGTGCTGCTGCTGCCATGAGTGAACCTTGGTTACAGACCGACTTTAGGATCTGTCTGAGTCAGAAGATACCGGTGACTCTCACACCGTCTGCATCACTCATCATACAGATTTTCCTGCTCTTCTGAATCCTGGAGTATTGTGGATATTCTTCAATTTCCCGAAGATAAACTGGAAAAAACGTCCCAAAGGACCTAATGACAGTTTATCCTCAAAGTAAGTAATAATGATCTGTCAGAGACAAACAAGCAGAGTAGAGGAGGCTGTTTACTGTAACACTGCAGACTACTTGTGTGTGTCTCTCTTTCTCTCTCTCATACACATGCACACAAACACACAACCATTACAGTCTATTAGCCTTCTACTCCAATCTTAGCTGTTTCTGACGTAAAAATATAAATATACCATCTCCTAAATGCAAGAATATATTTAGATTTTGCAATGACTTTATATAAATTGTATATAGATATGTAGATATGTACATACAATCTGTCAGGTAACAAGAGATGCAGGCATTTGCTGTATATGATGTTGCCGCATGCCCTTGTTACGGAGAGGACTACGGTGAAAGCTATGAGTTCTCCATGATGCACATCTGTTTCTGCATCCAGGGAAGCAACACAAAACCCCATCTCCAAAATATGTGTCAAATGTTCTGCCATCAATGAGGCTACAACCGGCGCCCCGAAGCCGCTAGCTTATGTTTACATCAGCTGAGAGGGAGGCGGAGTGATTCAGTGGCTCGTGGCAGCACTGCGCGGAGGAATACGTGATGTGGGTCGGTTAGTTCCAGATAAACTTTATATTTCTGAAAAGTTTATGCACTTAAAAACACACATAGGTAGCGTTCTCCTAAACTGTGGTATTATTTTTTGATGGGAGTTCTTGTAGGCGGCGAAAATACCCTCTGTTCTTGGTACAATACTTCCCTGTTTGCGGCTACATCTGCGTAACAGACTCTTACAGACTGTGGTTTACTGAGGGAGAGGAGACAACGTTCTACTGCATCTAAGGTACTTAGTGGACATATGGAGCTCATACAACCCCACTTCAAAAATACTGAACTATCCCTTTAAATATGAAAAGTAAGCTGTCAAGATAACCACCTACATTTTTTGTTAGGTTGTTAGGAAAGTCAGGCATTACCATGCATGAGAATTAAATGCTGTTACAGCAAATTCAGTATCTCAGTTATTAGTACTTTTATTTGACTTCATGGTGTCATCTTATGTTTGAACATTTTGGTGTAAACAAATAAAACAGGTGGAATGGTGGCGCAGCAGGTAGTGCCTCACAGTGAGAAGGTTGCTGGTTAAATCCCTGTGTCATGTTTACGTGTTCCCCCTGTGCATAAGTGGGTTCTCTCTGGACACTCCAGCTTTCTCCCAAAGAAGAAATATAATCAGCTAAAAGCCTGACTAAAAAGGTGGGTCCTGAGTTTGCTTTTCAAAATGTGAACAGTAGGTGCTACTCTCAGGTCCTCAGGTAGACTGTTCCACATAATAATGAAAAGAAGCTCCACCAAATGTTTTAGTTCTTACTTTGGGAACTATTGAAAGACCATTACCTGAAGACCTGAGGGCTCTACTGGGCTCATAGGGTAAAAGCAAACTGGATAAATATGAAAAGCAAGACCATTAAGAGATTTAAAAAACTAATAAAAGAACCTTAAAACCAGTTCTAAAAGATACAGGAAGCTAATGGAGAGACTTTAAAATTGGTGTGATGTGATCTGTCTTTCTGGTCTTCATCAGCATGCGTGCAGCTGAGTTTTGCAGCAGCTGAAGCTGTGAAATGTTTTTTTGGATGCTCAGAAAGAAGAGTGTTACATAATCAATCCTATAGGTAATAAAAGCATGAATAAGAGTCTCTGCATTGGCCTGAGAGAGAAACCAGTGCCCTCTGGAGATGTTATTTAAAGGTGCAGTGTGTAGAATTTGGCATTTGAGCGACATCTATCGTTCAGATTCTAGAATGAGCCCAACCGTAACCAAAACATCACATCGCTGAGCAACGGAAGCCTGTGAAGACCAAAAGGGATCGTGACTCTCGAGTGATTTCGAATAAATGTGGTCTTCCATTTCCAAAGCTTTAGCTGTAAAATACACACAATTTAAATCCCTAGTGCAGAGTAACAACTGTCTCTACATCCACCACTGTCCTCTTCTTCGCCTGCATACAAGTTAGATTTCAGAACCGGCGGACAGATTCACGTTTGGTTCTTTTTGTCCCTAAAATCCACCCGTAGACAACATGGCGGACCGTTATGTCGGCCTACATGAACGCGGCCCGCAGTAATGTACATTTTTTTAAGCTTTTTCTAACTAAATAAAAATAAAACAAACGCTTTATGGGGATGATTGTACTCCTATTTTGATGGACTTTACATACAAATAGAAACATTATATCCTATATCACCATTTCTGTTCGGCAAAATGCTGCCAAATTCTACACACTGCACCTTTAAATGATAAAATGACTTTTTTGTAACATCTCTGATATGCAGGTCAAAGCTGAAATCTGTATCAAATACAACACCTAGATTTTTGACCTGCTGACAAGGAGTCACTAAATACTCCTTAAAGGGATATGCCAATATATTTTTTTTGTTTTTATGCCTTACCTCACTCCTGAGTCCATGACAAGCAGATAGACACCATTCTCTCAACTGTGCGTGCAGTAACAAGGAAGAGAAGGGCAGACTGGACTCATTCGCAAACGTCATATCTCTACCTCAAACCACTGCAGAAGTAGGTCAACAAAACAAAGCCTCTGTTTATGAGTAGAAGGAGATAATAAAAGATAACGTTACATAATGTGTTAAAAAAACAAGTTAAAATAAGTACACAGGACCATTAAGAGTTGCTGAAGAGTTTCTCTGATGACTGTAGGCAGAGGCAGGCTAACACTTCCCATTGACTCGCAGTGTTTGAGCTAAGCTAATTAGCAGTGGGAGAACGTTGCCCGTCTCTTCCTTGTTGCTGCACACAGAGTCGAAAGAATGTTGTCTATTTGCTTGTCATGGATTGGGAGTGAGGCAAGACATGAAAAGAAAAAAAAGTTGGCGTATCCCTTTAAACTGCTAAGTTTGAGGAGTTCACAAGAAATTTTAGCCAAGCACTAAGGTTATATGTTTTAAATAAGCTTGAAAGAAAACACTTCATTAAAACATTAAATATCTGCTTCTTTAAATGAGTATTTTAATGACTACTCTGTGGATGACTTATGTGTTTATTCTTTATGAAAATGAGTTCTTTTTCAAAGTCCTCACTCTCTGGTTGGTTCCTCTACACTTTAAAGAGCAGAGCTGCTCTTGCTTTAGTGCCATCATGTAACACTACATTGTCCCACAGGTGTTCCTCTACATGTGCATCCCTGATATTACTCATAAATTCATCCCTGGTTATGTGGGTGGTGTCCAAGATGGAGCAAGAACTCCTGCAGGTAAAGACACAAGACATCCTTAAGGAAACACTTGGTCCCTTTCGATCACTTATCTGACATTCTTTATCCAAACACTGTGTAGCCTAATCTTCTAAATAAGTCTCTGTGTGTGTGTCATCTCCCTGTCCTCTGCTGCAGGTCTGATTAATAAGTATGAGATCAATGGCCTGCAGTGTTGGCTGATCACTCACGCTCTGTGGATTGCTAACGCTCAGTACTTCCACTGGTTCTCTCCCACCATCATCTTTGATAACTGGATCCCCCTGATGTGGTGCACCAACATCCTGGGCTACGCTGTGTCCACCTTTGCTTTTGTTAAGGCGCACTACTTTCCAACAAATGCTGAAGACTGGTGAGTCCACAAGTCATTTTATTAACAGTATTAGTCACCATAAGCATATTAACACAGTATCATCACAACATACAGTTTCACTATGTTATATACAGAATATGGTATTTTTAGCACTGTGTTGCATATAGTCACTGTTGGGCACAAACCTCACATCTCCAAAGCTGCCACTTTTCAGGATAAAAAACACTATTGCTGAAAAAATCAACACTGTATTGTCCTCATTAAGAACTTTTGTCCATTTTGATTGGTTTTATTATTTAAAAAACTCAATCGTCAACATAGAAGGTGACCAAATAGCATTAACTTGTGAAAAAAAGACAACAATAAATAGTGGACATAGGAGGTTTTGGCCCAACAGCGCTGTACTTGGCATTCAGCTGTATTATGGCAATGATTTGTATTTTTTCAGACTGAAAATTACTAACCCTGTTCCAGTGAATTTTGGCATTGTATAAAACATAATTAAAAACAGAATACAATGATTTGCAAATCCTTTTCAACCCTTTTTCAATTGAATACACAACAAAGACAGGATATTTAATAATCAAGCTGATAAACTTCATTGATTTTTGTAAATTTTCACTTATTTTGAATTTGATGTCTGCAACACATTCCAAAAAAAGCTGGGACAGGGGCAGGTTCTGGAGCAACATATGCTGTCATCCAAGTGACGTCTTTTTCAGACATCCATGCTTATTTCAGGAAGTAAATGTTAAACCACATTCTGCAGGTGTAACAACAGTGTGGCTTCATAGTTTAAGAGTGCAGGTTCTAGACTGACCTGCCTGCAGTCCAGACCTGTCTCCCATTGAAAATGTGTGAAGCATTATGAAGCGCAAAATATGACAAAAGAGACCTGACTGTTGATCAACTGTAGTTGTGCATCAAGCAAAGAATGGGAAAGAATTTCACCCGAAAGGCTTCAACAATTAGTGTCCTCAGTTCACAAACGCTTATTGTGTCTTGTTAAAAAGAAAGGTGATGCAACACAGTGGTCCCACTGTCCCAGCTTTTTTGTAACATGTTGCATCAAACTCAAAATGAGTGAATATTTGCCAAAAAAACTAAAATTTATCAGTTTGAACATTAATGATCTTTGTTGTGTCTTCAATTGAATAGAAGTCGAAAATAATTTGCAGATCATTTTCTGTTTTTCTTTAAAATTTACACAACGCCCCAACTTCATTGGAATTGGGATTTATATGTTCTTATATAAAATGTTTTGTCAAATATGGCAAAGATTTGATATGCAGTATTGTGCTTAAAAACAGCTCCTGCAGGCTGAGAGCTCAACCAGTGTTACAGAGAGCAAAGGCACAAACTCCACATGGCAGAAGCAGAGGATTCTGTAACAGCCACACAGTTGCAGAGAAACTGCATGTTGTGGAATTATCTGTTCATAATATAAATCATCATGCAGGAAATCAGTGCATTAATACAGATATCACCTCTATCAGGGTGACACCGAGAAACCAAATGCCCTGGTATACTTACTTCAATTGTATTCTATGTTTTGTGTTAGGCACGGTCCTCATCAAATCTAAACATTATATTCAGTCTAAAGTGCACAACTTAACCAAATTCACGTCACTTGTCAAATCTTTAGCAAGTTCACAGGAAACGTCTTCTACAACTACATGATGGGCATCGAGTTCAACCCTCGCATTGGAAAGTGGTTTGACTTCAAGCTGTTCTTCAACGGGCGCCCTGGCATCGTAGCCTGGACTCTGATCAACCTGTCCTACATGGCCAAACAGCAGGAACTGTACGGACACGTCACCAACTCCATGATCCTGGTTAATGTGTTGCAGGTAAGGGGTCTGCCAGAGGAATAAATGTGGGGCTTAAACTGACCTGGATCTGCTGAAGGAGTATGCCAGCACGGAGAGAAGAGATATCTAAGGACAAACCAACATCAGCATTAAACTAAAAGCAAAACTGCTCTCCAGCCATATTGAGAATAACATATATCTGACTTGGTAAAGTTAAAGATTCTTCTCTCTGAACAGTTTTGAGTAAAACAAAACAAAAACATTTGTCATCCTAGCTTACTTGAAGCTTGTTGGAAATTTACTACTGAAAGAAAATTACTGTTGTATCTGTTTGTCTCTCAGGCTATTTATGTGTTGGATTTCTTCTGGAACGAGGCCTGGTACCTGAAGACCATCGACATCTGCCACGACCACTTCGGATGGTATCTAGGCTGGGGGGACTGTGTCTGGCTGCCATACCTCTACACACTGCAGGTAAGCATCAAATGTAGGCCGCATTCACACTGCTGTTTTAAGCCTCAATACCAAATTTCCTTTAATAGAGACCAGTAATCAATTTGCAACCAGGTCCCTCATTATACCAGAGATCATTTTCCACCAAACAGATAATGGCTGCCTTGCATTTAATGGCCGAGGTATCAACCAAGGTTAATATGATTAAAGCTGTATTTTCGTTTGAAACTGTGCAGCTTTTAGGGCTTTTCAAAGATTTTTTGTGTTAAAAGGTGCTGCTTTCCTTCCTCTACGGTCACGCATGAAGCCACTTAGCCAAACAAATCCCTCGAGTGTTTCTTTAACAGAAATGAGAACAAAATAGAGAGAGAGTTTTCTAACCAAGAGAAACAAGAGGAGAGGCAGGAAGAGCAAACACTGTGTGCAAGACTGCAAAGAGAGAGTATTAAACCAAGAATGGAGCAGACTCCAAACCCTAGTTAACTCTGCTCAAAGGGCGATTTAACACCAGTGTCTGATATACTTCAGTGCTGTCACATTCATTAATGTCAGACATTAATAAGAGAAGAAGCACACATCTTTACGGACTCCAAACTGATCGAAAAATCAAGTGCTGATCTAACACATGACCATAACGTCCACTCTTTCCCAAAGCATTCCTTCCTCGCCTTAGACTAGCTTGAGGTATATTTTATTGAAACTTTTTTTTTTTTTTTTTTGCTCAGGTAGTCAATCATGCTCACTGCTTTAAACAATAACTGTGAGTTTGTGAGTGTGTGTGAGCAAAAGAAAAATCAGATGCTAAAAGTCAGTATTTGTTTTCTTTTTCTTTTTTTTCTTTTTTTTCAGCAAAGACGGTTTTTATGAGTGTTGTTATTTTTAACGAAATAATGTTTTTTTTATATATAAATATAAATATCAACTAACTTTCACTAATAACATGCTTTGTCCCACATAAGCAGACAGAGCTCTTTCACAAAATTTCTCAAATCCTCTAAAATCATTTTTAATTGCTTATAACTTGTCTCTTAGAGAAGATGGACATATTGTTTTTATGGTAAGCAATTTTATGGTGCATATAAAATTCTGTACAATTTTACCAGTACAATAAAAAAATATTCTCTGCCCCCCTAATTTAACAGTCAAACTGAGATATAATATATATCATAAGTATGTCAGAATATATGTTTGTACATCTGGTCTGATATTCTTTATCATATATAAATTATATATATAAATTATGTTTAAATATATGATCAGTGAATCAAATCAAAGCCTGTATATTTAGATTAAGATTGAATAATCTTAGAAAGGAGAGATTCATACCTCTGATGTGTAACAGTGGAGTTACTTTTAGTTTTAGGATAATTTTGGTGTTTTGGTGTGAAAATCCAACGTACCTTCACATGTATCCCAAACTATGGATTGGACACCAAGGTAATGGATTAATTTGAATTTGTCAACATGAACTGTATAAACCTGTTTTGGGTCTGCAGGGTCTGTACCTGGTGTACCACCCCGTCCAGCTCTCAGACGCTCACGCTCTGGCTGTCCTGTTGCTCGGGCTCGTTGGTTACTACATCTTCCGCTCCACCAACCATCAGAAGGATCTGTTCAGACGCACCGAGGGTGCCTGCTCCATCTGGGGCAGCAAACCATCGTACATCGAATGTTCGTACCGCTCTGCTGACGGAGGCCTCCACCACAGCAAGCTCATGACCTCGGGTTTCTGGGGTGTCGCCCGGCACTTCAACTACACCGGCGACCTGATGGGCTCCCTGGCATACTGTGCTGCCTGTGGCTTCGGACACCTCCTCCCGTACTTCTACATCGTGTACATGACCATACTGCTGGTCCACCGCTGTGTGCGGGATGAGCACCGCTGCAGCAGCAAGTACGGGAAGGACTGGAAACGCTACACGGACGCTGTGCCCTACAGGCTAGTTCCTGGAGTGTTTTAGAGGGAGGAGGAAGGAGAAAGGTGGGAGGCAAAACATTTATGTTAGGTGAAAAAAGATTCAGAAAAGATGAAATCTGAGGTGTTTTTTCAGGACAGACATGTTGATTGTGTAATTTCTACACATGAAGAATATACCTCACTGATAACACACTGCAAAAAAACAGATCTTGCCAAGTGTGTGTAATTTCAATTCAGAAATATATATAATTCTTATTTTAATCCACATTCACTGGACAAGTTTAGAATAAATACTTACTCTAAGGAAGAAAAGGCAAAACTAAGGCATTTAATTTCTTGTAATGACTAGAAAATATAGGCCAATGAAACAAGCAAAACTTGAGGGTCTTAAATTGAGGTCTAATAACTAATCTGGACAGAACATTTCAATTTAAGGCACCATTCAAGTTAAATTTGGCTTGTCTCATTGGCAGATAATTGTACAGTACTTATTGCCTTATTCTCAGTTTTTGTATCTTCAATAAAGATGTTAATCCGGACATGCCAGGAAATTGTAGCTCACAATTAGTCCAGCGAGATTTTTGACTTGAAATTGGACAAAAACTCTCACCTAGACCTGAGTTTTTGCAGTGCACTGAAGGACTTCATTTCAATCTCTTTGTGAGGGTGCTGTGCTCGTTCACATGTATGTGACTTGTGTGTTTCCTGTGTCCTCAGCAACAGCAGTTTGACACTACAGATCAATGACAAGACAGATATTTTTAAAACAACGCAAAGTATCAGTGCATGGGGGCTACAGAAGCAGGACCCAGCACAAGTTAAACCAGCTCAAGCTAAAATCAGGGACATAATCTTTTTGCTCTCAAGGAAAGTCATTTTCCATACAGTGTTTTACCCTGGAAAAAGTAGAGCTTCACTGTGAAAACATACAAATTCAGTGATCAGCTATATTTTCAATTTTTAAAGTACTTAAATATCTTCGAATCAGAGGTTTGTTCTCTTTCGTGTGTTTTGTTTTCTGCTGCTCACAGAAATGGCTGAATTGATGATGCTAATGGAGTGGTGCACTAATGTGTCCATAAATGCAAACATTTGGTCATGTTAGCACTTCTGGTTCTCTTGTCTCAGAGGCTGTGGACCCTTTGAACAGGATTTTGGTTCAATATCCAAAAGATGGTTCATTTTAACTTGCACTGCCGTACAGAAACAACAACAAATCTGTTTGTTGCTGTATCAATAGTAAAATTTAGATAAACTTCTAATTTGGGCCAGAAGCTGCTGTGTCTCAAAGACGAACTGCACTTTCACCTAAAATTGACAAAAAATAAGGACATTTAAACCCCTTACATGTAAGTGACTGTCTCTAAAGTGTGACATCTCTCTGTAGGGTGTTGTTAAAAAAGACCAACTAAGGAGTGTGTGTAGGTTCTGTACGCTGATCAAAGTGGCAACTAAACTGGTTCCGATTCTTTCAGATGTTTTCCTCTTCTCCAAAAGGCTTCCTCAGTTTTGAAGGATGAAGGATGGAGATACACTTACTGTTAACTACACAGACTGAATGCTGATGCATATCATCCAGAACCAAGCTGCAGTTTACACATGACCAGTAGGATCTGTGTGGAGTCATGAGTGCGGCATCAGATTTACCAGCATCAGAAAGTTTAAAGACAAACTGATAAACCAAGTCCATGATAACAACCAACAATGCGTCATATATACTGCACGCACACAAACAAGACTGTCGATCTACATGATTGTAGAGAAATGCTCTTTTGGAAGCTGGTAATATTTTTTAGAAATAGATTTTGCGTTTTTGTTGAACAAGTGACAGTGGTAACTTGGTGACTTTTAGTTAAAAATAATAATAATAATAATAATAATTCATTTTATTTAAAAGTGCCTTCCTCAGCACTTAAGGACACTTTACAGAGAATTAAAAACAATTAAAATCAATAAAAATAACAGACACAAGGTTAAAATGGAAGAGAATATGCAACTTGGAACAGATGGGTTTTGAGCTGTGATTTGAAGTGTGGTAGAGAGTCAGTGTTTCTGATGTCCAATGGGAGAGAGCTCCAGAGTTTGGGAGCAGAGTGACTGAAAGCTCTGGTCCCCATGGTGCTGAGACGGGCGGAGGGCACAGAGAGGTGGAGGAAGGAGAAAAACCTGAGGCAGTTGACTTTGACCAAGGCTGTGTTTGTGTATGCACAATATTATCAGAACAACATCATTATCAGCAGATAATTGCTTAAAAAGTCAATTATCAGTGTTGACAGATATTAAATTTTTGCAGTATTTAAAGCCCATATTTTGGCCTTAAAAACTGGCCATATACAGCCCATATTTTGGCCGAAATATTAGCAGAATGTTTACCACATAGTCACTGACTGTCCTCTGTAAATCTAAAGTATCATTTATTATAGAATAAAATGTGTTTTTCTGACTTCACATCTGTTTCTAACACAAATAGATTGATTCCATTCATGCTGACAGTCAGTTTAAGTAAAGTGGAGGCTTTATGCTCTTGACAAAAACTGCTGGTTTCAGCAATAATGAGTTCAGAAATAAAGTTATCAGTAAATGTCCATTATTGTGCATCCCAATCTGGATTGGCTTAGTTTCTGTGGCTGCATTCTTTCAATAAACTGCTGACTCATGTTTTTTTTTTATAAAACTTTTATAAAAAATTAAAAAGCTTCACATTGCGCCATTGAAGCAGACAATCTGTTTTTTCTAATGTTTTAACTACAATATCTAACTAGAAAGCACTCGGAGAGCGCAAACCTCCACCAAGGTAGCTCCCATATTGCTGTTTATCTATAAGCAATAGTTCCACGATAAAGTTAGCATCGTAATATGATTCCTTGACTCTGAAAACACACACCTAGCACTCAGACTCATGTTGATATCATTATTATAGTTAGACAGTTATTGAGCAAAAACGATCATTTGCTAATGGGGGTTACCTGGATCACAACCAAAATATAAAAAATTTACGTTGGGCCATTCCCAACATCTCCTGAAAATTTCCGCAAAACCTGTTAAGTAGTTCTTGCGTAATCTTGCTCACAAACAGACATACGCCAACAAAATCATAACCTCGTTGGCGGAGGTAATAACACAGCCAAACTGAAAGTCACCAGTTAACACGGTCCCTAATTAAAGTGTAACACTGAGACAGTTGTGACGTTGCACTACAGAGATTATCTGTAGTCAAACATGATTTCCCCCTTATATACATTTATGCTTTAAAAAGTAGGTCATTGCTCTTTTGTGGAGGTTATTGTATTAATTCATTTTTGTACTGCAGTTTTAGACTTAGGACATGATGGATAAAAATATATATTTATAAACATAATAACGGCTGACCAAATGTTTTTGCTGCTTCCACAGTTTATATTAAAGGCATCCATGTTGAACAGTATTTGTAACAATACTGCCAGAGTTTTTTTTGTCTAAACTTACACATTAGTTCCTTATGTGGTTTTACGTGTATCGGCCCTTTCTAGAAGTTTTTTTGCATTCTTATGAAACAATGAAAACCCCATTCTGTTTCGGCAAATGGAGCATTTGTTCTTTCTACTGTGTTTCATATAAAATACATTAACCCATTTCTTTAATTATATCTTAACATCACATTGTACTTGAATGTTTTCCTTTCTCCTGACACCAGCACAGACTGTCTTCTCCGACAAAATACAAATAAACTCATCAACCCACCATCAGTCCTTTCCCTCATACCTTATGTTCACTTTCCATGTGGGCAGCTCAGTGGTGTAACGGGTAGTGGAGTTGTGTGGAGTTTGCATGTTCTCATCGTGCATGTGTGGGCTCTTTCCAGGCACTCTGGCTTCCTTCCCTAGGTCAACTGGTGACCCGAAATTGCCCTTAAGTATGAGTGTGAGCGTGATTGGTTGTCTGTCTCTCTATGTGGCCCTGTGATTGACTGGCGTTTGGTCCAGGGTGTACCCCACCTGGTGCATTTCAGCAGTGATAGGCTCCAGCCCCCTGCAACCCTGAAAGTGATAAGCGTAATAGATAACGGATGGATATTTTCTATGTTGCCTGTAAATATGGATGGCCCGTAGGATGTTACTGTTGTAGCAGGAACTTCATGTTGTTTTTCTAAGATCTTGGCAGCTTAACCCTTTAAAGGCCAGTATGTTTACACAACTCCACTGTTTTTAATAATTATGATAATGATTATGATCATTGTCTTTAGGGACCGAGATGGTCAATGAATGACAACAAAATTGATTTTGATGCATGTTTTGTTTTTAACAGAAAACAAAAGCGTGACATTTCACAACATTCGTTAAATGGGAAAAAAAATGGTCTAACTGGTAGACAAATATAAAAATAAAAATTTAAAGCTTATGGTCCAAAATGAAATCTTTACATGAAGGAACGGATTAGCTTAAGTTCAGATAAATGTGGAATAAAAAAGTGGCTCCATCAGTGGTTTTTAATACGGCGTTAATTGTCATTAGAAACAAATGTGTTGTGTTTTTTGTGTAGCTTAGCCATTTTAAGCTAATTTAAGGAACTGAGACAACAATTCTAAAAGAAAATAATAGAATGAATATCCTCTGAGCAGCAAATGTGAGCTGAATACATTCATCACAAAATGACTTGAAAATAAAAACAAATGAAAGGCAAAAAATATATCTTGGATCTTTAAAGGGTTAAAGTAACAGTTCTGAACCCTGAATGCCATTTTAAAATGTTATTTTATTGTATTTAAGAAACATCTATAATGTGAGTTAAAATTATAAATTGACAAAAATCATCCATCCATTATCTATTGAGCTTATTCCAATCAATCAGCACTTTTCACACAACAAACACACAACAAAGTGCTTTACATAAGAAATAAAATAAAAATAAATAAATAAAATGTAGAAAATTGAATACAAAGAAAATACAAGACCCCACCCACCCTTGCAATCCACTTACAACACACACACTCACACACACACAAACACAAAACCATTAAGAGGAGATTCTAACAGAAAACAGAAATAGAGGACTGAGGAAACACTATCTTGAATTAAAAATGAGGAAACACAGGAGCTAAGACTAAAATGGCAATAAAAACCATAAGAAATTCGATTAATAAATACTATAGGGAAAAAGAAATACAAAATAAAATAAAATTTAAAATAATATGGTAAAATGGAACAGCAAACCAACAAATGTGTAATAACATCTGCTAAAATAGGATAATGAAAAGAAAATCGATTGACAGAATAAAATTCAGCACAATAAATCTGAACTGAAATGAAGAAATGCAACAGATTAAGAGGATTAAAATAAATAGATAGATAAGAAGAAGTAAATTATATAACCAACTAAAAGCCAGACTAAAAAGGTGGGTCTTGAGTTTGCTTTTAAAAATATGAACGGTGGGTGCTGCCCTCAGGCCCTCAGGTCTTGCCTAACATGCAAACTCCACACAGAAAGGCCTTGGATGACATGAGGCTCGAACCAGCAACCTTCTTGCTGTGAGGCACCTGCTGCGCCACCTCGCTGCGCCCCCATTATTCCATTCACAAAAAATCAAGTTCAGCCTCCCCAGAAAGACTGGATGATACAGTATGAGGTAACATTTTAAGACTAACCCAACATAAACAAATTGATCTTCATACACAACTCAAAAAACATCCATTTGCAAAAATACAAAGATATATCCGATGGGGAAATTATACATTATCTCCTAAAGTTTAAAAAAAGTTCTAACTTTGAAACAATAATTTGATTTGTACTTAATTCAGGCGCTGTGGTCATCAATCTTGTGAATTAAATGAGGTCCGCAATGATCCACTAGGTGTCAGTGTCCCAAAACTGAAGGGTCCTGAATCTGCAGTCCCGAGAGTGCAGCCTCCTGCCAGAGTTGCCAGGTCTGCTTATTATAAGCGGCTTTGGGCTTCTTTTTTGAAAAGTTGGTTGTAAATATTGGCATTTGGGGGTTGCATTTTTTGGGCTTGTTCCAAAAGTGCAATTGGTCATTTGGGCAAATATAAACTCAATTCAGAAGTTACACAAACTATTTTCTCCCACTCTAGACACAAATGTCAATTTTGCTGTAAAATGAGGGGCAAAAATGATGTTTTCACCAAAAAGAAATCCTTATAGCCAGAACTAAATTTATTTCTAATGTAGCTATTATTGTTTCCACCATAATAAAGCTGTAGAGAATCAACATAAAAATTTAGGTAAAAGCCTGACTATGACTGTTTGGTTACGAAAATCAAGGTTAGACAGACTTAAATGACAACAGAGTTATAAATAACAGGAGCCCTACCTTCACTTCTGCATAAAGAAAATGATGTTTAATAAGTAATTTAGAAGCCAAATAAGAAGAAATATCAGTCAGACTGAAACGTAATGTGGACGAAAATTAAAGCAGGCTTTGTGTAGATTTCTCTTTTAAAAAAAAGTAATATATCACATTGGAAAAAATAGCTGGATGTCGCTTCTTTTGGGCTTGTTTTCATCGACCAGGTTGCTTATTTTAATAGAAAAATCTGGCAACAGAGCCTTCTGCTCTTCAAACACATGCGGCTCATCTGAGTTTTCTTGCTGCTTTCAGTTGAACTTCTACAAGATGCCGCCATGTTTTCACGGGTGGCGCCAATATCACTTTTACTTTCACTTTCGTGAACTTCTAGGTGACTCTCTCGTGTTTTCTGCAGACTCGGAGCTGGAGGACTTTTACCAGACAAACACTCTCAATGAAGAGCTTCAGAGCTTCTGCGTGTTCGTGTGTCTGTGCGCACGGAGCGTCCGGCTCCAGCAGCTCCGTGTAGACTTTCATGGCCTTCTTCAGCTTCATAAAAACAGTGAAGCAGTTTAAAACTCGCGTTTGAGCGCTGACAGGACGCCTGCAAACCCCTTTTTATGTTGCCTTTCTCTTTGTTTGTTTTTGTTATGGCGCGTCCAGCCTGGCGCATGACAACTTCCGCCTGAAGCTCTGCGCGCTCCCGCAGCGGAAGTGCACTAAGGCAGTGGAGAACGACTTCCAAGCAAACCGCCTCTCTCTCTCGGAAAACAGTCATGGCGAGTTCAAGCCGTAAGTGTCACTGCAGCGTCCCGCACTGCTTCAGCAACAAGCAGACGCACCCGTATTTGAGTTTCCACGACTTTCCGACTGATGACCGCATGAGAGCTCACTGGGTCCGAGCGATCCGGAGGGACGAGGGACCCACTTTCAGGATCCACCGTGGCAACACTTATGTTTGCAGCCGCCACTTCCGTCATGAAGACATCTACAGGACACAGAGCGGGCTGCGGCGGCTCTCCAAGTCGGCTGTGCCCTGCAGGTTTTCATGGAATGAGTGGGCAGGGGTCCAAAGCCAGGGGTCAGAGCATGAGGGGACCGATGAGAGCCCCTCTCTCAGTGATGGTGATGGACCTCCAACCCCTAAATTTGACCACAACTATGCCGCACCACCTCCTGAGGGTAAGTGTGGCAGGCTTTAGGAGAAAGTGTACCTCTCAAAACTTAACTGAGTTCTCCAGAAAGTAGTGCTCATGCCAGGGGTGGTCAACTGGGGGCCCGTGGACCACACACGCCACCCTCGGTCCCCGAGTCTGTTTGACACATCAGTATTGGATTATTGTTTTATTTTGCAAAGTGTATAATGCGCAATAGTATATGTTTGTTTAAAGTCAAATTGATCCAGAAAGTCATATTGGGGCTGTTAACCACAAGATTTGTTGACAAAACTGTGAACTGAAGTAAAATTATAAAAGGTCAACATTTTCACCAGATTTTTTGTTTTATATTCTAAAGAAAGGGGTTCCTGTTTAAAGGGATAATTCAGTGTTTTTGAAGTGGGGTTGTATGAGCTCCATGTGGCCACTAAGTACATTAGATGCAGTAGAAGTTTCTCTCCTCTCCCTCAGTAAGCCACAGTCTGTAAGAGTCTTTTACGCAGAACCAGTCGCAAACAGGGAAGTATTGTACCAAATACAAATGGTATTTTCTCCGTCTACAAGAACTCCCATCAAAAAATAATACCACAGTTTAAGAGTATGCTACCTAGAATTTTTTTTGGGTTTATAAACTTTTTGGAAAAATAAAGTTTATCTGGTACTAACTGACTCACGTCATGTATTGATGTATGACGTGAGTTCGATGTTCATGTAGATTAACCTGCCTACACTCAAACTACATTATCAACATTTAAAGAAAAATAACAGCATGCAACTGAGCTATTAGAGGAAAATTCTGTTTAGTTTCAGGAATATATTTTTATAACATAAAAGCAAAACTTTATTCCTTGTATTTTTGTGTCACTCTGAGGTTTTTTCCTTGAGAGGAAAAAAAATTGATTATAACCGTAAATGGACTTTTTTGAAAAAAAAAATGGGAATTTTATTTTATTGGCCGTATCGCCAGATCCTATAAACCACTAACCACTTAATGGAAAAATACACTATATAGCTCAATATCCAAAATTTACTTTAACTTTGATAAGTATTAAGTTATTAGTGTCACCAGCTGACCCATCTGAATAATGAGTGAGAAGATTGATTTGGGGGCATTTTTGCCAGATTGAACAAAAAAGTTATGTTGGGACTGTTGACTAACGAGATTTGTACTATAGACTTCTGTTATAACCACCTGTTATTCAAAAATATTTATGTCCTCCCATTTTCAAGACAGGTGGTCTAATAGATTTGTTAAGCACTGTATATTTTTAACATGTAGGGAAAAAAAATACTGCATGCATTTAAATTACATTATATGAACAAAACCTTCTTTAACCTATCTTAAATACTTTCCTATAATATTCCCACAGTATTTAAATTTATCAATAATTCTGTGTAACAACTAAAAATCAAAGCATCAGGCATTTAAACATTTTTAGTTTGAAAATTCAACCCCAAGTATGATCGATTATGACAGGGGTGGATTGTGTAGAGAAGAAAAGACAGATTCTTTCTTTTGGTTTGAAAAATTAATTCCCTTTAGGATGTAAAAAAATCAAACTCGTACGGTTTTTGAACATACACCCAAATAACCGAAGATATTCGATTATTTTAACACCCCCCCCCGGCAATAGTAAGGGACAGAGACGACTCTCTTCTCCGTGCCTTCGATAAAGACCCTGCTGAAAAAACCGCAGTCACACGGGGTTAAACTCTTGACGAAGCGCCGCAGCACTCGGCTGTATAACTTGGATGAAAGCTGACGGTTGAGCCCGCAAATTTGATGTGGAGGATGAGTGACTAAGCTGCTTTGCACATAACTGACACACAGCCCAGTCTTTGATTTTAAAGTTGCCATCAATGGTGTAGAACCCAAAATACTACCATACAGCGCTCCTCAGATGATTCGGTGCTGTTAATGTCCGCTCAGAGTGGCACCTCTTTGTTTACTGAGGTCAAGAGAGCAGTTTATGTGGTTGAGGGTCAAGCTGTGCAAGGAGCGCCCTCTGTTGGATGAAACAGTCCACTGCTCCAGGCGCCCTGATGTGCCACTGAAGTCAATATTTTACATTTGAATATTTATTTACTATTCGGTTATGGATATTTATCCCCATATTCAAACAGTTATTCGAATATCGAATATAAGGTGACAGCCCTAATATTGACAAGCCACAGAGCTTCTGGGAGAATGTCCTTTGGACAGATGAGACAAAACTGGAGCTTTTTGGTAAGCCACATCAGCTCTTTGTTCACAGACACAAAAATGAAGCATACAAAGAAAAGAAAACTGTACCTACTGTGAAACATGGAGGAGGCTCAGTTATGTTCTGGGGCTGCTTTGCTGCATCTGGCACAGGGTGTCTTGAATCTGTGCAGGGTACAATGAAATCTCAAGACTATCAAGGCATTCTGGAGCCAAATGTGCTGCCCAGTGTCAGAAAGCTTGGTCTCGGTCGCAGGTCATGGGTCCTCCAGCAGAATAATGACCCAAAGCACACAGCTAAAAACACCCAAGAATGGCTCAGAACAAAACATTGGACTATTCTGAAGTGTCCTTCTATGAGCCCTGATCTAAATCCTATTGAACATTTGTGGAAGGAGCTGAAACATGCAGTCTGGAGAAGACACCCTTCAAACCTGAGACAGCTGGAGCAGTTTGCTCACGAGGAGTGGGCCAGAATACCTGTTGACAGGTGCAGAAGTCTCATGGAGGGTTACAAAAATCACCTGATTGCAGTGATTGCCTCAAAAGGTTGTGCAACAAAATATGAAGTTAGGGGTACCATCATTTTTGTCCAGGCCAGTTTCAGTATTTTGTTTTTTAAAATGATTCTGTTGAACCCCAATTCAAAAGCTATGTCTGATTTTCATTAGTTAATTTTCAGTAAATTTTTATTTCTGATTACTTTTGTCAGCTTCAAGTTATTTCAGTGATCATTGTTGGTTTTTCTTTCCTTAATGGGTTGGTACCAACAGTTTTGTCCATGTGTGTATCCTGTAGTACGGGACAGTTTATCCCTTTGGCTGTGAGAATAAATATAATAAAACTACCAGCTTGGTAACAGAAGATGTCCATATCTGAGTTGGACACTTGTATGTTGGAGTGTGGTTCTGTGTGTATGTGTGTAAAACACACAGAGTGTTTTAAATGAATCTAAAGCAGGGGTGGTAAACTGGTGGCCTGGGGGCCGTATGTGGCCCTCCTGCTCTATAAATATGGCCCACCAGTCAATTTGAAATATCAAAAAATGCATTTTAGTGAAGGCAACATGACAAGGGCAATTTAGAGTCACCGATCAACCTAACCCATGGGAGGAAGCCGGAGTGCCGGGAGAGAACCATTCAATAATAAATAAATTTATTTGAAAGCATGCAAACTTGAAAATATCCAATATCATATTTTAATATTGTCATATTGCACACCCCTATATCCATGTGATGAGTGTTGTCAGCGTAATTAACTTATGTGAAATATCACGTCTGATTGTTATCCCTCACGTTGTCTTATTTTTCACATTTTAAACCCAAACAGCTAAAAGATTAATGAATCTTTTGTTTTTTCTAAGGTAAATCCAGTGAGGGGGACGAACCAATCAGGACGCAGGAGGAGGACGTCCAGGAGTTGCACATCCACTCTTCTATTCAACAACACCAGCCTCGAATGAACCGCTTCTGTGCTTCAGATGAAGACTTCCACTTCTACACCAGATTTCCATCTCAAGCAGTCTTCCTGGTTTTCTGGGAGTCCATTTCTCCCTCTGCTTCCTGGCTGGTGTACTGGTCCAAAGCACAGAAAGGTGCATTTAATCCCCACCACAGCCTGCCGCTCATTGATGAGTGCTTCATGTTTTTCTGCCGTGTTGCAGCGGGACTTAAAGAAAAGGTGCTGGCAACAATGTTTAATGTCAGAGTTTCAACAGTCAGGCGCACCGTCCACACATGGACAAGCTACTTGTACCAAGTCCTTGGATCAATGCCTATCTGGATGACTCGTAAACAAGTGCGTGCCACCATGCCGGACAAGTTTCAGCATTATTGCCATGACGTCAGAGTCATCATTGATTGTACAGAACTTCACTGTGAAACATCATCCTCCCTCATGTCACAGTCTAAGACCTCCATCAACAAGAGCCACACCACATTCAAAGGCTTGATCGGCATCGCGCCTTGTGGAGTAATTACATTTATCTCTAAGCTTTACATTGGGCCCATCTCTGACTCAGAAATAACCAGGAGAGCAAACCTTGTGCAGCACCTCCAGCCTGGGGATGGAGTCATGGCTGATAAAGGCTTTTTAATCAGGGATATGTTGGCACAGGTTGGGGCAACACTGATCACTTCATCATTCAAAAATACCTCTCAGCTCAGCACCGCGGACATTAAAAGAACTCAAGCCATTGCTTGTTTGAGAATTTTGGCGGAGAGAACGATCCGTCGCGTCAGGGAATACCACATCTGGGACACTGTTGTTCCTTTCTCCTTGGCAGGCTCCATCGACCAGCTGTGGGCAGTTTGCTGCATGTTGACAAACTACCAAGAACCTTTTTACACATGCAACCCTGATGCTATCAGGATAATGTCCAAGCGGTCAGCCCGCTGGTTGTCTATACTTGCTCCTCACAGCAGGGAGCATGCCCTGGTGGAAGAAGCAGAAGTGGTGGAGGGGCTTGCACTTGGTCTGTAATCGGGAGGTTGAATTCCAGCCCAGCTCTGGCTGTCACATGTCGATGTGTCCTTGGGCAGGACTCTCAACCCCAAGTTGCTCCCACTGCTGTGTCAGTGGTGTGTAAATGGGTATGAAAGGGCGTGAATGTGTTAGCTGATACTGATGGACAACTGACATAGAGACTTCAACCATCAGTGAGTGAGTGTGAGAGTGAATGGGTGTAGTCAAACACTAGAAAAGAGCTATATAAGCTCAACTCCATTTACCAGTCCCTTTAACAACTTGAAAACCATGTAGTGAAAGTCACTATTCTTAATACAGCAAACGAAGCAGCAGAGCTTTATGTTACAGTTTAAATCCTTACTTCAGTGATACATGTTAAACTAGAAAAGCACTCAGAGAGCGCAGACCTCCACCAACCCCTGTAAAAGATACAATTCTGGATCACCACACCCTCCGATTGGACGGCCGAGTTTTCCTTCATGTCGGTCTACGTGGAGAGCTCCTCCACTGGCATTGCAAGGGAAGCTGGGAACGTCAGTTTGCAGATAAACTACAATTCCCATAATGACATAAAGGGGGCGAAACCCTCACAGTAGCAGAGGAGAAATGAATGGAATTTTGCAGTTGTTCTTATCCATCCTGCCAAGTCTCCCGTCGTGCATAAGATGATGTCATCACACCTCCCCACTCCACCTCACTGAATTACCCTGATTATTTACTGCTGTGCTCAAAAAATATCAGGGGGCACGAGGATATTACCTACTTTTAGTCAGAGTGAAGAGCTCGGTTGATTGTGTTCACACATATGGCTCACACGGTCAAGTCAGCATCATTTCAGGGGTTTTGGTAGCGTGAATGGGGTTTTAGTGATAAGTGTGTATATTTGTTTCTTTTAGTTTGTGTTCAGTCTTCATCCTGTACTATAGTTTGATATCATAGCCGAAAGGACCGTAAAACTGAAATGACTGCAGTGTTTGCCTGTTGTATTTAGTTGTCAGTAGCTGAGATTATATTTTAATAAAAAGGAGGAATGTTGGAACAAAGCTTTCTATTTATTTAAACTTGAACCATTACATATACTTAGTACATGCTATCACACCAACTCTGAAATAAACACGTTTACATCTTAAAATATATTTTACAAAGAAGTTTTTGAAAATGATTAAGTACATTTAGGTTGAATTTAATATTTATTTGTCAACAAACTAAAGCTTTAAACCTTTTTGACTTGAAGGACAAGACTAGAAATGATTTATTCTGTACTTGATGTAAGAACATCAATAAGTTAACATTTGCCAAAACACTGAGGCTTTGTAATACATAAACTTTGATGAAAACAAGCCCCACTGAGGGGTTGTTATGACTGGAATTCAAACACTGAAGGTAATATGGTAGTATACATGTTCTTGGCTCTTTTATAAATGTTGTTAATGTGTTCTTGTTCTTTAGACTGTGCTGTCTATCATTTGGTTGATAACATGTCTGAAGGACATTACGTTTATTTATTGCTGCAGCTGAACATTCAAACAGTGGTGATATGATTGTTTTTTATCATTTTTCATTTCAGAAATACATTTAACATAAATTCTCATTTTCATATTATTTGCAGATTGACTAAACTCTGCTAGATTAACATCAGTCCTCTCCACTTCATAATCATTATAGCTACTAATGATAGTTTTATAACCATCTCTCTATCCATGGTTGTAATTGCTAATACCACCATAATTACTATCTTTACAGTCATACAGGATCCTCTTGAAATTAAGATGCCACATCTCAAAGTTTTGACTGTGAAAGACTTTCAAATCCATTTAGAGAAATATGATGAGGACAAATTAATGGTGCAGGTAATAAATGCATCACAACCCTGAATTC
Source organism: Cetoscarus ocellatus (assembly GCA_037902135.1). NCBI lineage: Eukaryota > Metazoa > Chordata > Actinopteri > Labriformes > Labridae > Cetoscarus > Cetoscarus ocellatus. Next base: position 1,170,200 of record JBAMNC010000366.1, read on the forward strand.
TCATTTTAGTCTCTTTGCCTCTGCCCTCTTTATCTTTCTACACCGCTCCATCCACTCACACCCAGAGTTGCCAGGTCTTTTGGCTTCTTTTTATGAAAAGTTGCTTGTAAATATTGGCAGTTGTGGGTTACATTTATTGGGCTTGTTCCAAAAGTGCAGTCGCTCATTTGGGCTTGTTGTGCTCCCAAACCCAGGATGGACCTGCTGCACACTCTGCTACCAATATAAACTCAAATCAGAAGTTACACAAACTCACACACTCTGCCACCAATATAAACTCAAATCAGAAGTTACACAAACTCACACACTCTGCTACCAATATAAACTCAATTCAGAAGTTACACAAACTCACACACTCTGCTACCAATATAAACTCAATTCAGAAGTTACACAAACTCACACACTCTGCTACCAATATAAACTCAATTCAGAAGTTACACAAACACACACACTCTGCTACCAATATAAACTCAATTCAGAAGTTACACAAACTCACACACTCTGCTACCAATATAAACTCAAATCAGAAGTTACACAAACTCACACACTCTGCCACCAATATAAACTCAATTCAGAAGTTACACAAACTCACACACTCTGCTACTATATAAACTCAAATCAGAAGTTACACAAACTCACACACTCTGCTACCAATATAAACTCAATTCAGAAGTTACACAAACTCACACACTCTGCTACCAATATAAACTCAATTCAGAAGTTACACAAACTCACACACTCTGCTACCAATATAAACTCAATTCAGAAGTTACACAAACTCACACACTCTGCTACCAATATAAACTCAATTCAGAAGTTACACAAACTCACACACTCTGCTACCAATATAAACTCAAATCAGAAGTTACACAAACTCACACACTCTGCTACCAATATAAACTCAATTCAGAAGTTACACAAACTCACACACTCTGCTACCAATATAAACTCAATTCAGAAGTTACACACTCACACTCTGCTACCAATATGAACTCAATTCAGAAGTTACACAAACTCACACACTCTGCTACCAATATGAACTCAATTCAGAAGTTACACAAACTCACACACTCTGCTACCAATATAAACTCAAATCAGAAGTTACACAAACTCACACACTCTGCTACCAATATAAACTCAATTCAGAAGTTTCACAAACTCACACTCTGCTACCAATATAAACTCAATTCAGAAGTTACACAAACTCACACACTCTGCTACCAATATAAACTCAATTCAGAAGTTACACAAACTCACACTCTGCTACCAATATAAACTCAATTCAGAAGTTTCACAAACTCACACTCTGCTACCAATATAAACTCAATTCAGAAGTTACACAAACTCACACACTCTGCTACCAATATAAACTCAATTCAGAAGTTACACAAACTCATACACTCTGCTACCAATATAAACTCAATTCAGAAGTTTCACAAACTCACACTCTGCTACCAATATAAACTCAATTCAGAAGTTACACAAACTCACACACTCTGCTACCAATATAAACTCAATTCAGAAGTTACACAAACTCACACACTCTGCTACCAATATAAACTCAATTCAGAAGTTTCACAAACTCACACTCTGCTACCAATATAAACTCAATTCAGAAGTTACACAAACTCACACACTCTGCTACCAATATAAACTCAATTCAGAAGTTACACAAACTCACACACTCTGCTACCAATATAAACTCAATTCAGAAGTTTCACAAACTCACACTCTGCTACCAATATAAACTCAATTCAGAAGTTACACAAACTCACACTCTGCTACCAATATAAACTCAATTCAGAAGTTTCACAAACTCACACTCTGCTACCAATATAAACTCAATTCAGAAGTTACACAAACTCATACACTCTGCTACCAATATAAACTCAATTCAGAAGTTACACAAACTCACACACTCTGCTACCAATATAAACTCAATTCAGAAGTTTCACAAACTCACACTCTGCTACCAATATAAACTCAATTCAGAAGTTACACAAACTCATACACTCTGCTACCAATATAAACTCAATTCAGAAGTTTCACAAACTCACACTCTGCTACCAATATAAACTCAATTCAGAAGTTACACAAACTCACACACTCTGCTACCAATATAAACTCAATTCAGAAGTTACACAAACTCACACACTCTGCTACCAATATAAACTCAATTCAGAAGTTTCACAAACTCACACTCTGCTACCAATATAAACTCAATTCAGAAGTTACACAAACTCACACTCTGCTACCAATATAAACTCAATTCAGAAGTTACACAAACTCACACACTCTGCTACCAATACTCAATTCAGAAGTTACACAAACTCACACACTCTGCTACCAATATAAACTCAATTCAGAAGTTTCACAAACTCACACTCTGCTACCAATATAAACTCAATTCAGAAGTTACACAAACTCACACACTCTGCTACCCAATATAAACTCAATTCAGAAGTTTCACAAACTCACACTCTGCTACCAATATAAACTCAATTCAGAAGTTTCACAAACTCACACTCTGCTACCAATATAAACTCAATTCAGAAGTTTCACAAACTCACACTCTGCTACCAATATAAACTCAATTCAGAAGTTACACAAACTCACACACTCTGCTACCAATATAAACTCAATTCAGAAGTTACACAAACTCACACACTCTGCTACCAATATAAACTCAATTCAGAAGTTTCACAAACTCACACACTCTGCTACCAATATAAACTCAATTCAGAAGTTTCACAAACTCCACACATGAATGTAAATTTTACTGTAAAAAGAGGGGCAAACATAGTGTTTCCACCAAAAAGAAATCCTTACAGCCAGAATTAAATTGATTTCTAATGTACCTATTTCTGTTTTCACCATAATAAAGCTGTTGTAAAACTGTAAAACTTAGATAACTGACTGTCCATTTGGTTAGTGATAACAGAGTTATAAATAACAGTATCCCCCACTTCTGTAAAAAGAAAATTATGTTGAACAAGTAATTTAAGAGACAAATAAGAATAAAAGTCACTGTGAAACTGAAATATAATGGAGATAAAAATTAAAGCAGGCTCTATGTAGATTTCTCTTTTTAATAAAGTAATATATGACATTGGGAAAAAAATAGCTGTATGTCGCTTCTTTTGTTTCTTATTTAGTAGAAAAATCTGGCAACACTGCTCACACCTCAGTGTAGCTTCAGTAGATGGCTTTAGACCATGAGTCTGGATCTGATCAAGATGTCCTGCTGGTCAACAGAAGGTTTTTCTTGCCACTGTGACTGTTGTCAAATGTGCTAAAGTGCTGTAGTCATGGATTTATACTGAGCCTGGAATGAAAATAAAATTAAAAAAAGAGATTAAAGATAAGATCAAATAAAAATGTATAAAGAGAAGAAGAGTATGGCATTGTCCTCTTTTGTTAAGTGTCGACATTTGTTTTGATGTGGTGCTATACAAATAGAGCCTGAGTGAATGTTTTTAACACAGGGTACTCAGGATCATAAAACATTATAAATAACCCTAATATGTAGGAGTGTTGCCGGTGTTTATGTACAATGTAGACAGTGTGGAGGGGTTTGTTGGGGACTTTCAGTGATTAAAGATAACAAAAAAATCTAAATTTGAGTATTTCGGACTAAAACAGGACATCAAAACAATTAAAAATGGGTGTTTCAGAATAAATATTAAGAGAAAGGAACTCATGAAAGGTATTCTGACATATTTTCTGTTTAGTATATCTCTTAAGCATTAGACAACTTGATTGCTGATGCACAAACGCCAATTCTTGTGCCTGGTACGTGTCAAAGGTTACTCTGGATCACACCGTCTCTGATTCTCTATCAGTCATGTTTATATTCAACAGCAGGGGGCAGCAGAGGATAGGGTGTATTTAAGAACTGTTACCTCAGAGGGGGTTCATCTAAATCAGTGGTTCTCAATTTCTTTTTCAGAGTTATATTTCTTTGTGCCCCCGACCCTAAACCACCAACAAAGCCACTTAGAGGGTAAAGCTGAGATTTTTCTAAATACATATAAAACATGTGAATATTAATCTCTACATTTAATATCAGTGAGTAGACACAGCAATCAATATTTTTTATATGACATTTACATATTCTCACTTAATGACCTCTGGCAAGGAGGTTGTGTTTTTGCCAGCGTTTATTTGTTAGCAAGATTACACAAAAACTACTGGACAGATTTTGCTGAAATTTTCAGGAGATGTTGGTAATGGCCCAACTTAAAAGTGATTAGATTTTGGTAGTGTCCAGATAACCACCATTAGCGAACAATCGTTTTTGCTCAATAACTGTCTAACTAATAATGATATCAACATGAGTCTGAGTGCTAAGTGTGTGTTTTCAGGGTTAAGGAATCATATTATGATGGTAACTTTATCATGGAACTGTTGCTTATAGATGTAACAGTAATATGTGAGCTTCCTTGGTGGAGGTTTGTGCTCTCCGAGTGCTTTCTAGGCTGTTATTTATATTCAAGATAACGATGAAAAGATGAAAAGAACTTGGCAGATTCTAACCTAATTTCTTGATGACTGAGATAAAAGATTAAAATCCAGTCACAGTTAAAATAAATAAATAAAAAATGATCTTAAACAAACAACTTCAATAATAATAAAAAAACAACAGAAGCTTGTTGTTACTTCGCCCATATTGATTATTTTAACATATATTTTACCTCCGACATGGCAAATGGCCAATGACAGTGCAAAAGTTTGAATTGTCAACAGAGGTAAAAACAATATCAGATCCATTTATGCTCGCCCAGATAATGTATGGATCATTTCAGAGGGTTTTTTTTTTTTTTGCAAGTGTGAATAGGGATTGACTTGCTCTTGGGGTCAATCTTGTTCTCATTCTGGATGGAGCTCCATTATCAATTGACTCAGCGGTACCTCAAGCAGGTCAGACAAGAAAGACACTGCTGACAAGCACTTAGGACAGACAGGCATGATGGCAGAAACCAAAACATCTACCAGAGGGAGTGAGACCTTAACCCAGACTGCACAGTGTGAATGTGATGCTGGGGCAGGGCTGCTTATGGTCAGAGTGCAGAATTACAGTATTTATGATGCAGCCAGCACCAAAATTACTTCATAAATTGCATGTATCTGAACAACAAACCCTAGTGTCTTTTACCAATATTAACTTTGATTTGAAATAAATACACTGATCACAAAATATATTCTCTTAAATGATCCTGATCAATGATTGGGGTTTATTGCCTGCTGCAGCTTCAGAGAATTCCCAAGTATTAAATATCTGAAAAACAGTTTCCTTTTCCAATAATAATATCAATCTCACTTTAGTACCTTCATCATTGAGGTTACGTTTCTACCAGTGTTTTTTTTGTTTTTGTTTTTTTTTTAAACAAGATAGCTCAAAAAGTTATGAAAGGAATTTGATGAAATTTTCAGGAAATGTTGGTCAAGGCACACGAGAGAGGTGATTAGATTTTGGTGATGCTCTGTATCTTGATGTGGAACCAAGGTTTTTGTCAAGGAGTTGTTTTCCACATCTTTTGAAATAACTCAATATGTTCTCAATAAATTGTGAAGACACTTTTAGGGAATGTTTGCCATAGCCCAGGGAGAAGTGATTTGACTTAGGTGTTGATCCAAAACTGGATGCGGATCCAGGAAATTTTTAAAGACTTGTAAACATTGCGAGAAAGGGCAGTTTTTCTACATTTTCACTAATAACTCATTAAGTTCTCAATGGATTTTTATGATATTTTCAGGAAATGTTGGTAATGGCACATGGAAGAAGTTGTTTGATTTTGGTGGTGATCCAAATATAGATCCAGTATTTTCTTTTATTTTTTTAAGGATTTGTCAACAGTGAGAGATGGGGTTGTTTTCTATGTTTGAAACGCCATGGGGGAGGTTGGCGCTCTTTTAACACTTCTAAACACGGCACAAAAAGTAATAAGGAAGCAGCGTTTGGTAGATTATTTCTTATCATTCTTCAATAAATCTTAAACTGTTAGAAAGCCTGTTGATTTCCCTTTTGGCGCCACAATCAGGAGCCTGATTGGAAGGCTGTGAGGTGGACATCAGCACTTAGCAGCAGTAGGCAGTCTTTTACATATTTTTGGTCAAGGTTTGCAGGACAATGTGGTGGATGGCTCTCTGTCCAGACAATCCAGAAGAGACTGCACACAGTCAAGCTTCAGTCTCATAGGGCTGCCCTTCACCATCGGGCCCCTTTGGGCTGGTGTCTGCAACATGTGCACTGGGATCTGAACATGTGGAGGAACGTTATGGTCAGAGATGAGTCCAGATTCTGCTTACAGCAGTTTGATCATGGGGTCAAAATGTGGAGCAGGCATGGAGACTGCTTTGCTGATTGCAGCACAGACAGAGTAACATCTGTATCCATATGCAGATCCAGGAATCTTTCGAATAATTTGTTAACACTGCAAGATAGAGCAGTTTTCCACATTTAAAAAAAAAATCACCAATAATTGCATGCAAAACAAATAAATGTGAACAGACAAATATGTGCATAGCAAGTTGTGGTATTGATTTACAAAATTAAATATATACAAAAAATTAAAAAGACACAAATTGACAACTAAGAAAAAAAAAACAAGGGGTAAAGATAGCAACCAAAATATAGAGATAAGGGCAGAAAGACAAAGAAAAGGGAGAAACAAGGCAAAACAGTATAGCAACCAAATGATCTCAAATAAAACAGAGTGATATATTTGGCAGGTATTTCATGATGATCTAGATATGGCTATTTTCCTTTGAGATTCAAATAGGTTTTTTTGTTTGTTTTCAATATTTTTGACAATAACTCATCCGATAATGTTGCGCATGCCTTGGTGGATGTTTGTGCTCTCTGGGGACTTCTAGTTAAGTGACGTTATTGTTACTTCTTTTCCCTTCACATCACTGTCAAGCCTGTACAGAGATATCTTTACTTCTTTTTTAGGATTGAGCATTAAACTCTGAAAGCTACAGACACTTCACATCACAGTTATAGTGCTTCCTTTACCTGCATCTCATTAAGTGAAGAGGTTCCCGATCATAATCTGACAGCTTGTTCTCAAGTGTTCGATCGATTTCACCTGGTGGTCTCTTCTGTCGTGTCAGCGTTGGCCCGCTCTCTAGGCCTCATCATCATCTTCTCCTATCAGTGTAATGATACAGGTTATGGATGTAAATCAGTTATGATAATGGACGACACATTGATTCTTCAGGCTTTTGTTCAAAGATAATGCAAAGTGCTCCAGATTCATTACATCATAATACATGAAACCAAATTATCGTTCATTCTTGTATCCAGGTCAATTGATTCAGAGGGAGAGGAAGTGTTGAGTAAGACTGAAGGGGCTTCAATGTGTGACGGGGGGCTCACTCATATCTAACATGATAGATAGCTCTCTATGAAACAGATGGAGGTCTGAATACAGGGGTGGTATTTCTGCGATGCTGCTAAAAGCAAGACGATTGAATTTGCGTGCAGAGATCATGCACCCGTCCATATAAATTTCCAGTGCTCACAATGATCATATTGCGGAGGCCCTCTTGTTGCAGCTGCACATTCATCAACAGCGAGGGGCAGGTTGGGGGTCATAGAGAGGGAAGCAGCCACAGATATACTGGACTTTTTTAGTGCCACACAAAGGAGAGTCAGAGAAACAGCAGAGAAGGAGAAGTAGGATTTGTTGTACTGAGAGCACAATGGGATACTTGGGATTGGTGCCACTCCTCAGACAAAGTTGGCTTGATTTCCCGAGAGGCCAAATTAGTTTTTATTGGGGGTTCAGGGGGGGTGAGAGACTTGCGAGTGAGTCGTAAGGCAGGAGGAAAGGGGCACCGCAGAGGGAGGAAAGTACATGATTTGTCAGCAATCTGTGGGCACCGACCATTCCCATGTTCCATAAAGTAAAGCAGAGCTGTAAAGAGCGTTCCAGGCAGCGGTCGGTCTGATAATCACACTGTGGTGGGTGAGGTTAGTTACACTGGCTGCCTGTGGTCGGCGGCTGAGGAGCAATACTAACCCTCATAATGTGGGTTTGTTGTGCTTTGGTCTGATGGCTACATTTATGGCGAGAGTTAATCTTTAATTTGTTTTTTTACTTCAGCAAAGCAACAAGAGGAGTCACTGGAGTCTTCCTTTTGTTACCCATGTTTGCAACATAGTCCTACAAATAGAGCTGGGCACTGATCAAGTATGTTGAAAACTTTACTTGCTTCATACTTGTCCCTGTATATGTATATTAAAACAGAATAAACAATATGTTAACCATTACTTACTGACGTGTTGCCTTGGCCCAACAACAGCTAAAACCAGAGGCATTATGTTTTCAGGTTGTCCTCCTGCAAGTCTGTATGTGTCTGTCCTTATGAATGCAATATCCCTAAAACCTGTGAAGAACTTTCTTCAAACTTTCAACAAATGTTTACCTGGAGTCAAGGATGAACTGATAGCATTTTGGAGGTCACAAGTCAAAGGTCAACACTGTTGAGTCCTGTGTTATTGACATATGGCTTGAAAAACTGGAGACAGTTGCCTTCAAACTTCAAATCTCATTACATTTACAGACTTTTCATTTACTAGATAATTGAGGTCATAATTTCTTGTGATCACGATTTGAGGCCATTTTCATCAGACCTTCACAAGTTGACATTCTGACAAGTGGGGTACACATAATACAACAATGGGACTGACTCTCGGCTTGGATCTCTGCTTCTGATTAAACTCAGCAAAGGCCCAATTATCTGGGGGTCCTAAAGATCATCTCAAATGATTATCCTGTGGTGTGAAGTGTGTTAGTAGTCTTTTTATTTTCTCAGAAGACGATCAGGGCCGCACCAACTTGAAACCATAAATATTAAACATGGTCAGTGTTTGCAACCAGAAGTCCTCTTGTGTGGAGACAACTGAGGACAGCCGAGCACGTCTTCTGTGTTTTGTTGGTTTGTTACATGGATCAGAGCAAAGCCTATCAGGGAGCAAGCTGGCTGAAGCAGGAAGTAATCATAGCCATGGCAACAAGAGTAAAGGTGAAGCATAAACGGAGGTCCTACTCGATTTGTTTAAAAAACACAAGCATTTACACAGCGTGACTTGTAAATTATATAATAAACTGATGAGGAGAGGAGCTGGATGGAAGCCAACCGCTAGCTGCATCTAGTCTCCTGACGTTGTCCGCCATGTTTGGTAAATGAATCTGTTGGTATGCAATGTCCACTGTCTTTCTCTGTGTGGCTCACCTGGAACAAAACTGATAAATCTGACATCCTTGTGTAGCTCTCTTTCTTTTTCAAAATCGGTTAAGATTTAAAGGATCTTTATGTGTGCCAGGCCTTGGATATTGGAGGTCATTGTGTCTTATGGTCATCCTTTGCTAACAGTATTAAATTTCATCAAAGAAATTTCCACTCTGACTAAATAAAGATCTGATCAGATTATTCAGAGGAAATCCTAAAATTGGGACGTTTCCCTGTTTCTACCATGAGCCGCGGGCCTATCTTTGCCAAAACAGAGAGCCACATTTACTTATTTTCAGCTGATATGTATGTCCACAGCAACAAATTGTGTCACAGACAAGATAGAAATGATTAAATTATACTTCTCTTTGTCCCGTTCGAAGCATAAACTCCATTTTCCAACATTGCCCAACTGTCACATGACAATGTGTATTTGGGCAAGGCACTTAACCCAAAGTTGCTGCCTCTGGTCAGTGACGTGTAAACGAGGATGAAAGCAAGTGGATGTGTCGGGGAATACTGACAGTTGACTAGTGTAGAAACTCTAAAACCATCAGTAACCTGAGTTAAGGCAAAATATAAATTCTATAATAATTCTATAAGCACATCATGGAGCATTAACACTTCATAAAAATAGACTTTAAGGGTGAAACACATGCCTTCAGTGAGTGCACACACACACAGGAGAATCATCACTGTGAGAGTGTTAACATGCTGCTAGCTTTAGCTACAGTACCTCTGTTTTAAAGTGAAGCCTCCAGGTCATTTTAGTTTAACAACCTCAATGACATCTCTGTTCCTGTCATCGTACATCTGTCCAACAACAAAAAAGACTCTCTCAACACTTCCTCTTGTGTTGTGTTCTTTCTGCCAATCCTTCCTTCCTCTTTTCCTCCCCCTAACCTCTAACCTTTAGCCTGGTCTGGCCTGACAGTTTAAGGACTGATGGCATACCCAGACTGACCATCAGACGAAACAAAAAGAGCTTCATAAGTTTGAAGCCAAAGGTCAGGATGCATGGTCAACAGTGAAGGACTTCAGGGACGTCCCTAACGATGATGAGACTGATCATTCAAGAGTCTGTTCTTCCTCAGCTTAGCAGAAAAGTGAACTTTGAAGCTTTGCACAGATAGTGTCCTTTTTTAGCCTGAACCCAAAAGAGTCTAAAACTCTCAGCTCTAAAAGTCTTCTCCACTATTCTCCTCCTCCAGACAGACTAAAACTGGTCTTAAGGAGCAAAGAAAGGGTCCAGCAAAAAGAGCAGACAGAATCTTCCTCCTATATTTGAGGCTTGACTCCTTGTAAGTCACACAGAGAGTTGAATTAAAAAAGGATTAGGAGTAGAGAAAGAATTAGGGGGATTAGGGAGGATTCCCTGGCCGAGCCATGAATCCATAGCTGATGTGTTAAAAATGATTGGATGTAGATGCTACTTCTCATATTAACAAGGCTGCTGAGGCGTGGAGGCGCTCTCTTCACACATCAGCAGACACAACAGCAGGAGCTCTGGCTTCATATCAGACAGATTTTACATGTTTGGAGAGTCAGAGCTGAGAGTCTGACATCCTGTTTGTCTTCTGCGTTCATCAGCTGTTTGACTATCAGACAAAGGGAGGCAATTACCTGAGGCTTTGTGTGTTCCAAGAGGTCTTAAGATGTGGTAATAAGATGCAACAAATATGTGGTTTATGTCTTAAATTATAGTTGAGCTTTAAGAATCTTAAATGTACCGAGCACTGACTACATTAAACTACGTTTGTTAAACAGCCAATGATCAAACCCCTGCTCCTCAACAGTTTTAACTAGCAAGACAGTGTCAGGAAAGATGCTTTAATCAGTGATCTTCAACTGGCAGTCTGGGGGCCACATCAGGTCCTTCACAGCTTCCCATCTGAATAATTTTAAATTGTTGTGGATTTAGGGGTATATTTAAGTGGTTAAATCCTTAAAACTACAAATGGATACCACAAAACAATTGAAATATTTTTCGGAAATGACTTATTGCTTGATCTGTTTTTCAGAAATCCTTCTGTCAGTCATTTTAGCCTCCATTCAATCAGAGGAATAAGTATGTTGGAGTGAAACTAAATGACAGAGAGCATCACAGCCTCAGTGAATAGTGGCCAAGATATTGCAACTGCCCCAAGTGGCAGGCAGGAGTATGGGTGATAGGTGATAGGGACTGATCTTACCTTTGAAGGCTAAAAAACACATACAGTTTGGAAAATAAATGAATAACAACACATTATTTTTAGATCAAATTAGTATACTTTTTCATTACTTTTAGTTCTGGCACCTGTTAACCTGACAAACAGGATGGACCGTCCAACATATGGCACTAGTCCATCTTGGTGACAGCCCAGAGAAAGTGTTTAGAAAAGGGCAGAACCTTACAAAAGCATATTCAGCAGGTGATTGGACGAGGTCAGTCAGGTAATGTAGGAGGAAGGTGTGACTGTCATGGTGTAAAGTACAAACATGAACCACTTTGTTCAACAAACTGTCACCAAAACATGTCAGAAGTGGAGCCAATAAATACTTTCTATCGAGAAATTCTTTCAGTGTTGTTGATTGTGTTTCATTGAATAAAGCTGCTACTGAAGCTGTTAGCATCAATGCTAATCTCTATACAAGCAGTCAAGCAGTACAAGCAAATGTGGCTCTCTGTTTTGGCAAATGCTGCTGAGTTGTTGTCTTCTACCTTGAGGAGAAGGCATGCAACACACACCACTGGGTCATGAAGAACCAAAAAAAGCATAATATGGGCTCTTTAAGTATAAGTGACTTCCATGGTCCTCACAGTTAGGCTTCATTTGGCTGTGCCGCTCTGGGTCGTTCACAGTTGTCATAGTTTGGAGCTTGCCATGACAGATCTGCCTGATTACAAACAATGAATCAGGCTGATCCAGCTGCACTGCAAGTTTAGGCACCCATAGCATATGTCAAGAAGGAAATTGGCCCTTGTACAAATGAAGTTGATGACCTTTGCCATAAAGGATCATTCCTAGTACCTGGCTTTTTTTTTAGAATTGATATGATATATTTGTGCATATATTTTAGATTAACTTTTTAATCAGTCAATCAAACAATCAATCAATCTTCCAATCAAGATACACATATTTGTTCTAATTAGACAAATATGGGTGAAAAATATGATTATAGATCACTGAGTTTTCCTAAAAACTCTCAAAATATTAGTTCTGACTCTGTGATTGCTTTGAGCTATAAGGCGAGAAGCCTCAGATTGGTTTTCCCCGGGGCCTTCACATTTCTATATCTGCCCCTGTGTTAGTTAGTGGTCTCTACTCCAAAACAGCTTAAATCCTGAACCACTTACGCTGAGCCAAATGGAGCATGACGGAGCTGCAGGGAGCTGCTGTGGCTGAGTTTACACTGTTTACCGGATTACAAAGGGATGCTGAGGGATCAGTTAAATGAAAGTCTACATTTTCAGACATGACCGGAGGACAGGACGAGTAAATGGCTCCTGCTAAACCCATGCATGTAAATGCTATGAACGTTATGAACATGAAGACACTCCTGAACATGATCTCAGGCCTTATACAGCACATTCACAAGAGACGGGTGGGGGGATATTTTTTTGATATGTTGGTTACCATGGCGACGGGGAGGCATTTGTCTGTGGGTGTGAGGATGGCAGTGCCGCTGTGTTGACAGACAGTTGTCAAAGGGTAGGGTGGTAATGGAAACTCACACTGGAGTCCCCTGATAAAGCTGTCAAACTGGACACAATCCCAGCACCGAGGACTTCCCCGACTGGGCCACAGCAGGCTCTCCAGACCTCACCCTGCTGAAGAATTTAGAAAAATATTTCACATGGCATTCAGTGGCGACAGCAGTCACAGAGATCATGATGCAGGAGGGAAACTTTGTGCCAAGGGTTTAATAATATCCGGATCATTCATTCACACACTTAGCATCGTCTGAATGACTCCTCCTCAGAGAGGGTCCCAGTGTTTAATGTAGCTTTATGTGATGACATAAACACTTATCGGCCAATTTATTAGGAGACATTTCTCAGAGATTTTGGTCTGCATTGTCATGAAAGCATCACACAGATGCTGCAGATTTGTCAGCTGCACATCCATGATGTAAATCTCCTCTTCCACCACATCCCACAGGTGCTCTTTTGGATTGAGATCAAGTTACTGTGGAAGAAACTGGAGTACAGTGAACTTCTTGCCATGATGAAGAAGCCAGCTTAAGATGATTTGAGCTTTGCTGAAGGCTTGTAATCCTGCATTAGAAGATGGGTACACCATGGTCATAAATGGATGGACATGGTCAGCAACAACACTGAGGTGGGCTGCTGTCTCTAAACAATACTTCATTGGCACTAAGTGGCCCAAAGTATACCAAGAAAATATCCCCAGCAACATAACACCTCAACCAGCAGCTACAGACGTTGGTACAAGGCAGGTTCTTTCCATGCTCTCATGTGTTTTAGTCTAAATTCTGATCTGGTGGTCACAGTATAAATCAAGACTCATCAGATCAGGCAACATTTTTCCAATCTCTGGTTGTTCAGTTTGGTGGGCCTGTGCAAACTGTAGCCTCAATTTCCTGTTCTAAGCTGAGAGGGGTGGGTCCTGTGTGGTCTTTAGCTTCTGTAGCCCAACTGCTTATAGATTTGATTTATTGTGCATTTATATAGATATAAAAAAAGTCTTCTTTATACCTTGGTTGTAATGAATAGTTGTTCGAGTTGCTGTTTCCTGGATGTTATCCCTTTTTTAAACTATCCTCTGAACACCTCACAGATAGTTTTTATGAAACCTTCTAAAATTCTCAGACCAGCCCCTCTGGCCCCAACAACCATGCCACATTCAGAGTCACTTAAATCACATTTCCTCCATTCTAACGATTGGTTTGACCTTCAGCGGGTCATCTTGACCTTGTCCTCACGGTGTCAAAATGCATTAAGACACGAAACAGGGTACACCCCTTCAGAGGGGTGCCAGATAATTGGACAGTACTTGTATTGGGTATATTCTCTTCTTGTTTGACTGAAGTGACATCTGTAATAGCATGCTATACCGAGAAGAACTTCTTAGTGGAAAAGCAGCTATATACCACATTCACACATGCAAATAAAACCTGAAATTGTCCGGACATTATACTGGTGAGCTGCATGTGTGAACGCAACCAGCTGAGTTTTTCACTTGGACTTTACCTGGATAATTTCTCAGTGCAGAGCAGAGATGGAACAATGAATGCAGAGCTGTTGACAATATGACGCAAAACAGCACTGAACTGACCAATTACCACAGACTTGACCTGCCACCCAGTCAGATTGGTCAGGGTTCATGTGGAAAAGGGACTTTAAAAGGTACCAGCACTAACAGTGCACCTCAGACAGAGGGAGAGTACAGCTGGATTAGTGGTACTCAGTACATGCAAACTAAATCCTTCAAAAATGTTTGGCTGGTTATTTCTCCACTTTAAATACCAACTGATATTGTATTTTATATCGTTGGAAAGCCTGATTAGTCACCTTTACAACGAGGTATGACTTCTAAGGATCCTGCATTAATGGAATAAGCAACACAGCTAAACATGTAGGTAGCATCCCTAAAAATGAGTAAAATTCCTCTTTTCCCCTAAAAGAAAGCCTACAGTTAACCAGTGTGTAGGGAACTTGTCTTCATGGGTTTGTCTTCCTTGGACACCTACTTCATGATCATGGTTCTAAGTGTGAAATTGGTACCAGGGCTGACATCAAAAAATGCTGCCACTCTGCATACTGGAACAGTTGCAGGGATTTTGGCAATTTTTTTGAGCACTACCCACACATTTAGTTTGCGTTGCTCATGATCCTTATAAGATGCTTTCTCATTGTTAAGATGACTAATCAGGAATTTGACAATATAAGTTACATTATCATTTTTAAAGGAGAAAAATAACCAACCAAAATATCACTTCACAGTATAGAAAATTCTAACATTGGCAGTTGTGAAAATACTCTTTTAGGCGTCAAAAATGAATATATAAACCTGATTTAAGACAAGTCTTTTTGAAGTGTTGTTGGTCATCCATTCATTACTTATAACATGTGTCCCATTCAGAGTTGCAGAGGGAGGCAGGGGCTGAGCCTCTCTGTCATCAGGCAGGAAACAGGACACACCCTGGACAGTCAGTCAGTCACATTGCTGACAAGCCTGAATGACAAACAATCAGTAACACTTATATTCACACCTATAGAACTTGCATGTTTTTCCTGGAAAGTTGCATCAGAACAGTTTTTCATGGTGACTTTTACAGATTAATTGTTTTGGACTGTTGTCCACATTTGGTAAAAAGTTTCCCTAAGAAACAAAAATGGAGATGACTCTGAGTCAACAATCTATAGCAAAAATAAAAGTGTAATCATGTAGGTTTGCAGTATCTTTGTAAATCTTATATATTCAGGATAGACTCATTGATTTATAAGCAAACATCAACTCTTCTATTGTGTGTGTGCTATTTTCCTGCAGAGTCATCACATTAAAAATCTTCAGCCCTTTGAATTACTCATCACTGAGGAGAGAGAAGTGGATTTACAGATATATTAAACCAAAAATCTGTGGAAAACAATTCTGTGGAAGTCTGTGGAGATCCAAATTATGTTTTAAATCCATCTTGAGACACAAACTCTCTGAGGGAAGAACAAACAAGACATTAAAATGTAAAAAGTCCAAGTCTTCTGCTCTGTTACTGTCCTTTGACCCATCTGTTATTTCATTAGAAGAAATGTTGAAAGATGTATTCAATAAGGCATTAGTCTTTGGAAGAAAATACTTTTATTGTATATTTTGGTTATAACCTCAAATTCTCAGGACTATTTAACTTTGACATAAAAGAAACTGAGAAACTAAGCTTCCAGTGCTTCCTACCAATTTCATCTGAAATTTGTTTTGACATGCAGTGCAGAGGTCTTTTTTTCTCCCTGATGCTGCTTTAGGGTGGTGTGTTTGGTCTGTATTCCAGCTGGATGATCTAATCCTTCCCCTTTTGTTGTGCCCCATTACATCAGATTATTGTGGACTTTGAACTATTTATTTTAGCATTTTCCTAGCGTGAATCCTTAGCTCTGTTCTCTATTGCGCTCGTAAAACTTACTGGACAGTCTGTATGAACATCTGTGAGCATAATTATTTGTGATATTTATTAGTACGTATACAAATATTAGAAGTGTTGCTGTGTTGCAAGGAATTTTTCAATCTTCCTTGTGTTTTTGTCTTATTTCTTGGAGTATTATGTGCACTGGAGTGCACAAGAATAGCACACTGAGGAGCACTGCAAAAAGCATCACAAACTACAAGATGCTTATTATTTAACATATATGCTTGTTTAGTTAAACAAAAGTAACATGTAAAGCTTTTCCAAAAAACAATGATACCAGCATATACATTTTAAGTTAAAGTGTAAATAGTAAGACTTCATTATATTAGATTAGATTAGATTAAATTAGATTAGATAGAACTTTATTAATCCCTTTAGAAGACTGTCTCGGGGAAATTTAGATTCCAGTTGCAGTTTTATATAGCAGACAGAAACATATACACAATTTTTTTTTTTTTTTTTTTTTTTTTAGCATAATAACACAACATTTGCTTCCCCCCCCTCCCAAAATATCTAACTTCCACGTGTTCTTTATGGATACAAATACATTTGGTGATGGATATACAAGATTTTTAAAGAGTCACAAAGTCAATTACACAGCTAATTTCTTGCAAACAATTAAAAATATACCAATAACCAAAGATTATTATAGAATTTTTGGCAGGTTTTGTCTTTTTCATGCTTTTGGTTTGTTGATATTGAAATACACTTGTGGCTTTACTGAGTTTGATTCATGTTACACCCAACACACACCTATGTATGTATAATCAAGACACTTAATTCATCCTGCTGTACCCTGTGCCTGGCTCTGCAGCGGTGTTGAGGGCCATCTAGAAAAATGCAGTATATGTAGCTGAATACATACTGTATATATGTGAACAAACCACAAACTGCACTGCACATTATGACAATGATCTCCAGGTCATGAGAAAAGGGCCCCGTGTTTTTGATAATGAGACTGCCTTGATTGGCTACAGAGGACAGGCTTAGTGACATCATGATCTGTGCTATTTCTTTTAACAAGCTTGTTACTGAAGGGCCCTCCTATGCTGTTACCAACCTACAGCTCTGGGTCATTATCCTCTGTATGGCTAATTTGGATCAAGTGATCCTGCACCCACCCTTCAACCAGTTACATGGGGGTACTTATTGAAAGTTACACACAGATTAAAAGGTCCTGTAAAGAAAATATCATAGATTTTAAACTTCCAGCAGCCCAGCTCCTGTTTTAATAATGTAAACCAAATGTAAGACTTATTTACGATTTTTTATCATCAAAGATAAATTGAATTTGAGCTTATTTTGTCTGCCTAAAGGACTGCTGATGAGCATCTGTTGTCATTACTCCTATTAACAAAATGAATGTTGTTTTCAGTGTAAGTAATTAAGACATAAATATGCCCTGCAAGCCACTGACTCCTCCTCACAGATCTACATTTAATGTATTTGAGCCTGAAAGAGATGCTGAATGAGCCGTGCACTTATCCTTCAACAATTAGCTGACTGCTCTGATCCAGCCCTAATGATAATTGAAGCGGCCGCAGCGTCTCACACACTCACTAACAGCTCTCTCTTTAATAAATCACAAGAAGCAATCACTCTTCCATTACCTTCAATCACATATGCCACAGTCACACACCATAAAAACACTGCGCTGTATGGATTATACATTATGACAGTAATCTGATCTGACGTCTCTCTGATATCTGAGCAGATCCAGAGGTTGTTTGTAAAATCACGCCTGGTGTGGAGTCAGCATTATTTCAAACGTACGCCTCATAACTGTTAATGCTGCCTTTTGTTGGCAGGGGAGTGGTATTTTCTTTCTTTGTTTCACATTAACTACCACACTTTCTTTATTTAATCTCTTCTGTTAGCCATCATATTGCTGAGCCCAGCTCTTCCTCAGAACATTATTAGCTCTGACCTTTGCGTGTCGGCTCCAGAGCTGATATCAAGCCAGAAAAACGGAGCCAGAACCTGAGCCAGAAATAAAGGGCTAACACATGTTGCATTTTATGAACAGTCCAGCCGTGGAGCGCACTCGTATATTTATGAATACAGTTCTAGGGGGACTGTGAGAGCATTCACACAGAGTCCATTCCAGTCCACACCCAGCTGCTCCACCACAGCTCAAACTAGGGATGGAAAACATGGACCCAAGTTCATATTGATCAATTTTAAATGAATGGTAGTCCATTATGTTTCGGTATGTCTTTCTAAAATGAATTCCCAGTGATTTTCATTACCAGAATTGTTAACTTTGATCTGTTTCAAAATCAACTGTTATTTGTTGGATACCATTACCATACAAGTTTTAGTCCAAGAGCTCAAAATTTAGGTGCACCATAAATGTCAAGGTTTGTTCTATCATTCAGGATGAAACTAATGACTATCTCTATTGCTGATTAGTCATTGACTGTTGTATCAATTAGTCGACAAGTCAGATGGTGTTTTGCTCAATTATTCAATGAAATAAAAACACAAAACTATCATTGTTATGATTGTTATTGTTGCCATTTGACCATACCATTGAAATTGAAAATGTGCAGTTTAAATTTAAACTCAAGAAAAACATTTCTCATGTTAAAACAATTGTTAATTTAACATGAATGGATTTTGTTTTCTTTGTGACACAAAAAGAGATGGGGTGGGGGGTATTAAAAATAAAAGATGGATGGATGCGCTTTGATGAATGTGTTTTTAAGTGAGGGGCTAATGATGTACATTAGAGAAAAAATATGTTATAGTTTTGGCCTTTAATAATTCATATAGTTAATGGTTTTCTGTACAGTGATATATGTGCCCTCTCTTTAAAAGGAGTCAGTTAGAAGGTTCTGGCATCTAATTTGGATGCCTCTAAATCGTCTTCCTTTACCAAACTGGGAGGAAACCCGGGCAGACCCAGAACCCACTGGAGGGCCTGGGAATGCCTTGGAATCCCCGAGGAGGAACTGGAAATTGTGGCAGAGGAGAGGGAAGTCTGGCCTGTTGCCCCCTTGACCCGGCCCCTGATAAGCAGTGGAAGATGGATGGGTGGATGAATAGGTGCTTGCAAGACCACCAATGAGGGGGGTTAGGGGAAAGGGTTATAAAAACATGATCCATCCTACATTTAGACCACGATTTTCTACCATTTTAACGCCTTAAAGCCTGAAAACACAAATTATAGCCAGAAAATTCCAATTTTTTGGAGCTGAAATGTTTATTTTAATTTCAACTGAAATCCTGAAAAATAAAAATTCCCATAAAATTTAACATATATACTTTTTGTATCTCATTCGATGCATTACGTGTTTTTGGCAACTGATAATCCATTCGAGGACATTTTTGTTGATCATATTGATTAGATAGAGGTGTCATAAAAGTATGTATCAAATATCATACAACAGGCGTTAAAGGGTTAAACCTAAATACTTAGAATTTCTTATTACAATAAAAATCATTTTATTTGTTACCGCCTGTTTTAAAGTGTAATCCTCCTCCTGCTGAAGTTGTACAGTCCTATACTATACGATAATCTAACAGATAGCACAGGAACATTTGGTCTGTTCAGCCATAGTAAGACCTTCAACAAGTTTTGTTTTCATTTTGTCAGCTCCAGAGTTTTCCAGAAAGTGGATGGTCTCAGCACTGATTATCCAATATGCACATCAACGTCATTATTGTCTTTTCAATCCATCCATCATCTTTACTGCTTATCTGATTCTAGGTCACAGGGGGATGGAGCCTATCCCAGCTCACACTGGGCGAGAGGCGAGGTACACCCTGAGCTGGTCACCAGCCGATCACAGAGCCACATAAAGAGACAGACCACCATTCACACTCACACCCATATCTGATGGCAATTTAGAGTTACCGATCAACTCGATGTGCATGTTTTTGGTCTGTGTGAGGAAGCCTGAGTGCCTGGAGAGAACTCACACATGCACAGGGAGAGCATGTAAACTACACACAGAAAGACCAACACTGGGACCAAACCAGAAACCTTCTTGCTGCGGGGCACATGCTTTATCTGCTGCACCACCGTGCCACCTTGTCTTTTTTTGGCATATATTTACCTCCGCCAAGGATGATATGTGTTTGCTGGTGCATGTTAGTTAGTTAGTTAGTTTGTTTGTTTGTTTGTTTGTTTGTTTGTGAGCAAGATTACGCAAAAACTACTGGACAGATTTCGCTGAAATTTTCAGGAGATGTTGGTAATGGCCCAACTTAAAAATGATTAGATTTTGGTGGTGATCCAGATAACTGCCATTAGCGAACGATCGTTTTTGCTCAATAACTGTCTAACAAATAATGATATCAACATGATTCTGAGTGCTAGTTGTGGGTTTTCAGGGTCAAGGAATCATATTATGATGGTAACTTTATCATGGACCTGTTGCTTATAGATGTAAAAGCAATATGTAAGCTACCTTGGTCGAGGTTTTCACTCTCAGAATGCTTTCTAATTTTTTTAAATTCTATTTTAAACATAAAAGCTGAATTATTTTCGAGTATTATTTTACCTATCAATCATTTTTCTTCTTTGAAGTATTAAATCCATTTTGTCTGACCTGCCTGTCAATGAAATGCACACAACAGATTGCAGAAAATCTTGATATAAAAATGCTTGTTACAAAGCGATTTGACTGCAAATCATGCATTGCCTGAATCGATAATAGATTTTGAATCAAATCAACACCTTCAGAATCAAAATGGAAATCAAGAGATCAACATCTCTAAACTATATATTTTATAAACGTGGTATGTTTTCCAACCCTATCTCTACCTGAACTTTGTCTGTCTATATGTCAGCCGCACTCCTCATAGACCACTGACTCCCACGCCTCTTTTCACCTCCGTTTATTGTAACAGTTATAAACACACGCTCTCCTCTACACTCTTATTTGACCTTGCTCCTCCGCCCCCTCATCCCATCATCATTCTGACCGCGGTGGTTTCACACTCCATGATTCCCCCCTGTCCATCACTGGTGTCATGATTCCTTCAGTGATACAGTGACCCCACCCCACGGCATGGCTCATTCATGTTTAGGTCACCTCTACTCCCCCTCCTCCAAGACGACCTGTGGTCTGAGGAGTGGTGTCTATTCTGGCTGCTCACATCACTCCTGTGCTCCCTGCAGATGGTCAGAAATTCCTCACTGCAGATTTTGACTCTTGTAACATCAGCATGTGGGATTGGGTGCCGATAGCCTGGAGGGGTTTGTTTGTGCACTTCCATGAGCTGAAGCTCTTTCCTCATACAGGCAGCCAGAGTATGATCCTCAACTTTTGATATTTTTGTTCATCATCTGCATTTGGGTCCTGAACTTTGTGCTTTATCTTAGCTTTGCTAACTACTGTGTCACATTGACTTTTTTCTGACATTCGAAACAAAGCATTATTTTGACCTTTTCCAGAGATACTTGTGTTTTTCCTTTTTCTTGCTTTCTTTTGTAAAAAAACAAAAACACATATGAAATTAGATGACCAGCAAAGTGAGGCACTGATGGTGCAATGCTGGTGAAACAGCAGTGATTTTGTTTACTCTTGCACAAAGTCAGCAGAAAGTCCAAGTGGTTTCCAAACAGCAGGGAGCAGTGTGTGAAGGTAGAAGGTGGACTCAAAAACATTACTTTTGTTGAGCTGTAAGAAAACCCAAGAATGGTGGTAAAACTTAAGATATTTTTATACTAAAGTAAATAACAGTTGAAATGAAACTACATCACTGGTCCCAAGAGACATTTTTCTCATCTTAAACTGCCCCCACTCCTAAGTAGCTTTTCCCTGCAAGCAAGACAATGTATTTACACAATTTATATCTGTGTATCTTTTTGACACAAGTAAGAAAGAACAAAAATTACAACCAAAAGTACAACTCAGACTTGTGCCTGTCTATTTATAATTCCTCAAACTGATACTATTTCTAGAATAACTGACTGATTTAAAGCTGCCCCATTTAAGTTTGATACCCTTGCATCGTGACTTATGGTTGAAAAGATCAATTATAAAACCTGTTTGTCCAAATGTACATACTGTATGGGATCTTGTGCTCGGTCAGATTGCACCATCTATCTAAGGTTTTTCAAGTTAAAACATCAGCTAATGTGAGAAAAAAAGCTTTTTTATTATCATGCAGATGATAATCAGTTCTACTTATCAATAAGGCTGGATGACAGAAATCAGCAAATTGCATCAGAAGCACTCGCTGATGCCAGAAGTACTAAGATGATCAGAAATGTTCTGCCTCTTGACTTGGGCAAAAATGAATTGAGTGATTGCAGCTCTTAAACTGCAGCTAAATATGTTTTTAATGATATAACTACTGTTGGTGGCAGCCTGTCACTGTCACCATCATCAGGAAACTTAGAGTTTATGACCAGAGTTTGTTCTATTAAAACAGATAATGCTTTTTTTTAAATTTACAAAACCATAAAAACCAGAGCACCCTGTGTCCAAACCAGGTCCAAAACTGGTCCATGCATTTGTTACTTGGAAATGTATTTGATAGATTCACTGGTTAGATGGCCAGCATGTAGATGATTACAGCATTATGCACATAAAGACTGGCATAGAAGCACTCGATCAAGAGGGGATTGTCTCTCCAAACTTTACAATGAATGAAATGTTAGCTTGACGATAAATGCAAGCAGTCACATACTGAGGTGGTATTGTCTTTAACATTTATCTTCTTCTTTTCAGTCTGTGGTCTTTGTCCCTCTTTAATGCATCATGAGGGCAGAGCCCTGTGCTCTCAGTGGTCAGCGTCTCTCATGCTCGACTTTTCTGTTGTGGAGCTGTGAGGCGTCCTTGACTGATTTCCGTCACCAAAGTGTCCTTAAACCCTTCGACTGTCAGGCTGAACCATAATTAAGCATAAATTGTGTAGCCTGACCTCCAGGGAGAGGGTGACTGACAGATCACTGTCATGAAAATCTCTCAGTCTGAATAGGTGTTTTAATATAACTCTCTGATCTCACTATCAATGCAAAAATATAAAAGAACTAAATCTAGAGCAAAAAGTACAGACATTATTGTTTGTTAGATATGTCTTTGTTTCAACAATGGTTCAATATATCTTATACAGTTAAAGAAAAACTGTTTATTTCTCCTTAAAATGGTGCCATAAGTAATATGCATTTGTGGGATGAGCAGCAGAGCAGAATATTTGGGTTTCACCAATAAAAACTTTGCCAAAATCTCTCTGCCAGAGCTAAACAGCTTATTTTGCTGTTGACTCTGGAGTTGTTTGGTGGGTTGGATGATTGAAGTCTGAGGAAACAAGAAAGATTGGCAATTTAACAATTAAACTGGTTAACAAACAGGAGCCTCAGTAGCTGGTGGAAGAACTGAACACTGCCACAACAGCCAGGCACCTCCTCCTCCTCATGCTGATCACCGGCCTGGTCACACACTCCTGTAGGATGACATCCCATTCTTCAACCACTATTTGCTGCAAGTCAGACAACTTGGTTGTGTTGGTCACTTTGGCACACACAGCACATCCAAGCTGATCCCATAAGTGTTCAATAGGGTTGAGGTCAGGACTGCTGGCAGGCCATCCCATCCTCTCCACTCACAAATTCTGGAGGTGGTCTCTGAACAACCTCGCTCTGTGGGGGTGAGCGTTGTTATCTTGAAAGATAGAGTTCAGTCCCAGACTGTGGAGATATGTGGTTGCAGAATATCATTTCAATATCTCTCTGCATTAAGATTGCCTCAGCCTTATTGGCCAGGTATGTTAGACATACAAGGAATTTGACGCTGGTTTACTTTACCGTCTCAGTACAGACTAGATACACACAGAGTGTATATACATATACAAACCAAACAGAAGACATACAAATAAGCGGATCACCACCAAAATGTAATGGCTTCTTCCTTGGACCAAACCACACCTCTGGTAAAGTTTTCATGTAAATCCATCCAGCAGTTTTTGCATTATCTTGCTAACAGACAAACAAACAAAACAAACAAACAAACACAGACCCTGGCGAAAACATAACCTCCTTGGCAGAGGTAATAACACTAATAAACATTTACTCTTTATTCGTTTTTTTTGCTATATTTAGAAGTGTTCCAAGAGTGCCAACCTCCACCAAGGCATTTCAAAGATAGAAAACAACTCTATCTCGCACTGTTGACAAATCCTTAAAAAAATTACTTTGTCCATGTTTGGATCACCACAAAAATCTAATCGCTTGTTACTTACAAATATACTCTAAAATTGGCATCAAAATGTATTCATAACTTTCCAAGTTATCCTGTCCATAAACTAACTAACTAACTAATAAACAAACAGGTAAAAACAGAACCTCCTTGGTGGAGGTCATAATCAAGGTGTTCAGATAAATCACAGTATAAAAGAGTGCATGAGGACTTCACATATTATGACTTTGCTCACTTCATTGTACAGCATCCTGCACTGTTTTACATCTCAGCCTTCAAACTCATGCATGTATTCATAACAAAAAGATAAACTGAATAGACTCCATGAGAGACTGCACGTCTAGACTAAAGCTCTAAACCAACAGAACAGCTGTACTGAATAATCCTTTCTTTTCTCCACTGATCAGTATCTGTATTCTCTGATGCCTGACTCATTCCCTTTTCTGCACTCATGCACTCTTTATGATGTTTAATGTGCTCAAATTCATCTCTTACAATTTCCAGCAGCTGTGTAGGTTATTAAAAATTCAGACCATCTTGTGAATCTAATATATTCTTTAACCCCTAAGTATAATGTGCAGCAGCAGTCAGCATGTTAATCATTTATTTAAAGAGACTTTGAAGCCTTTCCTCAGAAAAAACATAAATACCCTCCATTTCCCAGCTGTGTTTGTTTCTATATAAAAACTTTACTAACAGCAAGTTTCCATGTAAAATCACTGGACTATAAATCTTTCAGACACAGACGAACAGGCTCTCTGCAGACCCTGAAGTAGCCGAGCTGTAGGATGTTGAAGTTATTGTCATCAGCCTCACTACACTTCCTTTCTCCACTTCCTACTTCCTGTCTGGAGGGATTACAGAGCCGGGTCATCTCTGTTAGATGCTGAGTATGAAAACTCAGAGTGTTTTTATTGTTTTGAACTCCACTAAAAAGTCCCATTGATTCTCTTCCTTGTTTCTTTTGTAGTTCAACAAGTGTTTTCTGACCCACTTTGTGCACAACTGCAAGCACATGTTCCTGTTTGTCAAGTGTTTGTTGTGTTTTATTACAGATTTATCAGTATGATGTGTAACTACTTTGGTTGATGGTTTGCTCAGTCAGCTCATTGATTTTGTATTAATTAAATGATTTAATTGTATATAGTTGCATGTTTGTGTTCTCTTATGTTCAAGGAGACTTATTTTGCTCCTTTTCTTCAGTTTAACATGGATCCTTGATGTCTTCCTGAAACTTTAGTAACATACTTTGGTCCATAAAGCCTATGAATAAAGCACAGCTGCATTCTTTCCACGCTCACATAACCCTGGTTATGTTGGCTGGTTTTGAGGGCGGTTGCCTTCATATACTAATGAGTCAGAGCAGAGCAGTTGTAGTCAGATCTCTATTCATTTTAACAGCGGCCAACAAAGTAACATACAACAGGAACTTAAGGTTACAATCCTGATCACACACGAACCGCAAATTCATGCCGGTTACCGGAGAACAGCCTGGCTCGTTTCCCCCAAACATTACAGCGCAACATGCTAACCTCGGCTTAGTCACCGCAGTGGGACAGCCGCAAAGTAGCCTACCTTCTGGGCTAAGATGACAACAATGTCTATTAATACAACACCTGCCAAAGTTTTACGGAAACTTACAATAGAGAAAGGATGAGTTTTGTGGGACTGTGAAGATATGTATATAATACTGTGTAGACGTTTTTGGCAGGTATAGAGAAAAAGATATGCTTCAAAGTAAGTGCTTTCAAAAATATAATCTTTAGTTAATTTCTTTTTTAATCATTTTAAATTGGTGGACAGATGAACAATTACATGTTATAATTTATAAAGCACTTACTTTAAAGCATTTCTTTTTCTCTATAACTGTGGACAGTGTTGATTAATATTAAACATACAATTGTGGTACTTGTTTCCTATATTAAAATTATACATTAATAACCACATTTTCATCTATCTTAATTTATGAAGTAAATCATGTCAATAATAAGACAGAACAATGGGGTCTCAAATAAAATGTATTAAAAACAATCAGTAAAAGAAGGACAAATGAGGCATTTTACAATACTTCAAATATAATGACAAATTTAAACAACGTTCACAAATGATATATGCAAATGGAATAGGAAAAATAGAGCTTCTGAAACATTCTGGTGTATTAGCAGACTTCAGGTTTTAAGTGCCTGTCAAAGATGCTCTCACCAGAACTCACAGCTGTGAGCAGAAAACACACACTGTGTGACCAAAGGTCAACACACCTGTCACAGGTAAATCCACTGATCATGGATTGTTAATGTTAAAAGGTCAAGCCAACACAAAAGAACGCTGAGAGGTAAAGCAGATGACAAAGACGCCTCTTGTAGTTCATTTTCAGAACATTGTAGTTCGTCATGGCTTACCTACGTCTCAAGGAATGACCGTCACATAAATATGACACCAAAGTGAAAATGCAGTCCATTTCCTCTTTTACTGCACTTCTCCTTTCCTTTCCTCTTTTTCCCTCCTTTCCTTGACCCTGTGACGTTTTCCATCGGGGTTAAGGGAAAGTGTATAGGAAAGGACTTAGGAAGGACTTTTCTTGACTTTTCGAGCGTAGCCACAGACAAATGTTCCAGGAAGAGGACATTCCAAGAAGATCGGTTCCTCACAATCAATCAATCAATCAATCAATCTTTATTTGTATAGCGCCAATTCATAACAAGTGTTATCTCAAGACACTTTACAATAGAGCACAAAGCTCTTCATATTATGGATACACATATATGCATAGATACATATATACATATAAAAATACACATATACATATATATACAAATATATACATCCAACACCCAACATGAATCCATATAGCCAATCATGAATCCCTCCATCATGGCGGCAAGAAAAAACCTTCTGTTAAGCAGCAGGAAATCTTGAATGTGGACCCCAGTCTCATGATGAACAGCAAATCCACACGATGCTGTGTTGGGTGTGTGGGCAAAGGGAGGGAGGTAAGTGGAGACAAGCGGACTAAAGTAAGAACTAAAGCTAGTGACAGATCAATGGACCAATCATAGACCTGTCGTCGTCAAATTTGTTTCTGCTGCAAACAAATTTATTAGAGGAGGGTCCTCATGTCTGTGTGGTTGTGGTGAAAATTTTATAGAAGTATAATCAATAAAAGTCTTACTGGAAGTAAGAATTTATGGTAGTGATGAACTCATGGGTGCCCAGACCACAAGTGCATCCCTACCATATTTGTCTCCGTTAAGTATAAATGTATTAATGGTAGACCTCTTGAGATGTGACACCTCATTCTCAGGAGGGATCTCATGTCCATGTGGAGCTAGAGATAGTTACTATAGATGTATCAACCATGGATAGAAAGATCATGTTAATATCAACATTAACAGCTATAATGATTATGAACTGGAGTGAGATGGCCAAATATGTGTTATGTCTGTAATTGTAGTTATTGAGGCTTCGTGACTCCACAGCAGCAGGCAGTCTCCACCAAGGATCCCAGGCAACCTAAAAGACAAGAGCCAGAGACGAGTACAGGAGCAAACAGAAAGGGGCAGAGGCAGATATGGAGAGAGAGTGTGAGAGAGAGAGGGATAGAGCCCAATGTGCCAGATCCCCCCGGCAGTCTAAGCCTATTGCATCTTAACTATATGTCTAAACTATGGACTATGAGCTGGTCCCTAACTGAAAGCTTTATCAAAGAGGAATGTTTTAAGTCTAGCCTTAAAGGTAGAGAGGGTGTCTGCCTCCCGAACCGTGGTCGGTAAATGGTTCCAGAGAAGAGGAGCCTGATAACTGAAGGCTCTACCTCCCATACTACTTCTAGAGACTGATGGAACCACGAGCAGGCCAGCATTTTGGGAGCGTAATGTTCTAGAGGGGTTGTACGGCACTACAAGCTCTTTGAGGTAAACTGGTGCCTGTCCACTGAGAGCTTTATAGGTGAGAAGAAGAATCTTGAATTCTATTCTATATTTAATGGGAAGCCAGTGCAGAGAGGCTAATACTGGAGTAATATGGTCTCTTCTCCTAGTTCTAGTCAGCACACTTGCTTTACTGAGGAAAAGGAGCTTTCTTCCGGGAGAGGAGATGATTTTGGAACTTTTTTTGGCTGCTACCCACACGCTTAGCTGTGTTGCTCATTACACAAATACACTATCTGAAAAGTTGTACCTTGTTGTAAAGGTGACTAATCAGGTTTTTCCAACAATATGAAATACAATATTTAGAGGTATTTTTAAAGAGAAATAATTGATCAAAATAACATTTACAAGAGTATATATTTAAGCTTCATATCAAAAGTGAAAGTCATAAATATTATTCAATTGTAATTATCTCACTGAAAAACACAGGTGTCTTTTCAAATGTCACATAAACAACCACAAAAATGATAAACCAATACCAGTCAGCAATTTCTGCCATAAACTCTTGTAAGTCCACTGGAAAATCTGCAGATACTGGTGAAAAGTGCATCGTTTGCCATTGACCAAAATCATGTTTCCAAACTTCTCTTGAGGAGTTATATAAAATATGTATTTGCCAAAATAACCACAGATTTCTGTGCAGTTGCTTCCACCAACAGGCTTTGTTGTCTTTAAATGAATAATTAAAGAATAGATTATTTGGGGTGCAGTTCATTTTGTGGTTCATATGTCCATGCAGTTGCTTATAGAGACTGTTGTTACTCACAAGGGGGCCCAAGTTTGTTTTGGTCCTTTGGCTCCTCTCATAAATGTCAGAGTCAGAAATACTTTTTTAATCCACAAGGGAAATACGGATGCTCTAATGTCAGACTCCACTCTCTTTTCCCCAACCCAATTCCAAAACTCAGTCTACTAAATCTGAAATAAAGGCATAAATAACAGCCCAAAATAAGCCTTTATAAAAAATAGAAAATTCAGCAGCTGTAACTCTGAATAGAAAAAACTTCCTTCTGCTCTGTCTGACACTCAGTATGCAGAATCTCTCTCCTTCGTAGCTGTCACAGGTCTCCTGGTGGCATCACTCATTTCATCTCCTCAAAGTTTGTTCTGTTTTTAAAGACTGTCTGTTTTAGAGCTGTCACATGCCTCCTATTTCTTATTATTCATTTCAAATACCCCATGGGTTGTTCACAGTTGTGGCGGTTTCTTGTTCCCATTCTTAGACATTTTTCAATCACAAGACCCAAGTTTTACGTGATTTTTTTCTTGCTGCTTCATGGATTTGTCACAAAACTTACACACCTCCTCCTTCACCTTACCTCACCATGTCTGCAGGGATGTTTGAAGCATGCTGCACGGA